>OX388352.1:82115510-83315510 GCA_947579665.1 Sympetrum striolatum
TTTTTCTTAGTAGGTTACTCAAAAAACGTCGAAACCCTCGATATAGAAATGGTAAAATTTCATATTTTGGGCCATATTTTGCTAAAAATTGAGCATAACAAGAAGGCTTTGGACTCTTTTTAAAGTTTATGACAAGATATAACAAAATTTTACAGGCATATTACATATTTCGTTGTAGTTTGTTCAGTAAATGTCGAAAACTCGAAAAAAAAATGGTAAAAATATTATGTTTTGTGCCATATTCTGCTAAAAATTGAAATAAATTAGACAGTTTTGGACTCTTTTTTTAAGTTTATGAGAAGATCTTACCATATTTTATACAAATTTTTAATTTTTTTTGCAGTAAACACAAAAAAACGTAGAAAACTATAAAAAAATTGATGAAATTTCTGGATTTTGGCCATATTTTGCTAAAAATAGAGCAAATCTATTTACGTTTTGACTCATATTAAAGTTCTTGACGAGATATATCCAAATTCATTAAAATTTTTTAATTTTACCTAAGTAGTTTACCCAAAAAAAGTGCAAAACTCAAATAAAAAATCGGTAAAATTTCAGGTTTTTGGTCTTATTTTGATAAAAATTGAGCAAACCAGGTCAAGTTTTGACTCCGATTACATTTTTGACTAAATATATATAAATTTGTGAAATTCATTAAATTTTTTGTAGCATTTCACCCAAAAAACGTCAATAACTAGAAAAAAACGGTTAAATTTCAGGTTTTTGACCATATTTTGCTTAAAATTGAGCAAATCCATTCAATTTTGGACCCTTTTTAAAGTTATTGACGAAATATATCCAAATTCAGAAAAATTTCTTTAGCAGTTAACCCAAAAGACGTCAAAAACTGGAAAGAAATCGGTGAAATTTCAGGTTTTTGGCCACATTTTGCTAAATATTGAGCAAAAACGGTCATGCTCTTAATCAATTTTAAGTTATTGACGAGATATATCTAAATAACCTAGATTTTTTATGTTTTTTTAGCAGTTATCCCAAAGAACGTCAAAAAATCGAAAAGAATCGATGATATTTCAGGTTTTTGGACATGTTTTGCTAAAAATTGAGAAAATCTATGCAAGTTTTGACTCATTTTAAAGTTTATGACTTGATCTCACCATATTTTATTGAAAATGTTTATTTTCCTTTGCAGTAAACACATAAAACGTAGAAAACTAAAAAAATTCAATGAAATTTCAGGTTTTTTTTACATATTTTGCTAAAAATAGAGCAAATCTATAAAAGTATGGACTCATTTTAAAATTTATGACGAGATATATCCAAATTCATTAAAATTTTTCATTTTTCTTAGTAGGTTACTCAAAAAACGTCGAACACTCGATATAGAAATGGTAAAATTTCATATTTTGGGCCATATTCTGCTAAAAATTGAAAAAAATTAGACAGTTTTGGACTCATTTTTTAAGTTTATGACAAGATCTTACTATATTTTATAGAAATTTTTAATTTTTCTTCGCAGTAAACACAAAAAAACGTAGAAAACTATAAAAAATTGATGAAATTTCTGGTTTTTGGCCATATTTTGCTAAAAATTGAGCAAATCTATTCAAGTTTGGACTCATTTTAAAGTTCTTGACGAGGTTTATCCAAATTCATTAAAATTTTTCAATTTTAACTTAGTAGTTTACCCAAAAAAATCTGATGTGGCCAGCACATGACTTTCTCCATATATAAGATGTAAATATTTATCTACTCCAGTGATTTCGAACTCTATATTCAATCTAAACTTGGAAGATGAGTGATTAATATATATATATTATCTTTGACGCCAAAAATATTATAAATAATGTTTTTCGGGACATGATCGATGAAAAACGATGGAATTGGCCTTCCGCCTATAGAGCCCAGAGCGCCCACAAAGTACATAATCAGCAACTTCCGGTTAATCAGTATTTCATGAATAACTCCTAAAAAATCAGTGATACGAAAATATGTTTCATACAAAAGTTATAGTAAATTACATTTTCTAAAACTTTTATTTATAATAGTATATACCTAAATATCATATTTATGGAGATATTTTGAAAACCGGAAATGAGCTTTGAAGAATGAAGCTCGACTTCCGGTTAACCGATTCACTCCAAAAACTTATCAACTCTAACGACTGTAATAAAAGTACTATATATGAAATTTGGTGTTGATCCGACAAACAGTTTTCATGTTAGAGCGCCCACGAAGTACATAATTATATTCATCCCGTTTATCAGTATTTCACGAATAACTCCTAATCAACCGGTGAAAAAAATATGTTAAATACAAAAGTTATAGTAAAACAGATTATCTAAAACTTTTATAAGGTATAAAATATACCTATATATCATATTTATGGAGATATTTTGAAAACCGGAAATGAGCTTTAATGAATAAAGCTCGACTTCCGGTTGATCGATTTACTCCAAAAACTAATCAACTCTGACAGCACACACCACAGTACTATATATGAAGTTTGGTATTGATACGACTAATGGTTTTCACGTTAGAGCGCCCACTATCACACACACACACACACACACACACATACACACAGACATCATTCCGAAAATGGTCAAAATGTGTTCTAGGGACCCCAAAACATGTATTTCCGTTGAAATTTCGAAGTCGAATTTTTTCATGAAAACAATACTTTCTCTATACTTCGTATATGGAGAAAGTAAAAATCTGATGTGGCCAGCACATGACTTTCTTCATATATAAGATGTAAATATTTATCTACGACAGTAATTTCGAACTCCATATTCAATCTAAACTTGGAAGATGAGTGATTAATTTATATATTATTATCTTTTACGTCACAAACATTATAAATAATGTTTTTCGGGACATGCTCGATGAAAAAAGATGAATTTGGCCTTTCCTCCATTGAGCCCAGAGTGCCCACAAAGTACATAACCAGCAACTTCCGGTTTATCAGTATATCCTGAATAACTCCTAAACAATCAGTGATACAAAAATATGTTTCAAACAAAAGTTATAGTAAATTTCATTTTCTAAAACATTTATAAATAATAGTGTATACCTAAATATCATATTTATGGAGATATTTTGAAAACCGGAAATAAGCTTTGAAGAATGAGGCTCAACTTCCGGTTGACCGATTTACTCCAAAAACTAATCAACTCTAACGACTGTAATAAAAGTACAATGTATGAAATTTGGTGTTGATCCGACAATTAGTTTTCATGTTAGAGCGCCCACAAAGTACATAATCATCTTCTTCCGGTTTATCAGTATTTCACGAATAACTCCTAATCAACCGGTGATACAAAAATATATTAAATACAAAAGTTATAGTAAATTACATTATCTAAAACTTTTATAAGTAATACAATATACGTATATATCATATTTATGGAGATATTTTGAAAACCGGAAATGAGCTTTAATGAATAAAGCTCGACTTCCGGTTGACCGATTTACTCCAAAAACTAATCAACTCTGACAGCACACACAACACTACTATATATGAAGTTTGGTATTGATACGACTAATAGTTTTCACGTTAGAGCGCCCAATATCACACACACACACACACACACACACACACACACACACACACACATACGCACAGACATCATTCCGAAAATGGTCAAAACGTGTTCTAGGGACCCCAAAACATGTATTTCCGTTGAAATCTCGAAGTCGAATTTTTTCATGAAAACAATACTTTCTCTATACTTCGTATATGGAGAAAGTAAAAAGTGAAAAGCTCAAATAAAAAATCGGTAAAATTTCAGGTTTTTGGTCTTATTTTGATAAAAATTGAGCAAACCAGGTCAGGTTTTGACTCCAATTACATTTTTGACTAAATATATATAAATTTGTGAAATTCATTAAATTTTATGTAGCATTTCACCCAAATAACGTCAATAACTCGAAAAAAACCGGTTAAATTTCAGGTTCTTGACCATATTTTGCTTAAAATTGAGCAAATCCATTCAATTTTGGACTCATTTTAAAGTTCTTGACGAAATATATCCAAATTCAGAAAAATTTCTTTAGCAGTTAACCCAAAAGACGTCAAAAACTGGAAAGAAATCGGTGAAATTTCAGGTTTTTGGCCACATTTTGCTAAATATTGAGCAAAAACGGTCATGCTCTTAATCAATTTTAAGTTATTGACGAGATATATCTAAATGAACTAGATTTTTTATGTTTTTTTAGCAGTTATCCCAAAGAACGTCAAAAAATCGAAAAGAATCGATGAAATTTCAGGTTTTTTGACATATTTTGCTAAAAATAGAGTAAATCTATGCAAGTTTTGACTCATTTTAAAGTTTTCGACGAGATATATCCAAATTCATTAAAATGATTCAATTTTTTTTAGAAGGTTAACCTAAAAACGTCGAACACTTGAATTAAAAATCGGTAAAATTTTATATTTTCGGCCATATTTTACTAAAACATGAGCAAAACCAGACAGTTTTGGACTCTTTTTACAGTTCATGACATGATCTTACCACATTTTATAGAATTTTTTAATTTTTCTTCGCAGTAAACACAAAAAACGTAGTAAACTATAAAAAAAATCGATGAAATTTTATGTTTTTGCCCATATCTTGCTAAAAATTGAACAAATCTATTCAAGTTTGGACTCATTTTAAAGTTCTTGACGAGATATATCCAAATTCATTAAAATTTATTAATTTTACTTTAGTAGGTTACTCTAAGAACGTGCAAAACTCAAATAAAAAATCGGTAAAATTTCAGGGTTTTGGTCTTATTTTGATAAAAATTGAGCAAACCAGGTCAAGTTTTGATTCATATTACATTTTTTGACTAAATATAAATAAATTTATTAAATTCATTAAATATTTTGTAGCATTTCACCCAAAAAACATCAATGACTCGAAAAAAATCTGTGAAATATCAGGTTTTTTGACATATTTTGCTAAAAATTGAGCAAATCTATACAAGTTTGGAACCATTTTAAAGATTTTGACGAGATATATCCAAATTCATTAAAATATTTCATTTTTTCTTAGTAGGTTACTCAAAAAACGTCGAACACTCGATATAGAAATCGGTAAAATTTCATATTTTGGGCCATATTTTGCTAAAAAATGAGCATAACAAGACAGCTTTGGACTCTTTTTAAAGTTTATGACAAGATATAGCAAAATTTTACAGGCATATTATATAATTCGTTGCAGTTAGTTAAGAAAATGTCGAAAACTCGAAAAAAAAATCGTAAAAATTTTATGTTTTGGGCCATATATTGCTTGAAATTGAGCAAATCTATTCACTTTTAGTCTCATTTTAAAGTTCTTGAGGAAGATTGATTGAAGATTTGTATCCAAATTCATTAAGAGTTTCTTAACAGTTAACCCAAAAGACGTCAAAAACTGGAAAAAAATCGGAGAAATTTCAGGTTTTTGGCCATATTTTGCTAAATAATGAGCAAACAGGTCATTTTCTTAATCATTTTTAAGTTATTGACGAGATATATCTAAATAATCTAGATATTGTATCTTTTTTTAGCAGTTTACCCAAAGAACGTCAAATAATCGAAAAGAATCGATGAAATTTCAGGTTTTTGGACATATTTTGCTAAAAATTGAGAAAATCCATACAAGTTTGGACTAATTTTACTGTTTTTCACGAGATAGATCCAAATTCATTAAAAGTTTTCAATTTGTTTTTTTAAAGGTAAACCAAAAAACGTCGAATACTTGAATTAGAAATTGGTAAAATTTCCTATTTTGGGCCATATTTTACTAAAACATTAGCAAAACCAGACAGTTTGGACTCTTTTTAAAGTTCATGACATGATCTTAACACATTTTATAGAAATTTTTAATTTTTCTTTGCAGTAAACACAAAAAACGTAGAAAACTAAAAAAAAATCGATGAAATTTTATGTTTTTGGCCATATTCCGCTAAAAGTTGAGCAAAACTAGACAGTTCTGGACTCTTTTTAAAGTTTATGACATGATCTTACCATATTTTATAGAAATTTTTAATTTTTTTTGCAGTAAACTCAAAAAATGTCGAAAGCTACAAAAAAAATCGGTGCAATATCAGGGTTTTGGCAATATTTTGATAAGAATTGAGCAAAACCAGGTCAAGTTTTGATTCATATTACATTTTTCGACTAAATATAAATAAACTTATTAAATTCATTAAATTTTTCGTAGCATTTCACCCAAAAAACGTCAATAACTCGATAAAAATCTGTTAAATTTCAGGTTTTTGGATATATTTTGCTAAAAATAGAGCAAATCTATACAAGTGTGGACTGATTTTAAAGTTTTTGACGAGATATATCCAAAATCATTAAAATTTTTTTATTTTACTTTGGTAGGTTACTCAAAAAAAGTGTAAAACTCAAATAAAAAATCGGTAAAATTTCTGGTTTTTGGTCTTATTTTGATAAAAATTGAGCAAACCAGGTCAAGTTTTGAATCATATTACATTTTTTGACTAAATATAAGTAAATTTAATAAATTCATTAAATTTCTTGTAGCATTTCACCCAAAAAAACGTCAATGACTCGAAAAAAATCTGTGAAATTTCAGGTTTTTTGACATATTTTGCTAAAAATAGAGCAAATCTATACAAGTATGGACTCATTTTAAAATTTATGACGAGATATATCCAAATTCATTAAAATTTTTCATTTTTTCTTAGTAGGTTACTCAAAAAACGTCGAACACTCGATATAGAAATGGTAAAATTTCATATTTTGGGCCATATTTTGCTAAAAATATAGCAAAACAAGAAGGCTTTGGACTCTTTTTATAGTTCATGACAAGATATAACAACATTTTACAGGCATATTATATATTTCGTTGCATTAAGTTCAGTAAATGTCGAAAACTCGAAAAAAAAATCGTAAAAATATTATGTTTTGGGCCATATTCTGCTAAAAATTGAAAAAAATTAGACAGTTTTGGACTCTTTTTTTAAGTTTATGACAAGATCTTACCATATTTTATAGAAATTTTTAATTTTTCTTTGCAGTAAACACAAAAAAAACCTAGAAAACAATAAAAAAATTCTTGAAATTTCTGGTTTTTGGCCATATTTTGCTAAAAATTGAGCAAATCAGGTCAAGTTTTGACTCCGATTACATTTTTGACTAAATATATAAAATTTGTTCATTAGCAAATCCATTCAATTTTGGACAAATTTTAAAGTTCTTGACGAAATATATCCAAATTCACCAAAATTTCTTTAGCAGTTAACCCAAAAGACGTCAAAACTGGAAAGAAATCGGTGAAATTTCAGGTTTTTGGCCATATTTTGCTAAATATTGAGCAAAAACGGTCATGTTCTTAATCATTTTTAAGTTATTGACGAGATATATCTAAATAATCTAGATATTTTATGTTTTTTTAGCAGTTATCCCAAAGAACGTCAAAAAATCGAAAAGAATCGATGAAATTTCAGGTTTTTGGACATGTTTTGCTAAAAATTGAGAAAATCTATGCAAGTTTTGACTAATTTTAAAGTTTATGACTTGATCTCACCATATATTATTGAAAATTTTTATTTTCCTTTGCAGTAAACACAAAAAACGTAGAAAACTAAAAAAATTCAATGAAATTTCAGGTTTTTGGCCATATTTTGCTAAAAATTGAGCAATTTTATTCAAGTTTGGACTCATTTTAAAGTTCTTGACGAGATATATCCAAATTCAAAAAACTTTTTTAGCAATTAACCCAAAAGACGTCAAAAACTGGAAAGAAATCGGTGAAATTTCAGGTTTTTGGCCATATTTTGCTAAATATTGAGCAAAACAGGTCATGTTCTTAATCATTTTTAAGTTATTGACTAAATCTATCTAAATAATTTACATAATATATGTTTTTTCAGCAGTTATCCCAAAGAACGTCAAAAAATCGAAAAGAATCGATGAAATTTCAGGTTTTCGGACATGTTTTGCTAAAAATTGAGAAAATCTATGCAAATTTTGACTCATTTTAAAGTTTTTGACGAGATATATCCAAATTCATTAAAATGATTCAATTCTTTTTAGAAGGTAAACCTAAAACCGTCGAATACTTGAATTAGAAATCGGTAAAATTTTATATTTTGGGCCATATTCCGCTAAAAGTTGAGCAAAACCAGACAGTTTTGGACTCTTTTTAAAGTTCATGACATGATCTTACCACATTTTATAGAAATTTTTAATTTTTTTTGCAGTAAACTCAAAAAATGTCGAAAGCTACAAAAAAATCGGTGCAATATCAGGGTTTTGGCAATATTTTGATAAGAATTGAGCAAAACCAGGTCAAGTTTTGATTCATATTACATTTTTCGACAAAATATAAATAAACTTATTAAATTCATTAAATTTTTCGTAGCATTTCACCCAAAAAACGTCAATAACTCGATAAAAATCTGTTAAATTTCAGGTTTTTGGATATATTTTGCTAACAATTGAGGAAATCTATACAAGTGTGGACTGATTTTAAAGTTTTTGACGAGATATATCCAAAATCATTAAAATTTTTTTATTTTACTTTGGTAGGTTACTCAAAAAAAGTGTTATATTTTGGGCCATATTTTACTAAAACATGAGCAAAACCAGACAGTTTTGGACTCTTTTTAAAGTTCATGACATGATCTTACCACATTTTATAGAAATTTTTAATTTTTCTTCGCAGTAAACACAAAAAACGTAGAAAACAAAAAATAATCGATGAAATTTTATGTTTTTGACCATATTTTGCTAAAAATTGAGCAAATCTATTCAAGTTTGGACTCATTCCAAAGTTCTTCTCGAGATATATCCAAGTTTATTAAATGTTTTATCTTTACCTTAGAAGGTTACTCAAAAAATGTTCAAAAATCAAATAAAAAATCGGTAAAATTTCAGGTTTTTGGTCTTATTTTTATAAAAATTGAGCAAACCAGGTCAAGTTTTGACTCATATTACATTTTTTGACTAAATATATATACATTTATTAAATTCATTAAATTTTTCGTATCATTTCACCCAAAAAACTTCAATATATCGAAAAACACGAGTGAAATTTCAGGTTTTTGACCATAATTCACTAAACAATTAGCTAAACTAGACAGTTTTGGACTCTTTTTAAAGTTCATGACAGGATATGGCCAAATGATATAGAAATTTTCTATATATCAGGGTTTGGGCCATATTTTGCTAACTATTGAGCAACACAGGTCATTTTCTCAATCATTTTAAAGTTATTGACGACATATATCTAAATTCATTAAAATTTTTCATTTTTTTTAGTAGGTTACTCAAAAGAACGTCGAATACTCGATATAGAAATCGGTAAAATTTCATATTTTGGGCCATATTTTGATAAAAATTGAGCAAACCTAGTCAAGTTTTGACTCATGTTACATTTTTTGACTAAATATAAATAAATTTATTAAATTCATTAAATATTTTGTAGCATTTCACCCAAAACACGTCAATGACTCGAAAGAAATCTGTGAAATATCAGGTTTTTTGACATATTTTGATAAAAATTGAGCAAATCTATACAAGTTTGGACTCATTTTAAAATTTATGACGAAATATATCCAAATTCATTAAAATTTTTCATTTTTTTTAGTAGGTTACTCACAAAACGTCGAACACTCGATATAGAAATCGGTAAAATTTCATATTCTGCTAAAAATTGGAAAAATTAGACAGTTTTGGACACTTTTTTAAAGTTTATGACATGATCTTACCATATTTTATAGAAATTTTTAATTTTTCTTTGCAGTAAACACAAAAAACATAGAAAACTAAAAAAAAAATCGATGAAATTTCTGGTTTTCTACCATATTCTGCTAAATATTGAGCAAATCTACTCAAATTATATAGAAACTTTCTATATTTCGTTGCAGTTAACCCAAAAAACGTCGAAAACTACAAACAAATCGGTGCAATTCCAGGGTTTTGGCCATATTTAAAAAAAATTATATTTAATATTGAGCAAAACAGGTCATGTTCTCAATCATTTAAAGTTATTGACAAGATATATCTAAATTATCTAGATATTTTATGTTTTTTTTAGCAGTTAACCCAAAGAACGTCAAAAAATCGAAAAGAATCGATGAAGTTTCAGGTTTTTTGGACATATTGTGCTAAAAATTGAGCAAATCTATACAATTTTGGAGCCATTTTAAAGATTTTGACGAGATATATCCAAATTCATTAAAATTTTTCAATTATTTTAAGTAGGTAAACCAAAAAACGTCGAACACTCGATATAGAAATCGGTAAAATTTCATATTTTGCTAAAAATTAAGCATAACAAGACAGCTTTTGACTCTTTTTAAAGTTTATGACAAGATATAACAAAATTGAACAGGCATATTATATAATTCGTTGCAGTTAGTTCAGAAAATGTCGAAAACTCGAAAAAAAAATCGTAAATATTTTATGTTTTGGGCCATATTCTGCTAAAAATTGAGAAAATTAGACAGTTTTGGACTCTTTTTTTAAGTTTATGACATGATCTTAGCATATTTTTCTAGAAATTTTTAATTTTTCTTTGCAGTAAACAAAAAAACGTAGAAAACTAAAAACAATCGATGAAATTTCTGGTTTTTTGGCCATATTTTGCTAAAAATTGAGCAAATCTATTCAAGTTTGGACTCATTTTAAAGTTTTTGACGAGATATATTCAAATTCATTAAAATTTTTCAATTCTATTTTAATAATTCAAAAAACATCGAACACTCGAAATAGAAATCGGTAAAATTTTATATTTTGGGCCATATTTTCTAAAAATTGAGTAAAACAAGACAGTTTTGGACTCTTTTTAAAGTTTATAACAAGATATAACCAAATTTTATGGGCATATTCTATGTTTCGTTGATGTTAGTTCAAAAAACGTCGAAAACACTTTTCATAGTTAATGACATGATCTTACCATATTTTTTAGAAATTTTTAATTTTTCTTTACAGTAAACTCTAAGAAGGACGAAAACTTCAAAAACATCGGTGAAATTTCAGGTTTTTGGTGTTACAAGATATAACCAAATTATATAGAAGTTTTCTATATCTCGTTGCAGTTAACTCAAAAAACGTCGAAAACTCGAAAAAAAATATTAGGTTTTCGGCCATATTTTACCTAAAATTAAATAAAACTAGTGAAGTTTGTACTCATTTGAAAGTTACTTGCAAGATCTAACCAAATTCTTTAAAATTATTCAATTTGCCTATCGGTTTTCCTAAAAAACGTCAAAAACTCGAAAACAATTGGTGAAATTTCAGGTTTTTGGCCATATTTTGCTAAACATTGAGCACGTCTATTCAACTTATGACTCATTTTAAAGTTCTTGACGAGATATATTCAAATTCATTAAAATTCTTCAATTTTTTTTAGTAATTTACTCAAAAAACGTTGAACACTCGAAATAGAAATCGGTAAAATTTTATATTTTGGGCCATATTTTGCTAAAAATTAACCAAAACAAGTCAATTCTGTGCAAATTTTAAAGTTAATGACAAGATTTAACCATATTTATCACAATTATTCAATTTTCTTAGCAGTTAACCCAATAAACGTCAAAACTGGAAAAAAATCGGTGAAATTTCAGGTTTTTGGCCATATTTTGCTAAAAATTGAGCAAAACAGGTAATGTTCTAAATCATACTAAAGTTTTTTACGAGATATATCTAATCTATTATCTAGATTTTTTATGTATTTTTTAGCAGATAACCCAAAGAACGTCAATAAATCGAGAAGAATCGATGAAATTTCTGGTTTTTGGCCATATTTTGCTATATACTAAGGAAAATCTCTTCCTCGTCCAATAGTTTGGACTAATTTTAAAGGTTTAGACTACATATAATCAAATTCATTAAAATTTTTCAATTTTTTTCAGTAGGTAACTTAAAAAACGTCGAACATTCGAAATAGAAATCGGTAAAATTTTATGTTTTGGGCCATATTTTGCTAAAAATTGGGCGAAATAAGACGGTTTTGGACTCTTTTTAAAGTTTATGACATGATCTTACCATATTTTATAGAATTTTTTTATTTTTCATTGCAGTAAACTCAAAAAACGACGAAAACGCAAAAAAAAAATCGGTGAAACTTCAGGTTTTTGGCCATATTTTGCTAAAAATTGAGCAAATCTATTCAAGTTATGACTCACTCTAAAGTATTTGACGTGATATATCCAAATTCATTAAAATTTCTCAGAAAAAAAATCGGAAAACCTTTATGTTTTGGCCCATATATTGCTAAACATTGTGGAAAACTAGACGGTATTGGACTCTTTTTAAAGGTAATGACATGATCTTCAAAGATTTTATAGAAATTTTCATTTTTCTTTGCAGTAAACTCAAAAAACGATGATAACTGGAAAAAAATCGATAGAATTTCAGGTTTTTCACCTTTTTTTACTTTAAATTAAGCTAAACTAGTCAAGTATGTACCAATTTTAAAGTTATTGACAAGATCTAACCAAATTTTCAATTATTCTTAGCAGTGAACCCAACAAACGTAAAAAGCTCCAAAAAATCGGTGATATTTCATGTTTTTTCCATATTTTCTAAATATTGAGCAAAACAGGTCAACTTTTGACTCATATTACATTTTTTGACTAGATATATATGAATTTATTAAATTCATTAAATTTTTCGTAGCATTTCACTTAGAAAACGTCAATAATTCGAAAAATATCGGTGAATTTTCAGGATTTTGGCCATATTTTGCTAAAAAAATAGCGAACCTAGAAAATTTTGGACTGTTTTTAAAGTTTTTGTCAAGATATAACCAAATTATATAGAAGTTTTCTATATCTCGTTGCAGTTAACTCAAAAAACGTCTAAAACTCCAAAAAAATTGGTGGGCCATGTCAACTCAAACTATAATATAAAATAATTTTGAAAACTAGAGTAACATGTTCATAACATCTTAAATTTCTACTAGCTTTGCTGCCTTATTAAATTTTTTATAGGGTTACAAAAATGGTTGATTTGCATCTTTCGACTCATGGGCAGATTTTTACTTCGTGCTATGGTGCATAGAAAAACTCATATCTTAGAAAGTAGAAGCATTTGGACTAAAATACTTCGGATTTTTCTTAACTAAGGTTGGAACTAACTACAGGGAAAATTATGAGAAAATCTGAGATGGTGAGTTTTTCCATGGGTTGAGTTGACATGGAATGACACAGGTGAAATTTCAGATTTTGGCAATATTTTGCTTAAAATTGAGCAAATAGGTCAAGTTCTGTTTCATATTAAAGTTGTTGACGAGATCTATCTATATTATCTACATATTTTGTTTTTTGTAGCAGTTAGCCCAAAGAACATCAAAATATCGAAAGAATCGGTGAAATTTCAGGTGTTTGGCAAAATTTTGCTATTTACATAGCAAAACTAGTCAAGTTTTAACTCATTTTAAATTCTTAGACGCGATATATTCAAATTCATTAAAAATTTTCAATTTTTCTTAACATTTAACCCAAAAATCGTCAAAGTCTCGAAAAAAATCAGTGAAATTTCAGGTTTTTGGCCATATTTTACTAAAAATTCAGCTCAATCACTTCAAAAGATGGTGGTGGGAGGGATTCTTTTTGTTTAAGTTTCACAGATGGCGCTGTATAAGAACCCTGACGTCAGCTACGAGGTAGCTCGTCTACATCTTAAGGTGCGTTCACATGCAGATGTTCCTCGGGCCCTGAGTCGCGACAGCCAATCAGGAGCCAGGAAGCCAAGGCCACCGGTACGCTTCGCCACGAGTCGTTGCGCGCGCCGAAGTTGGCGAGAGCCCAACTTTTCCGCGCGTAACACGTGAACATGGCGGTGGTGCGCAGTGAAGAAATCATGGCGACAGCCAATGACGAACTCCTCGTCGAGATAATTAGGAATAATAATGCTAATATGACGTTATTACGCCACCGAAACACTCTACTATCCATTAGGAATACGCTACAAACACCGAAATCGTCAAAGGCCGAAAATCTAGTAAACGCCAAACGAAGACGTGTACGCGGCTATGTGAACAAATTGTATTCCCAAAGCGCCGCTGCGCGACGCTTGACGTGTCCCTGCGCTAACATGTGAACGCACCTTTAGTGTAGCGTTCTATTACGGATCGCGCGGGTCTTATATGAATCAACTAGGACTTTCATACACCGACGAAATTATATCGAAAGAATAATTACTTTATATTTTTATACAGAAACATATGATTGGTAATGAAAATATCGATAATTTTGAAGGTAAAAATAAGATGAGCATTTATTTTTAAAAATCCACTGAGCATAAAAATACATAGTAATATATTGTTCAAGACATAAACATACACGATTTTTTCAGCTTTGCAAGCAGAAGAAGGGTGAGCATTTATATTTTTTTAATTCACAAAACATGAAATATGCATTAAAACTATTCAAAATGCAAAGGAATTGGAAGTAGATGAAATTAAATTAAAACTAAATGCAAACATCAATGTACAAACCATAATATAACACTTAATTGATAATTAAGAGTAACAAAATACATAATTCAAGAGAGATCACTTACCTTTTTTTCTAAACAGCACTTCTGATTAAGTCACTTATTTGTCCACATGAAAAGTTATATCCACAAGTTGAATACCTTAAAATAAGGAACACTCTTAGTCTGGCCCCTCAGCAATGACCTATCTAGTATGAGAGACCTAAGCGGTAACTCTTACAACCACCAGCATAGCCCATAGCTTCACAGAAGCACTCAATCCCCTCCACCACGTAAAGGTGGTGTTCCACGGAGAGGTCACTAAACCTAAACATTGCACAATAACTAGACACCCTAATATAAAATATTTAAACGAACACACATATAATACACACATATAAGGTAACCCTACCAAATGAGCCTTCATTAAACCTAAGAAACTATCCCTAACTAAACCCAACCACTACCCTCAACTGAAATGGCTCAGGCAAAATGCTTACAATTAACAGATAAGCAGAAGATGAATTGCAAGCCAATTTCCCTTGCCTGCTCCCACTGGCTTGTTTAGCTTGATAATAAATATGAACCTAGAGAATAATCTGACCTGAAAGCATGCATTATTACAATTTGTAAGTTTCAAAAGCAAAAAGGATTAAGATACACAACCATCTTTAGGCATTACTGATTATTCAGTTAATATCCCTTTCAGGGAGATCAAGAAATAGTCCATATAAACACAAATAAAGACTTTAGACTTTGCTGAAATACAATATTACAATAATACAATATTGCTGATATTAACATATCTATGTTCATAGATATGTTAATTTACTTAAAGCACTCACATAAACTCATGAAAAAATGAAAGATAACCCATAAGTTATGAAACCATGCTTTTAGCTGACATTCAATTTGCTCAGCCACTGATTGATCAAAGACATATAATGTAAATCTAGAGAATGGCCTGACTTGAAAGCATGCATATTACCATTCGTAAGCTTTAGAAGTGAGAAAGAATTAACAAGCATTACCATCAACAAGCACGTTAGGCACAACTGATTATTCAGTTTGTATCACTTTCAAGAAGATCAAGAAAACGTCCATGTAAATACATTCTAATGTTCATACACATGATAATTTACTAAAAGCAGTTACCTATAGTCATAAGAAAATGAAAGATGACTCATAAGGTATGAAACCATGCTCTTACCTCTTCTCACCCACTAAATGATTACAGATATACTTAACTCTCTTTCTTATCACTACTTCAAACAGTAAAGAAAATTGTAAATTTTAACATTAGATTTCCACATAGCACAAACACATCTCAGAGATATCTCAAATGTCTAACAAGATGTCTCGAAAAGTTCTCAGTCACATCACGAAGATCTGTCTCTGTCTTCTTCAGATACGTCTCATAGGATATCTTGGAGATGTTTCAGTGACCTTTGGTGACATCTCCGAGGTATTTGAAGCCTCGATAAATATTAATAAAAGGAAAAATTCTGTCTTATCAGCTGGATGACTATATAATCAATAATACTTGTTAACACATTTCACACACATCACATCCCATTTCCCTCTTCAGCAGGAAAACTAAGTAAAAACAGGAAAATAGGCCATGCTATTTTATTGTTTATTAACACAAACATTATATTAACAAAAATTGTCACTAATCACACCAGCAGTCAGGTCACGAAAACGGCTAAATTCAGAAAATTATAAAATAGTACACCGTAATATAAGTATATATTCACCCTAACTGCCAACTAACACTAAAATTGTCAAACCAAACGATTTATATACCAATTCGATTATCAAACATTGACGTTGATACGAAAAGTCTCACATTTCACTAAGGAAAATAAGGGTATAGACTAAAACATAAGCGAGGCCCAACGACAGTCCATCTATTCCGATGGTTGCATGGGTTGAAAGAGAAGAATGAGAATTTTTATTCCATTTCCTTTCTCTAAGCGCTAATCTCAAGTTTGTACGACCTTTCCAATTGTAGTTTTCAAAAGATAAAGGCTGTAATTGATCAAAACTTTTTACATTAATTCTTTATGGAAGGAGGTGGAATGAAATATATGCAACAAATTTGCTTGTTACTTGTTCAGAAAATTGTGAGTTCTAAAATCATTTAAAAACATTGTCAGTATATACGGGATAAAATGAACTGCTGTTGCGACTAATGCCAATGAATATTAAGTTAGTCAAAATTGTTTGGAATTTTCGAGCAGTAACATATATATTAATACCTACCCCTTTACAAATTATTATAACTTTCGAATCGTGATATATACATAATTTTCGAAATGCTCAAATTACTTAATTTATACGGGAGTAAAGGCAATATCAAATATTAACTATTACGCTTGTTTGTGGCCGCATGAAAAAATGATCTTGAAAAGTCTCATAAAAACAGCTATGAGAAGCCTTTGAGAGGTATTACCGGTTTTACGCCGAGAATGTCTCTGAGAGATGTTATGATATGTGGATTGATTTAAAACTATTCCCACTTCTTCCTTATTTATTCACTAAAAACCGATCGAACCGATTTCACTTCCTAATGTCGGAGAAAGGGGAGAAAGCCTGCGGAGGACAGGGGGGGGACTCTCCATAAGAAGGGGAGGTAAGGCACTTGCTCGGAAACTACCGCCAGGGGCGCTGTTAGTCGTCTGCTAGCGATACGGCTGCTAAGCTTTTATAAATATCCCGTACTTTCGAAATTTTTATATTTATTTTAGGTTTGCAGAGGTATATTCCGCTGTAGAGGACATGAATAATTACAAGTAAAATATGTTCTTATAGGAAAATTTATTAAAACATTACATTATACAAGAAGAAATACATTTTTGAACATAATGAATTTTGCTAGATAATCGGTAATCACAGGTAATATTGTGATGGCCGTAAACATTTATCTCACTGTACTCTGCCTATAATTATCGAACATACAATTTATAAACATTCACGCTTGTTTCAACGTAAATGTTGTACAATAAATTTAAAAGAGAAAATGCATATCGTGATGAAATTCGAGTATCGTTTTCACAATTATAAAAGTACAAAACTAGAAGACTTAAAAAAGCATAGGTATCTTAAAATTCACTTTGGTGAACATAAATACAGATAGTTCCTCCGTTTAGATACCAGCTTTACTACAAATGTGGTTAAAAAGCATTCATAGGGTAAAGAAACCTCCTAAACAACACATTGACATCCAACGGATGTCCGATGGACATCCATGACGGATGTTACGTATGTCCCACGGATGTCCGATGAGCATCCGGCGATATCCCACGGATGTCCGTAGGATATCCATATGTCCCAAAATCCGATATCCGCAGGATATCCATAAAATGACCGTATGAGATATTAATAATATTTCATGCATATTGTTGCATGAAAATATACACCAAAAAGATTCCTTCACATGAAATACAAACTTTACAAGTTGGAAGGATTCTTCATTAAAACTTTCGCGGGTACTCATCATGGTGATTAAAAATGAAAATTTTTAATCACCATGGTAGAAGGACTTAAGAGTTCCGATGGCACCTATAGATGAGTTGATGGGAGTAGTAACCATTGACGAATGAATGCATTAACGAGAGACTGCTGATTATAAAAAAAAAACAAATTTACATTTCAAAAAAATTTATTTTCCCTCTATTACAAAGTAGTACGATATTTTTACAAAGTTGTTTGCCTTACAGCCAAGCTTACTCACTGCAACTGGTTATATTCCTGGCCCCTACAATATAGAACTAAAAGGAAATATTATAAAAAAGCAGTCACAGAGTTATTTGACCCTTATGCAATTCCTTTTGAGGTAGACACAGTAAAAAGAGGTAAATAACTGACAGTAGATTAATATGGCAAATTGTTAAATACCTTCCTTACTGGTTTATTATCCATTGTTGTTATGTAGAAAACCTTTGGAATGAATCATTTGTGTATTTTGCATTTTTCAATATTGGTTCTTCGGCATTCAATTTTGTAACTTGCTAAATATAATTTAAACATTTTCATAAAGACCAGAAAAGGGCTATTTAGAATTATATAAATGAATGAAAACAAAAATATAGATACAAAACTCAAGAAATTTTTTCGTTTCCTTTTTAAAATGAACTAGGTATATTTTGAATTTATTTGCATGATTGAAGACGTTTATTCCCATTACTTGGATTTCCACGCCAAAAGTTCTTTGTTCCATAATATTTTATGAGAAGGTCAGATACTGAGTGAATTATGTCATGAATAATGGAAATAGTGCTACACATAAAAGTCATTGCAACAGGTTAACTCTCTTAGTGCCACGGTAATTATAATATGTATTTCATCAGCATGCCTCAATGGCATTAGGCCACACAACTTGAAGAAACAAGGCCTTTAAGGTTTCAGCCTTCTGCTTTTCACAGTGTGTAATTATTAATTGGCATTTTTAATTGTTTGCTTTTTGGTATCCTTTATCCCAAATATTTTACTTATACAACATTTAAATAATATTTCATACATGCTGTTGCATTCTTTCCTTCATACACTCCACATACTACCTCATTTTGCTCATACCTTTTGCTCATGTTTGTATAAAAAAGTTGTCCAGTAATGCACTAGTAACCAACCCTTCACATGATTTTCCAAGTCCTTTGAAGAGATACCTTCCCACTTGGAATGCGGAACAGCATCTATAAGAAGGGAACATATCCCATTACGTGCTATTGACAGCATGTACATACAAATTACCATTTAATTAGTCTTTATGCTAGGAATAAGACAAGCTAGAATGAAGTAATTTAAATAATATCAATGGTATAACTCATTGTGAAGAACAAATGAAGTGCTGTGACAATGGGACACAGAATGCAAATTCTTCTATGAACAATAACTATAGTTTGATACATTAAATAAAGATCACCCTGAAAATAACTGCAATAGTTTTCATAAATTAGTGATTTCTGAAATTTCATTAATATGTGGAGTATTTCATCTATACATTACATACAATCTAACTTAATTCTAATAAATTTCTGCATGTTTTCTTAGTCATATGAAAATGTACACATTTTCACACACACCATGGATGCCTAAATTGTTTCGCAAATCCCTACATTTGTAAACCCTTCAAAATTTTAGACAGTTACTAGACAAACAGATCTCAAATTTTAAGTTTTTTTTTAATTCCCCACTAGGAATACAATTAATTTTAAAGCAATGCATACCAAAAACTGCAGTCTTCAAGCTGAGTTCAGAGAATACTTTTTTCTTTTTAGGCCCAATCCAACCATAACTGGCAGACAGGTTGTCTGTCATGACATGCTGGAGAATACATAGAATCATGTCCTTTGCAGTGTTCCCTCCAATGAAGGACAACTCAGACACCTGCAATTAAATTGATAAAGTACACATTAATCAGACTTTTCCAGTTGATTAATATTTTATCTAGCTTTATTTTATGAACATTCATCTTACCAACATCTTTCTAAATCCCACATCTTTCATTTTGTCTTCTGCTGTATCCAACTCCTCTTGGGTTCCCAGGGGAAATTCCAATCCACTAAATTTTTCTTCCTCCTCATAGTTCTGGGTTACCTTTTGCTATTGTAGCTTTCTCTTCTATTGAATCTAGCCTCTGTTCTATGTCTACAACAGCTCTCTTCACAAAGAGAATTGTCCTTAATATTTCCTGCAGTTCTGAAAGAGATAAATCAAACCTCACATAATTGTCAATCAATAGCTCCCTTGTTTTAGTAGCAGCAAACTAGTGATATACACTCACTCAACTCGGTCCCGTCCTCCTCTGTTCTTACATTGCTCCTTAGATTTCCACAGCATTTCTTCTTTGCATGTTTAGCATTTTCAGTAATGCCATTTACTTCAACTTCACTCTCTGAAGACAGGAAGAATTATTCTCTTTCTTGATTTTGATCTACCCCCACTGTCTTGAATGGAGTACCCCTCGTTTTCCAACACACGATTTTCGGACCCACTAGCATTGAGAAACATAGGGTACCCTAACGACTCAACATCAGTCTCCAAGCACTACTGTAAATCAGCTTTTAATAATTTATTTCGACCGCTTCTAGTCAATTCACTGAATAGCTTCCTCTTATTATTTATTCTGAGTGAATTTCATCCACAAATGTATGACGACGAAGATAAATGGCTCTAAGCAAACCTGAAGAAACGAGCGAAATATAATATTGGACAATTTGCTAACATTGGATGTTTTTTGTAAATATCTACAATCAGTACGTTTACAAGTTTTACTCACCAAATTTGCGTTCTCAGCAGCACGATTACAACTCGTATGCCGAAGAATGGAGAAGTCCAGCCACATTAAAATACTCGTATCTACAACGACCCAGAACAATCCACACCATGCGCATTTTGAATCCGTTAAACCTCGTTGTATATTCGATCGTGAAAATTGCTGCGCCCCCCCCCCATGGTGTGTCTCCCCGCGAAATTTGAATTCGAATTTTGAGCAGTAGAGAGAATCTCCGTTTGAAATAGAAAGCCCGGAAAGCATTCTGATGGGATATCCGCCTCCGTTACACGATGTCAATATGAATTTGCAAATATATATAAACAATTTTACCATTCATTTTTAGAATTTAAAATTCTAAATCAAATTTCGCATGGAGACTTCTTTCGCCGGATGGAGTTTAGTTAACATATTCAATATTCATTCCAGAAGACATAGATAATTTGACTAATATTATTATCATATTTGAAATAATATGGCTTAATATAATGGATATCCTGAAGTTTCCGCTAATAGCTATGAATGGGGAAAGAGTCACAAAATATAAATATGGTGTTTGGAGTATTTTGTGACTCTTTCCTTAATATAATGGAATCGGATCCTTTATAATTAGCAGCATTTCTATCTTATAAGGGAACAAACCGAATAATTGGAATGTTAGACGATCTCGAAATGTGCTTAGAAACACATTTCCTTTGGTATTTTCTAACTCGCCACTCCGGACTCAATCATTGAAATATTAAGTGTCTGGGGTGGGGGGTGTCTGAATGGGCTTAGTGTCTAAATAACACTTTCTGTAGAAAAGTGTTCAATCGCTTCAGACGACCACGAACCGCATCTAGAAAGAATATTTTCCTATGGTTTTTTCACCCTTCTACATTGCAACTTTCTATGGTTAATGGGTTAATATCCATGTAATATCTATACAACATTAAATGTGGACATAATGCTTTTAGGATATTGGTAAACCTTTATGGATATTGTATAGATATTACTTGCTACTAGGGCAATCAGTACCCCCTGGTGGGAATGATGTATCTTCTTGTCTCGTCTATTCGCTATAATATAATTTTAACTAACCTATTTAAATAACTTTTTACGGTCAGAATTTGTATTTACATTCAGTTGCGGTTTCCATTAATGGAAGGCGTAACTGCATTGTTATTGTGCAAATGTGAGTGCAATATTATTACATTAATTAATGTTATGTACATAGTTCTGTAACAGATTACCCTATTGACAACCCATTGGGAAGTTTTTGGGATCATCTGGCATTGGATATCCGTGGGAGATCCGATGGATATCCTGAATGCCAGCGGACCAGAATAGGATATGGCGGACATGAAACGAATATCCGTAGGATATCCGGTGTTGTCTGGGCTATTTTTCAATTGATATTTGATGGAATAGGTACAAACAAGCAAATTCTTTTAAAAACTGAAGCAATCGTAAGCTCACGACCATTAATTATATTAGAAATCACAGTCAGCAAGCACTAGTTTTCCTAACAATGAATAATTAAAATAAAAATCCATCATAAGTCTTTTTCAATACAATATCCATTGCACTACAAAAAGCACTTAAATATATGGAAGTATATTTCATAAGTAAGAAAACGGTGGCACATTTAATGAAAAGCACACTCATTGATCTCACATAGAAATGCAATTAACATAAGATGAAAACATTTAATGAGACAGGAGTTATATAGAGTAGTTTCTTAAAAGTGTCCACATTATCCTAATTTTTATAAACTAACAACCTGTTTTAAAGAAAGAGGCATTGATCATCATCATCATCTGGTTAGATAAAGAAAACCAAAAACCAAGACATTTACATTCTTGAAATTTTGGTGTAGGGAAGGGGAAGATATTTCTGTGATTTTAGTGAAGGGTTGGTTGAGAGGAATTTAACTAAAATAATTAAATGTTAATAACTAACTATCAAGATTGGAAATTAATCATACTTCGTGAGGATCCCAAATCGCACAGCAATACTCAAGTAGAGGTTAAATAAAGGAAAGATATGAAATTTCTTTTACTTAAGATGAATATACCCTCAGAATTCTACTGGCTAACCTTTTCATCCCATTCGCCTTTCCAATTACACTTTGAATATGCTCTTTGAAGGAAAAAGTACTACTGATTGTAATTCCTAGGAAATTAAGATGCATCACGAGTTTCAAGGGATTTCCTTAAATTCTATATGGTACGTAATTTGTATCATAAAATAGCTTTTTGCAAGGAAAGTATCCTTATAACAAGGAATGAAACCTGTTCTAAGAGAAAAAATTCAACTTCCTCTTACTCACTGACAAGACATAAACATTACTTATCATTTACTATGGCCCCTTAACCCTTTGAGGACTGTAAGAAAACTGCAATTGAAATACCGTTTTATTTTTCTAAATTCTGTTATTTGGGTCAAATTGTGATAACATCTCAATTCTTATGAAAATATATATCTTAATTAGACCTTCATTTTACTTATATCGCTATAATAAGACTATTGCATTTCCCCCCCTAAAACTGTCGCTGGGCAAAATGTTTGAACAAAATAAATTTAAAATTAAAAGAAAAGTTTGCCCTAAAGCAATGAAAGTATATCAGCAAGATATATGTTTTATACAAATGGTTTTTTTAGGCTGTGGACTATAAAAACAGACTTTGAAATGAGGTCAACGACCTCACTTCAAGGGTTAATAATAAATAAGTTGCTGCCATAAAAAAGCTTGTTTGTTGAATAAAGCAATCTATCTGTTCATAAAAATTTTTAGTGGAATAAATTACTCTTTATAACTCCTTACATGATGTAGTATATGGCTAGGTACCACAAAGTAAATGACGAATTAGTAAATAATATAAGAATTATATTTTTACTAATTCTACACTATTTCTATTTTTACTATACACAATTATTTACAAATTTTGATATTCACTACTACAGGGGACAATTTGAATCCAGTTACTTGGAAATAGATTAAATAAATTATAGCTATAATCACAAATGGCTTCATTGAAGCACAAAATCCACTCAACCGAAAGGTGAATTTCAACAGAGGTTACAAATCATGATAGCTATTACATAGCTGGAAGTAACCACATGACCTAGACTATGAAGCATGATGTGCCAGAGATAAACAAAAAATCTATAAACCAATGTTCTTGGTATACTGAGTTATTTCAATTAGTCTGTTTTATTCTTGTAATTAGTGCAGAACTTGGTTACTTGGAAATAAACTTCCTACAGACATTCTGGCATCACAATTATCTTCACTGGACCACTACCCCAGTAGCAGAGAAAGTTGTCACAAGGTTGTATCAACGTTACAATGGGAAAAACCAAATGTTGTCACAACGTTACCTAATGTTGTCACAAAGATACATAACGTTGCATCAACGTTGATACAACGTCAAAGTTCCCAGGAATCAACGTTGCCACAACGTTACCACAATGTTGTCTTAACGTTGCTACTATGTTGTCACAACATTAACATTAATGTCACAAAGTTTATAATGTTGATATTTCTTTTCTTCTTTCTCTCATTTCTGAATTTCCCATACTTCAGCCACTCCTGAATGTAGGCTGTAATATTTGCCTGTTTTTCTTCCTCTCTCCATTTCGATATCCTTACTGTATAAAAAAGCAATATTTTAGATAAAGTTATGGGCACATCATAAGTTTTGATTTGGCATAGTACATACAATAACACACAAAATTCCTTGGTCAAATTCAATGTAGCTGCCCAGTTAGAAATTCCTTGTCACTAGTGTGGAACATGGTCATATGGAACTTTTGTGAACAGCCCCTAAACGTTCGCCTCAGTCCATAAGGACTATGTAGAACAAAAGTCCAATGTGGATGCTAACATGGAACCAATGTGGAACAAAAGGCCACCTCTGCCTATTTTCAACCTAGGCTCCCTATAGGTTATAACCTATTGGGAAAATCTTCAAATACCAATGTGTCGTCCATAAAAACAAATTTATTTCTAGTATTTTTGAAATAGCATATCTAAAAGAAGTAATAAATAAAATAAAACAATTAAAAGCATGTATGTCCTATGTGCTACCACCCATTTCTTGGGTCATATTATTATATCATACTCATTATTTGGGCTGTTAAGATTTCTCAGTATGAGAAAGAAAAATAAAAATTATATTAATGAAATGTGATGGAAGGGGTACAAAAATGAGCCACTTCAGTTTTCAGCATTAAATTAGGCTAAGCCAATTAAATTGTTTTAAAACAATGATAACTAATTTCCTATTTAATCTACAGTGTCTTGAAGAAGGTAATAGAAAAAAAACCTCTCATCTCATGAATCAAAATACATCATCTGTAGCTTTATTATTTGAACATAGAGAGAAATATAAAGAGCTGGCAATATACATTAAAAAGTTAACCAGTATACAAGTACTTATATGAGGTGCTTGCAATACAATAATCACAGAATGAAAAAAATAAACCAAAATAAATTAAGCAATAAGGAAGTTACGCCAAATCTGGATTCTCCTTAGTAATTATCGACTGATATTCAAAGGAACTTACTGAAACACCACTTTTGTAATGCCATATAAGTGTACAAAAGATAGGGAATGAGGTGCAATAGTTTATGCAACATCCATAACTTTTACTGAATTGTAACATTTTTTCATAAGCTTTTTCGGGATTCAATCTCTGATTAAACTATTTGGAATAACAAAATTTAAAACTTTTTAATTAACGGCCACATATTTTTAGCAAACTGGTAGGAGCCAAGTGAACTGTGATGTAAGAAAGATCAACCACTTTATATCGAAAGTATTTTCACATACCATTTCCGATCTCTTCCTTTATTTCCTAGTCACATAATTCCGTTTCTTCGAGAAATAGGGTTGAGTCTTTTTATTCTGGAATCACATTCTTCCAAGCGAAATCCTTGGACACGAATCCTGGTACAGTTGTTTTTTAATGTCACGTAAGCTGTTAAAGTACTCAAATACTTCGCATTGGCAAGGTATACTTAGTGGAATAAGGCGGCTCATAGGTAGTATCAGATTCATTTATTTAAGCAGGGTATGCAAATTGTACAATTTATATAAATAGTGACTCACAATGAATATAAGATTAAAAAGTGTTCAACAAAAATTCAAAGATTGCTTCGCAGTTGCTATTCAAACTGATAACTTTGATAGACATGATACTTGCTTAAACATGATAACAATTTAGAAACACAGAAGTATCCATCATAATTTTGTATAACCATTTGCTCTGCTTACCAAGTAAGTGCAACAAAGAACAGCAATCACAGTCCGCAACCTTAAACAGTTCTTAACAAACCTTAACGAGACGGAAGAAACAACCACATAATTAGTTGGAAAGCAAAGTGTTTCAAAATGGTACAGTATTTAAGAACAATTCGAAGACTTCTTGAGAGGTTAATATACAAGCAAAATATGGTGCAGCACTTTAGAGAGATTTAAAACATATCGGAGAAACTTTTTGTTTTACTTAAAAACGGGCTGCGATAAAGAACGGAAATAGTTGAACTTCTATGAAGTTGAACCGTGCTCGGAAGGCTGTATAAGATGTAAGAGTCCTCTCGATCTTAATATCTGCAACGGAATAATACCAAACTGGAGAGCAATCTATCTAGCAATTCCATCTCCCTTGCGGTGTTTACACTCTTAAAACGCCATGACAGTATCGATCGACTATGACTAAAAGTCGACTTCGAACTATCGATCCCTGAGTCTACCGTTTTTGAATGAGGGCGGCTGAAAAACTTTTCCTTTTTTCTTCTTCTTCAGTGTTCATTTTATCGATTGATTTTCAGGAACTCGCCGTTCTTCTCGTATATTTGCCTTCCTCTTCATTTCCGCTTAGTTTTTACGATATCCTTGCCAAGGATGATGGTACAATTCGCACCACTCCTCCAGACAACACATATACTTCTGATTAAAACTTCATTGAGGTAATTAGGTAACTATTGAATATTTTCCTATACAATTATGCATTTTTCAAGACTTGGATTAAGAGGCTGTGATATTTTTTATCCATCTATCAGATGTTCCTTGATAATAGCCAATATATAAAAGTTACTTATCTCAGTTGAAAAGTCCATGCTTTATCATTTTTATCTAAAAAACAATGTTCCCATTTTTATTTTTCTAGTATCATTTAAGTGAGAGTAAGAGAGAGAGCGCCAGAATAAGCAGTGCTTGGTTAGGGGGTGGTTCGTAGAAAATAAAGGACTACGCACTGTCCTACGTCGGCTTTCAGTAGAATTAGGTTAGTATCGGTCACAAAGCGCTTCGTTTTTTATTCCAAAAGGGTAGTGTGGCTTAAAGTGGATTATTTTTAGAAGAATTATGAAGGAAAGAAATACGGGAATTGACACTCTTACAGTTACATTCCGTCACTGTATGTTTCACTGATGAAATTGTACTGTTAAGGGCTACTCCAAAATCCGCTACGAGATTTTTAACTGTCGAAGAACTGAGAGATTGGGAGGCGCGAACCTTATCCGAAATTGAAGATGTCCTTGGCGTATTTGGGAAGCACAGTCACACAATATAAAGCTGTAATACCAGGGATGGAGTGGAGGAAATATTTTTATTTTTGAACTGACCTCGATTACAAAAGGAATAAAGCGAAGGAATTCCGATTTGCTCCCATCGCGCAGCTCGTGATCTCTTAGTTTTAATTAGCCACGAATTTAGCACATAACGACCAGGTCTAACGTAGAGTCAGAGTCTCCAATAACCTGGTTGCCCCTCCTACTCACTTTTCCATTTTTCGTAGAATGTATAAGCAATGAGCAGTTTGCCCCTAAAAACAGAGTGAGTGTGATTGTAGCCCTAGTCACGCGAAATTGTCTGCATCCATCGCCGGATCTCTGCCGCCTTCGCTCTTTTGACTTGCAGCTCTCTTTTACCGCCGTTCGTCCTTATAGGTAAATAAAGCTCTTTCGTTTTCAAAAACCTCTAATCTTTATTCGCAAGAGAAACCCTGACAGTTGGCGAGAACTCCCTTTTTTTATCACTTAACCCCGGACTTTCTAGGAGTGTGGTATAACAACTTTTACACACAACAAATAATAAGCGGTGCAATGTCGATATAAGCGAGACACGTTTCTTTCATTGGTATCACTAAGGCTACCCAAATAAAAATGGATTATGAAACAAACACAATAGTTTTAAAAATTTATTATAGAAATAATGATAATATAGCGTGGTAATATCAAATCACGACACTGCTAAAACAACTTCTATTCACTCCTAATGCTAAGTCAGATCATAACGATTATATAAACAAAAAAAAACATGGTGTGCTTATTGATCTTTTTTTGTAAAAAGAAAACATCGAAATACATGTTAAATTTTTGTATAAAAATACTTGTGAAGAAATTATTATAATTTGCGAAGAATAAATATGCGTAAAATTTATTCTAAAGATATGAAAATGGTTTATTAATTCAATTATTTTATTATGAAAACATGTCCTTACATAATATACTTTCGACCACAATTGTATTTCGTGATGAAATTTGTTTTATATAATAGCTACGTTAATTAGACTTGCCAAAAAATTGTTTCAGTAGGAAATAATTGTGGTGAGTTGCAAAAGTGTGTGTACAACAATTGTTAACGAGGCAGTTTCACTTATTTACCCCTCAGTGGTAAAGGGTTAAATTTTATGTTCAGCGTATAAGTTGACCCCTGGTTTATGAGAATTTTTTTAGGCTTTTAAAGGTCGACGTATACACTGGCATATACAGTACTTTGGGTATCATAAATGTGAGGCATTACATTCTTGCTTTCTCCAACTGCCCTATTCTAACATCCTTCAATGAAATGACCTTATGAGTCGGGTCATTTCCCATTACCATCAGAGTAAATGGTTGCTGCTATAGTCCATGCTACTAATATTGTATCATGCCCAGTGTAGCAAATAAGGAAAAGGTATTTCAGTAACTAAAATGTGCTATCCTACAGTCTGTAGATTTTTCCTTAATAAACTGTGAAACTCATAGGGAGGAAGTGAAACGGAAAATGTCTCTGTTCTTGAGTCAGACACTTGCATATCGCTATTGCAATAATGTTAATTCTTCGTTTGAAAGCCCTCCTTGAACCCTTCTTACTTGTGTGCACAGTTCCTCCATTGCCATTCATACATATTCTTCTATTTCTACAGGATCCTAGCAATCGAACATTTATCTCTAGAAAAAGCGAAAAGTTAAAAAATAATCTTTAAATATCTTTCAGCGAAAATTGCCCTCTATCTTAATCACAATTGGTACCAATTCAAAATTTAACGTCAAAGCACGCATTTAAGCAATTTATACAGTTTACTACCGTACCTTACTCCACGTCAATTGCTGGCCTTTTATTTATCCGAATCCAAATGTTTACTTATCGTGAGACGTGACAATCCATCAACGGTTTAAGCACGAACCGCTAATTGCTAATGCGAAGAAGTTGAGCTGATTTTGTAGTTACTCCCGTATTCATCCGAAGGTCACTGAGATTTCAAACGCAGTAAAACGACATTATTGTTAAATTTAAATATTACCAATATTCTATATGCATATTGTTCTTCTGGAATTGTATGTACATATTATTCGGTCTTCTAGATTTAAAGTCCAGTGATGCTAGTGGCCTATGCTCTTTTCTCGCCTCTGAGGCTTGCTTTTAACACCACGAAATTGCAATCACTCTTTGAAATATTCAGCATATTGAATAAATTAAATTTTTTCAATATTCCATCTGCAGCGTACCACTTTGGTTTCTACAAATACTACGTGGAGCGCGGATAATGCAATTCACTGCATTCTTAAATATCACCAATAGCAAAAAATAGCTCAGTTAATTAAATGTAATGAAATTGGTGCAGAGAATAGTGTTTCAATATGCTGAATAGGTTCCCACTAAATTTGATTTCTTACACAATGGCTGCCTAGCTTATGAATAAATATTGGTTGGGAATTTTTCCATAATGAATTATTTCATAATTAGTGCATGGTGGTATGTACAGGATGTTATTGGAACTATGAATTAGATACTGTGTATGAATATTTAAGTAAGAATTCTCTGAGTGCCAATGTTGGTAAAACTAAATGCATGGTCATTGGAACACCAAATTTCAGGGAAGAAGTAGAACTCAGGCATATAATTAGGATTGGGAATTCCCCTCTGGAATGGGTCAGTCAATACAAATATTTAGGGGTGATTGTGGACAACCATTTATGTTTTAAGGAACATGTGGAATATATTAATGGCAAGGTAGCAAAAGAGGTGAACCTATTGTACAAATTAATAAAAGTTCTTTCAAAAGAAGGGAAGATCTTTAAGTCGATTGTGATGCCTCATTTGAGATAATGCTCTTAACTGTCTTAACTATGGTAAATAAACAAAAGATAGCAAAGTTGTGAAAGAATTTTAATAAGGGAATGAGAGCAGTATTAAACAAAAGGAAAAATGAAAATATTAACAACATGTTAAGAGAATTAGGTTATTTATCAGTAGAAAAGGAAGTTAACAGAGTTGTACTCACTTTCATTTCAGACTAGAAAACAAGTTGTTGCCAGATTATTTAGAAGGCTTCCTAAAGAAAAATAGTGATTTACTCCATGTATTCCACAAGACAAGCAAATCATTTCCATGTTAAGGAAGTCAGCAGTAGTAGAGGTCTCAAATCAGTATTTTGCAGGGGGCTGAAACTGTTTAATGAATTGCCAGAGGAAATAAGATTATCAGAATCCATAGGAAAAAAGTAAGTGATTGGCTGGCCAGTGAGGATTATGAAGTGTTACAAGTTTAAACGATATGTGATTATTGTTCAGAGTGTGAAGTCTCATATTATTTTTCTATAAATATTGTATTATGAAGATTTTAAAATGTGTTTTAGTGTTCTTAATGTTAGCAAAGAACTGCTATGTATAAAAAAAGTGTATGTAAAATCAAAATTAGCCGTAGGCTATTTGTAAAAAAATTAATAAATAGATAAGGCAAGGGACTATTAATAACACAATAATAGTATTGCTGTAGATTGTATCATTGTTGGTTTCTGATTTACGGGTATGATATTAATTTTTCCCAATTTACCTTCAGCTGCTCCTGATGAAGATACTGAGCACAAGCAGATTGGGTCATTTCATGGATTCTTTAATGCCATCTTTGTCATGTGCTTATGGCAAAGGAAGGAGTCACCAAAGGGGAAACCTCAGCTAGCTATAATGTACAAGACTTCAGTGGGTTCTACATTGAAGTTGTGAATCAAGAGTGAATGGTATTTCTTCAAGGAGAGAAGAATGCTGGACCACTTCATAACTGAATTGGGGTAGGACACATAACATCATTACTCTTTAGCACTAATGACTGTCTTGGATTTAAATCATTTACTGGGAGATGGCCAACCTTTCCTAGTTTACATGTTAATTATTTTGTATGTTTGCAAGTTGACACGTTTGACACTATTTTAATGAAAGCATTTTTATAAGTCATGTATCTAATTTCCAAGAGAGTGACAGGGATTTTTGTAAACATTTCAAATGATAAGCATACCTGAATAAAGCTATGTTCTTTAAGCATAAATCTTTATGTGCTATTTGTATTTGAAATAACCTTGAGTGGGTTGCAGAGGAATAATTTGATGTAATCTGTCCAGTCTTAATTAGGACTTAATCATCTCACAATTTCTACTCCCTTTGTCTGCTCGAGTATTTGCAATATTGTGTCTATCAATCTCAATAACTTAATTTTATATCCTGTTTTCCATTTGCTATTTAGTACATGATTGTATGAAACATATGCAAGTCTTATTGCAAGGCATTGTTTGGACTGCTATTAGTAAAAGATAGCCATTCACATATGTTACCCTTGTGTACCTTTTACTGTACTGCTAGTTTTGTTTGTATTTTATCATCCTGTCTTTGATCTCAGACATTATCATTGTTTGAAGATATCTTTTGATTTAAGAACAAAATGTTGATCTATAAACTATCTTGATCTAATTTTCCATCTATTAATTTCAAATCCTGGTAAAAAGTTGGTTTTCCCTTTAATGAGTAGTAGTATTGTTAAAAGTGCTTTGACAGCTGAGGTCATTTCGCACATTGGCTCCCACCGGGAATCGAACCCGGGACCTCTTTCGCCAAAGGCGAACGCGCTGTCCACATGACTATCCGGGAGCCTCAACAGGAAAATCTTCCCTTAAAGGGAGCCCTTCCCTTTAATGAAAAGTTAGAAAAGTAAGGAGGAAATGTAATGTACATAAGATATGCATGGTAATATAATTTTTCAGGAGGAGTGAAATGGTTGAAATAGCTTATCAGAATATGCCTCATTATCCCCATTCAGCTTCCTAACCTCTGCTATATATATTTGACCTTGCATCTATAGAAAGTTAACAATGTCTATGAGCATATTTTATGATTCCTACATAAGAATCACCAAAAATTTATTCATGATAATGTTTGGTTTAGAGAAAACTTGTGGAGTTGGCCTAAGTTTTTGTCAACTACAATCTGATATGTATATTTAATGATTCTATATCATATTAGATCAAATTAATGTTGTTATTGGTAGATATTTTAAATCTTAAAAGTTCAAGCTAGACTTAGTGGAATTTTGCCATACTTATGAAATTATAGAACTTAGTAGTTTTCACTGAAATATATTTTGCATGACTAGTTTCATCTACATGCTTCATGATGTCTACATGTAGGTGGAGGTAGTAGCGCCAAATATATTGCTGTGAGAATTACTAAGTTCTAATTTTATTTCTTAAGTGTAGATTTTTATCATTTGATGTATGTTAATGATTTGCTTGATATATTATTTAATTGTAGGGGAGAGCGGGGCTATATTGGACATGGGGATACATTGGACACCTTTAAAATTACTGCCATTGTGCCTCTGGTGTTTCAACTGTTTGTTTCTTTTGTGTATATTTAGGTGACAAACTAACAGACTGAGTACTGACATCTTGCTTTCACATGTGCCCAGATGAGTCAAATTGTTTAGTTTTCTTGATTTATGATCTAATATTTTCCACTATTTCTTATTATTATTTTTCTGCTTTGACAAGAAGAAATATTACTTAATTTAACTGTATCACTCCTGAAAGCATTTAGAATGAAGTATTTTTATTTAAAAATCAAATTTTCCATTTTCAGTTAAGGCATACATCATTTTATTTTGCTTTGATGTGAGGGGATACATATTGGACATGATGGGGATTCATTGAGTAGTTGTCCAATGTATCCCCTTTTTTGTTTACATATATTTAAAAAAATAGTTGTTGAGTAATCTTCATAAGTGGGTATTTTTCTTGGTATAACTCATTTTTTGGTTTTGTTTATCACTATTTCAAGCATTGCCATTACTGTGCATGATATAATCCTGTTTTATTTTTACAACAATTGATGAAGAGAGGTGATTTAGCTTTAGAAACACCTGTCAAGTGTAATTAATTTTATAATAAATTAATAGCTAACTCTAGAGTTTATTTTCACGCTAAATTATTTAATCTGGCTTCTCAACAGATGGTTCGAAATTAAAAAAAACGCACGGAAAGGCATACAGAAGAACGGGACCTAAAATCAGCAGTTGAGGTTCTGAGGTTGTGATCGAAAGGGGAACATCGTTGCGTGCTGCAGCAACCCAACATGGAGTGATGAAGTCCAAGCTATGCTATCTAGTAAAAAAGGCCAAAATATGTGGCCTAGACAACATGGTATACAGTGCTAACTTTAAAAACAGACGAGTACTTATGGACGAAATGGAGAAGTTGCTTGGTACCTCCTAAAATGTCCAAGAATATTTTATGGACTAACTCCTACAATGACAAGAAAATTGGCATACCAATATGCCAAAAAGAATGGCTTACTGATGCCAACTTCTTGGAATGAGAGGGAAGAAGCTGGAAAAGACTGGTTCTCAGCTTTTATGAAAAGGCAGCCTAGCCAAAAGCTATGTAGTAAAAAACTAGTAAAATATGGAAATTAATATAATGTGTCAGTAAGGAAATAATTTAACAATGACTCAAAGCAACTAACCGTGGAAGACTGCCCTTCGTTGTTGGTTGGCAGTTTAGGTCGATTGTCGATCGATTATGACTTTGATGCAAACTCTAATGTTATAATGTGATTATAATGTAAAGTTTAACTGTGCTGCGTTGATTTGAACATTTGATAGTATATTATTGACATGTCCTATACATGTATATGTATGTCATTGAATAAATAAAAATTATTATTATTGTTAATATTATTTAAGATTATAACAAATTTTACAGGTTCGTGTTTTCTTTTGAAATGCTTTTAAACTCGTGATTATGACGATATTTTGACCTCTGTAACGGCTAAATGACCTTTGCCGTCGATGCACCATAAACTCAACTCATCACCTCTGTTACGTACAGTGGTACCTCGAGATACGAGCAGCCTAACATACGAAATTTTTGAGATACGAGCCGGAGCTCGGGCCATATTTTCGTTCAAGATACGAGCCCAAATCCGAGATACGAGCCGTGTTTCCAAGCCAAGTGCAGCCAAGAAGGCAAAAACAAGTGATAATTAAATTTACGTAAATTTTAAGCTTAGTTTAAGTTTAAAGTTAAGTGCATTGTTTAAAGATTTTTCTTTCATTTGAAATAAGGAAAGTGTAGTTTTAGTTTTAAAGTTACGAAAATAGTTTAAAGTTCTGAAAAAGCGCCGTTTACGTACGTGTCTAGAGTGCCTGCATCCCTTCCCCCCTCCCTCCTCCTCGCCGTTCACCTTCGTTAGCCGCACTCGTCTGTCTCCAAAGTAAGACTATTATGCTAAATAACTCTTTTATATCATATTTTGTTATGTATTTGTTAATTATACATGTTTATTTGATATTTAAAAACATATATTTATTCATAATTTACAATAGTTTGGGGATTTTTCATAGGTCCGGAACGGATTAAATCGAATTCAGTTATTTTAAATGGGAGAAATTCGTTTGAGATACGAGCCGATTGACTTAAGAGCTCGATTCTGGAACGAATTAAACTCGTAACTCGAGGTACCACTGTATCATAATATGTTTAACTTCGAAAATTATGTTAATAATTGAATAAACTGGACGAATTATACATATTATTATCATTAAAATTAACCTTTCATCGAGTTTTAAAAAATATATAGGACGGGGCAGGTTGGCCCGGGTGGCCATCATGCCCCGTCTTTTCTGGGCTAACCAGCCCCATCGCCATGTTTACAATAAATTCTATTAGTGACAAAAACCACTGAAGCTATTTCGAATGTATGCCATATAGAAATAATCCTTAAAAAATGAACTTTAATTATACTACTCACCTGTTGCGCCTAAAGTAAGCAAAAGTTAAATAAAACACATTTTACCGACGAGTAGAATTTTACTGAAGCACGCATAAGAACAATTAATCACTACAACTTGTCCAAAACTGCTCCGCCGGCAATATTGGTCCAGTAGATGGAGGGGGACAGTACTAACAACCTACTGATTGATTCCTAGCACGATCTAGCGTTTATTGTATTAAATAACTCGACTGGGCCAACCAGCCCCTATGGCCAACCAGCCCCGGTCTCCCCTGTATATTTTTTTCGTATTTAGCCTTAAATGAGTTATTTGCGTTCTGAGAATAACACAGAAACGTTTGCTCTGCTTTCTGGAGGACACTCAGATGAAGAGCAGTTCTATGATTCCGATAATGAAATTTAAGAAGCTTCTGCAGAAAAATCGGAGCATGACACTTCCAGCGTTATCGTTCCAGCGTACGTCAATTATTGAGACACTAAATATGTGAAAGCCATGAAACGTTCTTTATTAGGTAAAGACAATGAAACCAAGGGGATTGAAACTGAGCCCCGCCGTAGAGCAAGGACGACCGCTTACAAAATCCTATGTCAGACAGCGGGATTCAACAGAAATAATATCAAAAGTCCACTCGATCGTCTCAACATCATATTCGACCATAATATAGTAAAGATCATTGTAAACAATACCAATGTCAAAATTGCAGAAATAGCCCAAAAATATTTGAGGTCTAGAGATGCAAGGCCTACCGACGAATTGCTGTTGAGGTGCCTAATTCAGCTTCTATTTTATTTAGGGGCTAATAAATCTGGTCGTCGGAACTTACTATATCTGCGGGAACAAGATTGTCTGGGTGTAGACATTTTTATAGGACCCATGAACTTTCAAATATTTAAATCTTTACTGCAGTGCCCTCGATTTGACAATGCCAAAGACAGGGAAATCAGAAAGAAAATATACAAGTTGGCACCGATTAGCGAAGTATTTAATTTGTTCGTGAAAAGTTTCAAGAACTATACGATGGCAAGTATGTCACTGTTTACGAACAATTGATTCCATTTAGAGGCAGATGCTCCTTCCGACAATATTTACCAAACAAGCCAGCGAAATATGGAATAAAGATTTTCACTCTCGTGGATGCTGCGGTGTATCGAGAGGGTCCTCATAAACTAAGCAACTGTCCCAAGGACGTCGTAAAGCGGATTGTCGGGCTGATAGTAGGGACATGAAGGAACATCACGGCAGGCAATTGGTTTGTAAGCGGGTCACTCGTGGAAGATTTGCTCACGGAAAAGTTGACCCTGATTGGGACCATCCGTAAAAAATAAGAGGGAGATTGTGCAAGTCAAAAATAGGGAGGAATATAGCAGCTTTTTTTTTTTTGAAATTATATGACCGTGGTATCTTACATACCAAAAAAGAAAATGAACGTACTACTGATTTCAAGTATGCACAAAGAGGTGGCCATTAACATCCACGGACGAAAAAAAGCCAGATATGATAATACTCTACAATTCGATCAAAGGCGGATTGATACGGTGGATGAAATGCGTGGAACGTATAACGTAGCAAGAAATACAAGAAAATAGTCTCTGGCGATTTTTTACCACTAACTTAATAAAACATGTATAAATGCTTCCGTTATTTACAGAAGCATACATCCCGATATGAAAATAAACAAGAGAACGCTCCTTCGTGAGATAGCCAAGGGGTTGACCAAATCGTTTATTATAAGGAGGAGCTCACAAAAAAATTTATCTGCAGAGTTGAAAATGAAACTTGAGAAATTTGGCGAACTATCCACATCTCAAGAACCTCGCGAAAAACTAAGTAAAGGGGAGTAGCGGGAGATGTGTTACCTGTCTAAGAAACAAAGATATTAAAACTAAACTATATTGCGAATATAGTGAAAGACGCATCTAAGCAAAACACTTTATCCAGATGTATGAAGAATGTTTTAAAAATATCAATAAATAATTCAAAAGATTTTCATTACTTATCCATTCCAATCTGCCTCGGAGATTTTTCTTCCCGTTTCAGCGTCACCAGTGCGCCTCACGATACAAATAGAGAAAAATTATTACATTTAACGTTAAATTGCATTAATTTGATTTAATTTTTAACTGTAAGTGTTGTAAAATATTTGCTTACAACGAATATGTCGATTACTACAAAGAAATTTCATCTATAATGTAAGAGTCAAACATTCATTTTATTGTAAAATATTTTTACTTTCTCCATATACGAAGTATAGAGAAAGTATTGTTTTCATGAAAAATTTCGACTTCGAGATTTCAACGGAAATACATGTTTTGGGGTCCCTAGAACACGTTTTAACCATTTTCGGAATGATGTCTGTGTGTATGTGCGTGTGTGTGTGTGTGTGAGTGTGTGTGTGTATGCGTGTGTGTGATAGTGGGCGCTCTAACGTGAAAACTATTGGTCGTATCAATACCAAACTTCATATATAGTACTGTGGTGTGTGCTGTCAGAGTTGATTAGTTTTTGGAGAAAATCGGTTTACCGGAAATCGAGCTTCATTCATCAAAGCTCATTTCCGGTTTTCAAAATATCTCCATAAATATGATATATACGTATATTGTATTACTTATAAAAGTTTTAGATAATGTAATTTACTATAACTTTTGTATTTAACATATTTTTGTATCACCGGTTGATTAGGAGTTATTCGTGAAATACCGATAAACCAGAAGTAGCTGATTATGTACTTTGTGGGCGCTCTAACATGAAAACTATTCATTGTATCAACACCAAATTTCATATATAGTACTTTGGTTGGTTTCGTTAGAGTTGATTAGTTTTTGAAGTAAATCGATAAACCGGAAGTTGATCTTCATTCTTCAAAGCTCATATCCGGTTTTCAAAATATCTCCATAAATATGATATTAAGATATATATTATTATTTATAAAAGTTTTAGATAATTATATTTACTATAACTTTTGTATGAAACATATTTTTGTTTTACTGATTGTGTAGGAGTTATTTGTGAAATACTGATAAACCGGAAGTTGCTGATTATGTACGTTGTGGGCGCTCCGGGCGCTGGGGCGAAAGGCCATTTTATCGTTTGTCATCGAACATGTCCCGAAAAACATTATTTATAATGTTTGTGACGTAAAAGATAGAATGATATAAATTAATCACTGATCATCCAAGTTTAGATTGAATATAGAGTTCGAAAATACTGTCGTAGATAAATATTTACATCTTATATATGGAGAAAGTCATGTGCTGGCCACATCAGATTTTTGAGTATTGCAATTGAATAGCTCATATAAATTATATCAATCTAAAGTTTAGATATCATATCCAAAAATATAACAGATAAAAATAATCAAGAAAGTTATTGAAGATAACCGTGATAAATGAAAGTCCGGTGGGGTGTAGAAACACCCCGCGCGAGTCACCGCGTAACTAAATAGGGCGCGAATCTCGGCGGATTAAGGAAAGGAGGTTTTATAAATGAGTAACGGAATGCAAATTCAATCCTCTTCATTTTTTTGGTGATCCCTTTTTATCCATCTTTACTGTGTAACATGCAAAAATTTGTTCCTTTTCCATTTCTTACCGTAATTCAGGAGAATTGAAAAATATCAAAATAAGCATAACAGGCATTGCCTTATAATACTTCTAAGAAAGACAAATACAAATTACAAGAAGCCATTGAAGCTGTTGAAAGGTGGTCTTTATTAAATGGAATTAAGGTAAGTGCTAAGAAAAGTAAACACATAACATTCACTACTAAGAGAAAATAGAGAGAAATCAGTTATGAGCATGAAGAGATAATTCCTAGGGTGAAAAAATGCAAGTACTTGGGGGTTATACCAACTAATAATTTGGATAGGGGTACCCGTATTAACAAAATCGTATCTAAAGCGTTTGAAAATCAGCATTACATGATGAAAAACACAAAAGGAAGCAGTAGGAAAGCAAAAGAGGTATTTTTAAACTTTTTAAAAGTTTATTTTTGTTTTCTAATTGAGTTATCAAGATTTTAAACGAAATACACGAAATTTTTCTAAAATTTTGAGGGTGTAAACAACAGATCCCCCTAACGACAAATACCATTGTTGAATCCGAATTCCTGCATTTTAGCCTATTTAAAATTCAGAAAGTTTGCTTTTGTTTGGTTGATAACGTTTACATTGATGTGCAAATTCAATCGATGTAAGTGATTTAAATGACCTATTTCCGAAAATCAAAGCGTGCGTTACTTTGTATTTAATTGATAGATTCAGTTTGATTAATTTCTTCCGTTATATTTCACTTGATCGTCGTCTGTGTTTTCGCGGGCCATAGGCTGCATTTTACGTGTTGAAGAAGAGAAAAGTTGTTTATTTCTTTCACATTTATGTACATAAATAATCAATCCTTGGAGGTGATTCAAATGACTTATTTTCAAAAATTGAAACGTGAGTTGATTCGATACCGAAGGTTGAATTTTGTTCAATTAATTTTTTTGTTTTGGAAATGATTTAATTATGTGCATTCGAATATCAAAGTGTGAACTACTTTTTATTTGATTGTTGCATTCAGTTCGATTAATTTCTATCGTTATTTTCCACTTTATCGTCGTCTTTGTTTTTACGGGCCATAGTACGCGTTTTACGGGTTGATCGAGAGAAAGAAAAGCAACTCAATCGTCTCAACAACGCCAAGAAGTATTAAATCTACAGCTAAGACGTATGCAGTTGCAATATCTGAATGGTCGAGCTTCATATCCTAAGTCATATAACTAGTAGTAGTATTAAATTTTTTTGGCGCGCGTCAACCGCTAGGTTATTTGCGCCGTCATATAACTAAAAGTCATAATAAGAGTTTTAGTCATAGTTCAGCAGCCATTATTTTCTACGAAAAACTTCTTTTTCTTCCTTTCTTTTCAATCCTCAGAATAACGATAGCAACGCAAGGCAGGGTATTGAATTGAATGGTATGTTTTCTCGGTGAATCTATGTTCGCTAGAATACCTTCATTTACATTCCCATCCATTTCCTACCAGGCTGAGCCGCAGCGAAGCTGGTATGGTTTAGCTAAAAATTTAATAAAATCATTTAGATACCTAAGAAAAATATTGCAGATTAGAGAAACTTGACAAAAATAATAGATTTTATCTGATGATGCTATGCTCAGTCGATTCACTATTGCCAACTGTATCTCAAAAGAGGTAATAGTGGTTAAAAATCTAAATTAAAGAACAAGTGAGTCAGAAGTATATTAACGGACAACAACCCGAATATCGTTGTTAATTTATCCACCTCAAATCAAATAACAGCATGTATTTATTCTTTTTCATACGAATGAATTTATTAATCACAAATTGCCATGTTCATTTTTGTTCCGGTAAACTTGTAATGGATATCAATTTCTTTAAAATGTTAATTACTTTCCGTCTAAATTTGTCCATTATTAAACTAAATTTAAATTTTTCCTCTTTCTTTGAGGAAGCAAGCGTTGTCTTGAGGAAGGAAGAGATTTGAAGTTATTTTTACAGACTTTTATCGGTTCTATTCAAATTGTTAGCCCATTTAAAATACACTCGCTAGGATTTCCCGCCCGTGCATATTCTACCTTCTAACTTTTCGCACTCATTTTAATTATGGAAATTATTCCTTATAAAGCACAAGGTTTCATCGAAATCGGTAAATCTTTTGAATTAGAGTGCTTTACATATTAGTCATATTTTCGAGCATTCAATATGTATTTCGAATTCGATGCATTCTTCATCAGGAGTGATAAGCCTCTAATTCCATAATAGCTGTGTTCCAAAATGACTTTCTATACTACGTTTTATTGGTCCAGACCAAAAACTTCCCTGGAATAAAAAAACTCATTTCGGTATCTGTACCGGAATGCTTCTTTATCCCTATGCAGTAGTGAAAACTGTTTCAAAATCTTAAAAAAAGTAGTTTTAATACTTAGTTAGGGTTAATTCATACATGTGTATAAATTATGCTAGGGGGAATAACTGCATACATCAAATCGAATTACTGGGGTTGTGTTTGTCTTAGATTGGACCCTTCGTCCTATTTACTTAAAACTTTACATATGTGTCCTCTGCAACCTGGAAGGAATTACTGTCGACTTTTGTTCGAAAATTTTACAGGGTTCGAACCCAGATCACTCAGATATTTTTCCATAAAGAATCCAAGTAAAACTCATTTTTATCGCATGCAGGGTTTATTTCTTTTGCAAAATTAAATTAGAAGGAATAGTCACACGTTAATGAGACAAGCACCGAAAGAAAGAAAATAAATTAAGATTCTTATCCTTACGAAAATGTTGTGAAAATTCAAGGTTGTTAACAACTCATCCCCCTGACGACCGTTCCATTGTTGAGTCCAGGCTCATATGTTATCCCGTAAAAATACTCGAGGACTTTAGGCCCATAAAGCTGATGATTAAAGACGACGATATATTACATGGATAACGAGAAATTTTCTGTAATGCCGAGAATTTCGACAAAATACGCATAAATTTTCCAAACCTTTCGAGGGACAATTAATGCGATTGTTGAATCCGAGCTCATGCATTTTTCTGTATAGTAAGAATAGCTTGGGGTTTTAATTGTGTTTACTGAAGGGTATATACGCATTACACAACCAACTACTTGAATTTAATATACTTTCATATTCCCCGTTGAGAATCAATGGGCGCTTCAGCTAGTGGTGTATAAATTATGTTCGGGGAGAATAATTAGACACTCGGCGATGTAACATTACGTGACTGCCTGCTCTTGGGGATATACCTATCCCAAAAGTTAAAATTTTCTATAAGATTTACGTATTTATCATATACAATATTTCAATTAATGTCATATATTTCTACATAGAGGTGTTCATCAAAAAACAAAATATGATTAATATGATACAGTTAACATTTTGTGGAAAAACTTCCATACTTTGGACGCTGAGGAAATGAAGACCGGCTTAAAATATTCTTTTATCTCGAAAAACAATTTAAATATTTCGATGCTACAATAAAGGATAAACTTATTGAATTAATCCAAAACAATATCCTTATAATTAGATGAAAGATAAACTAAACAGAATCGTTAAATTCATGGGACAAATAACTTTTTCTTGGTATTTTTCAGTGTGAGGAGGTGCAGCAATAAGCAATTGCTCCTATAGTTAAGAAAATATGAAATTAAATTTTGGTAAGGAAAAATGTATTTCACTCCCTATTCCTTAATTGAAAATACGCACATTCACTCCGAAGTTTCTTACACTGCGGAAATAATGTTTTTCTATTCTTAGGAAAGAGAGATAAAACCTCTTTTATGAGCCTTTCAAGGGGACTATGTGGTTGTGTTAATCTCTGATTGCGCACGCACGCTCTGTCTACACTCGTTAAAGCAAAACGCGTTTGGCTCCCGGATGACCAAGCGGGCAACGACTCGATCAAGGCGGACCCGGGTACGATTCCCGGTGGAAGATAATGTGCGAAATGACCTAAGCACTCTTAAGAAATAACAGCAACAAATAAATCTGTTATGGTGATCTCCAATCAACGTGAGTCAGGATAACCCAACCTCATTGCAAGCCTTTCGTCGTCTTTAAACGTTACTTAAGATTTAGATATATATTTAGATGGTAGTGTAATAACACCATCATTACTTAATCCATCCTAGCAGTCTATCTAACAGCCTGAGGAAAAACAACCAAACGTAATTATCTTTTTTTGCGATCGCTTCCCTGGAACGTTTTGTCGATGCCTCTCGGAGATCGCGTTCGTTCTTTACTGGCACTGAAATTCCATTTACTTCATCTCTAAGTTCTTAACCGGTAAACTTTTCGAAACGCTTCCTCCTTTAATCACATATTCTCATCTGGATTGAATTCCAACCAAGGGAATTAATGATAGCCGTAACGCTGCTGTTACTGTGCACTTAAAACCTGTCGCGCACATAGAACGGCGCTGATTCAAAAAGGAGAACGAGTAAAAAACTTTCCCGAAATAGAGAAATAGACTTATTCAAATTAACTCTGAACGGTAATTAATCATATTTTTGTGACACGAGGAAGGACGATGTTTATTATTATCGTTGGTGTGACCGTAATCGTTTTGTTCGTTGATTGCCCTATGATATGCGCTGTGATAAAAAGCAGTCCAAATTTGCAAATATATCCATTCACCAAATTCAGAATTTATCCTTCGCTAATTACTTCAATGCTACCTACTATTACCATCATACTACACAATTAATCAGATATAATTTTATACAGAGTAAGGACTGAGTCAAGCATATGAAAAAAGGGCTACTAACCATTTTCTTAATTTTATTCCTTTTTTGTATTTATTATTTTATTAGTAACACACAATTACATACACACGCAGACCACCATTCCCTAACCGTAAAAATCCGATTAGTCGGGATATGAACCAGGGACCGCGAGGGTGGAGCGTTATCGCGCTAGCACGTTAACCACTCCGCCACCACGGCCAGATAATTCTGGATAGCGGTCTCTGAAAGATTATCCCCTTCCCATGATTGACAAAATTTCTCTCATTAAGGATTGAAAACGGTAATCATGATGATGCAGCTCGAAAAATATTGTTAAAATATTTATTTCTGTGGTGGGTTATCGATAATTTCATTCAAGTAGCCATAATTACGTGAACGACTGTCCGGGTGCATTTTAAAAATAAATTTATACCACACACCACGAAACCTAGCTATCGAATATTAATCTCTAGAACCAGCGGAAAATTGACAAATACTGTTTTGAAAATCTCTCGAGAAAAATTTTCCCCTATTTTACTTTCAAGGGGCACTAATGAAAACATTTAACGTAATGTAAAAATACGCATGGGAACATGTTTACCTGTGAACCTGAGATCTTTATTCGACGAAAGAAAAATCGATATTTTTCGGTTGCTTTCATTTGGTTGATGGAAGAGACTCGTGAAAACCAGGAAGTTTATCAGATATTAGAGCTCTACGTGTCAACTAAGGTTATCCTGTGTTGTTGACACCGATATTTTGTGTTCACATAGAAATACAATAGTGACGTGTGTTATTACGATAGCATTACTATGGCAAAAATAAGATAAATAAAGTGGTATATTTCTACAAACGAATTGCTATACAACAGAAATTGATGAACAAAAAAATGAACAAAGAATCTTTCAAAATTTAAAGAAAAAAGATATCAATTTCAAGTTGAAGTTAGAAAAGCTTTTAATTTCATTTTGTAAATCGCAGTATAATTTTGGCCCTAGATACAGAAAAGATTTTTATCAATATTAAAGTTTGTTTTTTAAACCTAACACAATTTTCATTTCTCATACTATATACGTAAGCTCATATATATAAGTAAGCTGTCATTGTCTATGTTGTTAAATTGTGAGAAAATAGACTCTGCGGGTCCACCTATTTGCAAAGTTCAGCGCTAGAATATCACGATTCGTTGGTTCTTTTTAACGATTTAAATAGTAGATTTCCAAACGTTTACAGAAAAAATATTCATCCTCAACTTTTCAGAGAATTTTAATTTATACATAAACAAAAAATAAACTTTCTTAAATTAAAAACAAATTTGTAAAGTTTTCGTTTGTAATAGTGAACATTTTTAATCTGCCAGTACTCGCTACTATTTGTGTATGAGGGCTATTTTCCGTTTATCACTCGTTTCTTCAGTATTCATGAAATATGCAACTAAGAGATTTTCGTTGCGTCCAAACTAAGTTAAAACATGTTGAAATAGAATGCTACGTAAGAAATTTTTGACTATGCAGCACAAATCATCATGCACGTATTTTTTTATTTTTAACGAAAGGAGTGAAACACGATATCACGAACAGAAGTTTAAATTTCAATTTTCCGTTTCTTTAGGGACGTCACTTAGAATAGAGCCTAAGACTTTAATTTTTACTTTGGAGAGTGTATCTTGCCAATAAAAGGGACAGTAAAATGGTTTTTGTAATCTCTTATTCGCAGTTTCTATAAGATTTTTGAAGACTTTAGAAATGACATCAATATAAGACATACGCAATGACAAGATTCACTTTAAATCCATCTCTGCAGAGTGCAGCGAATGTAATAAAGTAATTATCTCTGGCTACCGCAGTTTATTGATAAATTTTAAATGTGAATAATTAAAATTATTAAGACTTGTGAAATGAGGAAAGCTTTTAAGCTCGTTTGAAATTTAAGGGCTCGTTCAGAATTTCTTTCATTAACTAATATTCTCCCGTGAAGTGTTTGAACCTCAAACACTCCACTCTTAACGGAGTCTAGAAGATGGAATGTGATCCTCAGTTATATGGTGTGAAGTAGTAAACCCTCGCTTGCAATGAGCCAAAAGCCATGAGTGGATGTGGGAGAAATTCACGCCACTACAGCAGACAGACAGCAGACTCTATGACTAACACTTTCCAGATTTGGTAAAGAATGACGAAAATGAATGCAAGTATTTAGCTGCTCATACGTGATCACCTCTCACACTATCTCAAGCACCAAAATTATTGATCGCGAGATATATGATATTGAAAGAGTTAAGTAAACGATTCGATCTGTTTCGTGAGGATATATCTAATAATTAGGAGTGGAATATGGATAGCAGACTGGTGACGTTAAGTTCCAGGCTTCGAATCCAGATTAGGGCTTGGACGTTTGCGCTTGAGTTGATGGTGGTAGTGGGTTCAAAACATAACATTCGACCAAATAAAAAAACCATTATTATTATACAATAATACTAAAGTAAACCTGAATTTTATCATCATAATTTTTTAATAAGTATTTTATGAAATGAGTTTCGATTACTACCAAGGTTCGTCAAGGGAGATTTCAGATTTGATAACAGTGTTTTGGTTATGAAAGAATCCCTCGGATGGAACTCTCTTAGTAATAGAAGACTTGAATATCGACGGAAGCTTTTGATAAATTTATCACTAACGATTTCAGGGAGGAGATAACTGATATTGTTATCCCGGTTATAAACTCTCGCGATCTTCGGGAGAAAACAAAAAAGCGATACAGGAAAGTATTTGCCAGGACAGATTGCTATTTTTGGTTGTTTTTCCCGCGAAGTATTAGAGAAGCTAATAGCACTCCAGGTTAGATAGGGATGTCGGTATTTTACACCCCCTGCCACACGCCACTGGCGTATTGTAGGGTTTAAATGTAAATGTACTTTAGTATTTCGTACCTGAGTTATATATTTCAGAGCATTCATGAACCCAAATTTAAATGAGATTTTTTCAAATTCATCAATAAGCCACACATTGTGAAAAGCATATTATTTAGAGCAAAATGTGATGGAACGTTTGCAGAATCAATTATGGTGAATATGAAAAAATTCAATCCGGTTGAGTACAGCAATATAGTTAACGAATCTCTAAAATTTAAAATGGAATCTCCAAATATTTAAAATTTAAGATTCTTCAATTCGAATATTCTAGGAAGAAGAAACTAATTAGGTCATCGTTTATTTTGCGATATGATTCATTTTTCTTAACACATTTCTTAGTTAAGTTATTTTAATGTAAGCAACATGCCACTCATGATGGCCATGACTGTTTTCTATGCGGCAAAATGATTTATTACGAATCAGAGTGGTGCAAGCGGTATTCCAACGAAACGAAGGTTCCACATCCCTGTTCTAGCCGCAGCGTTCTCCAAGACATTCGTTGGCTATTTCAAACCTTCTTTCGGTGAAAACTTACTCCGCGTCAATTATTGGCTTTAAAATTCTCCGAATCCAAGGGTTTGTTCATCGCATGACGTGACAATACAGCAACGGTATGAGCCGAAATCGCTCTTACTCACTTCGCGAGCTTTTACGACCGAGTTTTACTGACCGTAAAGTCGATAGGAGCGCCTCGCTTTCTATAAACAAAAGTTTTCCACTCCTTTTCCTGCAAAGAGGATGACGTAATCCTTCGGAAGTCACTTAGATTTCCAATGTAGAAAAACGAACTGATTGTTAAATTTTAAAAATTTCAATGTTCTATATATACTTGTATAATTTAATCTACAGATTATTCTGTCTTCAGATTCTCAAATCCAAGAGTACCGATGCTCTTTCCTCGCCTCTGAGGTTTGCTTTTAACATCGTATAATTGCAATTACTCTTTGGAATACAGTATATTCAAGATTGCACCTCCAGCGTGCCGCTTTGGCTTCTGTAAATACTTCGTGCGGCGTGGATAGGGCAGTACGCTGTACATAGATGTACTTAGAAATTAGCAGAAAAAACTCACTTGATTAACAGTAATTAAATTAGATGAGAGTACAGTTTTTCATTTTTAGAAATTGGTTTCAACTAAATTTGATTTTTTTCCACAACAGCTTATGAATGAATACTTGATACAGACTCATACGTAACTTTGTGATAATTATAAATGCACAAGAACTCCATAGGAAGTGGATTTTAGTGTGGTTTAGTAAAACGTTTTCCTATGGAGTTCGAATGAATATTTGCTGGATATTTCCAGGAATGAATTTGCTCATAGGCAGCGTGAAATTTGTTTAAGGGCCGTGAGGAAGTTGCCCCTCCTCTAGACCATAAAATATGTTTGTTTTACCATTTTCTGTAACATTAGATAGAAGGTATAGGAAAGGGAAATGAGTTTTATCATACAATTTTAGCGGCATGAGGGTTCTAGAATTCTCTAAATGCTACTTAAACTTATTTCAGAATTTTTGTGTTCGAATGACTGATTCGGTTACATACGCAACATGTTAGCCCAGTGGTTGCTTTGCATCTCGTCCACTCCACCATTAGAGGATAGAAAGTCTAAAAGATTGAATAAGGCCCCTGAGGGAACAAGTTTCCCCTTGCTTTCCTCCCTGAACTAGCGCACTTTGAATGGAAAACAACTATGTAAGCTCTGTACGATGAAATTGTATAACTCGTATATAAATTATATTATAAGTGCCTGTATATGAAGAAGATTTTGAGTGGAAGACGAACGGCCAGTATTCACTGTGAGTGAGTGAGTACTGGCTCAACTCCAAAGCTAAACGACCCTCTTATTATCTATGCTTTCATGCGAAAACGGCCTATACAGAAAATGGATTATAGTAATGAAGAATAATTAATGCAAAAAGGGATTGAAACAGCTAAGATAAAATTTTTCGGGAATATTCAGTGAAGGAGGCACAGTTTTCATTGAGCATATATTACATATCTAGGCTAAAAAGGATAAAATTTGATTAATATAAAAACAATCCTCCAAACCGAGTAAAACCTAATTGATACAAATCCATTTTTTTATATTTTAATACTCTATCCTAACAGAATTACCTCTAATTAACTACTTTTAAATATAAGTTAATTAATCTGATGGTATCCATAAGTATTAAAACCGTAATCTAGAAATGCGGTGCTATTAATACTGGTATAAATCCTATTTCTTAATCAAAGGTAAGAGATCATAGATAAAAGCATGCATATGAAGCGTCAGCCAGTTTTTTTAATTCAGCACACTGCTTAGCCCAATGGATTCACTGTTTTGCTGTGTCCGACAGAGTATGATGAAATTGCGAAAAGTAAACAGAGAATTAAAGAAAGACAGAGGTAAATACTAACCTAGCTACTGCCTTCGCTTGGGTGAACGTTTCGTGAAGATAAAAATAAGATGAGATTAAATGGCATAAGACATCGTTAAGAAAGGCCGGCAAATGATGTGTCGGCAAATTTTTCAAATTCAGCCCAGTGCGATGCAATGACCTCACTGCTGTGCTGCGTCAGGACTGATAAAATATTATGGCATAGGGGAATGTAAACAGAGATTCGGAGAAAGAGAGTGAATACTAATGCTTTTATTTAACTACCTTCTGCCTGCGCTGGGGTAAGCGTTTTGATAGATAACCATTAGGTGAGTAAGCACCGGTACAAAAACGGGCCTTGTGCTAATTTTGCTTACTATCGCTCTCCTTACTATACTTAAGTCTCCGATGTGTAATAAATCCTCTTACTTTGCAGTACCTTCAGTATTTCGTCACCTTAAAGGTATAACTGCCGCGCCTCATACGATCAAACGACTAAGACGCATTAATCCTTAGGGTTGCTGACAACGAGAATTCCTACTGAAATTCATAAGAGTAATACTACAAAAGTATATACTCTAACTTATTGTCAATGCTCGAGAACTCCACTGAGATATAAATTTCTGATAGATTTTGACCCAAGGAAATAAGAGAGAATAAGGAAAGAGCGCAGCGCTGCCTTTTTAATATTACGGTGAATTAAGTTACTTGCAATCCGCAAAGTCCTTTGAGCTGAATAGTTTCTGCGGATAATTAAATTGAATTACATTGAATATACGAGAAGAGACTAGACCAGGTCCTCAAAAATATGGAAATATGTGTTATATTCATATCAGTTTGAGCCCACATCTCACCGTGGTTTTAATTCTTTAGGTAAACCCCGCTTTTGATGACGTGGAATCTAACCTATACGGATTCAGCTGTTTACAGCAGTGGTACGGATGTTAATTTTTTTACTAATCAACTTCCGAAAAATCAATCCCATTATATTTCTGTTTCAGTTTTAAAATAAATATGGACTAAGTTTCATAATAATGAGTTTCCGATATTTCAGAATGAATGATATTCCTCGTAAGAGGTATCGTTTAGTCTCTGATGAGAAAATCCTCTAATTTATCATTTTGCATAAAGATGTCGTACATCTGCGGGTACCCCCCTCCCCTTTCTCTTCTCCGATCTCCGCCATAGTAGTAGGGGCTTCGTGCGCAATTGGTGGTTGGAGTGTGTCGTCGGCGCAGGCATCTCGCTATTGGTCGGATAAGAATAAAACTGTGGTGAAGCTTTTCGAAGTAAGGCGAACGGAAGTTAGACGTGGAGAGAGAAGTGAACGTGGCCGCCGTGTGATCTGAGTGTTCCTTCAGTTGCGCTACTTCGGTGTGGTAAAATATTTTCACATAAGCTAATGGAATATTTTGCCACTTATTTCATTGAGTATTAATTTAATATTTTTGTGGATGCTGCTAACAGAGCTTCCCGTGTTTCGTGGAGGTAGTGAAACCATGGAGGATTCCAAGAACTTACGCCTTTAGGCATATCGGATGTGATTTTTATCGAGTATGGCTAGACCATTTGTTTAAGAATTGTGTAAATCTGAAAATGTAATTATTAATTCTATCTTTTCGCTTCGGTATTACAGAAACTTCATCACATGCATTCACCAAAGAAAAGAAGGAAAATGGCGGCATATAATATTGCTGCATGGACGATGAAATATTTACGTAAGTTGATCCATTATATTATTTGTTTCTAATTTGTATTGTTGCGTTTGTTTCTATTAAATAATACCACTTCCATAAAAAGCAAGATACAGAAAATTAACAATGCATACAGTATCAAAGAGATACAAGATGTATTTAATTTTAATTTGACCTTAGCCTTCGAGCATGTCGGATTCGATTTTATTATCGAGTGCCAAAAGATCACTTGTTTTAAAGCAGTGTAATTTAATAAATGTAATCATTAATTCATTTTTTCCTTCCAGTTAGCGTAGAAACTTCATCTTCTTGCATTCACCAAAGAGGAGAAGGAAATTGGGGTCATTTAATATCGCCGTATGGACTTCGAAATCTAACGTAAGTTGATCTATTATATTATTTGCTTCAATTTTGTATTCAGATCTTGATTTTACAGACTTCTATCTTTCTATAATAATTACTCTTATTCACAAACACGTTGTTACTGCAGATTATTGTTGCACTGCAGGCAGTCTCAATTAATTTTTTTAAACTGCTGAGCTCGTAGGAATTAAATGGTATTGTGTGAATCTATTTTTTTCTAAATTAAAACCGAAATCTGTTTCTTTTCTGGTACGTGATATTTACAATAATTTTTCTATTTAACAATTCGGGAGACTTTATCAGTAATATACATGATACAAGTTCTATTTAGATTTCATTCGATAATTATATTGCAGATGTTTTTTCAAGTTAAATGAACACATAAAATGTATGCATAATGTACATACATAAAATGCTCGTAGGCATTAAATTGTAATGTGTGAATCTAATCATTTATACTGTGTAGGTGTAGGGAATTAAACATCGACATAACAAGTGTAATGGACTGATGTGATTATCCCATATTAATCTACAAGCTTTCATACTTTTCCATGTGAAATTCTATCAAGAAGAATGTCACTTTAGACTATAAATTGTTGAAGTATAATATTATTCTTATGTAACTTTAGATTTCCATGAAATTCACTCAGATACTTTATGAAAGAGGAGAACCATTTTTATATTTTTGTAAATTATTTGGGAGGACATTACTGCAATACATATGGAAAAAGTTCTATTTAGTTCTTATTCGGTAATTTTATCGGAGGTGTGTTTTCAAATGAAATGAACATATAATTTTTGTTTGAACCAATTACGTTTAGTTGAATGATTTTTGTCTCAAATTGTTTGAAATTCGTAAAACTCTCTTTTCCCTGTAGAAAACTATTTGACATGGCGTGTTGATATTAAGTTTACTACGGTTAAAACTACTTCAATATGTTGCTACATTAAACGTCTGCGTTGTAAGGTTTCTCTTGAGATAATCTTGGATATTTTTCAATACTTTGAGTCATAATCATTTCATTTTCATCGTTTTGTCAATTTATACATCTATACCTGAACAACTGCGTTTTTTTGGATATGTTTGGTGATAATAGTCATGTTTCAGATATGGATCGTATTACTCATCCTGATGTGAGTGAATATTTTTTATGATGATATTTCAAATCTTGCTTATAATGATATTCTAGTGTTTAATCTAAACAGTGATAGAAAAAGATCTACCTATCTCTGGGATATTCTCGTCGATTTTGGTGGGATTATCTTTATTTCATGCTCATTTGGTTTATGAGTAAGAGCATTTCATTAAAAAATCCGTGAGATGTGCCTAGGAAAGTTATATTACAACTTTTTTCTCATTTGTATTCATTATTGTACACGTTTTCTCCTTTATCCTCTTTCGTTTTTTCAATGCTCTGATAATAATAACTTCTACCTGTCGGGCTAAATACCATCTTTCCGTTATTCCGAAGGGAAAAAGTTTTGGTAAAGAATTTGAAGATTGTATTATCTGATATTTTTCATTTTCCTTTGTTGTTATTTGCACCTCAAGGAAGCTCATGTTGAGATGTATGATTTCTTCAAATTTCTCATTTGACTTGCGCTTGATTCTCTTAATTTTTCTACTCAAGGGGGTGTATACGTTCCTCAGGTTCGATAAACCATGAAATGATAACACCTCTTTATTTATAGGAATGCATTTAGATCCACTCATTTTCCCTAAGATCGCGCTAATTCATGTTTTACTGCGCATCCCAGAGTTCGACGCTCTCCTTGGAAGTCGACTGTCTAGACGCTAAGGTCTCCCCACCATCCATCTCCTCAAGTAAACTCGTATTCGTTTTAAGAAACGATCCCAATATGGTCACGGTCCATGCAAAAGTGTGTTCAAGTCGTTACTATCTTGGTGATAGGGTTTGCATTTTGATCCTCACTTTACCTTATATTACAGAAATATTTATCAAATTTACTATTTACGGCTAACTGTAATGTGAAAAGAAAATTAGATGAAATTACCGGAAGGAAAGACCGAACCAGCCTTATTACTTAGACTTTACATACATCAGAAGCTTGTTTCTGCTAAATTGCGTTCCATGAGGCTCTTCATAGAAACGGTTTGAACGACGAGATTAGTAGCAGTGTGAGGGTATTTGAGGTTGGCGTAGTCACGTAGAGAAATAGATCATTCGAGAAAGACCTTTATTCCATATCAAATGATTTAGCCTTCATTCAATATCCTTAAAGATATTAATGCAAGTAATTGTAACGTAGCCGATTTCTTCGAATGGAAACAGCCGCGTCTGACTTATTCGAATAAGATTTATGTGATAAATATAAATATAGTAAATTAAGTTGCAACTCTCGTGATCACACTTACAAATAACTTAAACTGGTTCAAGCATATTTGAAAATCAATGGTAAAGCAATAAAAAAGCTGGACTTTTAAAGCGTATTGTCGATAACTGCGATGAAAAGGTGAATGAGCGACATTAGTACATCTTGGCAGGCCCCACCTGAAATATGGGGCAAGGAATCTAGGCTAATGTTAGGCGTACCCGCGAACTTCAGGAAACTCTGCACAAGGTGATAACGTTTTCTTAACAAAATGCGATGATAAGAAAGCAAGCGTAACGAATACACTCTCAGGCGAAGATTGGGAATATTTCAAAGAAAGGGTTAGACGCTAGGCCGCGATTTTTTGTATATTTTGGGTAAATTATAGTATAATAAATGTTTGCGGAAGGTGCAAGTGGTATTATGCGAGCCCTGCTACTTTGGTTAATCCGATAATGAGCTTGAAATTTGATAAATAGATAGACAAGTAGCAAAGTACGTTACAAATTCTCTTAATTCATGTATTAATTGTGTAGTTTAATTGTTATTCACGTACCGTTTCAGCGAGTTGAAGTCTTAATAGGCCCGGTGCGCCTTTTTGTTTTCTTGGCCCTCGTTGACGGTCTTTCTGTCTGTGATATTAGCGTTTAGATTGGGAGATGCACACACAATTGCATGTGATGCGACGCTGTTTCGCTTAGAAATTCCTTTGCGTTGTTTTTGACAAATGCTGCGTTGACGCGAGTCAGGAAAACGCAAATGTTTGTTTGTTTACACCGGCTGTTCGTAAAAAAAACATACTACTAAAAAATAATCTCGTTAGGAAATAAAAATTGTGACTGCATTTTTAAGTAGATATTTCAACAAATGATATCCTAAAACTCAGAATAAACTTTTAATCGTTGGTTCTTAGATGTCGATGATTAATCATATCATGACCTTAAAAAATCGAATTTGAACCATCGACACCGTCATTTTTTTAATAAAAAATACTATGCATCTTGAGAGGGTTTTAGATAGTAATGTAAAATGTCTATAGAGAGTGTCTTGCTAAATTAGATGATTTTTTTATGTTTTCAGGTATACACTCTTGAATAATCACCGCAAAAGAAACGTGAGAGGAGTATTATTTTGATGACACCTTCCAACATTGGACAACAGGGTAAAGGCCATTCCACATCAAAAGGTAGGATTACATATTTCATTATCACCACGAAAATAAATTTACAATCAAATTATTTGATATATAAAGCTCAAAAATGTTGGATTTTGTCGCGGTTCCTTCAATCAAAGGGTACAAATACCTATTTTCTCTATCTATCCGTGATCCTATTAATAGAATAGACTTAGAATTTTCCGAATAGCTAATCTCATATAATGTTGAACTTTCATAACTTTTTCCCTAACAGTCAGCTCATTTCGAACGATAATACTCTGAGCAACATTTTCCGGGTACTCAGAAACCTAAATTTACGAGTTCTAGTTATCGATTTAAAATTACGAAAATAAACATATGAATGCGAAAGTTTATTTTGTCGGTTTGGAAAATAAGCTTGATTCATACATAGACAATTTTTTTTGTGAAACATTTAAGGAAACGTTCACTTCTCACATCTTCTTTGCATAATGCAAAGAATGACCTCGGTGAATTTCAGCATCATTCGCCAATGAAAGCAAAGATTTATCGTAGTTGTTAAATTCTGAAATATGCGATTGTGTGAAGCATAGGAGTAAATGAATTGAATATTCTACATCGCATAAAATATGTACTTCTTTAAGGAAAGGGTTGAGGTGACTTTGCACATAAAGGCGTGCACCCAGGAAAATTCCCAGCCCTGTCACACTTTTTTCAAGTCCGTTTATCCTTGGATATGTACATTTTTATTTTCGTCCCATAAAGCACCGAAATCATCAGCAATAATCAGAAATAAATACAAACATAAGATTGAAATGGATTTATACTCACCTGCTGAGTTTAAGTTTTAAATAGACAACCGATTTTGGCTTTAGTTTTTATTTTATTTATTTATACTAGATTTACATTCGTGATCTGTCAGGCTTATTGCCAGTCGACTGGACTTACATATAGCAATTTTATCAAAGAGAAAAGGAATCTATTTTATGTTAATCAGAAACGTTCACAAGATAGTAAATGATTCAGTCACAAAATAAATAAGTAATCATTTTTAAAAACCATATTATTTTTTGACTTAATGATGGCCACCTAACGGCGATACCTTTAGAACAAAAACTCTCCGTGTAAAAGTATGCATCCATTGTTATCACTTTGGTATAGGTTTCAACAACATCTTGGTCACCTCCGTATGTTTTCTATTAAAATATATAACATCAGCCGGACATTAATCCAAATGGAGGAAGATTGTTCATTCATAAGTTGGAATTATATCTTCAATTTAGTTTTTCTACAGTCCTCTCCTGTAAGTTGAATTTTAATGTTTGATACCTGGGGTATTTATATTACGCTTGTGTAACAAGCTTTATAGCTATGATTAACAATCTCCATCACTTTTCACGGGTTACTTTGACTTTGAATGTTACTTGCGGCAAAAGTGCAGCTGAGTGGCCAACATCTTCCAGTCGAAATCTTATATGTTTCGTAAGCTGAAATCTGAAAGCATATTCGTTTATTTGGATTGGATTTACTGCTTCGAGAAACTTTAATTACCGTATTTTCTAATTCTGTGGCATAATTAGGCCATTTTAATTAAATGTTTGAATAATTAAATAAACATATTCTTCATTTGGTGGTGACAGGAGGTAATAAATCCCCATAGACGTACATTTCAGGTTTTGTTATGAAATTCCAAATGTATCTTTTTGCAATTTTTTTTTGCTGCTTTTCTTTTCCGATTTTCTTAGGAATCTCTTATATATGTGTTCCTATTTCAGAAGATTCGGTCCAACGACATGTATTCCTAATTTATCATTAACCTATTCCTTACAGCGGTTAGCATTCAGTTTCTAGTTAGAAAACTTTGTAATAATAAATGCATACCTTTTTATGTCTTAAGAAAAATTATGATTCACAGCTGAAGAAGCCTTAATTTCATACACCTTCAATTTAAAAAGGTTTTTATTCATTTCTAGCATTCGCAATGTATTCTCTCGCAATAAAAGCACTCCGAATGTCTTTGCATACACTCAATGATGTATTAAGAATGGTTGATTTTTAAAACGTAAAATTCGAAATTATAATTATTTCTTAAGTTAACTTTGTTTACAGATTCAAATAAATGAATTTCTTACGATAACGGATTGTAGTTCCAAACATTTTCTGAAGTATTAAGTGCGAGTGCTATTCGTTGGAAAAACCGAAAATGGGGGAACAGACTCCTAACACCCAAGGAGCTATTCTCGGACATTTTACGACTTCCCGGCGGTCACACACCGCTCAAAGGCTCTATGGTCAAGTTAAATGACTTTTCTCCAAATGAGGGACAGTTTTTTTGGATGAAGGACTTTTGCCTTCGAATATTTCTACGTATTTGGATGAATGGTACCGATCAGTTAGGTTTCAGAGCAAAGGAAACTTCGAGTCAGATGCAATGTTTGGAAACAGTTACCTGCGTGTAGGTTATTTGAGATTTTGATTATGTTTTACCCGATAAATTTTAAATTTAGCAGACATAGGCTATTTTTAATTATATAATCCTAAATCAGTCGGATTCGATTTTCTTTCACGTTCTTAACCCTATAAATTCAATGCACCTCTTTAGACGAGATTATGTTTTGGTCTCCTCGCTTCTATACGTGAGTTTAGTATGTATAAGAAAGAGTATAAAATTGACTGTGATAATTCATTAAATTTAAAAAAAATTCTTGATTGCAGGAAAAAGTTGATAGTACCAGGTGAAAATAGATACATTTTGCGAGAAAATTCAACATTGAAAGGACTTGAAATTGGAAAAGTATTCAGTAGTTAAAGGGCTAGGATAGTCGTAAAGTATCTTATTAAAAATAGTGATCTCGAAGGCTAATTTATAGAATTATTCACGTTGAAGAAGACAGGTAATGTAATTAGCAAAAATAAATAGCAGAGGATTAGCGAAAGCTGTGATTAAAACACCTTCGTCATACTTGAGTACGTGTGAAGTAAGGCTTTCCATCATTGAAGCTTATATGGTTGGAATTGTTATAAAATTCGATCAGATATAGGGTACTAAAATGCAAATATTTCCATTAAGTTAATTAGATAAATAATGAAAAATATTAAAAAGAGAATTTCAAATTAGAATCATTAGTAAACCGGGGATATTTGGTTCCTATTTATTCAGTTCGCATGGGCATGTACTTCGGCCGAGATACTCATACCTGGTACCCAAAATGACTTTGCACAGTGCCCACCATGCTTCTGCAAAAAGAATTTTTTATTTGCTACAATAGTATTTCTTGGGATTGCAATAGCTGGGATAGGATGGAGGCTCGCGGGGAAGGGTTTAGAAACTTGGTCGGTCTGGTCTTGGGTTTCGTAATCATCAAGGGTGATGGCGTGTCTAAAATGTATTCCTCTTATCGCCTATGTCCTGATTAACAAGACGCGTTTCAAAGTCATATTTTGTTTTAATACGAATCTGAAGATTCAGCTCGGCTCAGCTTATCAGGATACCAAATTCCCCGGAATCAATGACTAATTGCTGATTTTCGGAGCGCAGCGGTGCACATGCAGCTAAAACCTTCATATCAGTTTTATTCCCCGTAATCAAATCTTCTCCAAAGATAAAGACTATTCCACGTTGTGAGGTTGGGATGAATTTATATGTTGTATTTTTAAAAATCTTATTTACCAAGGACCGTATTTTTAACGGCCTACGGTTACCTAGTAAAGTAATAATATTAGTAAGGGATAGCCTGAATATCACCCTGGACGGAAATGTTATGTGGTGCCCGCTTCGCTTTCTGAAATGCCCTTAGGGGTCCCGGTACCAAAAAAGGTTGAGTACCCCGGTACTACTGGATCAAACATATTCCGATTATCAATCTTGACAGGTAAAGACTAATTATTATCTTCTATGAATTATTGAAACGAAACTATGACCCAATTACACGGACTTCGATACTCAGTCACTATTCCACTTCCTTTATCCTTATTAAAATGTTCATCAAAATTCTCGAACAAAAACGAACATCTCTCTATGTTAGCTAACTTCTCTAGTCTATTTAAAAAGGGATAAAATGTATTTCATGAAGACGTTTCTTTTTCATAATGAAAATTTTTGGTTCATGATCTTCATTTACTGAATTCGCGTAGATATTCCTGTGATTTCACCAATTTTATTCAAACGAATTCCTTCAAGAAACTGTTTTGGCATGTGCTGTATTTAATCTCAATATTTGAGCTATTGATGCCGTCAAAGATTTAGATAATTCTATCAATATCTTTCATTTTTTTATCTTTATTGGGACGATTTAATTACTTGAGTGCGCCTCATTTTAGCTGAAGGATGAGTTCTCATCTTGATGCTACGCAACAGTTAAAAACTATTGCTGAAAATGTAGGCTTCGTTCATTCAGGAAAGAAGTTAAATTTGACTCGCTGTTGTCATTTAATATTTCAATCGTCTTCACTCCAAAGAAAGAGCGATCCATTTCACGTTTATAAACAAATAATAAACGGCTTTATGACATTTACTTCCCGGGCATTAGCCGAATGTTGATATGTATCCCGCGAGCCACCAGTGGCGTATGGCATGGGTGCAGATCTTAAATTTGAACACCTGGTTAGCATTCAGCTTGAATATAAAATCGTTTTAGGCTTCAAGAAAACCTACGTTTTATATACAGTAAGCCAGTGAGCATGTACTCATTACAATACACATTACAATACTCATTACAACACTCATTACAATTTATGAATAATGTGTTTAGCAGAGAAGTAAGTCCCCTAATTTTGCTTCGTATCAATAACGGTACATTACATTTACGATTTAACAATAAAGGTCGTGTTACTGAACGCTGAATTTGTGACATTGAAATAATACATCGAGTTTGAGAAGTTATAGTCTCAATTTGAGTATAGACCACCTGTTTCAATAAAATCAAATTCAAATGGTAGGAAATTCATTTATACGCTCATTTATGTGAATTTTAATGTTTTATTTGCCGTTTCTGTACTTTTACTGAACATTACTTCAGTAAAGTACCCGATTTTTGTGATAAAAAGTCGGTGGTCCAACTTTCACCGATTGCCACTCATTTAAGTTTTGGTTTAGTAAGCTAAAATCATGGTATTTATTATCCACGGATATTTTCAACATATTTATATAAAAAAGTTGTTTAAATTCCGTTGTATGCTCTAGAAGTGGTTAAAGTTGTGAAACTTGGCTAACTTCGAAACTAATAAATCGAATGAATTAGGAGAAGGACCGTTGTGATCGTTACAATGACATAAATGCGAATAATTACATCATAGTGACTAGAACATACTAGTAGCAACATTATCGATTGATATTTATTTTTTTTCGGCGAACGGACGAACTTGAAGTACGGGCAGGTCGATCGTCAGAGGATTAGGGGGAAGTTGGGCATAGAAGAGGAGAGGGGGGAGCAGCTCAGTGCAAGTCCTACCTTTGGCCTACAGAGGCGTTGGGGACAGATTTACGTACTATAACAAAATTCATTAGATGCTACTGATGGCGCTCTCCTGGCAACCCCCGCTCCTTTCGAATGACGCTTTTTTAAAATTATTTATATGTTAATAGAAATCAATGCCAAATCTAGTGTTACGTATTCTTTACAATTAGTACGAAGTAAATTTTACGTTAGAGGCATATTCAGAATTAAATACACTCGTCTTGAATTAAGTCTTACAAAATATTATTTGTTCCAAAGAGTTCGTATTGATTCAGCGGCTAGTGAGAATACCAAAAATTATGTTGGAATTACTACAAATTTATTATAAAGCATAATTTTGATACGTAGATACAGTTGTTTATAATAACAAATTACATTGAAATGGTTTTTGTAGTTAAATATTCTAGAATGAAATGTGTAGCAGAAAGACGATAATGTATAAAAACTCCAAACCATCATTGAATAGACCATGCATATGCAAATTAAATAGCAAATACTTCTAACTAAAACTCGGAATCTAAAACCTGAATTTTGATGGTAGCTTAAACGCTGTTAACAAATAAACCTCAAACTCTCCTTGATAAAATATAATCTCAAAGGAATAGTAGACACCACAGTTGCTGTACAACCATTATTAAAATTGCCAACAAAAAGCTCATTCAACTAATTATTATTTATGACAATTCATAGAAAAATAGACTATACTAAACATAACACCAGAACATAAAAATGGGCTTATAAAATAGTAGATTGACACTCATAGCTAATACCAATAAGTATATAAATATCAAAGTTAGAACATTTTAATTGTTCAACTTATTGATTTGCTAGGTTTATTTTGCGTCAAGTAACGTTAGAATAGCAAGGAAATGATAAACAAAGAGATGCAACCGAATAGTGCAAAATTCAGCATAATTAAGATTAATTACGACGTGCTTGCTACTAGCGCCGTAGGTGAATTTTTCTATGAACATTCTTTCCCATAACAGGTGATTGTGATGTACAGGATGGGGAGGGGGGGGGGAAGCGTAAGTCGGAAAACAGGAGAAAAATGGAAAGAAATATCAATTCATAATATTGCTACTGATATTTTTTAGTAACCTTATATGGCAAAATTTTCAATATGTTATTCTTTCGATCAAAACGGTATAACATCAGTTTCAATAAAATTCTTAGTTTCAGCGTTAACAGAGGTTTACATTATCAGGCATTGCATGTGCAACTACCAATATATAAACAATTTAGCACAGTAAATATGCTGTACTCATAAATTACTCATACTTAAATAGTATGATACAGCAATTCAACAATTCATTCAATAGCAATTTCATACAACGAAAATTAACTGAGTGACAGTCAGTGAAATTAGGGCCAAAGAATTTTGATCGACAAAATCGAGCACTATTTTCAAGCAATGTGATATAGAAGTACAGAAGCAGCAAGTAAAATGTTGAAATACACATTATTGAGAGTAGAATTAAACATTCTATGCTGTTCACTTTATATCATTAAAATCGATGTTCTCTGCTTTATGCCTTATCTTCTCAAACAGGATAAATTTTAATTTCACACCGGAAAGAAATATGTACAACCTGAAGATGATGATTCGGGTTAGAATTTCTTTTTCTTTCTTTACTTATATCCTTAGACGTGATAAGAAAATAATAATATCCGATATGAGACTTTTTATTCCACCAACAGGAGTAGAGAACCCGATAAATAAGTATAGACTGATCAATCATATCTTGGACGGATTCGTGGCTCCTTCGCAAAATAATTTCACGTCATTCATTATGTAGTTGATTAAATTATATTTATTTATGATATTTTCTCTTCGTTTATATCCAAAATTGTAAAATATTTTCAAATTTGCGTCAAACCAGCGACAATATGGGTAGCATACAGTCACAAAGGCTTTAAAGGAGGCAACTGACTCAAGGCAGACTTCCTTTAAACATAGTGTGTACTTAATGCTACACCTCTTGCTGAAGTTCTAAGATGACAATGATTAATGATATATATAATGATCTTACTTTAGTTCTCTTGCAACTGGAATATTTTCCTTACAGAAACTTGACTAAATCTAATTTCAACCTTGGGCACTGCCGACAGTGAACTGAAATTGAAAAAACCCGGACATGGGTAAAAATGGTTTTTTTGAGTTCGGAACTTATAACTTCGCGTAGTTATTGAAAAAGGATCGAATTTTATGTTTACTTTCATCTTTTTTTAATATTGCTAGGCGGCAAAAAGATACAGGGCGGTAAACATTAAAAATTTTCACAGAAAATGAGTCTCCGATTTTTCGCAGAAACATTCAGATACGTTGATTTTAGAGGCTTTAAAAAGAACTGTTGAAAAAATCACGATGCAGTAACCTTGCATAACTCCTAAAATTTCAACAAATTGAAGTTTTTGTGCTAAAAGATGAGTATTTGCCCATTTAAAAGACAAAATGGGGGACTCAATTTTCGACCAACTTTTGGGATAAAGTAAACGAAACAGCTACGTAAACAAATTGTAGCCGAATCTTATGTTACTGGCTCGGAATTAAGTCTATGACACTCAAGCGCTTTGCTAACGCCCCCTTGTATCCACTTATTTGGCAGGTGTCGTTGGGCATGTAAGGAAGGAAATATTTATCTTACTTATAACTTGATTTTACTTACATAATGTTTTACTGTGAAGGTAATTTTAAACAACCCTATTTTATTCACGAAATTCATCCTTTGGATCGTCATCGAGAAAACTTCATAAATATAAATACATCTTTATAAAAAAATTTCTGTAAAGATACTATCCATCCCAAGCATTACTGATGTCATCAGTAAGGTTAATTTATAGTGAAATCAGCTTGACACGTATTCATTGTGAGTATAATCGGAGAAGCTACAAATGCATTAGGAATAGAGTAAAAAAATTAGTTCACGCTTCACGTACAATTCCTAATTATTCCTCGATATTTTATCCACATATAAACAAAGGTTTGCTAATATACAAGGAATATTTATTGACTAATTTTTTATTTCACTGTTTGAAGATTCATAAACGTAACGTGTTAAGATAGTTTAAATTAAATAACGCTTACCTTGATGAGTGGATTGCAGATGTATCTATACAAATTCACATCTCCTTTTAAATAGAAAGTGAAGAAAACTTAGGGAAAGAAAAACTTAAATACATTTAGATAGAAAGATTAGAAAAATTTAGCCTATACAAAATGTAAATCTGCTTCATTATTCATCCGAAATTAATAATTGCATCAGTTGTTGAAACTAGGTAAAAGATCTCTGAAGAAAACGTCTCCAGCCTTATGATAAGTCTAAATATGTATCCCGAATTATTTAGTGATTATCATATATTACGAGTAAAATGTAGCTTGCGTACTGCAAGCAGATCGACAACACTAATTTCATATCGGCATTATATCGGGACGGTCCTCAAAAGAAAAAAAAGGAATGAAAATATTCTTAAAATTTGCTTCAATTTAATCGTCTGGCATCGATCCCGGGTCTTCCTGGTGAACTTACTATGCAGCACAACAGAAGATCACCATCTCTAACTATGTGTGAAAATTCAAGCAGAAATATTGGCTGCAACTGCCTCAAACTACGTTCTACTTTTCACGAATGTAAATGGCTCTCAGGATTCGAACTAAGGACGATCTTGGAAATCTAAAACATGTTCTTGAAATGTATTAATGATCACTATCTATATGCGTAATTTCAAGGTTTAATATTATTGGGAAAGGGTTCAAAATAATTCTTAAAAATCGGATCAGTTACTGATTGTAGAGTCGCCTGGTGTCAAACCCAGGACATATTGGCAGCGGTGAATGCACATAATGACTTGTTAGGACTTGATCTTATTTCATACAAAGTTTTAAGTAGATATCATGCCGGTGTGTCTCTAAAATTTGTTTCCGTTATCTCCATAAGAAATGCATTGAGGAATGTAAATAACTCTCTGGGATCGAACCAAGAACCATCAGCAAATATGTAAAATTGTATTATGAAAGATATTTATGAACTGTAACCCCATGCCGAATTTCAAGTTTCCATGCCATCGGGAAGTGGTCCAAAAAAATCTTAAAAATCGCCACAATACATTTTAAACGGCCGATTTTTGCCTCGACCTAGCATCGAACCATGGACAATATTCGAAAATATCTTTTTGATTTTCATTGGATATGCGCGGTTTCTAGCGATCCCTCGAATTTCAACTCTCTACTTTTCCGGGAAGTGCCACAAAAAATTTCCAAAATCCCCACCATGTATCCTTACGGAGAAAATCGCGACTTTGGGGCCTTTTGGAATCGAACCCATCACACTGAGGTTCAAAGTCGGCTTTTTCCTGGAGGTTACACGTCATGGCCAATATGTCGTAAAAATTTCAAGGCAGTGGCACTTGTGGAACATGGTTAGAATTTTGATCCCCTATGAATGAACGAATGAATGAATGAATGAATGAGCGTATATATATCTAGGTATATCCGGAGAAGCGTCTATATATAATAGATATCAATATGTTTGGCCATGTATATCCAGTTTTCTTTTGGGTGATTTATTTCATATACTTATCCTATTAAATGTTTCAATGTTCAATCTTTTTAAATAATTCCGTGCGCTAGTTATAACGAAGTTTGTGTTTCCCTAGAATATGCTCAATTGAATCTAAATAGGCTTCAGAAACATCCCATTCTTACCTTGTATACTTAAATGTTAATGCGAATTTTCCTTTTCATGTTTATTATACTTTATGAGTACTACATAACAAGAAAATCACTAGAAAATATTAAGAGCTAGGAGATTATATGCGAAATGGAGAAAAAAGACACTTCTAAATGGGCTCACAGAAGAAGGGACTCTTATCACTGAAATCGAAGAAAAGTTTGTATAAAATAATGTGCAAGACGGCTGAAAATATGACCATTATCTATATCCTAGCTATGAAAGAATACAAAAGACTAAGTGTACGACATATTAGGTAAGGAGTTATGTTTTGGAGGAAAAATTTGAACATACTTCTATGTATGGAATCTGAAGAAACTGTTTCAATTCACTTGCTACCCACGGATTCCGGTTGATTTTTCGCAAGCGTTGCGGGTCTGCGGCATAAAATCCTCAAATCCAGTCTCGCTGTCTTTTTGGCGATGTGAAGTTTTATAATCAGCCATTTTTATGTGAAATTCTTGATAATCATATTAAAAACTCATGTAAAGAAAGTTTTATATAGGAATTTTATGGATCTACTAGACCAATTGAGCGTAGAATTATGGATTTTTTTTCATTTTACTGAAATGTGACTTTATTTTACATTTAACCTCAAGAAAAAACTTAGAGCTCAACATAAAAATACTTCCCAAGGTTAATATACCGGATTCTACGCTAAATATTAGTTTTACGATGGGTGGTATAATTAAAATCTTACGCTAAATTAAGCCAAATAAGTCGCCAGGGACAGAAGGTATTCCGGCAATAGTGCTAAAAGAGTGGCAGACATCGTCACCCCATATCTCAAAATCATATTTTTTAAGTCGATGAACGAGGGTAGGGTCCCAACCGATTAGAACTTAGCTAACATTACGGCTGTTCAATAAAGCAGTTCAAGGGAAACCCTGGAAATTATAGACTCATATCGTCAACTTTGCGTAACTTTACGCAAAGGTAATGGAATATATCGTCGTAAGCTCACTAGACTGGGCCGAAAAAAAGACATTTCGAGTATCAAATACTAATAGCACACATAAGTTGCGTGTTTGCAAGCAATTAACAAAAAAATCAGAAAAAAATCTTAACTCAGAGCTTTAGTTCGCGCAAACGGCCTAATGTTTAACAAAAATCACAAAAACCACCGAAATCTCCTTTACACTAAAATTATAAGGATTACGAATTTTAATTTCTAATGATCTCACAGTACTTCATTATTGACGTATTATAATAAGAAAACTAATTTTATAAACCACACGCTTCATTTGGGGACATAAATTACACCTCCAATTATCGTATTTTCGTGAAAAACGTACTTTTTGCCAGTTTTAAGCAGACACAAAGTTTGGAATAGCAAGATCAACTTTATTATTTATTTGTTATATTAAAAATTAAATGCAATCTACGTTAATGAAAGTAAATTGCAGTTCTTCGCTCTTTTCAAATTATTTTTATGAACTTATACCCAGAAATCACCTCAAGGAGATGATTTCGAGTTCAACCCACACCCTCCCTTACCATCCAACCAGCTAGGGTGTTGAGAATTATGTAGGTACATTTAAGGATTAGGTTTTGAATTCATATTTGTTTTGAATTTTGGCATTTTTGACCTTAAAGGAAAGTTCTGTTTTCTTTTCCAAATATATTTCTTCAGATTCGGCTACAAGTTTGACGTATCTTTCAACAGCTTGAGTGTGGCATGTAGTGTTTTTTCTTACATCATCATTGTAATTGTTTCGTTTGTTATATATTTCATTAGAGATGAATAGAGTTTACATTTTGTCCAATCTATCAGTTCACTGTAATCGGTTGCTTCAAAATTTATTGAGGCAATCAAATAAAGTCTTATAGAATTTCCCTCGGATTTTGAGATCTGGCCTTTAACATCTTCGTACAAGGCAATTCTCTATTCTTTTGGAAAATTTTTCGTTGTTTGAATATATGTGTTTTAGGCCATGTATCGTAGATTGATATCTCTTAATGTTGGACCAGACAGGGGCGTAGTTCTTTGCAATATATTATGCAAGCATTTTGAGGTTTTTTTATGGATTATTTTGATTCACATATAACCGTAGGATGCGGTTTGTGCATGGCGGCTATCGGGAGTGACTATGGGGTCTAGGATCTCTAATAGCTGTATCTGGAGCACAGATTCCCGTCTGGATAATTCTAAATATATCTAAAAGATATCGTTGATCTCTACTAAGATCGATTTTATCTATATTAATTTCACCGAAATCTATTACAGCGGAATTTACTCAACAACCGGTGATTTCTCACATTCTGGCAGTTGTATGCCAATTTCCCAAAAAAAGAGATTTACTCCGTCTTTACTCTATCCAAATATTCAAATAAATGACAAAATGGTAACTCGTTGAAATGCAGTAAACAGACTAAGTACTGTAGTGGGAGCTGAAGTGTTACCTTAATGTTTCGGATAACCCCATTTTCCACCCAGCATTTGTTGCTGTGCTATGATAACCAACTGCTACTAATTTATAAAGGTCAATATTTTTAGCTTCAAGGTATTTCATTGCACTTTGATATTTCTTGTCCAGTTCCACTCGTAGGTGTAACGTGACAGACATATTCCCCACCAGGTTCGTGGGTTAGGCTTACATGCTCTCCTTTCTTCACTTTTCGGTAAATTTTAGTCCCTAATTTTTTTGTTGTTGTTTTCCTTACTTTATCCAGAATTTGGAGGAAAATGGGGTCCGAAATTTTGTTGCTTTTAATGAGCAAATACCCATCTTTGAGCGCATTAACTTCAACGAATCAACATAGAAAGAGTTGTGCTATCTTGCTGCTTCGTACATTTTTCCAATAGTTTCTCCCAAAAGTCTCTATAAATCAATGAACTTGAATGTTTTTCCGAAAAATCCGAGAGAATAATATTTTGCGAAAATTTCTCAAGTTTGATGCCGTGGTATCCTTTTGACGCCTGATAAAATTACAATACTACAAACGGAAACATACAACTCGATCTTTTTGCTATAAGAACGCGAGGTCACAAGTTCCGCACTCAAAAATACCATTCTGTGCATCACAGTGGGCTGAAATAGAAAAAAACCAGGAACAAAATATAAAATAATCAACTAGGTAAACGGTGATGGACTATCAAGTGTCGTATACCACCATGCGAAAAATCGGAGACTCATTTTCTGTGAAGATTTCTCAAGTTTGCCGCCCTGTATCTTTTTGCTGCCCTGTATCGTTTTCCACCCAGCAACATTAAAGAGCGACAATTGGAAACATACAATTCTATCTTCAAATAATAATAATATTTTAAGTAATAAATTCGCGAAATTTCAAGTTCTGCATTCAAAAACTTTTTCCATCCATTCCTTTTTCCGGGTGTTTTCGATTTCAGCCCACTGTGCGTCGTGTATTAAAAAGGTAATATGCATCTTTGGAGGGTTTCTTCTGGTAGTTTTACATGTCTATACAAAATTTATTGCTAAATTAGATGATTGTTTTATGTTTTCAGAGATAAATTATTGAATAATCACCGGAAAAGAAACGTGAGATCAGTATTATCTTGAAGACTCCTTCCCAAGTAGTATAACATGGTTGACCAATCCACATCAAAAGGTAGGAAATATATTTCATTATAACCACGAAAATCTTATTATAGTTTAGTGTATTTATGTATTTCCAGATTTTGCCATTGTTATTGTGTTGCGGTCCTCTCGAACAAGGGGTACAAATAACAATTATTTTTTAAATCAGTCTTCCTTCAATATAAAAGACTTCTAATTTTCCGAATAAATAATCTCCTATAACGTTGAACTTTCATAGCTTTTGATATCTTGGACGGATTTGTGGCAGCTTCGGAAAACAATATCACCGTGTCATTTATTACGTAGTCGATTAAATCATTCTTATTATATATTTTTTGATATTTTTTCTTCAATTACATCCAAAATTATAAAATATTTTCAAATATTTGTCAAACCTGCGACACGATGGGTAAGATATAGTAAAAAAGGCTCATGAAAAGTAACTTATCACATGATCAATAAATTTCTTTGGCCTAAAATCCTTGTTATTGGAAAGCCAAGGAGGCCCAGACCACCATAATTCATGATCGATTATCTTCGGGGGACTACTTTTAGTGTCAACGTGATGCCATATCGCAGTTGGTACTAAAGTATGGTGTCCGAGCACGGATTCGCGATAAAAGTTGGCCAATTCAGATTTAAACATTTCCAAGTGCTTATTCGTTCATTTTGCCAGTAATTGTACTGCGGATAATTCCAAACGCGGAATACTAAGAATCTTTAACGGAGCTACTTTAGTTTTAGCTTGAGTAAGCATAACCTGAAATGAAGATTCAGAGCCACAATTGCGAGTTCGAGGATACCGCTGCATATGCTAGTAACTCAATCAAATTCAATGATTTCGTAATTCCTATTCATCATGGAATTTTTTAGTTGGAAATTTGCGGTAACTCATTGCAAATACTCAGCCAATGATCGTTTTTCGAGTTAGGTAGAATTTCGGTACAATCCAAAGTTTCTGCAATAATATCTTTACATTAACTTCTACTGGCGCAATAAATCCCTAAAGTTCGAATAATTTTGAGGCCTTGGATAAGACTAGTCCCTTAGTCCACGATTCATTTTCTGTGTAAATTGTGACAATGAATGTCAAATAATCTTCGTTAGGATGCCATGTAAGTCCTAATATGGAAAATGTAGAATCCTCAATGAGAAGCTATTTCGGCTGAACCGCTTTTAATTCCTTGAGTAACCAATGAAGAAGTTTAGACGAATTATATTGCTACTTACGCAGTGAAAACCCACCTACCTTGCACAAATTGGTAATTTCCTTCTGTTTTGCAAGGGTAGTTTGAAGGTCATCACCGCCAGATAAAACGTCGTCCATATAAGTCTCATTACTAAGTAAGCACAATGCTGCCCAGTGTATACTTCAGCTCCTCATCTCGCGCCAGCTGTTTGACAACTCGAATAGCAATGAATGGGCTGCATTTTAAACCACATTTGATAGTATTCAAAAAATAGATCCTTATCAATTGGGAAGAATCTGATCTACATACGATCGCTTGAAGATGCCTTTCATCCTCGTTGACAACAATTTTTCCGTACACCATTTTGATATCAGCAGTAAATGCGTACTTATATTTACACCATGACATGACTGAAGGAACTATTTCTGAGAGAAGATTTGGTCCAGTGTGAAGGCAATCGTTTTAGGTTATCTGTTTCCTGTCTTAAAAGGTCCGTTAATAACTACACGTAATTTCGTGGTGCTACTTTCTTTGAATAACCCCATTATATGGGTGAAAGAAATATTTATCCAATTCCACCTGAGTATCAGGTATGCATTGCATGTGACCCAAGCTAATATATTCTTCCATGAGCTTACGATAAGCTTTATGAAATTCGGACGAAATCTTAAATTTATTCTCCATTTTATTTAACATTTTGTACGGCGGTAGAATAAGAACCCTTCAAATATCGCAATTTTAACGGAATAATTGAGTCTTACTACTTAATGCCCTTCCTCATTTCTAAAATATGTTTCAGTGAAATGATCCTCGCATGCTTGGTCATCAGGAGAGAGTAATACACCTTTAGAAGTCGTTTCTTCTTGCTGCCAAAGGCGTTGGAGATGAGAGTGCATCGAGATCTCTGTATAGGCACGGATCGATGATAAGGAAGTAATGTCAGCGTTTGTCTCACCCGATACTATTCATCCAAGAGGAGTCTCGGAAGCAATCGGCTGCCAAATCTGGCTTTCCCTAGATGACCCTATCTTCCACAATTCGAGCATGGGCAGATGCACCAAGTAATAAGTCAATTGGCCTGGCCTGCTGATAATTGGGATCACCCAGACCTAAGTCCTTCATTCGACCAGACCAATCCTTTGCTCCGGAATAAATATTCGGCTTATAAGATGTCACCTTTGAAACCGCAATTACTTCTACATGGCAGCTAAATGATGAAGTAAATCTCGGTTTCATCACGATACCAGCCATGCCTTTGTAGATCATGTGATGTTTGCTACCCAGTCCACTAACAGTAACTGATATTGGTTTTGTAGTCAATCTAAGTCTTTGACATAAAGATTCAGAAATAAACCTAGATTGCGGACACTGGTCAATTGGCGCAGAAACAAGCACTTCATTTCCGTTAGGTCCTTCTACTTTAATCCAAGCCGTGGAGAGTAAAACAGAGTCTTTTTTATTCTTAATATGGTTAGCTGGGTTTGCTGCAATATTTAATGTGTTATCAATAGCAACGGATGATTGGGCAGGGTCATCTGAAATACCCTTCTTTTGGGAAATTCCGAATAGAGTAATTCTGCATGTATTAAAGTGTGATGTTTCCGAAGGCATTTCCTGCATCTCTTTTGCGGTGAGCAATATCCGTCTTAGGTAGTAATGTAGAATCCTCCTTTACTTGCAGATGTCGATTGAAGAGTCAAATAAAATAGAAATTGTACAAATTCGCCTTTTTGTTCTAGATATATATTTCAGCGCCATCAATGAACTCAGATTTGAAATATTCGTGATTAGGGTCTATGAACTCGTTTTCCAGCATCTCATCGAGGACACTTTCGATTTTCTGCCAATAATTCGCGAAGTTTTCCATTCGAACTTTACAAGAGCCACAAGTCATTCATCCTCTTTATTTTAATTAATAAAAAGGTTATTGATGTTTTTGGGGTGAGATTTTTGCCAATCGAGAAATGAATCCATTTCCATGATTGAGATAAGTAAGAAGCTACTAACATTGAAATTTTGATCCAGATAAAAAATTTATGTACTTACGGAAATGTCCAGATACGACAACAATTGCCATTAAAATACTCTCACGGCGCGCAGCGTATACAGTGAAGGTAGCTGATGACTGGGTTAATACCTCTTTCGATTCTGCGTCCTCCATGATTGCCACTTGGTCTATGATCTTGTAAGTTGGCGAAATGAAATTCTTGAAGATAAAGAAATATTAAAACAAATTCCTATTAGATAATTGCTAGAAAAGATACTTGCGATCCGCTCATAACGATGTACGACAATAGATTTGGCGATAATCCGGCCCGAAGGAGCCGTACTACGCCAGCTTTCGTGTATGCAGACAAAAACCAAAAGAAGTACAGAATAAAAAATATGCGATATTTCTCAAACACCCCAAAAACACACGTACACTTCCTAAAATTCTGAAATTGATTTTAACAAAATACCAATAAAATCTTAGAAAACATATTTCAAAATAAAATCAAATGAAAAGTCCCATCCTCTACCTTCTGCTGGATGATCTCTCTGACGCCCAATTTCTGTTACTGACTTAAACTTGATCCCGGACAATCTAAGGCAGACTCATGTTCCTGGTGTCACTTGCGTGAAGTCGGGCAGCAGTCAACTAACACTTCAAATTTGTTTACTACCAGCACATCATCATAAACCCATTCTGACTCCCCATGGACATCTCCTCCAGGTCCAACGCAATTCTAGTCTCCATCCCGTTCATCTCTGCAAAAGCCATCACCTCTTATGTCACCAAAAGTCACTCCTGTCACTCACGTCACGAGTCGTCACGATCGACACGAGATTATCGAAAAATCGCAACACCAGAAAAGTATTTTCTTTTAAAAAGGAAGCCATTAGAAAGAGAGTCAATGAAACTGAATACTTACATAGTCCAATTTGAGCAATTTTTAAAGATATTTTTCAACTGCGACATCCAGAGGCCTTCTGAGCCATTCATCTTTTGAAAAAAAGAGCCTCCATTCCATTCCACATTAGTTTTATTTTTCCAAACATAGGTCGTAGAACAGTTGCTTTACATTCCTCGACAGAGAACAGGTAGTACACTTCAGCCAATTTCTGCCTTGCTTCTCTTTCAAGAACAGCCATATGTCCCCAAAGGCATATTTCTCTAATTAGTAAATAAAATTCTCCACTTACAATCTTTGTAGCCAAGAGCTCCTCTGCATTCAAAACACAAGAAGCCTATACCTTTATCATCCGATATGCTATTGGGTAAGATAATATTTTCAGATATAAATAAAAGTAGTGGGAATTTAACTTCAGATAGGCTATTTAAAATTAACTATAACGGCATTACTTTATTCACATATGCTGACCAAAAAAGAATTGTGGGTCTCAAAATTATGACATATTTAACGTCAACTGTAAACTCCTATCGTTAAACAATCATATCATAACTTCATGATGATTGAAGATAATTCTGGTTTCACTATCTTATAAACAAGATAGGACAACGAAAGCAAATAATCAATAATTGTCACCGCTACATCGACTAATTCACTTACTTTTGCTTTCCGTTAAGGAATGAGAAATATTTAATGCAAAGCTCATTGATTAATACACTGTTTTTCTTTGAGATTCAGATCTTTGCAAATATACTACGTTTTTGCAAAAAGCTATTGCAAACAGATTTTTGAAATTTAGACCAGCACGCTTTACCCGGTAATCTCGGTGTGATTCATTCTAATATTAGAATGGTTATGGTGTCACATTGGTGGGCTATTTGAGAGAGAATTAATCGATGCATTACCACATAATAATAATCATATAAGTTCAAGGTCTCTGACATTATATAATAATATTTAAGTTTTTAATAAAAATGATGCATTTTACTACATATTTTCTCTCTCTACCGACAACTGAAGTAAAAGTAGTGCCACGTAGCTGGTAGCGATAAACAAACGCCTGACCGAACAAATGAGGGACATACACCCTCATGCAGTGATATCTGTGACGAGTAACACCTCTGACCACCTCGAGAAACGGTCGACGCCGGCCAGACAGCACTGGCAACCAATTGAGTAAGGCATGGGTCCAATAATCTCTTGGTCGACATGGTCAAAACGATTCGAAAAATGAGAAAGGTTTCCAATGGTGTACTACATGATGTATTACTTTCACTTGATGGCGTTGGATGTAGATCTGGGCGTAATTTATACAATCTTTCCGCATCAAGGTCCATACATGTTATGGCTCGAATATTTGCCGGAAGATTGGTGGGCTTTTTGAGAGAGAATTAATCGATACATTACCATATAATAAGAATCATATAAGTTCAAAGTCTCTGGCATTAAATAATAATATTTAAGATTTTAATAAAAAAGATCCATTTTACTACATATTTTCTCTCTCTACCGACAACTGAAGTAAAAGTAGCGCCACGTAGCTGCAAGCGATAAACAAACGCCCGACTGAACAAATGAAGGACATACACCCTCATGCAGTGATATCTGTGTTGAGTAACACCTCTGACCACCTCGAGAAACGGTCAATGTCGGTCAGACAGCACTGGCTCCCGTTTGATTAAGGCATAGGTCCAATAATTTCTTGGTCTATATGGTCCAAACGATTCGAAAAAATGAGAACGATACCCAAGGGTATAGCTACATGATGCGTTATATCAGTTGCAGTCGTTGGATTCAGATTTGGGTCCAATTTAAGCAAACTTTCCAAATCGATGTCTATACACCTTTAGTTCTCGAATATTTGCTCAAAGATATACGGTCGACCATTTCATCTCGTTTAAGCAGCCGTTTGATATGTTGTCCTGGGGAGGAGGAAAAGCGTGGCAGTAATCTGACGGAAGAGTTGACGTTGAGCAGTGCAGCACTTCGTAACTTTCCGCAGTCCCCAGTTGTCCGATCAAGAGCCTGAATTTTATCTCATCACTGTGCACTTGATTAACAAGGAACTGGCCATATCCAGCATGAGAGAAAGGGATTCTTGTGGTAGGGTGAACGTTAGTAGCTTCAAGCTGATTGCGGATATGTGGATATCGCCAGCGTCCATATAGTGAGATGAGCTCGTCATATCGGGGTCAACTTAGTTAATTTCAATTTCCCCTATCTTTTGCATGATGACCTTTCTGACGCCCAGTCCTCCGCAGTGGTCTTTTCTCCCGATTACAAAATATTTACTGGAGTAGTAATCGCTGCTTCGCGTATATGTATGCCATTGTCCGCGTTGTCGTAAAGAAGCCACTGGTGTCCAGCCACTCCGTACGAACTCCAGTTATAAAAATAACCGATCTTTGTAGGGCTAAAATTAGCTCAATATCATGGCATGGATTCTTTATCGGAATTCTTGGTCTTCTTATTCTGTGTCTCCTGTCTCGCTTAGCCATTAGAATGCATTCAATGATTGGCAGGCATCGATAACTCATCGACAGTTAATGATTACCGAGTACATGCCATACGTCCAAGGCACCCGTCACGGAGTAGTTCTTCCTTATTTCCACCCTTTCCATAATCTGAAGTGAGAAATTATTACTCTTGGCATTACAGTGCGAATTACACTCATTGTTATACTCAACCGGATAACTGATGGATACCTTGGTCGCCTAATTCTCTGCAAATACATCGCCGGTGGTCGCCTAAATATCTCTGAATGTATCTTAGAGGAAGATACAAGTTCATATGTAGCTGCTGTATCATTTTTCTGTTTGATATTACGATTACAATGTTTATTTCCTCTGGTGGATTTCCATGATGCAAGCAAATTTCATCCCGACCATGTCCTCATTTGATTTCCTATAGAATGATAATATCCACTGCTTGAACAGCTGTGGACAGTGGACTTTGCCCACTTTGCTTGAGTAGCCGTTTGATGTGTAGTCCTGTGGAGACGTAAACGTTGCAGTATTCCAGCGGAAGGGTTGACGATGCGGCGCTGCCCTTCTTTAGCTTCCACAGTCCCCAGTTGTCCGACCGTAAGCCAGAACTTTCTCTCATCACTGTATACTCGATTAATAAGGACTGGCCCTCGAGCAGCTTAAAAGATGGGGATTTATTGTATTAAGTTCAAGGTTGGTAGCTGGAAGCTGACTTTGGTTATGCAAAAATTGTTAAGCGTCCATAATATGAGGTGTTCACGTCTTGTCGTAGTCACCAAAATTAAATGAAGTGTCTCATCCACAATCTTCTGCATGATTACCCTTAGGACGCCCAATTTTGATCTTGGCTCATTTATGATCTCAGACAATCTGAGGAGGACTCTTGTTCCTGATTTTACTTTCCCTGAAGTCGAGCTGCAGCAAACTATCACTTCAAAGTTGTTAACTAACAATACATCATAATAAAGCAGTTCTGACTTCCCATGATCGGCTGCTCCAGTCCTAATGAAATCATAGCCTTCATCTCAGTCTTCTATAAGAAGGGCATCACCTCTTATGCTCCCACTTGTGCGGAGGTTCTCCTAACCTCTTCTCGCCAACACTTCCATTAATTCACACGCTGACACACCAGTTAAGGCAAGGGCAGACAACAAAAACCCCTGGCATATAATTGACACTTCTATCAGCTAGCACCAATTAACTATTCCACTCCGTTAGGTCAACGGCCTGAATGTTTTCTAAAACTACTTCCCCCTGCATCGGGGAGGGGCTTTTTTTCTGATGACTGTGATAGCTATCATGTTTGGTTTATCAGTTGCCTTTGAGGCCATGGGTCACCGAAATATGTGTAGTCCACAGCGGTAGCCTGAGGAGGAACCTTCCGAGAAGAGAGACGTCTTTGAGAGGGCTACTGCAGCCGAGGAGCCACCAAGAGTCTAGGGGACCATTTCTTCACCACTATCTTTGATTAAAAGAAATTCCATAATACTAAAAATGCGTTTAGCAGGCACCGATAACTTATTGGTAGCAAAGGATTTCCGAGCAAATTCCATAAGTAAAAGGCAGTCGTTACGAAGGTGTTATTCACTAATTCTCCCTATTCCTTACCCTCAGTTGCAAGTTTTTCTCTTTTTGCATTAAGGTGCGAAGAACCTCATCGTGGTCTCATATTTGGATTTACCATTTAGCTCCAAATATATTGCCGGTGTCTGCCTAAATATCGCTGAAAGTATCTAAGAGGGTGATACATGTTCCCATGCAGAGGCATCATCGTATTTCCCTTTGATATTTCAGATATGAATATTTTCCCCTCAACTGAATTAACACGGTGGAAGTAAAGATGAATTCACACCATGATATCCATAAATCCCACGAAAAGAACGCACAATTTCTATGAAATTTGTCAGTTATTCCCACTGTTATAAAAACTGATACAATGTTAGCAGCTTGAAGTTGATTGCAGATATGGAGTTATCGCTGGCGTCTATAATGTGGGATGAGCCCCTCTTATCTGGGTCACCAAAATTGACTGAAATGTCCCATCCCCTATCTTCGGTAGGATGACACTTCTGAAGTCCAGTTTCGTTATTGGGTCAGTTTTCATCTCGGACAATGTTACGCAGACTCTTGTTTCTGATCTAACTTGCCCTAAAGCCGGGCTACAGTGCGGTATCACATTAAATTTGTTAACTAGCAATATATAATCGTAAACACGTTCTGACTGCCCATAGACATCGCCTCCATGTTCAATGCAATGGTAGCCTCTAATCTGTTCATTTCTGCAAAAGCCATATCCTCTTCTAACTTCACTGTTTCAGAGAGTTTCCTAACCTCCTCCTCACCAACCCTTCCATTCAGTCCCATGCCGACGGGTCAGCAGTGCCAAAAGAAAACCACTACAACCCCGGGAATATAACTGACACTTCAATTGGGCAGCACTCAATTACATTCCACTCCATCAGGTCAACGGCCTGTATGTTATCACGAACTCCTTCCTTCTGGATCGGGGCTTGTATTCTGATGAATATGATAACTATCATATATAAGGTTTTTCAATAGCCCGACATATGAGTAGTTAACAGTGGCAGCCTGAAAAGTCACCTCGGGAGGAGAGGGACGTCTTGGAGGGGGCTACTGCAGCCTAGGAACTACCAAGTGGTGTACCATTTTCTTACTAATATTTTTATGAAAAGAAATTTTCATACTACTAAGGATGTACAGTCGTTTGCGTAAGTCTGTGTGCATGTCCTGTCGCTCCTCTAGCGGCCAAAGAGTCCACTTAAAATTTATGTTGGTACTACGTAATTTGCAAGAGGGAAGGAAAACAGAGGGGGGGTAAATGTTTTGGAACTTACGGCGAGTAAGGGGAAATTACGGGTGACTTTGGAATTTCTGGGAACCGCCATCGAATAGACACAGCGCCTCGCACCATTGGAAAGAACGGGAAGATTTGATTCTTTTGGTCTGCGACTGAGAAAATTTACAGAAAAGAAAGGTTCTTCTATTTTATATAGCTAGACGAGCAACGTTGAGGCAAGTGCGAGGGACTTCAGCCTCATAGCATATTAAATGTGAGCGTTAATGCAGATATTTTCGCTTCTTAAGCTGCTTTCAGGTTGAATATTCATCTAAAATGTAGTGGAATCTTTTTCTGTTACTTTGATTTTGGCTTTATCTTTTTGTCATATAAATGCTTTTCTATTACACATTACCATGCTTAAATAGACAATAGAAATATCTCAACAACGAAAATATTTTTTTTTATTTCCTACCCCAATTTAATCGATACCTATTCCGGAGAGTTTCATTGGAAATATATTAATTTCAATGAAGTCATTCGCTCTGTTATTAAAATGAATTTCTACTGAATTGCTTGATTCGTAAAAGATACTAATTTTATAATTAGTTTATTGCGGTTATTTACGAATTCAGCGTTGTGACTGGCAAATATCCACGAGGAATTTGAATGTGGAAATGTAAGAATAAGGGATCTATCATTCCCGATGAATATCGGAATAAAGGAAATACGGAGGATTTCTTTGAATAATTTAATATTCGGTGATATCTCCTTCAACCTCTATTGCGCTCGGCAGTCGCCGTCCAATTGAATCAACCAAGTTTTTGAATAAACCTGGACGCCGCTCAAGAGAGGTCCAGATATTTCGGATGTGCTGCTCCAAAGACGCAGGAGTGCGCTGGCTATCTGCCGTCCACTCTTGGGTGATAATTATTCATAAATTTTCAATGGGATTGAAATCTGGGGAACGTTCAGACCAAGGAAGAACTTTTAGATTGTGATGATTATATAAAAAATCTTTGGTAGCGCGTGCCGTATGCGCAGGACTTTAGTTATGGGCAAAAAACTTCTTCGCCTTCTGGGAAGATTTTGTTAGCGTATGACAGAAGGTTATCCAGCGTAGAGCAGTCCGATTCGTTTGCGGGGATTTCATGTTTGATAGAAGCGTTACGGCAATGATGGAGTCTCTCGGTTGGAGTTCACTACAGATGAGAAGATCTGAATATCGTCGGAAACTTTTCGAAACGTTCATTCGTTCAGAATTTGTAGACTTAGTAAGTGAAATGTCAGTGCCAGTAAGGAGCGAATGCGACCTCCGAGAGGCATCGATGAAGCGTTATAGGGAAGTAATCGCAAGGATGGATAGTTACTTTTGATCGTTTTATCCGCAGGCTATTAGAGATGCTAATAGGGATGAATGAATAATGGTGGTGAATAACACCCCCTGCCATATATCTCTGGTGGATCGCGGGCTATATATCTTAATCCAAAATTATCTTCTAATATATTGCAATAATCCCACGCCGTCATTCTCTGAGGTGTTTTCACAAGAGGCCCTGGTCCAGCTGCAGTCATTGCGCCCCAAAAGCTAAGGTTAATATGCCTTTACCTCTCTGTTCTAATCATATGCTGCTGGTGGTATCTATAGAAATACAAAATATTTAGGTAAGAATTTTCAACAATTGCTGGAAACATAGATAGAAGTGTAGCAAATCATAAAAAATGAAAAATTATTAAAATAGAAATTGTTTCATACCTTGTCCCTCGAGGTCGCCATAATTTTATCTGGCCTTCTTCATCACTTCTAAACGTTTTATCGTCACAAAATATCGTGAGGTCCCAGAAAGCCTCGTTCATTTCGGCATATTCTTCCGCAAATGAGAGACGTGATATTTTATGCTCCCTGGTGAGCCGTGGCTTCTGACAAGGTATGTGGTGGCGCAGACCAGCCTCAACCACCCTTCTTCTGTAGGTCCAGTAGCTGCAACCCAAACGCAATTCTCTCTGAACTGAATCCAATCCACCCCTTGTCCCTCCCCGCTCAAATGATTATTATAATGAAACAACAATTCTTAGTCCATTGTTTCTTCCTCCTTGCTGAATCCTCGACCTGCTGTTCCTGTGATTTGATTCTGTTTTCATTTCCCCCAACAAAGCGCATCTTGTCGTGTGCATATTGGGTGGAATTTCACTAATAATCAGAAGGAAATGCAGCACACAGACAATGTAAAGTGTTTTAAAGTCATTCATTGTAATTTTTCCGGAACGATAAACTACGCCCAAGTAGTTCCAATATTCGATAACTAGTCTTGAATTTGTTATTAAAGATTAAATATCCCATATCCAATAGAAAACTTTAATTTTAAGATCGAATGGTTTCATCGCCAAGAAAAGAAATCTCAACAAAGTGGTGAAGTTTAATCAAGAACATAGAGCAATATTTAGTTATTTATAAGTATTCGTCAACAATAATTGTTGTGCTTATCGATAGAACCTTGGCGTTGTAATATTTAATTTTTCTATTCCAATACCTTGATCTTCAATGTTAAATTTCCTGTTCCCCATTTCTATCCAAAAGGTCCAGAAGTTTCACTCTTCTTCTTCTACTCTTTAACTTCTATTCGCCTCTGCTTTTACTGCAGCTTAAATACTTTTTCATACGTTAAGAAGTGTCCAACACTATTCCTTTGCCCCTTTTAAAATTTCATTTCGACGCCCATTTTCCAAATGCTGAAAAATCTCCTTTCATCTTACTTTACAACTCTATCACATCTCAAACGTCTCCATTCTCTTTCTGTCAGTTTTCCTTGTCGTCTACCCCTCCGATCTATATAGAAATATACTAAACAGAAATTTGTATCAATCTCTTTCTTATTCTCACCTCTTGCTTTTCAACAAAATTTTAATTCTTCTGAATGATTTCTTCGACATCCCCATTCTTTATTAACTATCTATCTCACAATCCAAATTACTATTGCCCACACTGCTAATATATTTGTTCCCACTCTACCCAGAGTTAATTTTATCTTTATTCTTCTCCTTCTTTTCCAATTAATCCAATTTTATCGATATTTATTAATGTTATCCAATAACCATTTTTACGTCTTAGAATCTTCGGTAAACAGAAGAAAACCACCTACAAGCTTAACACAATTTATCAGTTTGTATCGTTCCTTTTCTTTTAAATTTTTCTCTATCATTTCCATCAAGAAAATGAAAAAAAAATTATGTGAGTGAACACACCTTGGCCTCACTTATTTGATGACTCTACATCATTCGATGCAAAGCACCCAATCTCACCGTCACTCGTTGGTTAGTATAATTTTCTTCAATCTATCTTTCTCCTCATTTACCTGTATCTCTCCTGTGAACAGGATTATTGATAAATACCTTAATTGTCCATTATACGTAACCTGCCGTCATATACCACTCAGGCAAGGCAATGCTATTGAAGGCAATGGAGACTATTGTCGCTTTCAGAAGACCCAATGATAACCATACTATATAAGCGGAATACGACTACCTCAATCTTGCAACGTTGGAAAATAAAAAGGGAAAGGTTTTATTGGCAATGATGTTTAAATATGTACTCTAAACCTCAAACCGAAGAGAGTTATTCTTTATTTTGCTTTGTTTTTCTCAGATAACTGGTTGTCATCTTGTTATATTATTAACATTGGTCTTCTTTTTGAACAAAGAGTGCGCCTTCCGCTGTTATTTCAATCTGGCCATTTCACTCTACAATGAACAAATGTTTATTTGATAGAAAATTAGGGAATAGGCACGAATATTTTAGCTGCAACGCTATCGCAACTCTCGTGAGAGGCCATCACAATGCAAGATTTATCCGATACTATGCATAACAGCACACAAAACAGTGCAATGCAGTGCCACTCCGATTTGTTTAAAACAAAGGATTGGGACGAAAGGAAACCCCGCGAAGCAACTGTTCAGCCTTGAGACGAGAATGATGGGGAACATCTCACAGAGATTCACGATTGAGATGAAAATTGCTCTGTTTTCCACATCTTATTTTTCGCAAAATTAGTAATCCCAAACAAGAGCAAAGATAAGTAACATAGAACAGATAAAATAAGTAAAATAGAATATAACAGGTATTCTATTACTATAAGGAAGAGGCACGAGAGGAGTGCGGCGGATGGCGATACAGATAAATTAATCAATGTTCTATCAAAGGTTATGGAAGTTGGGCTTGGCGGGATGCGGCTCATTTGGGAGAAATCCATCTTATAAGCGGTTAACGTCTTACGCAATTTTTTACCATGTGATGCGTGTGATAGAGACCGGAATGTAAAGAGAGATAGATCCTAAGCTTGATTGTTTCAAACGGATTTGACTGTATATTCATAGATGGATACTTCTACGGATATATTCATACCTAAATAGGATTCAATCTCCGAGCCTAAATCAAAATCGTCATTGACCCAGCGTTTTTATTTTCGAATAAACCCCTAACATGAGACCCTAGGAAAAAGGGGATATGGATCCTTCCTAGATTAGATCAATCACAGACCCCAAAAATCCCAGTTTTTCCAATAAGAATATATTTTTGGGTGTTTTAGAAACTATTGAGATACTTCACTTAAAGATTGAAAATTTAAAATCAACATTTCGTTAGTGAATGTGGTTCTTTATAGTATGCTGCAGAGATTCCTTCCAAAATTTACTGGGTTCGAAGCTAAGTACGTGGAAAATTCTTCCGTAATCTGTATTGCAGCGATTTTTTAGCAGTTCCCGAAAAAACAGATTGCTAGAACCAAACTTTTTAATAGGACTCGTGGCTAATTATTAGCCCATAGTTGAACAAGTTGATCTAGGGTTCGATGTCCGTGCGCATTAAATATTCTTCCATAAGAAATCTACTGTGAGCTCTGGACGGTAGGTAGTTTTCTTCTGTTTACCGAAGATTCTGCAACGTTAATATGGTTATTGGATAACATTAATAAATATCGCTAAAATTGGATTGAATATAAACAAAGGCAAAACCAAGACGAAGAAGATATAAGGAGAAAAATAAAAATAAAATTAACGCTGGGTAGAGAGGGTACAAATATCTTGGAAGTGTGCGCGATAGTAATTTGGATTGTGAGATAGATATTTAATAAAGAATGGGGATGTAGATGAAATCATTCGGAAGAATGAAAATTTTGTTGAAAAGCAAGATAGAGGTGAGAATAAGAAAGAGATTGATACAAATTTCTGTATAGTGTGATTTTATATGGATCGGAAGTGTAGACAACAAGGAAAACTGACAGAAAGAGAATGGAGACATTTGAGATGTGATTGTAAAGAAAGATGAAAGGAAATTTTTCAGCATTTAGAAAAAGGGCGTCGAAAAAAAATAAAAAGGAGCAAAGGAATAGTGTTGGAGACTTCTTAACGTATAAAAAAACTATTTAAACTGCATTAAAAGCAGTGGCGGAAAGAAGTTAAAGAGTATAAAAAGAAGGGCAAAATTTCTGGACCTTTTGGATGGAAATAGGGAACAGGAAATGCAATATTGAAGAGCAAAGTAGCGGAATAGAAAAAGAAAATATTACAACGCCAAAGTTCTATCGATAAGCACAACAATTATTGTGGACGAATACTTATAAATAACTATATATTGCTCTACGTTCTTGATTAGACTTCACCACTTCATCGAGCTTTCTTTTCTTGGCGATGAAACCATTCGATCTTAAAATTAAAGTATTCTAATGGGTTTGGGATATTTAATCTTTAATAAAAATTCAAGACTAGTTATCGAATGTTGGAACTACTGCGACGTAGTTCCTCGTTACGGAAAAAAATTACAATGAATGACTTTAGAACACTTTCCATGTGCTGCGTTTCCTTCTGATTATTAGGAAAATTCCACCCAATATGCACACGACAAGATCTGTTTTGTTGGAGAATACTAAAACAGAATCAAATCACAGGAACAGCAGGTCGAGGATTCAGCAACGAGGAGGAAAAAATGGACTAAGAATTGTTGTTTCATTAAAATAATCATTTGATCGAATGTAACTGATGACAAGTTTGAATATTGTTTCCGTTGCAAAGAAGATCTCTTCATCAAGCAGTTTACTTTTACTCTAGCCTACGATCATTTAAGTGAGAAAACGATTGATCAATTTTGCTCAGCAAAGAATTGAATTTTTTACGACTGAACTTGTCAGTGAGTCGAGGGACTCTGATTTGGAGAAAAGAAACAGCTGACAACAGACGCAGCTTCTAGCCAACTATTTAGTCCTCTATATACCATATTTTAATATTAAAGTATCTTTAATTATCTTCACTTTATTTGCAAAGAAAATTACTTTATCCAAAGCTAAAATAGTAACGAAGTGGTGCTTATTTTGATTAAGGTATTCAGCCCCCCCTAATTTTCACAAACATTCCTCGCACCCAGGAATGAAGTCGAGATTATCTTCTTCCCAGTGCCAAACTGTGATGACCATACCTATTGGGTCCCGCACAAAATCAGTTAATGGCTTCGTAATAAAATTATGTGAATGTGACTGGAATGTAATACCGGTACCAAACGGTCTGTGATAAGGAAAACCTACCGAAATGGATATTACAGGTTGAGATTCACGAATACTGCGCTCTTAGGCAATGCAAATGTTTCATCAGAAAAGAAACTCATTCAGAGGAGTGAAACACCTCAGAGAATGACGGCGAGGGATTATTGCAATATATTGGAAGATAATTTTGGATTATGATATATACCCCGCGAGCCGCCAGAGGTGTATGGCAGGGGGTGTTATTCACCACCATTATTCATTCATCCCTATTAGTATCTCTAACAGCCTGCGGATAAAACGATCAAAAGTAACTATCCGTCCTTGCGATTACTTCCCTATAACGCTTCATCGATGCCTCTCGGAGATCGCATTCGCTCCTTACTGGCACTGACATTTCACTTACTAAGTCTACAAATTCTGAACGAATGAACGTTTCGAAAAGTTTCCGACGATATTCAGATCTTCAAATCTATAGTGAATTCCAACTGAGGGACTCTATCATTGCCGTAACGCTTCTATCAAACATGAAATCCCCGCAAACGAATCGGGCTGCTCTACGCTGGATAATCTTCTGTCATACGCTAACAAAATCTTCCCAGAAGGCGAAGAAGTTTTTTGCCCATAACAAAAGTCCTGTGCATACGGCACGCGCTACCAAAGATTTTTTATATAATCATCCTAATATAAGAGTTCTTCCTTGGCCTGCACGTTCCCCTGATTTCAACCCCATTGAAAATTTATGGAGAATTATCACTCAAGAGTGGACGGCAGATAGCCAGCGCACTCCTGCGTCTTTGGAGCAGCACATCCGGAATATCTGGACCTCTCTTGAGCGGCGTCCAGGTTTATTCAAAAACTTGGTTGATTCAATTGGACGGCGACTGCCGAGCGCAATAGAGGTTGAAGGAGATATCACCGAATATTAAATTATTCAAAGAAATCTTCCGTATTTCATTCATTCCGATATTCATCGGGAATGATAGATCCCTTATTCTTACATTTCCACATTCAAATTCCTCGTGGATATTTGCCAGTCACAACGCTGAGTTCGTAAATAACCGCAATAAACTAATTATAAAATTAGTATCTTTTACGAATCAAGCAATTCAGTAGAAATTCATTTTAATAACAGAGCGAATGACTTCATTGAAATTAATATATTTCCAATGAAACTCTCCGGAATAGGTATCGATTAAATTGGGGTAGGAAATAAAAAAAAATATTTTCGTTGTTGAGATATTTCTATTGTCTATTTAAGCATGGTAATGTGTAATAGAAAAGCATTTATATGACAAAAAGATAAAGTCAAAATCAAAGTAACAGAAAAAGATTCCACTACATTTTAGATGAATATTCAACCTGAAAGCAGCTTAAGAAGCGAAAATATCTGCATTAACGCTCACATTTAATATGCTATGAGGCTGAAGTCCCTCGCACTTGCCTCAACGTTGCTCGTCTAGCTATATAAAATAGAAGAACCTTTCTTTTCTGTAAATTTTCTCAGTCGCAGACCAAAAGAATCAAATCTTCCCGTTCTTTCCAATGGTGCGAGGCGCTGTGTCTATTCGATGGCGGTTCCCAGAAATTCCAAAGTCACCCGTAATTTCCCCTTACTCGCCGTAAGTTCCAAAACATTTACCCCCCCTCTGTTTTCCTTCCCTCTTGCAAATTACGTAGTACCAACATAAATTTTAAGTGGACTCTTTGGCCGCTAGAGGAGCGACAGGACATGCACACAGACTTACGCAAACGACTGTACTCGAAGTTTAGGAGGCATCCATAACTTATTGCAAGCAAATGATTTGCTAGTAATTACCATGCGTCCAAGGCAACGCGAACCTTGTTCCTTATTTATATCCTTTTCCTAATCCGCAGTTACAATTTTTTAAAATTTATTGCATTAAGGTGCGAATAACACTCATTGTTATCCATTGCCGGATAATTGATGGATGCCTTAGTCGACTATTTCTCTCCAAATATATCTTCAGTGGCTCACCTACACACCGCTGACTGTACCTTAGTGGGTGATAAAAGTTCAAATGTAGCTGCACTATCATTTTTCTGTTTAATATTTCGGTTATGATGATTTTTTCCTCATGTGGATTCCCATGATGAAAGCTAAGCTTAATCCAAACCATGTCTTCTTTTGATTTCCTGTGCAATGATAAAAGTCTCTTTCTGAACAGCTAGTGGACCTTGGCCTCATCTACGTGTAATCCAGTGACCTAGGGCAGCCCAATTCTCTCTGTTACCCCTTAAGAGGTACCCATAAGTTCCGTCACCCTAGTTGGTCCTATTACCGAAAATGCGTCGGTAGCATTCCACCCTCTATCATCTGTCAATAGGCTCGGAGGCTTAGGATCTGCTGGTCGTCCCTCATCTTCATCTGGGTCAGGTGGTGGCTTCAAAGCATGAAGATTATTTCTTGACGCGGATTTCCAAGGCGGTAGAAAAGATGAATTCACACCATGTTCTTCTTTGATTTCCAGAGCTGGTGAACTGTGACCTCTCCTACCGCAAAATTAACACGAAATGTACGGGCAATCTCTTCAAAATTGTCCAATTTTCGCACAGTTGTACATACTCAGCCTTCTTTCTTTAACTGTCACTGACCCCATCAATTCTTCTGACTTTCAGCTGCTCCCTAATCACTTATTATTATTATTACTATTATTAGGGGTCTTTATTACAGGCTAGATTGAGACTAAGAAGTCTCTTCTTCCATCTAACCTGTAAACATATATACTTATACTTATAATAATTATATTCGTAACTTATTTTACTTAAATCATTGACCACAACCACCAAAAAGAATAGGAACCTCTGTAATAGTAATCTCTTAAAAATACTTCTTACATTCGTAAAATATAAGTAGTATTCTTAGTATCGGAATCAGTTAAAACTTCTGCTGACGAATATCGCAAAGAAATCCACTCTTATTTTTTGAAAATTAGCTTCTGAATAGCTGTTTTGGGAGGAGAGACTAGACCTAAATATTCTTTATTCGATTATCGTGTACGAGCGAATCACGAATTGGGAGTTCCAACCCTACGTGACCCGAGGAATCTCCTTCACACGATATGGGGCACTTCCAATGTTTATAGAATTTCTTCACTTGCCCACCCTGTAAGCATGGGTCATTGAGGTATACATAATCGAGTGAACGATACACGACACAATTCGTTAAAACAAGATCTATCATCTTCGTTTTGCCCTCCAGAGACCCACGTATACCATGCCAATCCCCCTCCCACGAAGACCACCTTCTCCGATCGTTCGTATAATTTCCATCTCTCATGGATGAAGCGTTCCCCGCACTCTCAACACTTCATTTTGACGCCGCACGGATTCACATCCGTGGGGGGAATTGACACGCTCCCGGTATTACAAATGTTGAGTAATACAGTTATCATAATTTTCTCAAATCCAATATATTAGGTCAATAGAAAACATAAATTGAAGTTTTTTTAATCATTCATCTCAATTCTCTTTAGCTGTATTTTACTTTATTTTGTTAAGCTACACCTCTAAAAATGAAAAGAACTTAAAATATATAAATGAAGCAAGGTACCCAATTAATTTCTTTGTGAATTAAATGTCAAAATAGGAGAAAATAACATTTAACCAAATCTCATGTAATAAAATATTTGTTTATTTTGCTACTTTTACTATAAAATAAAGTGAAGTAAATAATTAATTAGCCTATAGAACAAATAGATATCTTGATCAAATATACTTAACTAAGGTCAGAATGAAAGACAAAATTGACAATAATATCCTTATCTAATTGATGGAATACATAAGTAAAAGCTAAATTAAATATTGGAACTCACATCCGTGCTCGGGTGCCGACCACGTTGCACTGAATCGAACTTCATTCCTTCCATAAAGGAAGATACTCCTGTTGAAGGACCACGCAAGTGTATGACCAGATGCTCTTGGTCCACAGAAAACACAGATTTCCAACTCTTTAATCCACCACAAAGAAGAGGAGGATGTACTGGGGGGATTCACTCGCGGATTCAATCTTTCAAATGACTCTCGCCCATCAAAATCAGCTCATGCGGTAATTGGAAACAGCTGACGGAAATGAAAGCACGGCCAGCGAAAATGTTTCTTCACAGCGACGTCAATCTCAACGATCTCAATTTTCTGCCGGACTCATTGTTGCCGCAAAGCACTCAAAAACAAACCCGAACACGCGAGAGAAAAAATAATGCGCGAAATTAAGGGATGGAATGTGACGAGGGGGTGTAGAAGGGGTTGGATGCAGATGACTCGGACGGAATTTGTAGTTTCCCTAAACTTCACCCATCTTGAATAAAGAACGCCGAAATGACCTATCACTCTTTCTCTCACTCTCCACCTCGCTTATTTTACTCCTAGATATTCTTAAAATTACAAGAAATTGGGGGACTTGCGTAAGACTTTCAAAATTTGTAAAACTTCAAATTTATCAAACACATCAATTATCAAAAATAAACCCAGACTTCGTTGTTGAAATGGGGGAATTAGGAATGAGAAAGCTCAGATGCAGTAATTTTCTTACCACAGTATCGTTGAGAGGCATGTACACAATCAAGCGCTGGTTAATTAATTTGGTATGTTATTTTTATATTTAAAAATATTTCGCAAAAATTCCTGAGGTGTCCCTCAACACAGATATCCCTCTATTGTTGTTAAACAATTTTTCTCTCCCTCCATAACGCAATTTTCGCTCTTCTTGACTTTCCTAAGGTGGGGATCCAGAGGTGCAGTAACAGTATTTTCACTCAAAAAGTATTTACTCCTAACCATCATATCATTATTATTTATTACTAATTTCTTTAATGGAAAAAGGTTCCCCCAATTATATCAATTTTAATGTGACTCAGTAACAAAAAAATAGACACACACACATACGACCATTCCCTAATCGGAAATATCTGGTTAGCCGGGATTCGAACCCAGGACCTTGGTGTTGGAGCGTTTTCATGTGCTCGTGCTAACCACTCCGCCACTTGCTCCTGATCTAACTTGCCCTGAAGCCGGGCTGCAGTCCAATTACACTTCAAATTTGTTTACGTCGAACACATCATCATAAACAGATTCTGACTCTCCATGGACTTATCTTTCAGGTCCATTGCAATGATAGCTTCCATACCGTACATCTCTGCAAAAGCCATCACCTCTTATACCCCCACTGGTGCAGTATGTTTATTAACTTCCTACTCGCCTACCCTCGCATTCAATCACAGTCTCCACAGCCGTCGCTGTCAATCTTAACCAAAACATCCGTAGTGCCAAAAGCAGACCGAAAAAAACCCCTGGGGTATAATTGCCACTTCTATGGGCCAGCACCCTATTACCATTCCACTCCGTCATGCCAACGGTCGGCATGTTTACAGGAACTACTTCCTCCTGGATAGGGGAGGGGCTTGTTTTCTGATGCACATGATAGCTATCAAATGTGTGATTTACCAATGCCCTTTGCATCGAAGGCTCCTCTAAATATGAGTAGTCCACATTGTCAGCCTGAATACGCACCTTCCGAAGAAAGGGACGTCTTGGTGAGGGCTACTGCAGCCGAGGAGCAACCAAGACTCTAGGGGACCAATTTTATACTACTATTTTTCATTAAAAGATATTTCATATCACATATTCTTTGAGTAAGACATACACATTACAGTACAGGGACAATAATATGATGCATCACGTCTATAATATAAGATGTTTCGCAAGAATTCCTTAATTCGTATCTCTCATTACTTAGATCACTGTAGTTGTGCGAAGATAGCATCTTCTACTCTCACATTAATTCCATATATATACATCTTAATCCTATTAGGCGGTCATTTGTGGTTAAAAGAAATACTTTAATACAACATTGTTGGAAGAGAACCATTTATTGTTTACACAACCATTCCCCGCAACGTTCAAGTAGAGACAGCGCAAGCTAGGGAAAAGTCCGATATTCCCACGCTAAACAAAAGACAGTCGAAACAACAAAAATAGGTTTACCCACTAGAGTGCAGCATGGTAGCTGTAGGCAAAGTTTGAGTGTGAGCTAATAACTCCAACACTTCCCCTAGGTCAAACTCAAAGTAACCAAAAATGTTTCCACCTCACACACAAAAAATGTCATTCAAAGATAAATAATAAGAAAAATCACACAAAACAACATTTCAATCATCAAAACAAAGATTTCAGTCCTTATTTCAAAATTAATAATAATTAAAATCATGAATTCCTGCATGAAGCAAAAAAAATCATATCAAATTATCATTCACAGAAAGGATAGGTAAAAATCATCTTGAAAAAAACATTTGAACTAACTAAAAGGAAATCTCATCCTTTCTCTGCAACCCCAACAATGTACAAAAATTCCTGACCTTTGGACCAGGTAGAGCTTTGGTAAAAATATCGCTGACATTCTCATCTGATGGAACATATTTAAAGTTTACATTCCCAACTTCTACCTGTTCACAACACAAATGGTACTTGAGATCTATATGTTTAGATCTTTCAGTTACTACCCCAGTCAAACCTAAACGTATTGCTTGGATATTGTCACAATTCACATCACATGGTTTATCAATAAATTTTTCTTGTCCTAACTCTGTGAATAAGCTTCTGAGCCATTTCAATTCTCTGACTACTTCTGACATGCTGATGAACTCAGATTCTTCTGTAGATGCAGCCACACAAGATTGCTTCTTACTGAACCAAGTCAATGCTCCCCCAGCAAATATTACCACAAATCCCCCAACAGATTTCCCCTTAGGCTCACTATTCCATGATGCATCGCAATAAACCTTGATGGGTTGACCCTTCCTTTGATAGCACAAACACAACTCCTCAGTCCCTCGCAACTATCGCAATATGTGCTTTACAGACTTCCAGTCTCCTACAGTGGGTGAATTACATGCTTGACTTACCCTTCCCACAGCAAAAGCTATATCACACCTATAGTTATTTGCCAAGAATAAACGACTACCCACAACTTTCCTGTAAAAGGTTACATTTTCAAACATTGCATCATCATTATCTACCACAAGAGGAAGTGGAGCTACACATGGTTTACTCTCAGCCATACCACAATCAGACAACTTTTGTATATACAGTCTCTGCTCGACATAAATGATCTGATTATTATGAATAACATGCATTCCTAACACCTTATTTGCAACACCTAAATCCCTTATAGTCAATAATTCAGAAAAACATCTCTTGAAATTAACAACTTTCATCACCTCTCCCAGCACAATCATGTCATCAACATAAATCCCTACAATTATATCTCCCCCAAAATATACACATGAATCACTTTTACACTTCACTAACTTGAGATCTTTTAAGGTTTTGTCTAAACAGTCATTCCAGTCCTTACTGGCACATGGCAATCCATAAATGCTCTTTTTAAGTTTACAAACAAACCCACTCTTTCCCTTTGCTTTGTCCTCAAACAACTTAGGTTGTTCCATGTAAATGTCATGATAGACAGGACTATTCAAATAGGCTGTGGTAACATCAATGTGATGAACAGACCAGTCATTTTCCACAGCTAATGCAATCAACACTCTGATACTTTTCTTGCGAATCACTGGACTAAAAGTGTCTTCCCATGAGAATCCCATTTGTGATATAAATCCCTGAGCTACCAATCTGGCTTTAAATCTTTCTACATTTTCACCATCACTAAATTTTACCTTAAACAACCATTTACACCCAATCACTTTCTCATCAACTGGTCTCTCAACAATATCCCACACATTTAAGTCCATCATGCGACTGTACTCTAAGTCCATTGCTTTTCTCCATTCCTTAGCATGTGTACATACTACAGCCTCCTCCACAGTTGAAGGTTCAATCATCCCATCAAGATTATTCCCCTCCATTGAACAAATGGCTAAATTACAACATGTACATCTTTTGGACCTCACTTGTCTACTGCTTCTTCGAATTCCAACTTCATGCACATCAACATCAGTATCATCATCATCATTTTCAATTGGGCTTTCAGTTATTTCATCAGAGTCACTAACATAACACAGATCATTACCTGTATTACAACTTTTCTTTCCCTGTACACATTTGAATGGGAAAATATTCTCTTGAAATTTAACATGAAGTCCAATCACAACCTTTTTAGTTTCCAAATTATACAGCCTAAATCCCTTAATATTCCTTTCATAGCCAACAAATAAATGTTCAGTGGCTCTGGGCTTTAATTTTCCATCATTCTTTGCTAGCCAAGCTCTACAACCAAACACTCGTAACCTATTAATATCCTCGGAGACATCTCGGCCCCACCATAATGCAGCAGGTATATTATCTTGAATACTTGTAGATGGGCACAAATTTCTTATCCTGCAGGCTGTATTTGCAGCCTCACCCGAAAAAGCACTTGGCAACCCAGATTCCAACAGTAAACATCTCATCATCTCCTCAATTGTCCTGTTGTATCTCTCAGCAACTCGGTTTCGGTGAGGAGAATATGGCACTGTTCGTCTGTGGATGATACTTATCTCTGAGAGAAATTTCTGCATCTCTTTGTTGACGTACTCCCCCCCTCCATCAATCTGAAAACTCTTCACCTTCCTCCCATGAAGTACCTTAACTTCAGCCACATATTCTTTCAACTTGCTCACTGCTTCACTTTTCTTCTTCAGAAGCCTTACTTCTGCATATCTAGTACAGTCATCAATGAAACTCATGAGATACAAGGCACCTCCATTTGAGATGGAGGACACATTCATCAAGTCACTATGTATCAAATCTAGTGGCCCTTCTGAGATTCTAACACTATGTTTATTTACACTTAATTTACAAAACTTTCCTTGAATGCAAGTCGAACATTCACTCATGCTGGCGAACTTCTTACCCTCAAACGCAGGAACTTTATCAATCGCTCTTCCGTGAAGGTGTCCAAATCTACGATGCCATGTTACATTACTGATACACTTTAATGCAATCGCCTCCATAACGTCTTCACCTTCAATCTCCTGCTCGGTCATTAGAGCCATACCTTCATCACTGTTGTCCCTTGGCATGACATTGGCACTCTCCAACACAAACAGTCCATTCCGTTCTTGGGCGGTGAAAACTAGCACATCATTCTTCACTCCCTCGGCCCTATCAGACATGAATGACACACTTACGTCATTCTCCGTTAATTTTTCAACAGAGACAAGATTAAATTTCAATTCTGGTACGTACAAAACGTTCTTCATCTTCAATACGCACCCTACATTCCTATCAGATAATGTCACAGACACAGTTCCCTTTCCCTCCACAGCAGAAAAACCTTTCCCAAAATTAACTCGTCCTTTCAGAGGTGTGAATGACTCGAATAATTCTTTCCGCGGAGTCATGTGTTCCGTTGCGGCCGAATCGAGAAACCACTGGTAACACTTGCTAGCGGATAGCAATGCACAAACACTCACCCACGCAATGCTTTCTCCTCTCGGTGCTTGATTCCGGCTCGCCTCCATGCCGCCATTCTGCGTCTCTGTCCGCCTACTCCTGCAGTCCTTCGCCCAATGCCCGTGTTTGCCATACCTTCTGCAATCAATTGTCGGGCAGAACTTGCTTATGTGCCCTGGCTGATTACAGATGAAGCAATTTCTCGTAGCCATTGTCCCGTAGTCCTTATTCGGAAGATTCGTCTTTGTCTTCGCAGTCCTATTTCTGAATGCCGCCAGCGCCGTAGTCTCGTTCTCTGCGATCGTCTGTTTCATCCGGCGTCTCTCCTCATCAAGCATGCGTCCTTTCACGAACCTTGTCGTAAGAGTTGGCTCCTTCAGGACATTCTGGATGAAAACCTCGTACTCGTCGGCCGGCAGACCAGCGAGAAAGAGATTAGCCAATTATTCGTCCGTGAATTCAATGCCCCCTTTCTGCACCTTCTTGTTCAGTCGTTGTATCTTAGCCGTATATTCCTGCATCGGCATATCATTCTCCTTACTAACGTTAACCATCTCCTTGAGCGACTGGAAGGCATGGAATTTCGTAGAGAAGTTATGAATTTCCTCTAAAATCTCCAAGCCTCCCTCGCACTCTCGCATGCCTCAATATCATAGAGGAAATCATCCCCCACGCTTCTATAAAGGATCGAGAGCACCTTTCGGTTGATTCTCTCGTGCTCGCTGCTGAAAGGCGCATTGAAACCAGGGTTAACCACATTCCAACAGTTCTTGTCCACTAAGTATGCCTTCACTCGCAGGTGCCACGCGAAGTAGTTACCATTTTCCAACTTTGGAATATTTACATTCTTACTTTCGCTTCCGTCAGCCATTCTTACTCACACGTGGTCCAGCACGGAACCTCAATCACAATCCACTAGCAATCCAATCGATCCTAAATAAATCTCATTCTCTTCCTCACGTTTCTGGGTCCATAACCTATAAGGCAGTCATTTGTGGTTAAAAGAAAGACTTTAACACAACATTGTTGGAAGAGAACCGTTTATTGTTTACACAACCATTCCCCGCAACGTTCAAGTAGAGACAGCGCAAGCTAGGGAAAAGTCCGATATTCCCGCGCTAAACAAAAGACAGTCGAAACAACAAAAATAGGTTTACCCACAAGAGTGCAGCATGGTAGCTGTACACGAAGTTTGAGTGTGAGCTAATAACTCCAACAAATCCATCGTTCCATATCTGGCAGCAATGACTCAGTTGTTAATATTATATCATAGTCAAGTGTTACGACACAAAGTTCTTGGATTTTATTCCTTGCTAACTGAATTTCTCTATCTAGGGAAGGATAATGTATTCGTCTTTAGATATTTGCCTTTCATGTAATTAATACAAAATGTACGTACATACATCCCGAGTAAAACTGAAAGAAAAATATCATCCAAGGTAAGAGGAATCTGATCAAATTTTGCCTTCAGGAAAGGATGTATTTCCAGTAGACTTTCCCAGTGGAATCTTACTCTGCAGAGTAAAAATACGGAAATGAAGAAGCAACGGTTGACATTCTCGATCCCTCCATGTCATCCGATGATATTTCCAGTGTCCTCGTCTTTTCTCAATATCCGGGATCTTAATATCTTCTCAGAACAAGTCAGTCCTCCGCAGCGGTCTTCTTTCCCAATTACAAAGAATATTCTGCAGTGGTAATCGCTGCTTTGCACATCTGTATGCCATTGCCCGCGTTGGCATAAATAAGCCACAAATGTCCAACAACCCGGTCCGAACTCCAGTTATAAAAACAAGTGATATTTGTAGGGCTTAACTTAGTTCAATTTGATGGCTTATTTCTTTTTCGGAATTCTTGGTCTTCTTAGTATATATCTCCTGTCTCGCATAGCCATTTCAATGCACTCAATGATGGGGTGGCATCGATAACCTCATTGCGAGTTAATAATCAGCGAGTAAATGCCATACGTCCAAAGCACCCCTAACGGAGACGTTGTTCATTATCTCCACCGTTTTCATTATCCGAAGTGACATATTATTCTTTGCATAATGGTGCGAATGACACTCTTAGTTATCCCCTTCCGGATAACTAATGGATACCTCAGTCACCTAATTCTGTCCAAGTACATCGCCAGTGGATCACCTATATATCGCTGAATGTATCTTAGAGGGAGATACAAGTTCATATGTAGCTGCACTATCATTTTTCTGTTTGATATTACGGTTATGATGATTATTTCCCTTGGTGGATTCTCCCGGCCATGCCTTCCTTTTGATTTCCTGTGGAATGATTAGAGTCACTGGCTGAACAGTTGGTGGACCTGAGCCACTTGACTTAAGCAGCTGTTTGATGTGTTGTCCTGGGGAGGCGTAAGCGTCGCAGTATTCCGGCGGAAGGGTTAACGATGATGCCCCACCCTTCGTTAGCTTCAACAATCCCCAGGTTCCGATTGTGAACAATAACTTTCTTTCATTAATGTGTACACAATTAACAAGAAACTGGACTTTGAGCAGCCTAGAAGAGGGTCTTCATAGTTGTAGGCAGGAGGTTGGTAGCTAGAAGCTGACTTCAGATATGCAGAAACTGTTGGCGTCCATAATGTGAGGTGTGCACATCTTGTCGTGGTCACCAAAATTAATTTAAGGTCCCATCCCCTCCAATGAAATGAATGCCCATATCATCCTTCTATGCAAAATCCATCACCTCTTATTCTCCCACTATTGCTGATGTTCACCCTACCTCCTCCTTGACAACCGTTCTATACAATCACTCGCCGACACACCAATTGTGGCAAAAGCAGACCACAACTACTCCTGGCAAACAATTGCCATTTCTATCGGCCAGCACCAAATTTCCATTCCTCTCCGTCAGGTCAACGTGCAAAATGTTTTCTTAAACGACTTCCTCCTGAATCGGGGCGGGGCTTGTTTTCTGATAATTGTGATAGCTATCATATGTGTGGTTTATCAATGGCCTTTGCCGCTAGGTACCTCCGTAATATGAGTAGTCCTCAGCAGAAACCTGAAAAGGCAACTTCGGAGGAGAGGGACGTCTTGGTGAGGTCTACTGCAGCCGAGAAGCTACCAAGACTCTGACGGGCCATTATTCTCTACTTTTTTGATTAAAAGAAATTTTCTTACTACGAAGAATGCGCTCAAAGTTCAACAGGGATTAATAACATATAGCGAGCAATTGATTTGCGAGCGAATTCTGTAATTCCAAGGCGGTTGTTACGTTGACGTTATTCACCATTTCCTCATTATTACCAACTAACTGTTTTATGTTATTTATCTTTTGCATTAAGATGCAAATGCTATTCATTGTCAACTATTTCTGGATTATTGCTTTATATCTTAATTAAAACTCTTAAATTTAACTCCAAATACATCACCGGTTGTTCGCTTACATTAGGCTGTGTGTATTTTAATGGGATGTATATGTTCATATGGATCTGCACTATAATTTTTCTGTTTCATGTTTCGGTTATGGTAACATTTCTTGAAGTGGACTTACATGATGACAGTAAAGATGAATTCCGGCAATGTCGTCCTTTAAATTCCTGTGGAATGATAAAATTCTCTCAATGAACAGCTACTGAATTTGAGCCTCATCTATGTGTAATCCTCTGACCGTTGGCAGCCTATTCCCCTCTATTACCCTTTTAGGAGTACCCATAAGTCCTGACATCGTCGTTGGTGCTATAGCCAAAAATGTCTCTAGAACATTCCACCCTCTGTCATCTGTCATCTGGCTCGAAGGCCCTATTTCAGGTGGTCGCTCCTAATCTTCCTCTGGGCCAGGTGGTGGCTTTGATTCAGCTTCTGTAGCATAACTCTGGTGGGGTCTGATGTTGTGGGGATGAAGATGTACTTGTCGATCTGCAGGGGAATCTGTTCTAGAAGCATCTCCATCTTGAGACGCCCAGATGCAACAGAAGAGGTTTTTGCAGTAGTGGTGATAGGGGATCTGAGAGCTTCTAATCAAGGACTGGAGTAGCGAGGACCAGCTACTGTGATATCACTAGTGCCACTTGATCTGGAACATTCCGTCGAGCTTTGTGCTGCAAATTCAGTCCCTTCTGCTTGGTAGTTCTCCATTTGAGGCCCGTGGCCTTACCTTATGCGGTTCTGACCCACAAAAAAAACCATTTACTCTGATTTATAGTAAAATCCACATTATTATGACAGCTTTATCAAGTCTTTCTCAAATAGCCTTGCATAAAAGAACTTACACGTAGAAAACGAGTACATACTTAACAATCGCTTATATTTGTTTATTCACCATTGATTATTACAATTAAGTGCTATCCTTATCAGCATCTTATTTAATGGATATCTTAATCGTCCAGTTCCCTCAAAATATAATGCCGGCATTTTTCCTACATATCGCTGTATGTATCTTAGAGGGAGATATATCATCATATGCAGCTGCATCATCGTATTTCCCTTTGATAATTCAGATATGATTATAATTTCTTGAACTGCATTAACATGGTGGAGGTAAACATGAATTCACCCCATGTCATCCAAATTATCTCACGAAAAGAACGGACAATTTCTATGAATTTTATCCAATATTCCCACTCTCATAACAAGTGAGGTTTTTTAGTTTTTTCTCAGAATTCTATCGCATGAATTATACTTCAGCTGTTTTAACTCATTCCTTTATTGGCATTTCTCATTCCAGAGATATCTGGGGAAGTGCGAATAGTGCTTCTGATGCTCTACCTCTTACCTGTATTTACATATAAATTTGAGGGATTGTAAGTTTGATTATAATTATTTAATATAATTCATAATCAATTTTCATAGCCATATAACGTTAAGGTCAGTGCCTATATGTTTAAATAATTAAGTATTTAATAACGAAGAATTATTTTATATTAACTCTCTTTACCGACCAAAGAAGTAAAATTAGATACACATCGCTACAACCAATAAACAACTGCTATACCGAACAAATGAGTGACAGGCTCTCTCATTCGGTGATGTCTGTGATGGGTAACGCCTCTGGAAATCTCGAGACACGGTCATTGCTGGGCAGACAGCTATGGCTTCCGTTGGAGTAAGGCATGGGTATAATTATGTACTGGGGGACATGGCGGATAGATGTGACGGGAATGAGGAATGTTCTCAAGGGTGCGGCTATATGATGCATAGCTTTAACTTGCCAGCGGTGAATGCAGTACAGGGCAATATTTTACAATCTATCTTCATCGAGGTCCATAAACGTAATGTCTAGAGTATTTGCTCGATGGATTTGCGGCCGGCCATTCCCTGTCGTCTGGGAAGCCGTTTGATGTGTTGTCCTTGGGGGGAGTAAGCGTTGCAGTAATCCTGTGGATGCTTTGACGATGATACCGTGCCTGTTGTTAGCAACCACAAACCCCAGTTGTCCAATCGTGAGCAAGAACTTTTTCTCATTACTGTGTACTCGATAACAAGTATTGGCCCTCGAGCAGCTTAAGAGATTGGACTTTATTAATTTTGGATAAATGTTGGTAGCTAGATGCTGACTGCAGATATGCCGAAACCGCTGGAAATTTTGATGTGAGATGAGCGCGACTTGTCGTGGTTACCAAAATTAATTCAAATGTCCCATCCCCAATCTTCTGCATGATGTCCCTTCTGACGCCCAATTTTTTTTGGCTCAGTTTTGTTGTCAGAAATCTAAAAAGGACTCCTGTTCCTGATCTCACTTGCCCTTAAGCCATGCTGCAGTCACCTATCACATCAAAGTTGTGAACTAACAACACATCATTATAAAGCCGTTCTGAATCCTATGGGCTTTTTCTCCAGTTCAAACGAATACACAGACTCCCTCTCATCCTTCTATGCAAAAACAGCCACCTCTTATGCTCCAACTTGTAGGGGCGGGACTTTTTTTCTGATGAATGTGATAGCTATATTATGTGTTGTTTATCAATGACCATTGCGGCCAATGGTCACCGTACTATGGGTAGTCCATAGCGTCTACCTGAAATGGCATCATCGGAGGAGAGGGACGTCTTTGAGAGAGCTACTGTAGACGAACAGCAGCCTAGAGCCTGTGGGACAATTTTCTACTACTATCTTTGATTAATAGAAAATTGCATGCTACAAAAAATGCGCTCTAAGATTAGCAGGCATTAATAACTTATAGGTGGCAAATGATTTTCGAGCAAATTCCATAAGTCCAAGGTGGTCGTTACGAAGTCATTGTTAACGATTTCCTAATCTCCTTCCGGATCTTTGTTGGATGTCTTAATTTGCCATTCAACTCCTAATACATTATCGGTGGTCCTTCTACATATCGCTGATTGTATCTTAGAGGGAGATACATATCTACATGAGCTGCAACATCGTATTTTCCTTTGATATTTCAGATATGAATATTTTTACTTCCACTGGATTACCATGGTAACGGTAAAGATGACTTTATTCCTAGTAATCCAAAAAGTCATATGAAAAGAACAGACAATTTGTTTGCAATTTCTCCAACTTCCGCTCAGTTATAACAATTGGCGTTTTTTCCTTTATTCCCAAGGATTCCATTGAATCAATTGTCCTTCAACTGCCTTAGCTCATTTCCTGATTGGTATCTCTCATTCAAGAGATATCTGGAGTAGTGCTTATAGTGCTTCTGATACTCTACCTATAATGAATTATCAGCATTTACATATAAATAACAATTACAACTAATAACATCCCATCATCAATGTCCTATAATAGCATTAAGTGTGATAATCCTAAAGATATCGCTAATCTATTTGCAAAATATTTTTCTGGAGTCTTCTCATATGAGGATAATTATTCTGTTCCAAATTTTAATTTTAGTCATAGTATTAATATCTCAACAGTGAATGTTACCGTTGATGAAATTTTAAAAATTCTGAGGAAACTGGATGTATCAAAAAGCCCTGGCCCTGACAATTTGCCTCCGTTACTTATCAAAAACTGCTGCGAAGCTTTGGTTTTTCCCCTTTATATTATTTTTAATAAATCCTTAGACTACGGTATTTTTCCGGATTTCTTGAAAACTTCTTATGTAATTCCAGTGCATAAGAGTGGTAACAAAAATGATGTGAACAACTACAGACCCATTGTTATCCAATCTGTTTTAGCAAAGGTACTCGAAAGTTTAGTGACAAATAGACTTACCCCACTTATTGAGAATGTTTTAGATGATGAACAACATGGGTTTAGGAGTGGCAGGTCTACTGTCACTAACCTATTATCTTTTCAGCACTTTGTCACCACCGCAGTACATGATCATCATCAAGTAGACACTATTTACTGTGATTTTACCAAAGCATTTGACAAGGTATGCCATTCCATGCTTCTAGCAAAGCTTAGAGCTTATGGTATTAGTGGGAATTTATTATCTTGGTTCTGCAGTTACTTGTCTAATAGAAAACTAAAGGTGAAAATCAAAGGTATTACTTCTTTTCCCTTTGAAGGCGTATCTGGAGTCCCTCAGGGATCCCATCTGGGACCTATTTTATTCTTGATTTTCATTAATGATATTGGAACCATAATTAAACCAATTAATTATCTTATGTATGCTGACGACATTAAAATATTTCATACTATTGATTCGAATACAGATGCTTCTGCACTGCAAAGGTGTTTGACAGATATCTCTGAATGGTGCAAAACAAATGCTATGTTTTTAAATATTAGTAAATGTAATGTTGTCACCTTCTGCAAATCCAAGTCACCTATAATAACTGACTATTCATTATCTGGAAAAAGTCTTGTAAGATTGGACCATAAACTGGATTTGGGTGTTCTTTTTGCTTCCGACTTGTCTTTCAGTAGGCACATAGATACCATAATTACTAAAGCCTATAAAATTCTTGGTTTCATGTATAGAAATTGTAGGGATTTTAACAATATTTTTTGCTATAGACATTTATATATCACCCTAGTTCGACCAGTTCTCGAATATAGTTCAATAGTTTGGTCCCCTTCTTATCATAAGTACGACTTAGGCTTAGAGAGAGTCCAGAATAAATTTCTGAGACTGGTGGCTTTTAAGTTTGGAATTGAGAGAGAAAGTGGAGAATATGAAAAGACATTGAAATTACTAAATATGCACACACTCTCTGCTCGTAGGAAGCAAAATGGAGTTCTATTCTTACACTCTCTGTTAAATAATCATATCAAGTCTTCTTATCTTTTATCTCTTATAAATTTTAGGGTTCCAATTGTTCATTCAAGATCCCATCATTTATTTCATATTCCATATGTATGTAATAATTATTTGTATTTTCTGCCTATTTTTAGAATAATGAGAGATTTTAATAGTCATTGTAAATCCGCTGATATATTTTACTTTTCACACAATGTATTCAGAAATTTTATTTTAAAAAATGTTTAATGGTGCAGAATTATTAAGGTGTATTTTTCTTTTATTGTAACATGTAATGTGTTATCTCCAATTTAATTGTAATTTTCATTTGTGTCAATCTTCTTTAATTAAGCTCATATGTTTATTTTCAAACTTTTCAAATGTTACCTTGGTCATTTTCAACATTTGTAATAGGACATCTGTCCGTTAAATAAAGTATTATTATTATAAAAGTGAGGGATTGCTTGCTTCAATCATAATAAATAATAATAATAACTCATAATATATTTTAATAACCATATAAGGTCAATGTTACTGCAAAAATCTTAAAAATAACTAGTATTTAATAAAAAGAGTTATCTTATATTAACAGCATATTTACTCTCTCTACCGACCAAATAAATACAATAAGCTACAATTAGCTACAAGCGATAAACAACTACCATACCGAAGAAACCAGCGACATACACTCTCATGCAGTGAACTCTGTGATGAGTAACACCTATGACCACCTCGAGAAACGGTTCATGCCGATCAGACAGCATTGGCATCCGTTTGATTAAGCCATGAGTCCAATAATGTCTTGCCCGACATGGTGCAAACGATTCGAAAAAATGAGAAATATTCCCAAACGTATAGCTAATTGATGCTATATTTTCACTTGCTGGCGTTGGATTCAGATTTTGGTCCAATTTCTACAACCTTTCCACATCGAGTACCATAGAGTTATGCCTCGAATATTTGCTCAAAAATATACGGTCGACCATTTCCTCTCGTTTGAGCAGCCGTGTTATGAGTTGTCCTGGGGAGGAGGAAGATCGAAGCATTATTCCGACAGAAGCGTTGACGATGAGCAGTACAGCACTTCGTTAGTTTCCGCAGTCCCCAGTTGTCCGATCTTGAGCCAGAACTTTCTCTCATCACCGTGCACTAGATTAACAAGGATCTGGCCCTCTAGCAGCGTAAGAGAAAGGGCTTTATTGTCGTAAGGTGAAGGTTGACAAAATGAAGCTGACTGTGGATATGCGGATATCGCGGGCGTCCATTTTTTTAAAAGAGCGCGTCTTTTTGGGGTCAACAAAGATTAATTAAATTTCCCCTATCTTCTGCATGATGACGCTTCTGACGTCCAAGTTTTTCTCCTGGATAATCTTAGTCAAACACTTGTTCCTGTTGTAACTTGTCCAGAAGCCGAGCTTCAGTCCGCTAACACTTCAAATTTGTTTGTCACGAACACATCATCATAAACCCATTCTGACTCCCCATGGACATCTCTTCCAGGTCCATGGTAATGGTAGCCTCCATACCGTTCATCTCTGCAAAAGCCATCACCTCTTCTACCCCCACTGGAGCGGTGTGTTTATTAACTTCCTCCTCGTCTACCATCGCACTCAATCACAGGCTACACAGCCCTCACTGTCAATCTTAACCAAAAAGTCCGTAATGCCAAAAGCAGACCACAAAAACCAAGGGCATATACTTGACACTTCGATGGGCCAGCACCCTATTACCATTCCACTCCGTCATGTCAACGGTCGGCATGTTTACAGGAACTACTTCCTCCTGGATCGGGGAGGGGCTTGTTTTCTGATGCATATGATAGCTATCAAATGTGTGATCCATCAATGTCCTTTGCAGCGAGGGCTCCTCGAAATATGAGTAGTCCACATTGACAGCCTGAAAAGGCACCTTCGGAAGATAGGGTCGTCTTCGTGAGGGCTATTGCAGCCGAGGACCAACCAAGAGAGTACGGGACCATTCTTTTACTACTATTTTTCATGAAAAGATATTTCATATTACGTATTCCTTAAGTATGACATACACATTACTGTACTGGTAAAATAATATGATGCATCTCGTCAATAATATAATATGATTCATAGGAATTCCTTAATTCCTATCTCTCATTACTTAAATCACTGTAGTTGTGCGAAGACAGCATCTTCTACCCTAACATTAATTCCCTATATATACATCTTAATCCATCGTTCCATATCTGGCAGCAATGACTCAGTTGTTTAAATGATATCATAGTAAAGTGTTACAACACAAAGTTCTTGGGTTTCATTCCTTGCAAACTGAATTTCCAATGGACTCCTACTCTGCAGAGTAAAAATACGTGGATGTTGAAGTAGCGGTTGACATTCTTGATCCCTCCTTGTCATCTGATGATATTTCCAATGTATAATATTAATATTTCCAATTTCCAATTCCTCGTAACTCTCATTATCCCGGATGGATATTTTATCTGAACAAGTTAGTCCTCTGCAACGGTCTTCTTTCCGGATTACAAAGAATATAAATTGCAGTAGTAACCACTGTTTTGCACATCTGTATGTCATTGCCGGCGTTGGCATAAATAAGCCACTGGCGTCCAACAACTCTGTCCGAACTCCAGTTATAAAAACAACTGATATTTGTAGGGCTAAACTTGAAGCTCGAATTGATGTCAGGGTTTCTTTTTCGGAATTCTTGGTCTTCCAACTCTATATCTCCTGTCTCGCATAGCCATTAGAATGCACTCGATGATTGGCAGGCATTGAAAACTCATTGCGAGTTAATGATTATCGAGTAAATGCCATACGTCCAAAGAACCCGTTACGGAGATGTTGTTCATTGACTTGAGCCCTCTGCTTTTCAAAATCTTTATAAACGACCTCCCAAAGCACTACGAGGTCACCCGATACTTATATGCAGATGATATTACAATATCTTGCTCTCGGTACAAGGCCAACAGCGCCATCAACATCCTGAACATCTATGTGGCTATTCTAGAGAAATGGCTGGAGGAATTGCATCTACGTATCAATCCCAATAAGAGTACCCGTAAGGAATTCTTCCTACATCCCAGAAAGCCCCCAACAAGGTTACCAATCATGTACGGACACCCAATAAAAAAAGTCCGCGATCCGAAATTCCTAGTGATTATAACCTCCGACAACCTGAAATCGACCGCACACATTAATCATAGCTTGCAGAAAGCGACGGCAGCAAGAAGCAAGCTTCTGCCCCTCCACAAGAACAGCCAACTCACTGCTGATATTAAGGTTGAATTGGTCAGAGCGTACATTCTCCCTATTCTCACATATGGTGCCATCATCGCCTGCAATACTACGAAAAAGAATATTAATCGCTGTCGCATGTATCAGATTCGCCACTGTATCCAGTCGACTTGTCCCTATGAGGGAAATATTCACCTACCATAAAATGCCAACCCTTACGGAACTCATGAGTAAAATGGCTCACAAATTTACTAAACGGCTTGGGAACCTTCAAAACCCCCTAGTCCAACATATCTGGACATACCCCACTACCGACAGGAAGAACCTGAAACGGATAAAAGAGCCCAAGAAGGTCCTCGCCCTCATTGAGATGATGAGGACGATGAGAAGGAGGAGAAGACGGAACCCCCCAGAGGCAGAACCACCCTGATCTTGCTCGAAAAGATTCGACACAATGTCTACCTTAAACCTTACCACCCCATACCTATTTTTTTTACAAAAAAGCTTCTTGAGTGTATTGACCCTAAAATGGGTACTATCTACCTACCTGAGTACTACCGCCCATAAAGCTGGCCAGTATCAATTGAGACAATTTGAAAAAGAGTCCGACCGAACCCCCCAGACGGGGACATTTTTTGGTTTTCCAAATGGTTTGGTTTTTGGCACTCCGCCTGGAAGCAGCCGGAGTGTTCAAAGAGTATCCACGGTACAAAACTTCTCTGGGTCAGTGTTGGAAAATAGACATAAGTAAAGATCAAATGTAGATGATGCTGCGTACTTCCTGCTTTCATATCCTCCAATTCAGCTTGAGCTATATACATTTAGACACCCACTATTTGTTTCTTACGCACTCTTGAAAACTCCCTCCATCCGAACGGCTTGACTTCTTCCGCTACCGGAAGCAAGTGAAATTTACTCCGTGCGGTCAACTCTACTTTACATACAGATATGCCGAGGGGTTGGATGCAGATGACTCGGACGGAATTTTTTAGTCTCCCTACACTTCGCCCTTCTTGAATAAAGAACGCCAAAATGACCTACCTCTCTCTCTCCACCTCGCTTATTTTCCTCCGAGCTATTCTCAAAATTACAAGTAATTGGGGGACTTGCGTAAGACTTTTGAAATTTGTAACACTTCAAATTAATCAAACACACCAATTATCACAAATAAACCCAAACTTTGTTGTTGAAAGGGGGAAATTAGGAATGAGAAAGCTCATATGCAGTAATTTTCCAACCACTGTTTCGTTGAGGGGCATGTACACAATCAAGCGCTGGTTAAATAATATGCTATGTTGTTTCTTTATTAAAACATGTTTCGGAAACATTCCTTCAGTCGTGTCTGTAAATACAGAGATCTCTCAAGTGTTGTTAAACAATTGCTCTACCCCTCCCTAACGCAATTTTAGCTCTTCTTGACTTTTCTACGGTGGGGATCGAGAGGTGCAGTTACAGTATTTTCACTTGAAAAGTATTTACCCCTCACCATCATATCATTATTATTTATTATTAATTTCTTTAACGAAAACAGGTTCGCCCAATTATATCAATTTTAATATGACTTAGTTAAAAAACAATAGAGGAACACACATACGACCATTCCCTAATCGGAAATATCCGGTTAGCCGAGATTCGGACCCAGGACCTTGGTGTTGGAGCGTTGTCATGCGGGTAGGCTAACCACTCCGCCACCGCGGCCGGCAATATTCCAGATTTAAGTAATGTTCGCTGTTTGTGGGGCAAATATTATATTTTAGAGCTATTTTATAAGTTAGCTAGATATTTATGATTTTTAATTTACTCCTAATTAGTTGAACTTCTAATACACCTTTCACGACTTCGAGAACACCCACATTGTACAATACAATAATTATCAGAATACAAGATAGATATCATCGACACAATATAATTTACTTTTCCTCGGGAATGGATGAATCGTATTCTGTGGATAATCTGTTTCTCAGCAGTCCTATACATTGACTGCATTGAAATTTTATTTCACAAGAAATACAATCTTTCTCAAGCAAAACTAAATAAACGAAATTGCATAAAGATGAATAAAAAACTTTTTTCATAACGCAAATATTTTATACACCCTTATACTGGTTAAATGGCCGTAAATTACAAAAACTCAGCCAAATAGCATTACAACCCTATTGAAAAATGGACGGGTGAACAAATAAAAAATTATGGGATATATTCACCTTAGTGTCACAGACCTCTAGAGAGCAGAGGAGTACATCGCATTAAATCTAAATTAATGCTGCTTGGTTTTCTTTCATGTGCTTTCACACGAAAAAACGGGCAATCTCCCGGAGATGTATAACCTTTCCACAGTTATAACAACCCAGCTTTTATACTTTTCCTCTCACTGATTGTATTATTTATTGTGTTCCTCGGCTGCGTGAACTCAGCCTCTCTTCTCAGGTAATGTTATTTAAATCAGAGGACTACAATTACCAAAAAAAAGGCTTTATATGATAGTAATCCCTTAAAGGAATCCCAAAGTTCTCGTAGGGACATGAGTAGTATTATCAGTATCAGTTGCTGACAAATATTTCAAATAAATCCACTCTTCTCATTTAGAAATGAGCTTCTGAATGAGGCAATTTCTTAATCGCATCTTCCATTTGAAGATCAGATGCTTTCTCCTTTCCAGCTTCCATTGTCCCTTTGCATATCATAAATCATAAAAAGAACGGGTAATCTCTTTGAAGATGTCGAATATTTTATCAGTTGTAACAACTCAACTTTTCAGCTTCTCGTTTCACTGATTCCATTATTTATTTTATCTTACAACTGCATTGAAGATTGCCCTCACTTCTCTGGTTATGTTACTTAAATCATTTAGCACAAGCACCAGAAAACAAGGTCCTACATAATAATACCCTCTTACATGTCCTCCCCAACTACTTGCGCATTTCAGTACAAACTTCAGCCTGCAAGTATCAGGAAGTAATCTACTCTTCCTTTAAAAAAACTGGCATACAGATGAGGCAGTTCTTTCTATACCTTCTTCCACCTGATCAAAGCTAGCCTTGTCCTCTTGAGCTCCCATTGTCTCTGGTATTTCATAACTCAATACATCCACCCTCAATTAATGTATGTCAGAACTTCTAGGATATGAATGTTGAATTTAATGACACACCAACAAGTTTCACAAATAAACCCATACTTCCATTTAAGAAGGGGCTATATCGGAATGACACAGCTGTGACGCAGTAATTGAATTCTACTGTTTGGTAAAGAAGCAGATGAAAATTTAGGCGCTGATATATTAGTATATTATGAAATAAATATAACATAACCAGCTTAACAAACAATCCTTCAGAGATGTCTCTCATCACAGTCATCTTTCGAGTGGTGAAAATATAACTGCCCTCTCCCTCCAATGAATTTTTGTGTTATCCTTCACCTCTGTTGCAGTTGTTGCTTGTTGCTACTGTTGCTTCACTTCACTCACAAAAAAGGCCACTCTTCCTTATAAAACGTGGTTTATGTATGAGAAAAAATCTTTCAAAAGCAATCTCCACTTGATGGAGTAGGGTGGTAGGGTGCTTTCTCTTTTTATAGTTCGATTCTCACTGGTATAAAGCCACTCGATATTTCAACCTTCGCATGATTGCAAGTTGGACTATCAAATCTACAAATGAATCAATCACCACTAATTTTCAGAAATATTTCTCCCTTTTATTACATGGATCCATCACTTCTCTCTCTGAACAGCAATTCCTCCCAAGTCCTCTACGAACTCTCAAGGGAAACAAAGAGATTCGGACACTATAGGCTTGAGAAGTTATTTATTATGGCTACTAGAGTACGAAAATACTGAACAGGCACTTGTTAAATATTTTCAATGAAACAACTGTGCGCAAAGTTTACAATATGTTGTAAAACATGAGTTAGAATCTATTCAGTTGTATATGTGACAGTCTTCTTTCTAACAAATGAGTAGAATAACTAGGATGTGGCAGGTACTAAATTTGTAATTTGTTATGGTTAGATTTTCATTATCTCCTCATCAACTCCCTCCTCTAGGATACTCGCAAATCCTAAATATTTTTTATCAAATCCTGCTTTTATGCTGAGTTATCATACAGTTTGCATTTTTAAAAGGGACTGGTTATGTACTTAAAATGCAATACTACTAGAAAATGAGGTGCTTTTGATTGCAGAAAATCAAGTTTTAGCTTTCACCAATTTGCCTTTAAATATATTATACAGAAATTTAAAATATTACCACATATTATTCTTCAAAAATATTTAAGCATTTTGTGTGATTATAATTTATAGTTGCCCACAATGTGGCCAAGGAAGGGAATTACGATGGATGTACTTCATACATGCAAATTGCTGCCTAAAACGTCAACTGCATTTTACTAAAACAATACTACCCTTATTAACTCCTAGAACAATAATAATGAAACAACAATCAGGCGGATACCCCAAACATTTCTCTGGTGCAGTCGCGATGTAGAGGTTACATGTTGATGCAAGTGGTTCGTTTATTTAAAGACTTAGAATGAGATATATGGTTAACTAAGGAAATCTCACTAACTTTTTCTCTCTCGCTTGTGAGCACGGACCTTCGAGGTCGATGTGGTTGACTCGCTTGATGCAGGAAGTTCTTCAGGTGTTTCGGAGTTTTGTAGTTTCCTTCCTGGATGTTGGTGCTTCCCTGTGAAAGCGAGGTGAGTTTTTTTCTGGGTGGCTGTACTATTAATGTATTTGAAATTTTTACCCCCCAAATGTACTTTAGATACAGTTTCATTAGGCATCCTACCAACAAAGCCAGCCTGAACGAACATCAGCGTCGATACCGCATGACTTCTACTGCTAACATCATTCATCTTCGTGCATGGTGTTTTGGGATGATTGTTGCCATGAACTATTAGCTCCTGAATATCAGGATAATCTGAAACTAAATTACGAGATATATCCTGCACAAATGGAACAAGGCGAGGATGCAAACCATGGACAATTTCAGCTCTATGCAGAAGATCCTTAACTCGTTCATTGTAAATCTCAAGGTAGTTAACTTCAGTTTGGTAGCTTGAACCTTGCGCCTTCCCTTCGTACATCATATGGAATAAACATATCCTGGGAATGAGGTCTTGAGATTCTGGAGATCCCATTATCGTGATTGTCTTTCCACTGCAAATTTGACCATAAGCGAAGACACGTATGGTATCCTTCAAAGGCACTATCGACCTCTTCCATTCCAAGCATTTCAACCACCTTTTCCTGAGTAGCATAACATTGGTCCCTCGAACAAATTTGTACGGGACGAATTCCTCCGGGTCTGATTTTTGAATCTGAATCCCGTCGAAAAAGTACTCTCCTTTGCAGCAAAATGCACGTTCCTATTGTGATCAAAATAGGAAATGAATGGTACAGAATAAATTTGGTAAGATGCTCAAATCATGGCAATTTCTTCAAAGTTCAAACGTGACCAAAAGAAAAATATTATGCCTGCCTTTCAATTCGGAAGTCATTGCTGAGCTGTTGGTCTATCAGACACTTTGTTCTGATTTTGATGGCGGGCATTTGCAGTGATTGTGGATCTGCAATTTCCAAAAAGCTTGGGCGAAGAGAAAAGTAAAGTAAAGTAAATGGTAGTATGTGGAGGTAACAGTGGAATGGGTGGTATGGGTCTAATTGGCAATAGCGGAGGGCCAGGCTCTGGGCGAGGTGGTCGAGAAACAGCCGAGAGGATCTCATACTCATGACTATCCAGTGTGGGCAATGTAGATGGGTATACGCCTTATCTCCTAATGGCACTGGAAAGAGAACGGCTTTGAGACTCAGCAGAATTGAATGGACCAAAACCATTTGATGCTGGAGAAGGAATAGGTGTCTTGGTGTTATGGAGACCATAAGCTAAAATAGTTAAAGATCCATTATTCTCAGGATTGAAAAATTGTTGTGTCCCATCAAAGGTTATGTTGCTAACTTTATAGCAAGCTGTAAGGACATTTATTTCCCCTGCCCTTTCGAAACCTCCCGGAGTTTTTAGTCACTCTTTCATGTTCTCTCAATGGAGTTTTAAAGGTTTTGCTCGTTTCTTCCCGGTACGGTTATCAACAAGAATAAGAGACGCGGTAAACACCTTCATGTATGATATGCAGTAAACAGTCTTTTGCTCCGGGTAGGCAGTCCTTTACTTTTTTCACACAATTGAAACGGATGACGATGCGAAGTTTTTCTGAGAATCTTCTTAATCGTCTCCGTTGTACCCACAACAGATGACTGATCAATCATTGTCTAATGTACCACCACTCCTTACCACTTTGTAAACACTACTGTCAGACATGGTCACAGAGAGAACTAAGAAACAGCACCAGAAGTAGCTGCTGCTGCAGCAACAACTGCCTCCTCACTACAGTGCAACATCTCAAGATAAATTTAGTTTCGACAAGATACTAAGTCGAATGTTTGCTTCCTTCTTACGCAATTAAATTAACCCAAAATAAATAGGAAATTAATCAAATCCGATGGAAAAATTAATGTCCTAGAAGCTGATGTTCCAGGCAAGTAACTTCTCCCAAGACAACTGCTGCATTAAGGTTTTAAAATTATCTAAACACCGATAGTATCGGTTCCTTAAAGTTTTTAGAGAGCAATTCTACGTATCTGCAAATTACACAACAAACCAGTAGACTTCAGAACAAACATATGACTTCCACTTCACTCTGCAGAGAGAGGAGGGCCATATCTTCTTAGTCTCCACGTGGCGTCGTTCATCACTTTTTGAGTCAGGTATTATGGTTAGCATCAGTTTTCGTAGGTTTTCCCCCAGTGTCGACCTTTAAGTTCTTTTTCTTTGGGCAGATTTTAGTGTTGGTCCCAAGAAGGGATTGCTGTTCTTTTTGTTTGTTTTTCCTCATCCTTCATCTTTCTTCTCCTTATTCTCAGTGATGATAGAGGTCCACAATTATCGCATTGATAATTGTTGTCTGCTGAGTGTATTACACACTTAAGGGAAAATATTTCCCTCCTTCTTACCCTCTCCGCGTACGGGTCATGTCTCTTCCTTTCTCCCAATTCCTCTCCGTACTGGCTTCCATAAAACCCCATTTTCCACGACTTCCAGCCTATCCTGGGGCCTGAAAATCATTACAACTTCAGATGAAGCTGCATTCAAGATGGAATCCTTCTTCAGGCTTACAGTTGAACTTACGTGAACTTGACATCATGAGGGGTTTAAGAGTCGTCTCGATGTAGTGCACAGTTGTATAGCACGGAATGACCGGTGCTGTACCTGACCACAAGATTTTTGCCTTTACGACTAAACATGGAATATTATTTTCTCCATCCCCAATTTACATTCATATAAATTCCTCTTTAGTTATTGGCTGAGAATTCTTTCTATTTTCACAATTCAAATAGAACATTTTTCTCATATCCTCCATACTTCAATGTTCGTTTCGTACTTGTTTGCAGAAGGAGCAAAATGGAGTATAAAGGTAGAGGAGGGAATAATACTATATCTGTTCATTTATAAGTGATTCTCTTGACTACCCAAACAAGACTTCCTGGAGTTGGAAGTAAAAGGAGATATAATTTGCCGGCATTCAAGCATGCCAGTCTGCTTTCATCATTTTCACTTTCTATCTTTCTTTCATTAATAAAGTAATAAAGGAAGAAAGTTTTCTCGAGTTTCCAACCAGGCAGCGACTCTCCTATACATTCAACCTTTCGGATACGCTCACTGCGTCCATCTTCAGGACTGATGCGTCCGAAAAAATTCCTTGTCTAATATACATGTCAGGAGGGTCCCTTTAAATTTCCCAATTGGGTGGTTCAGTGGGAAGTCTCCTGTGAGAAATTGCGGGAGGCATGAGTCCCTTTCAATTTCTTGATTATCGTTTGGTTTGGTCGTCACTTACTCTATTCGCGCTTCAGTCCTGGTATCCTATCGGTCCTTGGTTCAGTCAGCGGATTGCAGCGTCCTAAGAACTACTTAGGAGCAGTCCACAGTCAAGATTTATATTTTGGGAGTTCAGCCAGATCTCGATGGCTTTATTGGCTATCCTGTCCCAATATCCTTTCCCCCTGCAAAGGATTTGGGCGTCTTCAAATTTGGGGGAGTGGTTTTCCTGGAGACAGTGCTCTGCCATTGCCGACTTAGTGGGATAGTTGTGGCGTATACACTGTAAGTGCTCCTTTAGACGGGTTTCAATGGTTCTGATTGTCTCCCTGTATAACTGAGTTCGCATTCACAGGGTACTTTGTAAATGGAAGGATACAGCCTCTCAATATGCTGACCTATGATATCCAAAATTCTAAAGAATTCATTATTTTCCGCAGAGCGAAATAAAAGTATGCTCTTCATTTCAACTTTGATATCTTGCACTGCTTGATCAAGTTCTTCACATCTTAAATATTCTGTTAGTATTTCTTCCAATTCGATGAAACGATTCTCCCAAGCAGACTCCACCCATCGCAACTCTTATGTTTCCAGTTGTAAGCTTGATACCAGATTTTCTAATTCAGTCGAGACTAAAAATTCTCTGCCTGAGTCTAGCATAAATAACTGCATCAGTTTTAAATAACAAAAATATTATATATCACAAAAAAACTAATAATAATATATTCAATACAAAAACTGAATGATACGTTGGGCCCTTAGGCGAAGAGGTGACCGGTACGAGGCAATGCTGGCAGCGTGGTAAGAGGCGAGGAGGCGAAGGCTCTGGGTGAGGTGAAAAGTCACTAGATAAGGCGTGAACCGGAGTCGAGAGAGCCGCAGGAGGATGACACGCACTGGGCGATGATTATCAGGAGACTGACTTGAGGTGCACTCGATAATGAATACACAAAAAAACCCATGTCCCTCTACTGGAGGTGGGTCAGAACACAAAAACGATCGTTCACAAAACCAAACAGAGTCAATGGGGAGGTTACCGAGTCAAAGGCTTGCTTGCTCATAGTCGACAATGCAGGCCATGAGTGGGATCTCGTACACTTTCGTTCTGCTTAAACTTTCCTGTAGCCTGTCGATGGGGTTTATGGTACTGAAATACTTCCAGAATCCTGCTTGTTTTCTAAGCTGAATCGAATTCAAGATCGTCTTCAGCCCTTCCACCATTATCCTCGTAATTGTGTTCTACACAACTGGGTGGAGGCTGATGGGGCGGTAGCTCATACTATCTTCTTTGCTTGCTTTCGTATGCAAAAGGGAAAGCCATGCATTGTTCTAGCCTTTTGGGTATGGAGCTTTGTGCTAGAGAATTGGTTAATATTTGTGCTAGCCTATTGGTAATCTTTGTCCCTCCAGCTATGAAATACACTACCAACTCCGCATTAGCCCTATGATACCAAATACCTACGGTAATTCCTCCAATTCCATGAATTCATTCTCCCAAACTGACTCAACCCATCGTACATCTAACGTTTCCAGTTGAAAGCCGGATATCAAATGTTATAATTCAATAGAGATTCCGTATTCTCTACTGGTAATTTGGATTCATTGGTGATGGCTGAAAAAGCCATAGAACATTTGGGAGTCAGGGGTGGAGATAATTCGAGCCCCACGCTAGCGGCTGCGGGATGCCACTCCACGTTTGGGCTGGACTCTGAGGAGCTGCCTTGCTAGAGGGACCGCGGTCATGCTTCTGTTCATTTGGGTCCTAATTTGATGAAACATTTGATGAAGCCTTCTCATTTGGGTAAGCGTGCCCAGCGAGTAGTCCCGGAGACCAACGGCAGCCTACTCCCCTGTATTTCCCTTGAGAAGGTACCCATAAGTCACGTCCCGCTCGGTGGTCCTATCACCGAAAATGTGTCTGGAACATTCCGCTCTCTGTGATCTGCCCATGGTTTCAGAGGCAATGTATCCAGTGGTTGTCCCTCATCTTCTTCTGGGGAAGGTGGCGGTGTTGATGGAGTTTCTGGTGAGCATGTCTCTGGAGGAGTCGAAAGTTGTGGGGATGAGGGGTCTGCTTGTGGGATGGCAGGTGATCCTGTTCTGAATTCATTGCTCTCATCAGACGCACTCCAGGAAGTAGATTCTGATGCACCAGAAGAGGATGTGGAAGCAGTTGAGAAATGGGATCTGAGAACTGCTTAAGACGGACTGGTGTAGTGAGAACCAGTTTCTGCTATATCACTCGTTCCACTTACATTTTTGATTTGTACATGATCATCACAATTCAATGTGTGAATATCCTTCCTGCTACATTGCCTTTTAAGGTTCTCTAAAAATGAAAAAAAAATTAAACTCCTAGAAATTAATTATCAACTACCCTAAAGGCCACTGAGGGTAGTTCTGAATGGACAGATTGCAATCAAAATACCAGAGTGTAATGCCGCCCTCCAGATGGGTGAGGGTTCGCTTATTGAATATCAGAGAACAGAGAAGAAATCATTGGCATCAAAACAAGTGCTTTTTATTTCCTTCAAAACTACATATCCCGATCGTGTTATTTCGTCCACTGCCTCGCGCCTCGTGTCACCTCCTCCCTCCCCATCCCCCCATCCTCCCAAGCCTTCGTCCACAGTCAGCTTGTACTCTCCAAGGTGTGCACCTTCTCTCGCCATAAAGATGCTACATGAGAAGACGAAGGGGTGGGGAACGTTGACAAGCTTGCAAGAGGTTGGTAGAAGAAAGGGTAGCATAACCCGACACTTACTCTTACTTTCTGCTATATTGCCAAGTTTGTTTTCCTTTTAAGGTTCTCTAAAAATGAAAAAAAATTAAACTCCTAGAAATTTAGTATCAACTACCCTGAAGACCACTGAGGGTAGTTCTGAATGGACAGATCGCAATCAAAATACCAGTCTTGCAACGGCTGCCTTTTCAGGTAAAATCGCCAAATACAAAAACATTTTCACTGCTTTAGATTTGGAGGCATAGTGTTCCCTCAAGCAGACGTCCAAGAGAGAGTCAATCAGCTAGCTTTGGAGGTTTAGCATTAGCGCCATCTCTTGTCTTGTAAGGGGGCCTCAAAGTGCTAAGTTCAAATTAGTGAATTTAACACAATTAAGATGCCTGTCCTTTATGCACTAAGAAGTTTTGGGGAAAGATTCTGCTGGAACAATGGTCCTTGTAAACTGCAATATCAATCCACCACTAGAGTATGAAAGAGAAGCACTGCCAGGGATGCTGTAAGGTGTAGCTGCAAGGTTTTTTAATTAATTATTTGATGTGAATTTATTATATTCAACAAAACAACAAAGAGAAATATACAAATATCAAATAAAAAGTCTAAATCAGTGGCCTTTCCAACATTACAAATGTCTAATCCTTATGTTTCACTTCCATTCTCTCATTAAGTATCAATAAATGCCATTATTTCTGGATTATAAGAAATGCTAATGACTCGGACTGAATCCTCAAGCAAAGGTTATATATCTTACATACATACAGCAATCTGTATACATTCCATACAAACCAATATCATTATTTTTAGAATATCACATGAGGACTATTATCCTTTTCAGAAGCAAACAGCTTTTTATGCTTTCAACAGATATAATAATCTTTGGGATTGAATACACGGTGGGTTAAATATTGTAGTCAATATTTGTTACAAGGCTGACACAAATATTTCCTTCCATTTTGTATATTCTCGATGATTGAAAGGAAAACATCATTTCTGTGGATTTGAAAATGCTTAACAGTTTTCTCCAGAAAACTTAACACAAGTTATAGGTGAAAATAGAAATAAAAGAAGTATCTATGTATATTAAAATATATCACACTCTACCTTTTTCCGTTATTGTCCTAAAATTGGATCCAGACAATTTTATGTTTTCCATATAAATCTGATTTGTTTAAACATAAGAATTCCTTTTTCTTTGCAAAATATTGATTGAAACTAATACGCCAAAAAATCAAAGTCTATTGTGGAATGCTCTGCCTGAATCAATTCCTAGATACCCTAAAAAAGATTTGATGCCAAGGAAAACGGAGTGTTGACTTGAGTGTACAGTTTATTTACTTCCCTATCAAAAACTGCATTTTCTCCCTCTTTCATAAGGAGTTGACATACATTATTTTCCTTGATGGGAATATTCTCCTTGAATGCTTCCAAATAAATACAAAGCCAAGCTATTTGAGATTCTTGAGAGGTATATAAGGAATAATCCACAGTGTCCACACCAGCAAATTTATCAAAATGGTTTCCAATATCAAAAGCCTGGTAATTATAATCAGCATATTCTTTGTCAATGAAGGTAACTTTGTTATCCTAGTATATTACATTTCCTAGGAGCAAATCATTGTGACAGAACATCACTGGACTGCCATTTCCTTTACGCTCATTTTTTAGCTCCACCCATTCATTTTTTAGATCTTTCTTGGCAGGTAATAATTTTTTATACTTTGCTTGTTTTTTCCTTTCTTGGAAACCAATTGGTACAAGTTCCATAAAGCTAGAAGCTTTCTTCCAAAGGAAAGGTTCCAGAATCCCAAAATTAATAAACACACTCTCTCAGCTCAACCTCAGACATACCCTCAGTAAACCTACTAACATGCAAATATAATTATTCTTAATCAAGAAAACTAAAATATACTTTTAAAATTTAATATTACAACTTCGATAACCATAGTAATATAAATTTAAAAAACAAATAATATGATATAAAACTTGACGCACCTGCAGTGAAACATGAAATAAGGATGCATGTAAATGCGGCTCCATTAATTTAGAATTCATTAAAGGAAAAACTGAAAAGTCATCATGCTTGCAATAGGTTAAATCAGGTGGGAACCACATTTAACATACTGTTACATTACAAAGCAAGATATCACTATTATGGGTAAAAATCTCTTAACCCACATCTTTAACTAATACTTCCTTATTTCTCCACCCATCTCTTATGTAAGTGCTGTGCTCTTTAATAAATTCTCTCAAGATGTCAACACATTGATGAAACTAGTAATTGTAACAATCTGCTGTGGAAGTTGCAGTAGTGACGTAATAGGTTCTGGATCATTCAACAAAATATGTCTCAACTTTTGTTCAATAAATTATCAGAATCATTGTTAATCTAGAAAATTTTTTCAAATCAAAATCTTTTGTAAAGATATCTGAAATGTTTATCTTATCCAATGTTATAACTATTCATAAGGAAGTAAAAATCTAATTATTCTATAACTAGCTATAGAGTTCATGCCTGTTTAAATATTTAAATTTGTATTTTCTTTGGTTGTTTAAGTTTTAATTTGCAGTTTGTTTGGTTTTAAAAAAATCTAAATGAGTTTGAATGCTTCAATTTAGTTATAATACCTGCATAAGACCTGAATGTGTATTTTGTTTATTTTTTAACCAAATTCTATCAACATTTGTCTCAAAATTTGAATTCTCACTTAAATGTTACGGATACATATTCTCTAACATGTAATTTAAAATGCAACATGTCTACTAAAGTAGAATATTGATGTAACTATTGAACAGTTATGAAGAAATTTCAGATTCAATATCAAATACCTGCTATCTTTCTTAAAGTATATACTATATTTTGGTACTGATTCTAAAATTTAGTGTAACTATTAATTCTGGTTCAACATGAATTGACTTATATGGTTAATTGTTGAAAAACTTTTAAAATTCAAAATTGCGATGCTCAAATACCCTGTTTGATATTTTAAAACTCAATTTAAAAGTACTAAGACATCTCAACAAAATTCATTCAGGGTTATTTCATTTCTTTGTCATTATTATGTGGTGGTATATCTCAGGATTATTCACAAGAGATTGGAGAAAGTAATTTGCTGGTTTACTCTTTTTGATGATATTTATGCATTTACTTTGAATTGTTCATTTAATTATGGAGTTTAATAAAATATTTCTGACTGAATCTGTTCAAATTTCATTGATCAAATGCCTCTCTCCTCTCCCTTAAAATTTATTTCTGCTGAAAGGAATAGTATTTCAGAACTTCAAAGATATAATTTTCTCCCACTCATGATATTTTGAATGCTTTGTCTGAAGTAGCACTGCTCACTTAGGGTGTAATCAAACAGATGAGAAGAACTCCATCTGTAAAATTAAAATGAAGTAAATATTTTTAATGGTTAAACCATCCTAGATTTTAAGCAACAGAATGATTATAGGGACAGTATAATTTTTTACAAGAGCTGAGGGCCCTTACGGGTAAAGAGCAGAAGGAGTTGAAGACAAATTAGAGGATATGAAAGCATCTGATATCTAGAAAGTAATTTGCATAATTTTGATGTGCATAAATAGCCTTTTTTGAAATTTTCTGAAATGAATTCATATTGAGAGTTACAAAGTTTTTTGTTAAAAGAAACACAGTTATCTCATACAACATACAACAAGCTATAAAGTCAGCTCTTAGGCAAGAAAAATCTTGAGATATTCAGAAATATAAACCTTATTAAATATTTATGAATTAAAACATGAGAAGAAAAGTAGAAAATGAAATTACTGCTGAAATATTAAGTAGGAGAAAAAGTGAATTAAAACTCTAAGCTAAGAAATTACCCTCTGAAAATTATGATGTATGAGGAATGAGAAAAATAGGACAAATGGTTTAGCCCCGGGGTACACAGGAACTTCGGTGCCAGCGGGCATCAGGTTGAGTATACCGGGTTTAGCCAATAAGGAAAAACAACTCACATTTGGAAACTAAAATCTAATTTTGAGTGAAGATTATGAATTGGTGAAATCTAAAGTGAGCAGTCTTATAAATGAAAAATTTCTTGAATATGGATTCAATGGAATGAGCAACTCAAAAGAAGTATGTTGATCCTGACAGACCCATGCTAAGGAAGGGAATGTAAAGAACATCATACATACCAAACATAGGTATGTAGAAAAACTAAAGCAATGAAGTTTAAGAAGAAAATAAGGTAAGTTACTCATGTATCTTATTTTATTTGTGTTTTTTCAAAGTGCTTCTACATAAACTGAGGATAAGATGTATTTTAAACATAAGATTGAAAGAAACATCAACCAAATCATTGTATGGATACAGAAGCTTCTCAATCAAAATTAGTTTCCAATTTGATATCAGTGAAATTTTCCTAACTTAACTGATTAAGAAACAATTTATTCCCCATAAGGATTTCTTTAAGATAAATGAAATTGTGTTGTCCTGAAACATCTCATGTTTCAAATTTGAAGAAACCAAAATCTTAACTAAATGAACTTATTCAAAGAATATTATCATGATTAGAAAGTACTTAAATAATTTAGTAATGAAAAGGTACCTACAGCAAAGGACTCTAAAAATACCTGCATAATAAGTCTATTTAGGTACCAACAATATCATAGAGAATAGGGTTTCAGGTAATATATATGGAGCAAGTAATATTTTTAATGGAGAACATTATTACATGAATAAGAATCTCTCTAGTATAAAACTTTTCCTGTTCTATCAATAAATACTGCAATACTGACATAAACACATGATGTATTTTCAGTCAAACTGGTACCTTACATTTTTACAATTATATCAGAAGCAAATCTACATTACAAAGTTTAGCAGCGTTGTCTTTGGCAAAGAAAGAAAACACTATAGTGTTTTAGTAAAGCTGAGCTCTATTTATGACAACTTCCTTTGCCAGGACGGGCAAATCAAGCAGTGGAGTGTGACATTCTGGAAGACCGTTATTCATTTTTTTAGAGCATTTTCCAGTATACAATTATGATTATCCTGTAGATTATGTAAGTGACAAGTCTGAAAGGCAATGCTGGTTGGTATGCATAGAAGGGGCAATCAGCTGATCAATGTCAATGAACTTTTCATAAGTAGGTCATGCACATACCTATTAGTCTTCCCAAAGGTTTTTGACTAAAATTATTTTCTTAAACACATAAATTGTATATATTATAAAATAAACTCCAAAAACCATCAAGAAACTTACAAAGTGGCTATACGTATTTCCACTTCCACGAAGTCATCATCAGGCTAAGGTCGACAATGAAACCTTAGCCTAATGAAGACTTCGTGGAAGTCGAAATACTTATAGCCGCTTTGTAAGTTTCTTGATGGTTTCTGGAGTTTATTTTATAATATATAACATAACCATCAGCAGCCGCTCTGCTTTATTCTAAATAAATTGTAGTATAAAAAGTAAAGGTTCAGTTCAATGTGGTCGATGATAAAAATACTTATATGAATAATTAATAATTAATACTTAAATACTAATATTAAAATACTTATATCAATAAAGGAATGAATAATAATTGCTGACTTTAATCAAATGAATAATTTCTTAATCGTAAACAGGTAAAATTTGATTTCTGAACCTGAATTTTTTTATAAGTAAGAATTTTTGGGCATTGCCAAATTAAAAAAGATATCAAAAGTCAAATTTAGCAAAAAATAGGATAATTATGGAGGATTTTAATACTTGTCAATACTTGAAATGAGGGTAGAGTGAATTTCAATATTTTTTGACAAGCCATATATTTTATTATTATTATTCAATAAAATTTTTCAATCCAATGCTCAGTTTACATAGCTGGAAGCAAGGCAAAACACACCAGAGCTTAACCTTCATAATTGTTTCCAAAAAAATTAACGTAAAGTTAAAATAAATCCCTATGAAACTTCTCAACGATCTATTACATTAAAAAACAAAAAAATGGAGAATAACTTAACTTAAGGTATTTCATATAAGAAACTTTACATAACAAAGTAATAAAATAATATGTAATTAATTACTCACAATAAAAAAACTGAGAAAAAATGCTAAGGTCTCTAGAAAATTTAGTTTGATTCTCATTTTGTGCAATGTCAAACATAAATTCTCTCTTATTTTTTGATTCTCCTCAGAAATATAGTAAGTTAACAGAAAATAATAAGAGTATGTTAGAATTGATGAGGGATGGTTAGTATGCTTTTCTCCATAAAAAGATGCCAATCATGATAACAATGATGAGAAGCTCACCTGTATTGCAAAGGCTAATATGATAATTACTACCCAATACATCAAAGCTAATGAGGTGTACTATTGTTTAGTGAGGATAATACAGGAAAATTTAAAAAGAATACATAATTGAAGATATGACTTCAAAAAAGTTCTTAAAAATTTTCTTCATCGTTTAAAAGAAACTTCAAAGAGGATATCAATTAAACTCAAACTCAATTCTGGGAATAGTTATTCAGTATCAGTTAACAGTAAAACACATTTTCTAAAAATGTTCATAAATATCATGAAAAATCTTTAGTTTGAAATTATTATAATATCTCTGATTAGTCTAAAGATTGACCAAATATCAAAGAACTTAGATCCAAATATCAGTGAATAGCAATTAGTCATAGGGTCTTCTCAATTAAATTCTACTATGATTAACTCCTAACTTTTTATCTAGATACATACAACATAAAATATCAAAAAATAAAAAATTAGGGTATATTTTCTCTCAGAAACAAAAAAAGACTATAAAACTCTATTTGCAGACAATACTTCATACTAAATGAATATTATCTCTCATTTCAGAAAAAAAACCTTATTGTTTTATGACTGATTGGAATAAAACTCAAAAAATTAAGTATAACAATGAATAATAGAAGGTAATAAATATCTATGAATATAATAATCTGTCCACAGTCTACATTGTAGTGAAGGCTCTTCTTACGTAGTTCTCAAGGGACCCACTAGGGCTTATGGACCCAAAGACAAATTGGGAGAGTACAGTCTGTCAGAGACAGTGAGTGAGAGCATGAGGGGAATAGGAGATGGAGTGTAATGATCATAGAGGTGTGAAAGAGAGAGCATGTGTGGTTAGTGCAGTGAGTTTGCAACAATATCAACTCAGAATTACATTCTTAGTCATTTAAATTTTACCAACACTCAAATCATTAAATTATGTAAAATTTATCTAACAACTATTCATTTATTTATTCAAATTACGCTGCAATTAGGCCATCAGGCCTGGTGGCAGCAGTGTAGTGGGAAATACAAAATTACAAAGGATTGCCTGGCATTCACCCAAAGACCTCCAGCAGGTTTTACCTACACTAAATGTTTCATTCAAAATCATATCAAAACTCAGGTTTTGTAAGATATGCATTGCTGTTATAAACATTCTTCTTTTATTTTTTTGTTTTATTATGAACAACATGTGCAAAAACAGGAAAATTCTTGTGGATTAGGTTGGGTTCTATATCACCAAATACACAGAAATGTTTAAAAATTTCCATCACATTAGCTCATTACTACTATAGCTTTTACCAGTGGTTGTCTTGTAGCTCCTTAAATATTTTCCATAGTTTTCTCTAGGATTTTTCTGTTTCTTCTTTAATATTTCATCTAAGGAAAATATATGTGCTTAATGAATTTATGTTGTGAAAAAAAAATGTTCATTTTGGATATCTTCCAACTGGCAATTCATTTGTTACAGTCAGACACAGTTTTCCAAAGGGATATACAACCATCAGTGCTGTATTGATGGAAGTTTGTGAAGTGATTGGGAAGCAAATGTGACTGTATATAGGCATGAGCCTACTTCAGACACTTGGGAATCAGCTTTTGCTCTAAAATCACAGGTTTGCTGAAAAATGGCAATTTTCTACCTGTATCTGGGGTATCAACGGAAATCATGTTATCATTAAATACATAAATAATACTGGATCAAAATCTTTGTGCTAATTGTAATATATTATTGATGGTCTTGTTATTGTTGGACTTGACCTTGACTTGACTTGACTTGAAGTTTATGTGCATTGAAATCAGTGTATTTGGTAAATACTGTGATGGTGGATTATTTAAAGAATCTGCCATAGGAAACTATTCAAAACAGGACCAATGTACAGACACTAAGAAACTTCCCTGACAAAATGTGCCCACACCATACAAAATAGTAGGCAATGAAGTTTTGGCTCTAAAATACAATTATCATGACCATTTCCAAACAGACAATCAAGGAGTTGGATCAGAAAAGAAAAATATATTTACCCGACTCTGCAGGTACACAAAATGCATTTGGAATAATTATTCAAAAATGGAGAATTTATTGTTGATTTTTAGAAACTGACATAAGAATGAGTGTCAAACTGTAAAATCCACATGTGTTTTACACTATTTTAGAAATTATTTTGAAAGAAATTTGAAACTGATTATAAAGAATAAATAAATAAAATAAGAATAAAGCCACCTGAGCCAACAGTTGGTGCATTGAATATTTAAGAAAATGGTGCTAGACGAGCAGCACCTCAATTTCATGAAAATTTTGTAAATTATTTTGATGAATGAAATTCTTTGTTTAGATGTGCTGTAACTTTACTTCTGAAACTTAATATCTATTTTTTCAAATAATAAATATATGAAAAGTACTGATGGAAAGTTTTATATTAATTATGCATTTAAAATAAACCTCGACCCCCTTCCTTAATGACATCTTTTTCCTATAAATTTGTTTGTTTGGTTTGATAAAATAATAGTAAAGTTGCTATATTTAACTATTTGCTTTGGGATAATCTGACCGTTTCTAAATTTCCATGTCAATTATCAGGAATTTATTCAAGCGAATTCCGTATTTGTGTTTAATTGAATTCTATAATGCAAATGGCACCCTGGTGTCGAACCAATGATCATAAGATAAAATATAAACGGTGATTATGAAAAAAATATTATTTCTGTTTATACGTTTGGTCATAGACTTTCACCTTCTCTGTAAATGAATCATACTACATGTGAGATTCCCGCCATGCATTTCAAATGCTAAGGCCGCCTGGTGTCGAACCTAGGACCTTTTTGGAAGATGAATAGATATAACGACTTGGTTGTACTAAAACTTATTTAATCCATAGTTTGAAGTCAATATTATATCGGGAAGATCTAAAACCTAGATTCCCGGAACCCAATTTGTAATGCATTGAGGAATGAAAATATGTAGCGCATACCCATATTTGGGTGAGTCTGACCCCAGATGGGTGCAAATTTCTCATATTTAAGATAAATTGCGGCAACTTTTAAGAATTTTTCAATCCCTATACCGATTACATGCAAACGTAAAATCCCACACATGAATAGAGATCATGAATATGTTTCATTAAAGAATTTAACGGTTTCTCTAATGATCCTTAGTTCGATGCCAGAGCGCCAATTCAATTCCCCTATGTCTTGCAAAAGGCAATAATTTAAACTTATTTTAGAATCATCCCGGTATGATATCAACATATCAACTTAAAACTTTGGATTAAATTAGGTTTATTCCTACATGGTCGTTATATGTATTCAAATCATCGAAAAAGTCCTGGGATAGAGACCAGGTGGCTCCACCATTTGAAATGCATGGTGGGCATTTCAATTTTTTTGAATTCATTTACCCAGAATTTGAAAATTCTGTGGCCAGTAATGTGAAGAGATTTAATAAATGTTTCTTAAAAATAATTTATCATTTACCCTATGATCATTGGTTCAACACTAGGGCACCATTTGTATTCTATGGTATATTTCAAAGGGGGAATACAGAATTAGGTTTGAGGACCTTCTCGATATGATATCAACTTGAAATTTATATCATTAATATGCTTGCAGAATGCAAGTAACTTTTATTCGTATGTATCCACCACCATAACGACCACCATCTAATTAAATGTGATTTGAAATTGGAGATTAAAAATTATAGCAGAAAGATGGACGTGAACTTCAAGACAGGTCGAAATATTTCGATCTGAAGACAACTACTGGAATGCGGTCAAAACTTCATTCAACTAAGACAATAAACATGGAAGAGAACCCGAAACCATGAATAATATACTCATGGAAAGATTAAAAATCTATATTATCATGGATGTAATTGAAAAAAGAAATTCGATATATTAGGAGGTGGAATAAGTAGTTATTTGAAAGATACAGAACTGCAAGCAAGTCAGAGCTACAAGTCTATGTATACTTGGGGAATTTTAAAGGAAATAAGGAACAAGATGTCTGAACAGGACACATGATTATTAAAAACTTTATATGATAACATGATACCTAGATTTTCTCTTTGGGTTGGTAGGATAGGTATGTAAAGCAGATTCAACAAAGTATCATAATGACCAACATCCCTTTCTAAGTTGAATTTATATGCAACCATCCTCAGAAAATTATTTTGAACCTTCTCAAGAGCAGAGATATATTTATGATAGTAAGGGTTCCAGATTATTGAGCAATACTCTAATTGAGACTGCACTTAGGAAATGTTTAGTATTATAAAGCACTTTATGTCATTCAAATTTTTATGATCTCTCCATATAAATCCTAACATCTTATAAGCTTTTGCTGTAATCTGATTAATATGCAAGTCGAACATTAATTTAGAGTCAAACAATACATCTAAGTCCATAATAGAGTCAGCTCTATTTAAAGTTATATTTGAGAAAAGCTATTCAGTAACAGTAGCAACTTTATACTTGTAATAAGTTACGAGTAAAAGTAGCTTGCATGCTGCTAGCCTATGTTTAAAAGTACTGCACTCTACAAATTTCTATTTGGTTTGAAAATTTAGGATATAGGAACCAAAATTTCTCTATGGAAAAGCTCAATTCTGTATCCAAGTGACATGGTATGAAACCAAGGACTTTTAAAGATGAAACTGAATTAAATTATTTGCTTTGGGATAATTTGATTGTTTATAGAATTCCAAGTCGATTATTGCGAATGTCTTGAAACAAAATTCCGTAACTGTGTTTAATTGAATGGTTGAATAAAAAAACTTAGCAAGGCGTCAAACCAATTTCTGTTCACATGCATGGTCTAAGAATTTCTACCTCTAAGTAAATCAATCATAAAATATTTTAAAATTCCCACCATCCATAGATTTCAAATAGTAGAAACGCCTGGAGTACAACCCAGAAGTAGTGAATACAAATAACAAACTGGTAGGATTAGAACGTAATCCATCAAACGTTTGAAGTATTCTACTGGGAAAAACCTAAATTAAGTTATCATTATCCCCATTTGCAATGCCTAGGGGAATGTAAATGGCGCTCCGACATTGAACCAAGGATCATTAGAGAAACCATGGCATTCTTATAGGAAATGTATTTATGATCTCTAATCACATGCCGGATCTTACCTTAGCATATTATTGGGAATAAAAATTCTTAATTATCGCCACTGTATATTTAAACAGGAGAATTATGTACCTACCTGTTGTCGCACTCAAGCACATTTGGTGAGAGTTTTATAGATATTAATATCGAAGAGCAACTTAGAGAGTGATTGATTGTTTTATTCTGACAAAAGCCTTAGAAATGTCACAATAAATTACATCTATTTGGTAATGCTGATTGAGTAATTTTACAATATCTTGCAGAAATAGAATCAGGTTTGTTGCAATAGACCTACTACACCTAAACTCATGTTGTTCATTAATTAAGATAGGGTGATATATTTGGGTTAAACCATCAGTAATAACACTTTCAAGTATCTTCACTAGAACAGACTGGATATCAATAAGATGATAGTTCTTTACATAATACTTATTTCCACTTTTTAATGATGAAATAGCATATGAGATTTTCAAGATACCCAGGATGATCCCACTAGCAAGTGATTTATTGAAAAGAATAACTAAGGGACTCAAAACAGTTTATTATGAGGAGAGAGGAAAGGTTATCAGGACCAGGAGATTTAGGGACATCAACTGATTTTAGTTTATGTAGAATTATTGTTGTTGAAATTGTAATGAAACTTCAATTTACACGATGATTAAAATTAAAGTTAGGTATATCACATGATTTGGCATCATAATATACTTTAGAGAACTGATTTAAAAATATGTTACAAGCTTCAACTGTGCTATCACATTTCAGATTTTTAAGATGCATAACAGAATGAATTATTTTGGAGTTGCGTAAATTGTTGACGCATGTCCAAGAGTATTCAGTATTTTTACAAAAGTTTTATTGAACTGTATTTCTGTACTCAAGAAAACAGTACTTTAGAAAGGATTTTACGTTTTTGATGCAGTTCAGAAAATTGTTGGTACTATGAGTTTTTTTAAGTATGATAAGGTGTTTTTAATGTTGATGAAAACCATTGAAGGTAGTTACTATTTGTAATATTTATAACTGGTGTAAAAACCTTTATGAGGTTATTTAGAATAGTATAAAAGCAGTGCATAGCTTTATTTATAATTGTGTTATTTAATATCAGTAAGATTATTGGCTATGGAAACAAAATAACAGTTTTTATAATCTAATACTGACAAGTTAAAGGCAAAATCATCTAAATTATTGTTAAAAGGATGGTTTAAATCACACTCTAAAATTTGAGAAGAAATTATAATAGAATTTATCTGATTACAATTTGTGAATATAAGTTCCACTTGCATACCATTATTATTTAAAACAGAGTTTATTTGCTGCCTGCCTAAAAATAAGAATGTATCTATCACAACTTTCATTTCAGGTAAAATAAAATTCTTAGGGATCAAAGAATTTTTACCCCAAGGACAGTCATTCTGGATATCAGGTAAATTATAATCACCAAGAATAAGCACACCAATAACTGATTTTCTTAAAAGAATGTTTTCAACTATTTGACATTGGGTCCCATACATTTCAACCAATGATCAAGGAGGAATTTTGACACATCAAATAAGGATTTGAGATGAAGCATTACCAAGAAAAACAAAAATGAGTTCAGAATTGTCTGAACAGATATCAATTATTTGAGATATAATATGTAATTTAACTGCCATTAATACCCCTTCACCATGACTTGTTGAGGAGGTAAATCTTGAATGGTCTTTTCTGCATATGGTGTAGTTATGACACCTTATTTCACAGGAGGTTATATCATCAAATGCACTTTCAGTTCCAAAGGTAGTTTACCAAGAGCCACGATTACAAGGTACTGTAGACAGTGCAGTTTTATCATTTAACATTTTGAATTTTCAGTTTTTCTTCTATTATACACAGATTTGATGGAATCACATTTATTAGAGGCAGCAGTATCCTTCTGAGATTTTGGAAAGGCAAGAGATTGTACTAGACACTAATAAAGGTTGTTGATGCAAAGAAAAACTTTAAAAATCTTATGTACCTTTATTAATTTTAGTGTTAGAATTTGTAGCTTTAAGAGGTGAATAAGTGATTGATGTTGTATAATAAGAAAATTAATGGTTTGAAGTGAATTAATGAATAAGAAGTTATATTGTAATGAATTAATTAACTGAAGTTAAGTGTTGAATGCCGAATGAGCAATGAAAAACTTTATTTGTGCTATTGTATTAGTATTTCATTTTTTGACGTTTTCACCTATATGCCTTTTTCTGTTTATACTCTGTCTATTGATTCCTTAAAAACAAAAATCTTCCACCTTGTTTATACCATTTGCAGATTTAATGAATGATAATAATAATTTAGATATCTTTATATGAAACTATGGGACCCAGAATGGGATGTTGCAGAGGCGGAATATTTCAGTGGCTACTTTGAAATTTTTTCTTTGGCTAAGAGTTAGGAATGATAGTTTTTAACCAGTTTAATTCATTGTAAAAATCCCAATTTATTTCCATAAGAATACATTGCATGGAGATGTAGGTATTTTTATGTCCCACATCATGGCAACGTAGAGTTTAAATAAGGAGATTGCTACATGTTGCGTGTCTTCAATGTAAACGGCAAGGATTTATATTTACATTTAAGCCCTGCAATCTGCCAGTGGCACATGGCTGGGTGCGTAAAACACTGACATCCCTGTCTAACCTGGAGAGCTATTAGCTTCTCTAATACTTCATGGGAAAAATTACCAAAATTATCTTTCTGTTCTGGAAACAACTTTCCTGTATTTTTGCTTTCTCTCTAAGATCGCAGAAGTTTATAACTGGTATAACAATGTCAGCTATCTCCTACCCAAAATTGATAGTGATTAATTTATCAAAAAGCTTCTATCGATACTCAAGTCTTCTATCACTTAAAGATTTCTACCATAATCACTCGAGGTTCAATCCCAGTTGAGTACAAAATTTTCCCCAAGGTATTACATGGTGTTGATTATTCAAAATTTCTTTAGAACATTTCTAGGCTGCCTAGAAATCCATAATCTGGAAGTTGAGTAGAAACTTTGGCTAAGACTTGCATAGGCAAACGAAATCGGTGAAGCACCTCCTGACAAGTTCATGAGAGCTTAGGGGGACTTCACCAATGAATAAAGAATATGAGGAGAATTCAATTAAAAAATTGTTCATACCTTTTATTTCACCTCATGATTATATTCTCTTTCAAATGAAATAATAAACACCAACTTTTTATTCTACTACATTTAAGCTTCTTGTAGGACCAGTTTCAAGAGTTATGAATTATCATTATGCACAAATGCAAGAAAGCAAAGGTATACATAGAATGATGGGGTAAAATGGTTGTAAGTAGCGGAAGTTCATGTTTACATCTCCTAAATGGAGTAATACTACAAAGTCATGGCCTTATCTTTGGATATTTTCTTATTAAATACACTGTACACATTCCAAACCTTAATCTGCCCGCTTTAATCACAATCACAGTGTTTTAAGGTAGTTTAGGATAGCAGTCTACACAGGAAATAGAAAAACTCCACTTAAAACATTTATCGGCAATAATAACTCAAGATGCTCATAATTTGTTACAATCTTTCCCTAAACATCCCCATAGAATCCCTAGATCGACTCCAAGAAACCAGCCTTCTGCAACTGCAGAAAACTTTTTCATATATTTCTAAATAAAAAGTCTTGAATGCTTTAAAGAGGTCTGAAATACACAAGTTTAGCATAAAAATTTGCAATGATATTGGATTTGGCACATGGAAAAATACTTTCACAATTCACACTGAAAAGCATAAAAGATCTTATCTTATAGTAGGATTTACCCCATTCCCCTAACCTCTTCATTTTTTTCCAATTATTCATCGTAGGAACCTCTTCACTGGTCTCTCAGAGTTAGGGGAAAAATAACATTCTTAGATTTGTATCAGACAGTTACCCAAAGTTTTCAGAGACAATAACTGGTAGATCTCATCACATAAAGTAATGCTTTTGCTAACATGGAGTTTATATGGCAGGTATAATGTAAATACATGCAACTGGCATAAAATCGAGATATTAATATATTGTGTATAAAATTCATAAAAATTCTTTCAAATACCAAAAAGTTGAAACATGTTTGGCTGAAGTTACATTTGCATATTTAAAAGATTTGATTGTATTAAACAGCATTGATTTAGAAGGACCGTCATTCTTTCATAACCACTAAGGAAGTGTTCTTTTAAAATAACTGTTAAAACTGGAATAAGGGAGAAAGAATGGCCAGTGACAACTGAGCCAGTGAAACTGGCTAAAAACAGAATAGTAATTTTTGGTGCATATCTTTGCAAAGTGGGCCATGATTCTATCAGATTTTTTTATGCCATTAAAATTTCTATATAGACGTATAGTCAGCAGTAAGGTATATTACATGAGGATAAGAAATGGGTATGAGCAAGAATGCAAACAATGCAAGAATTTTATTTGTTAGCTTTCACCAAATACGGTTTTCCTCAGTATCATAACTCTTCTTATCTCAATGACTACATCTTACATTAGTAACTTCTTCACAACAATTCTACATCTTTGATCAATACCAGAGCCAAAGATTCATGGTTCTTGCCATAACTAACTCTCTCTGGAATCATATGTAAACTCTATGATAGGATGACTCATCACATGCAATTGTGAGGATCCTAGCTCCTCAAACCCTGATGAGGTTCATAAGCAGCAGCTGTTTCATCACAGCAAATTCTGCTCTAGGAAATAAAATGCAATAACAAAAGTTTCATTCAAGATATTAGTTCAAAACCAACTTTAAAAATTTCTAAAATGTTTCACTGAAATGCTTCAAGCATGTTGTGATCACAAATTGTGCTAATAGGGATTATATTAATACATTAATTATTTATGATCCAAACTATAATTATCTACTCATTATAAACTCATTTACAGTGTAAAAACATCTCTCCAGTAGGAATGCCTTCAGTCTGTTTTTAAAAAGGTGAATGGATTTTACACTTCTGTTCTTATCTGGCAAGTGATTGTATATTTTAGATCTCATAGGAATGGGACTTTTTGAGGAGATGCGACTTCTATGATGAGCGATATGGATGAGTGAATTGGATCTTGTCCAGTGTCCATGCACATCACTATTGATATTAAGTTCACATAGATTATTCCTTATCACTACACACAAACAGAATATGTATATAGAAGGTATTGTAAGAATATTTAATTCTCTGAACAATGGGCTACAAGAGTGTATGTAGGATTTGTTCAATAGGCATGGTACAACCTTTTTTGTAATAGAAATACTTTTTCAAGCATGGTGACCGAGGATCCCCATAAGATGATTCCATAAGAGGCTCTACTAGCGAAGTTACTGTGATAGATTAACAATAACACATCTAAGGATACAGAATTTTTCAAAAATCTTAAGCTATAGAATGTAATACATAGTTTTGAGCATGAATCAGAAATGTGTGCAGTCCAATTGCCTGCTTGGTCAAGTGTTAGACCTAGAAATTTGCTGATAGGAATTGATGTAACTGCAACATCATTTATGGTTAGGTCACCCATGTTATTAAAATTTCTATTATTAAATAGTAACATCTGTGTTTTCTCAGTATTTAATTTGAGTCTATTTGATAGACACCAATTCCAGATTTGATCCAAGACTATCTGGCATTGCTGATATAACTCATTGATATTAGATGCTGTCAATAGAAAATTAGCATCATCGGCAAAGAGAACTAATTTTATGTTTGAACTGTTGCTCACTAATGGTAGGTCATGTATGTATAGCGAGAAAAGTATTGGTCCCAATATACTTCCCTGAAGAACACCACCATAATAGGCCGCTAAAGTTATGAAAGATAATAATCAAGCAACATTAAATACTGAAAACACTGAATATAATTACATACTCAACCATAATCTCATCAAACCATTCCATGGATATCTCTATCTGTATCCCTTTCGTTGATGCAAGGGGTTTCTTGAGCTTCGCACTTTGCTTTCCCACCCAATGTATTTATTTAACGAGTTAGGTGCCCATTTTAGAATATGCAATCCCATACAAAACAAATCTGTGCTGCGACTGTACTAAAGCTGCACTGTAACTGTGCTAAGAGACTGTACTGTGACTGTACTTAAATTGAAACACCACAGTGTAGTTATAGCACAGTCACAGTGCAGTTGCCATAGGCATAGTACAGTCATTCCAGTTTCCACCCACATAACATAACATGTCTCAGAGACGTCTCAGAGACGTCTCTTGAGTCGTTCACATCGCAACATCTCTCTGAGACGTCTCTGAGACGTCTCAGAGACGTTCTTATGAGACGTTTCAAGATCGTGTTTTTCGTACTGCTATGAGACGTCTCAGAGACGTCTCATATGAGACTTTTCAAGATATTTTTTTTCATGTGGCCTGAAACAATTGGTTGTGGCTGCTTAGGCATAAGGAATTAATATTACTTCAATGTTTGGTATTGCCTTTAGTGTCGTATAATTATTAAGTTATTCGAGTATTTCAAAAATTATGTATGTTTTACGATTCATTAGTTTAAAGATTGTGGTATGGTGGACATCCATTGAAATTGATTATAATCATAGCGTAGACGTTAAAACAACGTTGTTATTGTTTAAAACGTTCTTATGACATGATTATTTTAAATATGAAATTGTAATTACTTATTTAATATTATATACTTGTTGTAGCATGTTATCTGTTCTCTAAAACGATAATTATAAATTTATAGATATGTGCAAATGTTTTATACGTATTTTAAGTGTATATCATAAATCTAATAATAATAAATAAATTTCCAATATCGTAATATTTTTAGGATTTCAGTGAAACATTTCAAAAGATGAAAAAAGAAATCGATCGCGAATGTTATTGAAAAGTTGATTTCCTTGTATTTTTCTCATGCTTTATTTTCTTTGGAAATGGATCTTGCGAGGACCATCTTCCTTTTGTCCGTATTTCCTGAGGTCGCGAGGGCCACCCGTTGACCGTAGTGCTCCGGGAAAAGTCGAGGACACCGGTATGTCAAACGAAGGAACGGGACGTGTAAACCCTTGTACGGAAGAAGAAGATTTCTCCCCGCACTCCCTCAACGATCCTCAGTTATTTGGAAGACCTCGACCGTTTCTTTTTCTCCGGCTCTTTCCTTAGCCCCACATATGCGTAATGACTGTTGCAGAGCTGGTGGTCTATGGGAGGGGATGACCATATATGTGACCTATGGCCAGGGACGGCTTAAAATTTAAGCGTCCTTTTTCGGTTTTTTCGGGGAGTCAGGCAGCGGACGTGAAGGAGGAAGGACGATCATCAGAAACGAGAGATCCTCATTTTCAGTACCTCGGAAAATAAACCTCTTAAGATCTACACCTTTCTCTCACCCTTACGAGGATCGCCAATATCAGGTACAACGAACCTGATTCTTACATCTGGACTTCTTCGCTGGACGTTTTATTCCATTTCAAATCAAGATTCTTTGTAAGTAGGTAAGTTTCCTTAATAACTGTTTCCATGACTGCTTGTTCCCCAACTACCCGTTTAAGTTAACATGGTTTTCCAATCTTCTTCGCCGGACGTTTAATTCCATTTCAAATCAAGATTCTTTTTGAATGATCTCCTTCATAGGTTATTATTCAACCACACGGCTGTTAGTTGTTGTAACCATATGCGCATTACTGTATTTCATTCATTACATATTTTGTTACAAATTCATTTTTCTTTCAGTGTAAAGTTCACTTTCAACGAGCCCTTTCCAGCGCATTATTTGCCTTGTGTCGTCGAGAACGTTTGCCGAAACTCCTAGTAGGTGGCGCTGATAAACACAAGGAAAACTTATAGCAATAGGCGGTATGCGGTATGTATCCTGTATGTGGTGCAGTAAAGGTTTTTTATTGTTTGATAAATACAGTCCTCGGCAAACAAACGAATGTTCGATTTCAGGATTTTTGGTAAGTCATTGATATAAGTTAAAAATAGTAAAGGTCCTAGCACACTTCCCTGATAAATGTCTGAGGTTACATTTGTAGTTTTTGATAATTGTTCACCAACCCTTGCATTTATTGTTCAATCACTCAGAAATGAATTTATCCTTTTACTATTCTTAGATCAGTATTTGTAATTGAAAATAATGTGAAAATTATGTTAGAGATATTACCATGTGACCATAAATATGTATAAAATGTATATTCTTAGCAATGTAAATAAATGATAATTTGCTTTCATCTACCATATGTTATTCAATGGCTTGATTCCTTTCCAGTAGAAATTATACATCTGAGATGTAACGAAACTACAATATTCCTAATCCAAATATTTGAATTTGTCTAAAGCTTTTCTATGTTTTATCTTTTGATGTATCTTTCAGGGATTCTTGTATAATTTACCCTTTCAATAACTTTTAAGGAAGCTCAATTATTATTTATTTATTGTTCTCAAACTTTTTCAATTGGCTTCAAATATTTGGGTTTAGAATGATTCCTGCTATTAGTATTCAAAGAGGTTTCAAATATCTAGGAGAATTCTCAAAGAGATCTCTGTTACATCTCAAAGGACGTCTCAAAGGACATCTCAGAGACGTCTCAGGGACGTCTCAAAGGACGTCTCCAGAGACGTATACAAGGCGGACATAGAGACGTCTCAGAGACGTCTCTGAGACGTCACAGAGCGCATATGCGCCGTCTCTGAGACGTCACTGAGCGCGTATGCGATGTCTCTGAGACGTCTCTGAGACGTGTTTCTGCTATGTGGGCAGTCATGTTACCCAGCCCTGTCGCAGTGCAGTTTGAGCCACAGTACAGTTCCAGCACAGTGATGCAGCACTGTTACAGTACAGTTCTCCTCCAAGTCTAGCTGCCATAGTACAGTCTAGCACAGAAAATTGTACTGTGACTGTGCTAAACATAAGAGTTTAGTCCAGTTACAGTGCACATTTAGTAAAGCCACAGTACAGATTTGTTTGTATGGGATGTTATAAAAATAAGATCCAAAAAAAAAACAATATTAAAACTAATATCACAAGATAGCTATAAAGATCACAGTGATTCAATATAAAAACAAACATAATAATATCATAGAATATTTACATTTCTTTTCAAATAATAAATGAATTGCTGCAATGACAAGAAAAAGATATCTATAGAATATTGGAGGTTATTATAGCTCTTCTCATCATTCTTGCAATAAGACAACTAAAGAGGTAAATATATTGGTAAAAGTTAACATTAAATAATTTTTTTTTGCTGGTTTTACAAGATGGAACATTGAAATTAACAGTTTGCAAAATATATATAAAGGACAATCAATTACAGAGCCAACACTTCATCAATTAAAGAATCAATGTAAGAATGTCAATCAATAATGTAAGAATTATAATTCTTACAATTTCTTGGAATATTATCAGTTGGGTAGTGTAGTTTAATTTCAATCAAACGGATGAACCTTCTTTGAATAATTTATAATTTAGCTTGATAAGTTGCCTGATTGGGGGACCATAAACATTCTAAGGTGGGACGAACAAGGGAACAATACAGACGATTTAGAGCATGAATGTTTTGGAAGTCATTGGTGCTTTTACGTAGAAAACATTAACATAACATTTTAAAAGCCCTACGTATAACGAAATCAATATGCGAGGAGAAATTCAGTTTATAATCAAAATATACACCAAGGTCTTTTGTCACAGACACTCTTTCAATTTTTTTTTAGAATCGATGTAGTAATCAACATGTATGGGCGCGTGAATCCCCAAAGAGACAGTGACAATGCAATAATCCCCATTTTTCTCTCTCTGCTATGATTTATGAGATTTAAGACATAAAATGATGCTGTAAGGTAGGTTTGAACGTTTATTTCTAGTATATTTACAATCATAAATAATTAACTCACCTCATTCAATAATTGGATGAGTCATTTTTCGAACTTAATCATATCATCGGTAAATTTCTAGAAGAGGTCTGTTTGGGAGAAATTCTATATCTCCCTTCATATTCAAGATAGAAGTATGATTCTTACTCCATTTTATAGAAGAAGGATTGCGGCTTATATATATGATGAGAAGTCACTCCTAAGTACTGTCATTTCAGGGGAATTTAACTCCGAAAATGATCGTTTTTCGTCTACTTTCCGGCCATTTTTGATGTTTCCTCGGAATTCCGGTAGGGGTTTTTTCTGTAATTTCAACTCTAACAGATGCCCATTTCCTGATTTGCTACTCAGTAACGGTTTGGCAAAAAGCGGATGGGTTGAGTTGGGCGGGCGGGGTTCCATTTATTGTCATATACTTCCATCATTACATACGATGTAAATAAAGGAATCCCGCCAACCCAACTCAACCCATCGACTTATTGCATTTCCGGAATTTTGACGTTTTCCGAGAGTTGAAACTCGTCGATCACCCCTACATCTGGCGTCAAAATGCCATAACTAACACTTCAAACATGGCCTATGGAGGCCAATTCCTGTACCTCGCTCACTATAATCGAGATACAGGGACGGATCCAGGGGGGTGGTCCTCGGGGTCCGGACCCCCCCGAAATATCACTTGTGCCTATTTTTCGAAAATGAAACTTGAATAACGCAAATAAAACACAATTTAATAAGCAATCACTAGCGAAAATATTCGAATTTGTCTAACACAATTCTAACGTCACGTTTGTGAAAGCCGAAATGTCTTTTATTTTTAAATTTTTTGATCGGACCCCCCCCAAAATTTTTCTCTAGATCCGTTCCTGTCGAGAAATAATATGACGTACTTACTTGCTATAATTTGTATAATAAGCCGCAATGTTTGAAGTATCATCCCTGAAAATATCATTGAAATAGGGCCACATTTAGTGGGAAAAAAATTAAAACCCAAACAGACCTCTTCTAGAAATTTAACAGACCTCTTCTAGAAATTTACCCATATCATCGTGCATCACTGTTTTATCACAGTCATACTGTATTTCAAAATTTTTAACACCACCACTCTTCTAACATTTTCTTATAATTCTATCACCGAAACTGCTCGTCGTCTGCGAAGACTCGATCACGTGACCGTTTCTCCTCTTTCGCATTGGATGGATGGATTCGTACAAGGGACGACTGGGTCGGAACCACGGGAGCGACTCTCCATAAGGTGGGGGTGGGACGGATTCTTTTTGCCGAAGTTTAACAGATGGCCTGTATATTGTACTAGGCGAATATACTATTATATACTGAATATTGTATTTGGCATATTTTAACTACTCTATTACAGTTTAAACCGTTTAAACAAACTCTTCCTGGTTTCTTTGTAAAATGAATTTAAAAATCAGCGTCAATTTATAATTTCAATTAATTGCAGTTAAGTGAGAAATTCGTGTACTCAAGTTGATTTTTTAAGTATTTATGTCCTTTAAGAACAGCTCATTTTCTGAATTCGAGTTTATTTAGATGCTCTATAGTCTGGCTAATGTAACTCAATATATTGTTTCGGTATCTGGATGAAAATTAACCGTAAAAGATTTAAGTGCTTGGGCATCATGGTTTTGAAATGCTGCGCACGGAATTGTAAGGAAAAGTACGTTAAAGGAAGCGGAATCACTTTTAACTCGTAAGTTTTGTGTTTCTGGTGATTTTAATACTTATTTAAAATTGTTTTCTTATCATTTAACTTTCTTTTGCCATTTAAAGATTATGTAATAAGGCAATGAAGTAGCTTGCAAATAGGCGATTGCGGCGATTACTACAAAGTATTCAATTCGACAAAAATGGAATACAGCAGTTCTCTGCGTTTTATTCTTGTTTTTCGATGATTATAACAAGAAAAAGTTTGTCTTTCCTTTTAGGAATATTATTCTCTTCGGTGCGCATTCAATATTATTGCTTGAATCGAGTTCATTGTAGCTCCCGAGTATATTAAAGTGTCGCAAGCTTTTCTCATTATTTATAATTATTAATATTGACTTTATAGCTTCCCAGTAGATGATGAGAGAAGAAAACTATGGATTTTAAGTTTGAGAAGGAAGGATTTTGTGCCCTCTAAACACTCCAAAATCTGTAAAATGGAAAACTTTCCTGGAATCCTACATAACGTTATCAAGCATATAATTATTTTTAATTTACATAAAACACTTAATGATACTTCATTCGCTTCATACTTCATGATAAATGAGTGTGTGCATTAAGTTTGTAGATGGATGGAGTTTTGAAATCTGTCTTCCTAAAAAACATTCATTTTCTTAGGTTATAATAGTCAATTTATTTGTATAAAAATGAGAGAATACGAGGAAGCAGCTATTCGAATCTTTAGAGTTCTCTGAGGATAATTTTTTGAGGCTTGAAACGGCATTGTTCCCAACAAAATTTGAGAGTTATTTTAAGGGATATTTCCATTATTACTTTCTCCATATACGAAGTATAGAGAAAGTATTGTTTTTGCTTTAAATTTAGTTATGTTTTATTACAATACGAATATATAATAAGAATATTTTTTATTTATTTACCATAAGCACAAGTTATAATAAAATAGTATTAAACACTAACATATATTGATATATTATACATTCCTTCATTCATGTTAGAGGAGAAGGTCTAAATATGGGCTAGCTTTTGATTTTTGAATGTAGTGGGCACATTTTTGGACATATGGGGGAATATAAACATTGAGCCGTATCTTTAACTAGTGTCCTTCAATTCTGGAAAGTTTCAGAATTAAAAACACGCAGTTTCTTAAAAAAATGCTTTATTAAAAAATTGCAAAAAGTGGCATTTTGAAAATGATGTCTAAATATGGGCTACCCCTAATTTGTTTAGAAAAATTTAATGAAAACAGTAATGACTTGTATATTCACTTACAAATAGTATAATATACGCGTGAAATTGTAAATTCACTTACAAAAATCACATATATACACATCTCTCTCCCAACCAGCACATTCCGATTGGGGCGTCCTTATTGAACAATATAACTAAAGCTATTATGTTCCTTTAGTTCATTAAATGGAATAATTATAATAAGTTTAATAAGTAGTTGGTACATGGTAAATAGGTACATTATTTTTAGGTTATTTGAAAATGGTTTGGGTCTGATCCAAATATGGGCTACTCCAGAAAGTTAGCCCGTTTTTAGACCACACTCACTAGCCCATATTTAGACCAAACCCCCTTTTACAAAATCATTATAGTGGCCCTTATTATTATGAAGTAGAAAGATGAACGAGGCATTAAAATTGTTCACCAACTTAACGTTAACTCAGCCCTGCTACCAAATAACATTTACAGCCAACTGACTAATGGTAAAAAAACAATATTGTATATACCTGCTGAAATTTTGACGATGGAAAACACGATAATCGATGATTTTTACGCACAGCTTTGGAACGCGTTGACTAATGGGCACCAATTGCTCGTCGCTCTTCAACAGGACCTATGGGATTGGTTTCACGCCATTTCCGATATAGTGCGAAACCCTTCGGCTTTACAACAGAAAGTAGCCCGTTTTCAGACACTAGCCTGTATTTGGACCATCTCCTCTATATAGTTACAATAATATTAAAAATTTATTGAGCATTCAAAGCATCTGACTAATGTTCTTATGAATTTTATATACAAAGAATGTATAACAATATTAGGCGCCTTAAGTCTGAGTTACTTAAAATGATAAAAATTGCAAATTAACGGATTTCGGGAAAATCTACTCTTAAAATGGAATCCATTACTTTTAAATAATTTCCTTTAGAGAAATGTTGAGTTCAATGCGACTCCGACAGGTAGTGAATGGCAAGATACTCCGCGGCGGGTATGCTTTTACAAGGGGTTTCGCTGTTGTTACCGCTTGAGAAAGATGCGCATCATGTATAAGTGAACTACTACTTACGCAGGGTCTCCTGTTACTTGGAGTCGAAGCATAGGTCATTCGGGGTTTTTCGCAACTAGTCGTGATTTGCTATTGATTTTCAATCGCTCTTGTTTACCTTCCTGTTTCATTCGTTCAGCACCGATTGCGGGAGCTTTGCTTCTTCAAGGTGGACTTCCGGTTATGGAAGAGTCTACGTTGGGGCATAGGCCAAAGACCTAAGCTGTAGAAGTGCTTTCCACGATACTACGTATAAGTTATTTCTTGGGTATTTTTGGAAGTTATACCAAAACAGCCAATTGACGTGTATTTTACTATCCCACTGAATTACTTATATAAAGAATCCCTTTTATTGTGATTGTATTTACATTTTATAGTGTTTAGGAACAAAATATCATCATATAACTATGGAAATGTCTATATAAGTCAAACTAAACGGGAATTAGAAAACGGATTTGAGGTACACATCCCACTTCAGCCACAACCAGATTGGCAAATCTAGTGTTGCACGACATACAATAAAATCACAGAATAACATTAGAAAAATTGGAAAATTCTGTACAGAAATCTCCAAACTAGACATACAAGCGTCATTTTTCACCAGAACAAAGAGAAAATTATAAAAGGAGACATCGAAGCCAGAGGTTGTCAACTTTTATCGAAGGTGCGCAATTCGAATAATTATAATTCGCTGTTAATAATGATAATAGGCAAAAGCAAATATAATTGATAGAAGTAAGTGGTAGATATCATTAATGTAAATATAGTGGCGGATATTACTTATTGTCAGTAAGTACGTGCCATGTGTGCGAAAATACATACATAAATGGGTTTTAATTTGCGCGGGACGCTATTCATAATCACGCGTCACTTTCTGCGGATACGCAATAAGTTTCTCATCCCTACGTGAAAAATCTATAGTAACTGAGAGAAACTCGTACCTTTGTCTACTTCCATCTATTTCAAGATCGTTTGAAGCATCGCTTACGATTCAGAGCGAATCACATCTCGCGCGTCTTCTTCTCGATGTATTTCATGAATATCTATGTTCCCTACACATTATGGAATGATTTGCTTTAAAATATTGAAAAAATATTTATTTGAAAAATTTGACACATTGTATAGGGAAAAGAATTTTCATGGAAAGTTATCACTCTATCTCAATGTACTTTAAATAATGTAAAGTATATTGATATGATAATAAAAAGTACCATATAAATTTATATTTATTTCTTATTTATGTATTTAATTAACTGTGGATGATACATATAAACCAAATGATAGCGGAATTATCAATGCCCTAACTGATATTTGTCCACTATGTGGGCAAACCTCTTCTGTACTGAGGTGACTACAACCAGCTTTTTGCAACAAATTACAATTTATCTTGTAAACATTGTAAAATAAAAATACCTCATTCACCTGTGATTGGACTGAATATTCTAAAATTTAGTAATCCGTCGAAGTGTTGCCATCAAAATCCTTAAACGAAGTCCTTCAACGGCTTAAGGAGTTATTTATAATAATAATAAAAATAAAATTGCTCATATAGCTAATAAAATTGCCATAAAATAGGTAGTAAAAAAGCTCGTTAAAATGACTCATAACGTAAAGAAATCAATTGTAATAAAAGGTGACCTAAATCTACCGCAGGTAAACTGGTCGGGAAAGAAAGGGTCAGATGGGAAGGCTCAGGAGCTAAAAATAAATTCTTTGAGAATTTGACAACAAAAAATGGTAAAGATTCTTTTTATAAACACTTGAAGCGATTCAGCAAAGGTGAAAACGAGATAGATAAAATATTAGATATGAAGGGCGAAAATTTAACCGATCGTTTGCAAATAGCAAATGAATTTGGATCTTACTTCTCAAGTACTAACAAAAAGTCGGTCCAAAACAATGAAAAGGTAACGAATAGTATAAAAGAGAATTTTCCGGTTTTCAACAAAACCAGAAAAGATATTCTAAAGTTCTAAAAATTTCCAAATTAAAAACAACAAATCACACGGATCAGACGGAATAGGCTGCGAAGCCGTAAGACTGGGTGGACAAGAATTAGTACCATACTTAAAAAGAGTTTTTAATATAAGCATTAAAAAGGAGTCAAATTCCGGAAGATTGGAAATCAGCTACGGTGGTTCCCATACATAAAGGGGGGAGTAAAAATTAATAAAGAATTAAACGTGCGTAATCTGTAAAACCTTAGAAAAAATAGTTGCCGACTATCGCAAAGATACATAATTGGGAAAAAGAGGAATGGATCGACGAATAGTCTAGAAACATGTTCGCAGAATAACGAAAAAGCCCGAACGAAAGTTTTCTGATATCGTTCACGAAAAACTACTCAACAACGCTCACGAGTGGAAAATGATTAAAAAGCTCAAGTGAAGTCATAAAGAATAGTTCACTCCGCTTACAAGTTACGGGGGCTGGAAAATTTGCAGTGATACAGATAAATGAAAATTGTTTGCCCTACATTTGGAAGAAACTTCTTCCTACACGGAAGGCGAAACAGTTTTTGTCTGCGATAGTCTCGAAGAGAGAACGCTTGCTATGTTTTGAGTGGCGATGTACTCAATGAGGAGGAAAGGGAAAGCGAAGGTCTAGGTGGCGATAGCGTAAACACGGCCACTCCGAGCCGAAAGGAAGCACCGGCAATAGACCAAGACTTAGGCTTAGGAAATAAACGACTTAAAAAATTTGAATGTAAAATAGCCACACTCGTGATTCTGCCGTGTATGTTGAGTATGTTTTAGTACACAATAATACGTTTCATTAAAGAGATTTTTATCAAATTTTTGTGCTCAAGGTCCTAAGCAAATATCGCCATGATTCCAAAATAGGGGAATAACGCGAGGGATCATAGGAACTATCGCCCGGCAGGCATAGTATTACCTTTATTAGGAAAGTAATTCAAGAAAATTATATGAATAAAATTAATGAGTTTTTAATTGAAAGACTGAAGAACAATGATTTCTGAGTCTCAGGCTGGTTTCAGAAAGGCCATTTCCACGGTGCACAAAATAGTAAGATTGTCGAAAGTAATAAATTACGCTTTTAACGAAAGACAAACTGCTGTGGTATGCCTTTGACAAAGTGTAACTAACTGGATTATGTTTTTCTAGATAGTGACTAGGGTTCCTTAAATATATATATAAGTAAAAGCTATACTACTCAATTCCTGTGAAGCGGTAATTCAGAGCTTGAAATGGAGCAAACTCTTAATATTCGGCCAAATTAAAAGGACAGTCTTCAAGAACTCGCTACTGCATCGCTTTTGTGTAGACAAAATCGAATTAGATGACAGAGGGAAGTTTTCATGTAACTCCTGTAACAAATTATAAAGGTGGTAACGTGAAAGGAGTTTGAAGGAAAAAATAGCTTTGGACGAAGGAATTGAAAGCACTATTTATAATATTGTGGAGCACTCAAAAGATCTTTCGCAAGGATTGAGGTCTCAGAGGTGGTAGAGTGCTTGTAGCAATGAAATATTTACTTCCCACCAAACACTTACTGTATTTAGTAATAAACTGTGAAGCGGTGTGGTGTAAAGTCAACCTCCAACTCAAAAGCCGAAACATAAGAAAGAATATTTTATCTGAAGGCTTTTATCGCTTACCTTCTAGTGAAATATCGGCACTGATTATTTCATATTTTGGGACTTCGGGGTCTTCTAGCATCTAACTCATGACGCTGAGGTTCAAAGCCGCACTTTTTCTGGCGGTTACACGACATGGCCAGTACGTCGTAAAAATTTCAAGTCATTGACACTTGTAGAACATGGTTAGAATTTTGATCCCCTATACATAAGTGTATCCGAAGAAACGTCTATATATCTATGATAGATATATAGACTTTAATAATGGGGTATAACATTCATTCTATAAGAAATTTTTTTAAATTTTCATAGTAGAAATGTTCTTTTTTTCAGCTCTGAATAATAACCTTATCATTTGTAGTTAGATTAGTTATTTTATCTAGTTAGTTTCTTATTATTCTTGTCTTGATTCTACGAAAATAGCTAATACTTTCCAGAGGATAGGTTACGAAATACGTGTATTCAATTATAACCGTCTTTCGCGAAGAGGAAAAAGCCAGGAAACGCTTAACGGGCCCCTTCGTCCTTGATCGTAAAACTCCCCTTCCCTTTTTTGGACCACACAGTCATCGATGGAAAAGGCACGAAACACGACGCCTTTTCTCGTTATGTTCCTCTCCAAAGCGCGGCCCCAAGAGGTTAAGGAGACATGCGTCGTTAAGTTCAGCTCGGGGCTGCCCGAGCAAAGGTTATTAACTCCCACGCAGAGCTCTCCAAATTGTTTATCCTAGCCGAAGGAAATGCTAAAGTGGCAAGAATCGGAGGACCACTCTGAGTTCCACAGGGTAAAATGAAATGATTGCCTTTTGCGTTTTTTGCTCTCAACAAGAAATGAGTTCTCAAAGACGAAGGACATGTTTTCGCACTTTCGATCTGACCGTGGGAAGGTATGCGGGAAATTTGCAGACGCGTTTTGCCCGTGAGTTACGCGGGAAAGAAATTGAGTAAGACGTCTCGTGAAGAAAGAGAAGTACGATTTAATAAGAGTAATTCAAATGCTTGATTTCGACTGGGAGACAGAACAGAAAATTGAATATTAAATGTTGGTTTCGATTCCCGCTTGAATTTGAAGAAACATATCCTTGGTGGATATAGTATTAGTATCAATTAATAACATAATAAATTCACAATTATATTCAGATAAAACACTGAAGGTGAACGCATTTTCGCATATCGTGTAACCGGCAGAAAAATTGCGACTTTGAATGGGTCCGATATTTTCCGTAAGGATACATTGAAGTGATTTTCGAAATTTGTTCTGAGGCACTTCCCGGCAAAGAAGAGATGTGGAATTCGAGGGATCGCCGGGAGCCGTGCATATCCAACGAAAACCACAAAAATATCTTCGTAGAATATCCTTGGTTCGAGGCTAAGTCAGGGCAAATATCCTCCCATTTAAAATGCATTGCGACGATTTTGGAGATTTTTTTAAACCCTACCCGATAACAGATTTTAGCCCCTGTACTTTCAACTAAATGTGGAGAGCATTATAGTATATGATTTAGATTTAGATATACACCCCGCGAGCCGCCAGAGGCGTATGGCTAGGGGTGTAATACACCACCATTATTCATTCATCCCTATTTGCATCTCTAATAGCCTGGGGAAAAAACGACCAAAAGTAATTATCCATCCTTGCGATTACTTCCCTATAGTGCTTCTTCGATGCCTCTCGGAGATCGCGTTCGCTCCTTACTGGCAATAACATTTCACTTACTCCGTCTATAAATTCTGAACGAATGAACTTTTTGAAAAGTTTCCGACGATATTCAGATCTTCTCATCTGTAGTGAATTCCAACCGAGGGACTCAATCATTGCCGTAACGCTTCTATCAAACCTGAAATCCCCGCAAACGAATCGGGCTGCTCTACGCTGGATAGTAACGCAAAATGGACTGTATGAAAATTAAAATAAGAAAGTTAAATAAAATAACGTAAAGTTTCCGAGGCAGACTGAGGGCACTCACCTGATATTGGCAGCAAACGTGTTCGCTTCGCTTCCTGGAGACACTCTTTTGTTGGGGATCCCCTAGATAATGATAGATGAAGCATGCCAAAGGCCAACTGACCCGCGACTCGCTGTCCCGCGACTCCGCGGAGAGGAAAAAAAAAGAAAGCGACATGCCGCCGAGTCCCCCCAGCCTGCCCTCTAGAGGCGGTCCTCCAAATTCATTTAATTGCGTAACACTGGACCATCTCTAAATCTGAGTCTAAACCTACTTCGTGTGGGTCCCAAACCGCACAGCAGGATTCTAGACTCGGACGAATAAGAGAAAAGTAAGCTTCTTTTACTCTCGATGAGCATCCTCTCAACTTTCTACCAGTTAATCTTTGTATTCTATTCGCTTTTCTTATGGCATCTCGAATATGTTCTTTAAAAGATAAGTTACTTCTAAACGTGACTCCTAGGTATTTTTTGTCGTGCACTTACTCTAATGGATGCCCTGAAATTTGGCCCTGCGCGGGAATTATGTTTGTGGAGTGCGTAAAACTCATGGCAACGCATTTATTTATATTTAAATCCAGCTGCCAATCTTTACACCATCCTCATATTACTTCCAGGTCGTTTTGAAGTACATTATCATCGTTTTCTGACAAAATCTCTCTGTATATCAGGGTATCATCGGCAAATAATCTAACCTCACTCTTTACGTTATCTACGAGGTCGTCAATGTAAATTAGAAATAAAATCGGACCAAGAACACTTCCCTGTAGAACTATTGATGATATACTTATTTCGTCGGATAAAATTCCGTCTAACGCAACTGGCTGAGATCTGTTTTCTAGAAAGGATTTGGTCCATCTGATAACTTTTTCGTCGATCGCGTAGGCACTCAGCTTTTGGATAAGCTTTTCGTGAGAAACTGTGTCAATAGCTTTCCTGAAATCTAGGAAAACTGCGTCTGATCTAACACCGCCGTCTGCTGCTTTAGATACGTCATTCATAAAAAGCGCTAACTGGGTCTCACAAGACCTACCTTTCCGGAATCCGTGCTGGCTCTGACTGATTGCTCCCCTTTCGGAAAGAAAGCGCATGATAGAGCTCACTATAATATGCTCCATTATTTTACAAAATATTGAAGTTAATGAAATAGGCCTATAATCATCTGGTTTTGACCCACGCTCTTTCTTAGGCATCGGAGTGACATTAGCTTTTTTCCACGACATTGGGACGGTTCCCTCATCCAATGATTTCTGATTGAAAATCTGTAGAAGCGGATCAATTTCATCGTCAAAAGTTTTTATTATAACAGCGGGAATACCTTCAGGGAAACGTTAAACAGTGTATATAAAATGTATTTTTGATCTCTATACAACTGCCGAGTTTTAAGTTTCTATGCTGTCGGGAAACGGTTTAAAAATATCTTTAAAATCGTAGAAATTTCTGATTTTACAGACCCCTGGTGTCGAACAGAGGACCTATCCACATATTTCAATAGATCCTGGGTTAGACACCATGCGACTTTAATATTTGAAACGTAGGTATAGTGGGAATCTCCAATTAATTATGATACGGTTTTGAAAATATTTTCAGCTACATCCGGGTAGGATAGGTAACTCAAAATCATAGAGGTCCCAGAAAACATGCTCTTCTTTATTTCTATCTGTAAAACTGACTGTGATTTTGACGCCAGGCGGGTGGAAATTCCTCCAATTGAAAATATATCTTGGCGATTTTTAAGAATATTTTCAATCCCTTTTTTATAATCAGACCGGTAAGATCTTAATATGAGTCTTAGTTATCCCCATTTAAATGCATAGACTAATGTAAATGGCTCTCTGGGATCGAACCAAGGACCTTAAACAGCGTATATGTAAATTTTTTTATGATCTCTAATCATATGCTGGTTTTCAAGTTTCCATGTTATCGGGAAATGGTTCAAAAATCCTATAAATCGTAGCAGTTTATAATTAAAATGACGCCTAGTGTCGAACCCAGGACTAATTGGCAGATGTGAATGCACATTATAACTTTATAGCACATGAACTTATTTCTTGCAAGGCTTGAAGTTGATATCATACCGGGAAGGACCTAAAATAGGATACCGTTTTCCCCATTAGAAAGACATTGAGGAAGGTAAATAACTCAGTGAGATCAAACCAAGGACCATGAGCAAAACGCTAATAAACGTATATAAAATATATTTATATTTTCTATTCACATGCCGAGTTTAAAGCTTATATGCTATCGTGAAAGGGTTAAAAAATCTTAAAAATCATCGTAATGAATTTTAAATCGGAGAATATATCAATAATTTTAGTTCTTGGCAGAGACAATTAAGAAGTAGGAAAGTTATTTACAAAATTATATAAGAGAATTAAAGCAAATAGGAGTAAACAATCCCATTATCAAATACTATTTGCTGCTTAAAACGATATACTGAAAGGAAACATATATCTTTATCTTTAAGAATACTAATTTTCACTCCTATAAACTAAACATTAGGTAGATAAGATGCTGACCAATTTCACAGGAATGAAAATCTGGATTTGATGGACAATAATTTCAAAATTGAGCTGTCTAAATGTGATGGAGAATGCTCCTGTTTATGATGAAATGGCCTTAATTAATATGTCAACACTAGTATATATTAATATGTAATAATCGATCAATACACTAGTGTATTGATCGATTATCTAAAGTATTCATACACCTCGATGTACGGCGCAGGAGATAAGGCAAAGAGGAGATAAGAAGATAAAAGACCAAGAAGAAGATGGGTGGATGAAGTGAAAGTACTTATTGACAAGAAAGTTTATTCATGGGATGATGTTGTGAAGCAGGAGTTATGGAAAGATAGACCTTGATGGAGACGCTTAGTTAATTCCTGGACCCACGAAAGAGGAACAGAACACCAATATATGTATGTATGTTGAAAGATTGCTAGTAAAGTTAGTACATAAATGGAAATATACAATGAAAAACAGAAAAAATTGACTAACACCGGAAATATTACTGCTTGTTCTAATCCGAGCTTTGCTTAACAAGACTCAACAATAGGATTATCTATAGAAAAATATCTCTTCTGTTATACAAAAAGGTCCAAATTTAAATTTAGTCATTCTTAAGTAAATTCGACGCTAGAAAGTTTAAATTTCACTGAAAAGTTTTAATATAATTTCTATACGACTTTAATCTATACTTACATGTATATGATACATCCATGCAGGATCAATCAAAGCATCTAAATCATCATATGTTCTTATGAAAACTATCAGTAAGGAATGAAACAATTAATGACCTTTCTTAGTTTGTGATGATAAAAGGTTGCAAAATCGTAAATACGTTGGTACGGAAGGCCTAAGACCTTAAGTTTAGGAAAGTTGGCTGCACAGTGAAACTACTTATGTTACTATAAAATGCAATTAGGAAAAAGGGTCAAAACGTGTTCTAGGGACCCTAAAACATGTATTTCCGTTGAAATCTCGAAATCGAATTTTTTCATGAAAACAATACTTTCTCTATACTTCGTATATGGAGAAAGTAAAAATAACCCGAGTCTTCAAAGTCAATATCTTAGCTTTTATTAGGTTTAAAGAAATCATGTAAATTCTTTTGCCGAAGAGTAGGGCGCAAATGGTCCATGCAGTCAAGTCTAATCCGATCCAAGTTATCGGAAAAGGTCCTGGAAACATTTGCCGTTGCTGCATATCGTTGTAGCACCTTTAGAGCCGTTCTCCACGAGTGGATGGCTAAAGCGACTCCTCCTCACTTTCATCCGAAGATGATTCTTCGCTATTCGCGTTTACTTCCTCTTCAGGAAAGGAACATACGGCCAGATCATTGTCAAACTCCAAACATTTTTCAAACGTTAACTCAACCTGGAAATTTTAAGCGAAAACTCAATTTAAAAATGTTTTGAAGACGATACAATCAACGCTCAAACTGCAGAGATATTCTCACGATACTTACCTTTGTCGACGAAAGTGTTTGCAACAGCTCCCATTCCTCAGGTGTGTCCTCTTCAGTAGCCGCTCCTTGTCCAACAGCCTAACTTTTCCTAGGTTGTGGGCAGCGCAGTTGTCCATCGTGAGTAACACATGACGATTCTGAGCAGCCATACGTCTATTAAATCGCACGAGCAATTCACGAAATGCAGTGCCGTCAATCTATGCCTTCTTGTGGTGGGTGTTATCGCAGGGCAGCTTTGAGAGATCGATGTGCTTGAAGCATCGGGTCTCTTTGATTTTCCAATCACCCACCCTTGTAACTTCTCGCTTCCGTCCGAGTTGCAAGTGAGAACAACGGTCAATCACTGCTTACTGTGGCTGCCTCCATAACATTTCTCTCTCTTAATGCTCAGAGTGTGGCTTGGCAAGAAGTTATAAAATACACCCGTTTCGTTTATGTTAAAAACGTCTTGAGGAGAGTACTTTTCTCGAAGAAGTTTAAAATAAGCCAGCCACACATTGACACTTCCATCGTTCACCTTATTTGCTTCCTCACATATCACTTGTGAAGAGATTCCATGGCGTTTATGGAATCGCCACAGCCAGCCACTGGAGCACTTAAAGTCGTTCATTCCCAAGCTGGATGCAATTGACAATGCCTTTTGCTGTATAACGGGTCCACTTATAGGCACTTCTGCTACTCGGACGTGATTAAACCATTCCATTAATTACTCTTCGAGGTTCTTAAAATGTGATCCACGCATGCGCTTTCCTTTCAGCTCAACACCTCATGATGCAGCCGCTTCGTCAATTTTTTCGCGATTTTTGACTATCGTTGACAATGCAGATTTTGGAATACCAAAAACGTTGGCAATCTGAGTTTTCGTCCGAGCTCCGTGTTCCACCTCACATAATATTTTAAGCTTCGTTTGAAGATCAATACTCATTTACTTTCGTTTTTCTCATTGCAAGAGGATATTTTGTTCCTAAAGCTACAGTTTTTCAGTAAAGACTCACTCACAGTCGTCAACACGAGGAGACAGAAAATTCATCCAAACTTACTCCCTGACTCACTCCTTGATTACCAGTCTCACTATCTCATTGGGTTCCTTGCATTTTTTTGGGTGTCTTATATTGTCTTTGGTTATAGTTTCACAACGAGGGACCAAGGCAACGTATTATCCTCCCAGCCACGTTTCTTATTCTGCCAGGCAGTTCGCCTTATAGCAAACTAGTTCGCCTTAAGCGAACTATATGATTCAAGGGATGGAGGAAACTGTTCGAAATTCGTCATAACCGAAATTCGTGTTAAACGAACAAAACCCCATAAGGGGTTTTATACATTAAGGGGTATACATTCCTGCCGGGACCGTGATACTGTTCACGTTATCGAGAGGTTCGTGTTAAACGGGTACGTGTTATCGAGGTTTTACTGTATCTGGAGAAACGTCTATATATATATACGAGTAAAATGTTGCTTGCATACTGCAAGCAGATCGACAACACTATTTTCATGTCGGCATCATATCGGGACGGCCATCAAAAGAAAAAAGTGGATTGAAATTTTTCTTAAAATTCGCTGAAATTCCATCGTCTGGCATTGAACCCGGGTCTTACTGGTGAACCTACTATGAAACACAATAGAAGAGCACCATCTCTAACTATGTGTGAAAATTCAAGCAGAAATATTGGCTACAACTGCCTCAAAAGATGTTCTAATTTTCACGAATGTAAATGGCTCTCTGGATTCAAACCAAGGACGATCTTGGAAATCCAAAATATGTTTCTGAAAATAATTTATGATCTCTTTCTATTTGCCGAATTTCAAATTTCTATATTATTGGAAAAGGTTTCAAAATAATTCCTAAAAATCGGATCAACTTCTGATTGCAGAGACACCTGGTGTCGAATCCAGGAAATATTGTAAGCTGTGAATGCAAAGTTAGATTTGTAAAAACTTGCTCTTCTATCATGCAAAGTTTGAAGTCAATAGCATGCCGGGAAGTACCTAAATTTTGTTTCCGTTATCTCCGTAAGAAATGCATTGAGAAGTGCAAATGGCCCTCTGGGATCGAACCAAGGACCATAAGCTAATATGTAAAATTTTATTATGAAATATATTCATGATATCTATCGGCGTGCTGAGTTTCAAGTATGTATGTTATCGGGAAAGGATCCAAAAAAAATTTTCAAAATCGCCGCAATGCTTTTTAAACGGCCGATTTTTGCCCCGGCCTAGCATCGAACCAAGGACAATATTCGAAGATGTCTTTCCAATTTTCATTGGCTATGCACGGCATCTAGCGGTCCCTCGAGTTTCAACTCTCTGCTTTTCCGGGAAGTGCCTCAAAAAAATTTTCGAAAATCCCCGCCATGTAATCTTATGGGGAAAATCGCGACTTTGGTGCCTTCTGGAATCGAACCCATGACACCGAGGTTCAATATCGGATTTATTCTGGAGTCTACTCGTTATGGCTAACACGTCGTAAAAATTTCAATTCGGTGGCACTTGTGGAACATGGTTAGAATTTTGATCCCCTATGAATGAATGAATGAATGAGTGAGTATGTATATAGGTACGAGTAAAATGTAGCTTGCATACTGCAAGCAGATCGACAACACTAATTTCATATCGGCATCATATCGGGACGGACATCAAAAGAAAAAAAAAATTCAAAATATTCGTAGAATTCGCTGCAATTTAATCACCTGGCAGCGAACCCCGGTCTTCCTGGTGTACTTACTATGCAGCAAAATAGAAAATTACCATATCAAACTATGTGTGAAAATTCAAGCAAAACTATTAGGTGCAACTACCTCAAACGACGTCCTACTATTCACATACACTCCTTATTTGAGAAATTATAATGTGCTCTGGCATCGAACCCAGGAACAGCATGGTCTTATCTATTTTTTTTCTTAAACAAAGTGTTAATATACATCTTCCATCTAAGCAAGAGCTCCCTTACATATCGATAAATGCATAAAAAAATTATGAAAAGATACCCCATAGTATTATATATGGGTGATATTTTTACCGCCCGGCATCGAACCCGGGTCTTTCAGGCAATACTTTCTATGCAGCACAAAAGAAAAACACCATCTCTAACCGCGTATGCAAATTCAAGCAGAAATATTGGTTACAACTGCCTCAAATGACGTCCTACTTTTCCTTTATATTCCTTATGAGAGAAACGTTATTGTGCTCTGGCTTCGAACCCAGGAACAGTACGGTCTTATGAAAATTTTTTTCTAAAACTTATTCGTACCATACATCTTCCAGCCAAGCACGAACATCCTATCATTTCGATAAGTGCATCTAAAAAAATAATGAAAAACGGCTCCCATGTATTTTAAAGGGCAGATCTTTGCATCGTCCTAGCATCGAACCCAGGATAACTTTTGTAAAAGTCATTGATGTTTTCGAAAGTCCAAGACCATAAATATAGGCACCTTGAGTTTTACTTCTCTACCTATCCGGAAAGTATTTTTTTTTAATTCCCGAAAATCACGGCAATGCATTCAAACGGGAAAAATCGGGACTTTGGGGCCCTCTGGAATCGAACCTATGACACTGAGGATCAAAGTCTCTTTTTTCCTGGGGGTTTCACGTTATGGCCAATATGTCATAAAAATTTCAGATCAATGACGCTTGTAGTTTAGGCTGTGAATTTGTATCCTATCTATCTATATAGGTATATATATGAATGAATCCGGAGAAGCATCTATATATATATAATATCCGGAGAAGCGTCTATATATAATAGATACGAGTAAAATGTAGCTTGCATACTGCAAGCAGATCGGCAATACTAATTTCATATTGGCATCATATCGGGACGGTCCTCAAAAGAAAAAAAAAAGGGTTGAAAATATTCTTAAAATTCGCTACAATTTCATCGTCTGGCATCTAACCCGGGTCTTACTGGTGAAATTACTATGCAGCACAATAGAAGATGACCATCTCTAACCATGAGCGAAAATTCAAGCAGAAATATTGGGTACAACTGCCTCAAAAGACGTTCCAATTTTCACGTATGTAAATGGCTCTCTGGACGTACAAAGGACGATCTTGAAAATCTAAAACATGTTTCTGAAAGTTATTTATGATCTTTATCTATATGCCGAATTTCAAGTTTCTATATTATTGGATAAGGTTTCAAAATAATTCCTTAAAATCGGATCAACTTCTGATTGCAGAGACATCTGGTGTCGAACCCAGGACATATTGTAAGCTGTGAATGCACTGCTTGATTTTTAAAGACTTGCTCTTGTATCATGCAAAGCTTGAAGTCGATAGCATGCCGGGAAGTACCTAAAATTTGTTTCCGTTATCTCCGTAAGAAATGCATTGAGAAGTGCAAATGGCCCTCTGGGATCGAACCAAGGACCATCAGCGAACATGAAAAATTTCATTATGAAATATATTATATTATATATATATATATATATATATATATATATATATATATATATATATATATATATATATATATATATATATATATATATATATATATATATATATATATATATATATAATAGATAGATATGAATGAATCTGGAGAAGGAATTATATATAATAGATATCTTACAGCATTAATTGTATCTGGGCATTCATTTTCCATGTCTTCTTATGGAATTACGCATGAGCTCGAAATCAACAATCGCCTTGATCGTCAGGGGGATGGGTTGTTTACGACCTCAAAATTTTGATAAAATGTTCACGTACTTTATCTAATTGTGTGCATTTTCGAATCGAAAACGATATTCCACGACCAAAATAAGAATTGTCATTCTATTCTCCTTCTTTTGGTGCTAGATTTGACTTTCTAGGACCATTATTTCTAATTTAATTTTGAAAAAGAAATGAATCCTGCTACAGAAAACTGACCTCTACGTGTATTTCTTATGGAAAGGTTTTCACCCGTCTGGGTTCGAACCGTGGACCTTAGGGAAATAAATAGTAGCCTATACTCTGCGCGGGGTCAAGTTTTAATAATGTAGAAAATTTCAAAGTTGTGCGACTCTCGGTTCTCGAGTTTTTAGTGAACATACACACACACACACACACACACACACACACCCACACTCTGTTTTATATTATAGACTAGCTGAAGTGCCCATTGATTCTCAACGGGGAAAATTTAAAATTAATAAATACTTTTGTTACAGGCTTGATCGTAGCACATGCCTCATAATTTTAGTTAGATAGCAAATGCCAGGCTATCATCATTTCCAAACCAATAAACAAACAAACTAAAGTTATAATAAAATCTGCAAAGTAACCTAAATATTAGAATGAACAATTCTTCGATGAAGACTACAATTGTTTAAGGATCATAAAATGTATATTCGAAGATAGCATTAGGATAAGCAGCATCACGTTTAAGGAATCATTTTCAGGAAGGGAAACAATGGATATCGGAAACAATGATCAAACACAACCAAAATGTATTTTATATCACTCTGATACAACCGAGTTTGAACACCGATAGCAGAATGATAGTATATATATAAGAATTGGAAGCACTTATAAACACCACAATGTATAACATTTTTATTCTGCGTATAACAAAACGTAAACTTGCTTTACCTTTTCGATGGAGGAATACGATATTGGAGATTTGCTAAAGCTTTACAAGTCGCCGTTTAACTCCTGTCCTTAACTGATACTGGGAAGCCTTTACGATATATACCAAGTCCATTACAGGCTAAATATTTATCGAAGTAAATCGATAGTACTTAATGCAGAAGATTATATTAAAAACATACAAAACTTACCAGGTTTTTTATACGCAGTCAGTTGTATTGATCGAGAGAAAGCAATTTCATCTAACAAACTACTATAAACCCATTTATCCCGCGAAATAGTCAGTAAACAATTACGTTGGTCTAAATAAAACTTGGTTGCTACAGACATTTCCATAAAATTAAAAACCTTTCTTAAATACTGGTATTCGTATGTTTGTACGCTCGATTCTTCACAGTATATCGTTCATAGCTTTATGAACGGCCTGAAAATGTCGATAAAATATTCACGGACGTTATCAAAATGTGCGCAAATTCGATTCAAAAACGACATTCTACAACCAAATAAAGAATCCTAGTTCTATCCCCTATCTTTTGGTGCTTGATTTGTTTTTCTAGGACCATTACTTCTAATTAAATTTTGCAAAAGAAATGAACCCTTCTACGAAAAAATGACCTCTACGTGTATTTCTTATGGAAACGTTTTGACCCGTCTGGGTTAGAACCAAGGACGTTAGGGAAATAAAAAGTAGCCTATACTCTGCGCGGGGTCGACTTTAAATAATGTAGAAAATTGTAAAGTTTTGCGACTCTCGGTTCTCGAGTTTTTAGCGAACATACATACACACACACCCACACTCTATTTTATATAATAGATTATTATATATTATATTAACATATATAATATGTTACAAGTAGTAATCAATGGCTTCATAAAATTCCAATTATTTATTATTTGGGAGAATGACGACGCAAAAGGTGCCGTATCCTCAAGTGTAGGCAAAAAAACTTTTATGTATAAATTGCGTGACCCGTACCTTTTAGGATGCTACTAAAATCCATTTTTCTATCTTCCCAGTGGCGCAGCCTGGATTTGTCAATGGGTGGGGGTCCAAGTCTGCCTAGAAAACGAAAAAATGCCTACCTTACAGGGGCTGGTATATTCATGCCCGCTACTTACTATATTATATGTCAGTTCTTTCAAAAACTAAACGCATTGATAACTAGAGGAGTTTAACGCTTATGTGGCCAACTGGCCAATTTATTAAACTTTCCAAGATAGTAGTTTATATAAGTGAACTATTAGAAACTTATCATAAGTGTTGTTTGGATTTCTAGTTCGGATACGACCAATATCTATTAAAAAGTCATTTTTTCTATACTGAAGTTTTTTGTGTTTTAGATATAAGCTTCCCGAATCTTTGAGCGTTCTTGTCTTCCAAGAGGTTGACAAGTGTGAGAAGGAAAACATTAGTTACGGTTATTTGGCAAGCGATATTAAACGTAATATCCACTAGGGTGGTCCTTATTTATATGGAAAAAAATATTTTTGAGAAAGTCTTTATAATATGTATAAATAACAAAGGATGAATTTACTCCTAAGAAAGCTCGAGTAGATGATTCGTGCAATGGAGCTAACAAGTCTCACTCGAGTCAGTCATCTGGCTTGGATATTTATTTATTTATTTATTTACGACTTAATTGGGCGAAATTGGGACTAAAAAGTCCCATCTTCCATTTAACCCATGTACATATACAGAAATACATTGTGAGTGGTTATGAAATTACAGATAATTTTTAAATAACTAAATGATGAAATTACTAATATTTACAACATGAAATCACTAAATAATACAAAGGTATGTACAGTAAGTTATACAAAGTTATACAGAGGTATATACAGGATGTTATACAATATATAGAAAATCACTAGCATATGAAATATTAAATCATTCAACAATATATAGATATATACAGAAAGTTATACAACACATACAAGTTATCCCTGTGAGAGATATTTGATGCAAAGTTTCTTGAATGATGGTAAGGAGGGAGCATTTTGAATTTCAGGTGGGAGTGCATTCCAAAGTCTACAGGTGGTCACATGAAAAGATTTATTTTAAATTCCGGTATTATGTTCTGGGATTTGAAGATTGTGATTTCCCTTTGTGTAGCGATCGTGAATATTATTCATAGGGATGAATTGTGAGGAAAGATATTGTGGTGTACTATTAATTTTAATTGAGTAAAGACAGGATAAGAGGTGAAGTTTCCTTCTAGCACCAAGCTTGAGCCAAGATAATTGCTCGTACGATTCGGTTATATGTTCGCTTTTCCTGAGGTCGCAAATGAATCGGATGCAGGAGTTCTTCTGCAGTTTCGTCGCAAGTTCGTGGGATAAATCATGGAAGACGATATCACAGTAATCGAAATGTGGGAAAATGAGTGAAGATACGAGATTTTTTCTTAGAGAATGAGGAAGAAAAGCTTTTAGTCGTGTTAGAGAGTGTAGAGTCCTGTTTACATTTTTTCGTATTTTAGTGGTTTGATCACCCCAAGTGAGAGATTCGTTGATTATAAGACCTAGATTCGTAACACTTTGGCAGAAAGGTATATTGTCATTGACAATCTTAAGGGGAAGTAAAGAATTTTTATTTAAGTTAGATGTGAGTTTAGGATGACCGATAATGATAGATTGACTATTAGATGGATTATGATATTGGATTATTCATTGGAAAACAGGTAAAAATCCGTATTCTTAAACTATTCTTAGAAGTATATTGAAGGACACGAGTAAGTATTCCTCCAAATAACGGAAAAAGAACGAAGAAAATTATTTTCTACGTATTAGATTAGATTTTTTATTTAATTGATCTAGATAGATGACACAAATAAAATGGAGATTCTGAGCAATCCATGGAAACTTTTTCTGTGATTTTGTGATTTGTGATTTTCTTATTAAAAAATTTTCATTCTTGGTTTTGAAATAAAAATTGTAGTTTTTGAGAACGCCTTTTCATTTTTTCTTGAGTTTAGGTATTTAATGAATTGAAAGATTCTCTTCTTTGATAAAATATCTTTATAATCAAATCTAATTAACTTCAAATTCCTGCATTGAAATTCCGGCACGGCTCATATAAACTTCGTGCAATAAGCTGTATAAATACTTCATATCATTAATGTTATACTCTGATAGTGTTTTCTGAGCAGGTAATATTTCAATTACATTCCAAAATCTGTAAATTCTGTAAAAACGTCTGTACTATACAGGTCTACCCTAATTTATGCGTATATTTACACCCGTATACTCTGTAGACAAAATTTTGGTAGTCAGCTACGCCGAAAGTCCTACGTATGTACCAATTCAAAATCGATCATTAAAAACTTTTTAAGGGGTAGCAAATTCCGTTTCAATTAAAATCTATCGGCCTACAGCTTTGTATGATGCAAACATCGGTACAGTTTAAACACATGTATAGAGTCCAAACATCGATAGCGGATTGGTGGAAGGTTTGACGAGTTACATGGAACTAGGGTAAGCCTAGGATGCGGCCGGCCCCGCACTACAGGATATGCCAACGAGTAGTATTGTACCCGAACTTAATTTGCCGTCGATTCTAACGCGCACCCCGATTTTTGAGGCGAAAAAAGACACATAAGGGTGCGTGTTATTTTCGAGTAAATATGGTATTTTTGACGCGAGTGTACTCTTTTCACGCATTAGCATATGGATTTAAAACCCAACAGTTCCATTCTGCCCCACTCTCTGCTCTTGGATCCAATAGGAGGGACTTAGACTTGGGCTCAGTACTGCCATTCCCAATGTCTGCTTCCATGGCGCCGTACCTAGGAGACATAGGACTCGGCCATGCGTTCTTTAATGCTGTTTGTTTATCTTTCATGAAGGCGAAGGCGGGAAAATCTCTTACGAGATCTGGTGTTTCGCCCGAAGGTGCGAAGTTCAGTCAGTTCGGTGAGGATATTTGAGTTGTTCAGTTCAGTTGTGCAGTTAAGCTATTCAGTTCAGTTTTCTTGGGATATTCGGCAGGTTCAAGGCAAATTTCAGTACAGCGTTCTGTAAATTTCACTTTTCTATTCCTTACTTAATGTTACAGAAAGTACAAGATCGTTTTCCTTTTTGGATATGAAATCTTTCAATAAATTTATGCTTGTATTCGTCAGATTTTAATAGATTAGAACATTTCTTTCGTTTCCTTTCCTTTTTAAACATGTAATTTAATTATGCACATATACTTGAACATCAAATACCATAAAGCATTGAAATAAAAAGAAGTAAAACATATTTAGCTTTTACAGTTAAACTTTATGCACACATTAAACTTTTTTTAAATTCCTAATGCGTAGAACACGTCAGAAAGTCAAGCGATTTGCGTACGAAGAAAAAAATAATCGTTGTTCGTCTGAAAGATTTGACATTGAATATTTAAATTACACCTTAGGTGTTTGCAATTCTGTCAAGGTTTGACAGGCTCATAATAATTACTCGATTAATATGATTTTCGTACCTTATTCTATCTTTACTCCATACCGACTCATAAATTATCCATAAAAATCATGTTTGCAAATGATAGTTACAAATGTTATGGATGCTTTGAATTTTTACAATGAAATTTTATTCATTAGAAATGCATAAAATAATGGAGCCACGAGATAATGTTTAATATGTTCAAAGCTCGATTTTGTGGAAAGGACCATTACTTAAAATAAAACAAATTGATAATTTCCACAGAAATATATACAGACATCGAAGTCGAAAATACTCATGTTAATTACTACATTACTGTCGAAATTACTAAGTTATTCTACTCCTTTAGTTCAATTAAAATGCAAGAAAATCTTGATTATTTTTCAAATACTACTAATTTCGCTCGGAATTCTGTTAACCCATAAAGCAACCATTGCCGCTAGAGCTAATTTTCGAAGTTTAAATTTACATGTTCTACTGTGTCAAAGTAACGATTAAAATAATTGTCCATCAAACTTGATATTGCTACCAATTAAAATTTGGGTGACATTATAGACTACTTTGCTACCGAAAAAGTTTGTAAAGTGCAGTTTTTTCCTTACCGTTATTTAAGAATTTGATTGTTAGGTTATTGAAACATCGTATTGTAACTTATACATTTTATACTATCCTTGATCGTTCCATATTCTGTTTATTCAAAGAAAGCGACCAGTATTGGCCTTGCATAAGGCATCAGGTAGTTCCTGAATGAAATATTTCCCCTCTTAATTGCTCTTCTGGAGCCATTTCCATTTCTTTTCTGAAATTTTATGTTTGTCTATTTGTAGTGTAGGAAATAATTTCAAATTATATTAGATAAAATATTAACAATATTAACAAAAATTAAATCGCAACATGATCAGTTAACAATTTTATGTTACTGTAAATATCCAATTCAATGAAGTAAGTACAGCTGAAAAATTAAGCGGGGCAGAATGAAGGCACTTATTCTGGAAATCAAGCTGTATTTTGACAGCATTTCTAAGCATTGTTGATTTGAGTATTATACTTATTTTCATCATCTTCATACCATAAAAGTATACCATAAAATACAGGTATTAATTTACTAAAACTTAAAAAATCTATATAATATAGTGGTATATATTTCTGTATTATACTATCCATATACTTCTAGATATACTGACTGCACCCTTGACATCTTATTAAGGGGCCAGGAAGGGGCACGAAAACTGACTTTTTCCCTTGACGCAGAAAACCCTAGCTACGCCACTGAATCTAACATCACGATTTGAGAAGTGTTTGTGTTTGTTCTAATATTTCATATACGTATCAGTTTCCGTAATTCATCGTTAAGTCTTCTATTTTGTCTTCTACAGTCTTCTGAAGAGACATTTTCCATTTTCTACATTATTTTGTATGACATGCTCTCAGTAATTCACTCTTTTTTATTCCTTTCTATAATTCTATCAATTTTTCTCCTCTTTCATTTTTTTTCGAAGTCCATATTCTCCGAATACATATTACTGACTTTTTTCCAATTGCTTCTAATATCCCTGTTTGAAATGCACAAAGGAATGTAAATAGCGCGGATAATACGGTTCTGCGCCACTCGCTTCCTAGAGAAATGCTCCATCCTCGAATCCGTCAATGAGTTCCCATTTCCAGCTGTAAACGTTTAGGTGATTAATTATTTCGTAAGGGAAGACTCATCACCACAAAAAACGGAAGAAGTTAGGCAGAAAAGAGATCTGGGAAGTATTTTAGTGGTCTTTTGGAATTTTTTGACCATGTTCAAAGGTAAGTTCAATGCTCATTTATACCTCTTATAAAAAATATACCTAGCATTTCGACAATATTTTCCTTTTTTATATTAATAGTATCTTCTCACTTCGTATAAAATTTATGAAATGAGAAAAAATACTCTAACATGATAAAAAACGGTGTTGGCAATCATATGTACCAGGTGTAAAAGTATGAAACCGGAATTAACCTATACATGGTGCTCGCTATCAGACTGTAAGACCGCTTCTGCAGTGCCATCTTCTTCTTCTAACAGCTGCAGAAGTTTTTCAACACGCAATAACCTAAATTTCATACTCCGGTATATTTTTCTATAACTTCAAACATGTCGAGTTTTGTGCCGGTATATTTTTCTTTAACTTCAAACATGTCGAGTTTTGTGCCTACGAACTATGATTTGCGGACAGCATTGGTTTTCTGCTAACATTTGAAGAAAACTGCTGCAGAATCGCATAGAATGCTTGTCAAAGCATAGGGTGAACATGTTCTTGTCAAAACTTAGTGCTTCGAGTGGTTTAAAAAATTTTAAGTGGTGATTTTGACGTGAGAAACGAGGACCGTGGGAGACCACCGAAAAAGTTTGAAGACAAGGACTTGCAAGCCTTATTGGATAAAGACGATACTTTACGATGATTTACGATTATTTACGATATTACGATAATATTAATATTCAAATAACAGAAGTGTGATTTTTACAAAAATGATTCCGATTTCATACTTCTACACCTGGTAGAATTACAGAAACGAAAAAAGTAAAAGTAACAATAACAATAACAAAAACTCCTTACGTGGTGGGACTTTTCTGATATCCTATCTGTAATCAGTGACTCAACACTAGTTCGGAAGAGCTATTTCTATCCATGTTACCGAAAAAAAGGTAAAATTTGTTGGCCTGTGTAACTGATATATAAAAGCGCGTTCTCTGGCACCTTGAATCTTACCAGGCACAGTTACTTGTAATATTTTCTTCTAAAACTCCAAATGGTCGTCATACTGTCCCTGCTATTCATAGATCATAGTTTGTATACGTTGACATATCGGTAAATTACCTACTTTTCATCAATTCTAGCATTACTTCATTGCACTATTTATGTATGGACTTGAAATATCCAAGTATTCTAATGAGAAAACGCATAAGATCGGATTCAATAACTGCCGTGGTCGCCAGAAGGGGCTGTTTGTTATTACGATGAAATCTCAAAAGATTTTCGTTTATTTTGCCCTTGTTCTCGTAATTTAGATTCTAAAACGATATATCACGCCTAAAATATGGAATTTATATAATTTTCTTTCTCTTGGTAGCTTTCTTGACTTCGTAAAACCATTATTTCCAATTTAATTTTGCAAATGAATCGATGCCTGCAAACGGTAAACAAGACCTTCACGTGCATTTATTAAATAGAATATTAACCTTGACCTAGCGTCAAACTAAGGATATATATATACTATATTTATAGATAATACGAAGAACTTTTTTAAATTTATTTGCTTCGACGATATATTTGCAGTTTTCGTTTGATAAACACGGCTTTCAGCGATCGCTCGAATTCCAACTCTCTAATTTGCTGGGAAGTGCTCAAAAATAATTCTAAAAATCCGGGCAATGCATTTTTTGGAAAGAATCGGGATTTTGGGCCCCCCTGACATCAAACCCATCAAAGTAAGGGATGCAATGACAGAATGATAATATTACGCATACGTAAAAGAGCCATGTTGTTAGCTTACAAACATGGGAAGTAACGATAAATGGAGGAGTTCCATCTCTTCAGTGCAAATATCGAATTTTATATTTTCTTATGGAAAATGGTCCGCCTGCATTTACCTATATGAAAAAGGGAGTTATTGTACCTTTACAATAAAATAGTTTCTATTCCTGGGAAATAAATCGAAATCTTAGTCTCACCGTCTCACTATATCTTTAAATCTTATTAGGCTCTACATGATACATTTTTCTTCTGATATTTCAGGAATTGTAATGAATTGATTGAAATTTTCGGGAGTGTCCCAAGCCATGATTATGTACTTTAATAGAGAAATATCTGGAAAATACAAACTATATATTGTATTTAAATTCAACAATCATACCACTTTTGCATTTGGTGATTCCAAAACTTTATTTTTTTTTCTATCATTATCTTTCTTCGCATAGAAGTGTTGTTTTGGCACGTATAATAATTCTGCATATGTTTAGAAGTGATTTGCATAATCTAATCTATGTAAGCGATTTCATTTGTTTTTTTTTCGGTATTATACTAATAAATTTTGAGGCATTTCTCTTCTGATAATTCCATCAAGATGTTTATATTTTTTGTACAAAATTTATAAAAATGACTCAATATATTATCGAATAAACAATTAGTTCGTAGTTGAAACGTCTTAAAAAGTCTTAACAACTCTGTAATTATTTTGTAAATGTTTGGATCTTTGGATTGCGAATACGTGGCTAAACAACTATACACATGAGTAGGAATAAGGATGTTGAAAATCTGAATAATGAAAGTACTCGAGAGTATGCTCACAATGTGGATAATAAACTATGCAATTTAAGGCAGAACAAAGAGACAATAGAGGAATGGGATGCCATTTGAAATACTACACTGAAGGCTATAGAGGAAGTAGGTGGAGAAAAGACTGAGAAAAGGAATACAAAACAGTGGATTACTGAGCATATTATATAAAATAACGCAGAAAATTGAAAAATGTCTCTACAGAAGACGGTAGAAGACAAAATAGAAAAAAACTCAACAATAAATTACGGAAACTGAATGATCAAACTAGAGAAACCTGATTTTTAAAAAGTGTTAAAAGTTAGAAGAACTGGAAAAAATAGAAAATTTGAAAATATGTACGGAGTATATGTAAGATATAGCAATCGTTATTTCAGTTTGGCAGGGGCATTGTTTATCCGTCTCATGTACATATATCAAAACGTAAGTCAAGGTATGACGCTATAAATTTTTAACTGTGACAGGTCAAGTAGTTCCGGACTAAAAAAAGAGAGAAGCTCTTATTAGTAACGAAAGAAGCATACTTTTTGACACCAAAACATAATGCATGCATAACGCTCCATCAATCGGTTCAACTCTCCTCTAAGCTTTGTGCCAATACTAGAATGTGCTAACGAAGGACTGAAACTGAAATAAGAAGAAAATACACAGAAATTGACGGATTACCTTCTTTAAAATGGAATGCTGATGCATATATAGATAATCCAGTCAATGCGCTAAACTTTTCATTGTATACCTCAATTTTTTGTACATAACTACGTATACGTGAGGATGTAAATTGAGACTGTTTAATGACTTATAGCTAATTCCAAACGAAGTTGCGAAAAGTTCACAACCTTCTCCCATTATAACATTCTTACGAGAACAAAATACAGCAGCCCTTAATCTAATCTAATCTATCCTCTGTTATCTCTGTCGGCTCCGATAGATAGATAGATATACTCTTTATTAGGCGAGGTTAGACCCATGTGAGCCTCTCTTCTACCTAGCCTCGTATAGAATTATTCTATACAGATTATAATTCAGTACAAACAAAAAAAAGAGCAGGGTTTGGGAAAAAATCTTTGCAACTGAAGTCTGCCGAAGAAAAAAAACCCGCGTTGAGGATTTGCGCCTGCCAATAAAACTGTTAGAGTGGATGTTCCCAGAAAAACTAATTGTACAGCTTCACCTTCATGAAGCTATTTTTATGGATTTTTCCGTCATTAAAGGCACATACTGACTTGTATTACATGGATTATTTAAACTGTGTAACATTGTGATGCCTCTTGCCTATGTACTCTCATCATTTAATCTTCTGTAAAACTGTTCCCTAAGAACCTATCACAGTTATTCTAAGTTTGATTCCGGTATTCCTGATGAGCGAACATATCTCCTGCGAATGGCAAGGGTTTCTCGCATTAATAACTCTTTCCTCCAATGATTAAATAACTACAATTGGTAAATACATGAAAAAAATACCTAACTTGGATCGGCAACTGAAATAAATTCTTTTACGTATGAGAAATTCTTATTATGCCACCTATAGATCTTGCTACCGCAATAAAAATTGGTTCACTTTGTGAATCATGCGATTTTTTTGCAACATCGTTGAATCCTGTCATTCGATAATCTTTTAAAAATTAAAGGTTTTGTCGATGGACTAAATATTATCTGCAACATCAAGAGTCTGCGGTAATTTTATAGCGATAGTTATTTAAGAGAGAATTTGTCCCAAGTGATACGACTACCCACAATCTCATACAATAAGTAAACCAGTAAAATTTAAAATACCAATCAATTGCTTAGATTTGCTCATTAAATCAGTTATACATTATATTATTTACAATTTCACTTTAACATTAATTTATAGAGAGTAGAAAAAATAAAGTGACTAAGCACGAAATTTTTACACTCAGATTTTTATGAGATATCATTATGAAAGTAGGTTACAATGAATTTTTGGAGTTTAGGTTACCAAAAACTCTTCCAATACAATCAGATTGAATTAAAGAGGGTGTTATGATTTTTAAAATTCCTCCATCTTTAATTAAATGAATCCATACGAATAATTGGAAATCACTTAGTTTATATAGCGTAACTTTTACCTGAAAATCTAAAAATTAGTAAATAATATTTTACTTAAAGAAGTCGATATGTTATTCCCTCAAATAAGATAACTAATTTATTGAAGTCTCTGTTTGATTAAGAAAAACAGAAGGCATGCCTTATTATACGTTCTATCTATCGATGCAATTAGTTTTGCTGCATGAATTCTGGAAACAAATGCGTTGCACACAACGAAGGGAATGCAGCTACTTTTCGGAAAAATGGATTGAAAGAATTGGTCACCCGTAGATTTATACATAGATAGGAATAAATATCAGCCGAAATGTTTTTAAGAACACTTCAAATTTCAATTCTCTGAAATTCGAGTACTTAAGTTTATAACACACCCCAAAATACGAATGCATATTACAGAGGTTACGCCTCGGCGCGCACTGCAACTATTCGAGTTGTTAAAAAACTTCAGCGTGGTAAATATAAAAAAGTATAAAATTTTGATCTCAATAATTAAGATAAATCTCAAAATTCGGAGTGGAGTAAGGATTGTAGACTCTTGACATTGAGTTCCTGGCTTCGAATCAAGATTAAAGCTTGTACGATAGCGTCTTGGAATTGTTTAGTGGATTCAAAATATTAAATACGAACAAATAAAAGACATGGCTGCAATCATTATTTTATTCTTATAATCAATAGAACCTGAATTGCATCGTCTTTATTTTTTATGAATTTGTATTTTATTAAATTAGCTGTAATTTCTCTATCTTTGCATATCCGAGTTATCTATTTCAGGGATGTAATTCATTCACATTTAAATTAGATTCTTACAAAACTAATATTCATCGATTTGTACCACTGTTAAAAAAGGAATTTTTCGAGCCAAATTAAATTTAACGCATGCGGACAGCTGAAAGCAGCAAACCATCAATATGGTCAACGATTGGCTAAAACATGAAATAGAGTGCTTAAAATATTTAAAAATTGAAGTTTTTTTCGTGTAGCCCAAGGGTGGGGAACATGCAGCCTTTTGAATCCATCGTTGCAGCTTTTTCGTCATTTTCTGTTACAAATGTACATTAGTGTGTCCCAAAAAATTGCAAATATATAAGCTATCAGTAAAAGAAATAGAAGAAAATATTTTTCCTATTAACTCGAGATCTATATAGGAACGTACGTGTATGGTTATGGTTGGACACGTGTCCACTCTTTTTAAGCAAAGAGCGTACCCTGAAATACTCGTGCGAATCCGTTTGTTAATTTGCCACTTACCTGGTGTTTCCCTTGTCGGTACAAATTTTCATTTTTCGAAAATTTCGGCCCGGGTTACCATAATACAATCGCAATAGTGTTATAAAGATTCAGTGAAGGAAACAGTTTTTGCATTCCTACATACATACATTACATTAGTATAAACTACAAAGGATAAAACTTGACTTCTCCTAGAAAAGTAAAACGCAATCAATACGTGCCTGTATTCAATATTAAAAAACTCTATCCTAATAGAAATATTTTACAAAGACTACGTTTAAAAAATTTTCCGGCATATGATGGTATAATTAAATTCACAACCATAATGGAGGAATGCGGTATTGTTAATCCTCGTATTGGCCTTACTTCATAGGGATAAGACATCGTTGAGAAAGGCCGGCAGATGATGTGTCGGCAAAATTCTCAAATTCAGCCCAGTGCAATGCAATGACCTCACTGCTGTGCTGCGGCAGGACTGATAAGATATTGTGAAATAGAGAAATGTAAATGGGGATTCGAAGAAATAGAGAGAGTTAATGCTTTTAACAAACTACCTTCTGCCTTCGCTTGGGTAAACGTTTTGATAGATAACCATTAGATGAGCACGTACCGTACGAAACCGGGCCTTGTACTAATCTGCTTACCATTTCTCTTATTACTCCTGTTAAGTCCCCAATATGTGATATCAGCATCCTCCTACTTTATAGTCCCTTCGGAATTTCATCACCTTGGACTGTTGAACTTAAAATCAATCATTAGGAAGCTGATTTCATTGATAATTCTGTTTACGCTCTTTGGCGAAGGGACAGCGTGTGTGCAAAATCACTATGATAGGAAGGAGTCAAAAACTACATATGAATTTCCTAACTTGTATTAAGAATAGGATATACGCAAACGCAGCGTAAGCATCTGTGTGCGGCGCCGTATTCTTCTAACTATCGCGCCTCCTACGTTTAGTCGACCGAAGACGCAGTACCACTGACAACGCGAATTCTTACTGAAGTTCCTAGGCAAAATATTGCGAAATTTTGATTCTAACTCATTGTCGATGCTCAAAAACTCCGCATAGATATCATAACGTTTTAATACACTTTTATTCATTAAAATAAATCTCTTGGGATTTGAGTGCATTATTCACGTTTCGGCGAATTAAATTACCTGCGACCCGCAAATTTTTTTATCAGCTGATGCAGTACTGTGGAGGATTTCCTTGGATAACAGTAACTAGTCGAGACGAAACTAGACAAAGTCAAATTATGATCATCGAAGTTATCTTTCTGGGGAACCAAGGATAATTATCCTTGGTTCGACGCTAGGTCAGGACAAATATACTTCCGTTTAAAATGCATTGCGACGATTTTAAAGATTTTTTTGAGCCCTTTCCCGATAACAATGCATCTTCAATGCATTTCTTATGAAGATAACGGAAATCAATTTTAGGTACTTCCCGGCATGATATCGACTTCAAACTTTGCATTTAATAAGCTCAAGTCCTAGCAGATTTAAATGTGTATTCACTTCTGCCAATTAGTCCTGGTTTCGAAACCAGGCGTTTCTAAAATTACAAATTGCTACGATATTTATGATGTTTGTTGAACCTCTTCCCGATAACATAGAATCATGAAACTAGGCATGTGAATAAAGATCATAAATACGTTTCATAATAGTCTTTTAGGTTTCCCTGATCGTCCTTGGTTCGATCCCAGAGAGCCGTTTACATTACCCTAAGCATTTCAGATGGAGATAACGCAGCCTGAATTTTGGACCTTCTTGGTATGATAACGACTTCAAAAAATTTTAATCAAATAATGTTTATATCTACCAGGGCGTTATATTTATTCACATCTTACAAAAGATCCTGGTTCGAAAGCAGGCGTCTCTACTATTTGAAACGTATGGGGGGAATTTCCAATTACTTATGATTCATTTACCGAGAAGGTGGAGATTCTGCGGTTAGGTATGTGAACAGAAGTAATACATAGTAATTCTTTTATGATTTTTATTAAGTCATTGCAAAGTGTAGTACTTTACACATATGCTTGCAGAATGTAAGCAACTTTTACTCGTGTATGTATATATATATATTTTTTTTTGTTACATTATATATATAATTCTATATATATTTTATAATGAGTCTTAGAAGAAATTCCAGTTATTTATCCGATTCGCTTACAAAAAGATGGCGTTACTTTGCGGCAGTGGCGCAGCCAGGATTTGCCAATGGGGGGGGTCCAAGGAAACTAAAAATGCCTAACATACAGGGGCTAGTATATGCATGCTCGTTACTTACTACAAATATGTCAATTCCTTCAAAAAATAAATGCATTGAAAACTAGAGGAGTTTAACGCTTGTATGACCAAATTATTAATCTTTCCAATATAGTAGTTTACATAACCGAATTATAGGAAACTTATCATACGTGTTGTTTGGAATTTTAGTTTGGATACATACAGTATCTATTAAAAAGTCATTTTTTTCTATGTTGAAGTTTTATTGTGTTTTAGATGCTTCCCGATTCTTTGAGAGTTCTTCCTTCCAAGAGGTTGCGAAGCGTGAGAAGGAAAAAAATAGTAACGATTATTTGGCAAGCGACATAAAACGTAATATCCACTCATTAGATCCCCACATTGGCGCGCCAATGCTTATTTGAATATCTTTCGTTATTTGACTGTATCATCAGCAGGTTTCTTTGGAGTGACTTCATCCCTTCTTTTTAAAATTAACTCCTCTTCTAAGAAACAAAAAATCATTGATATAAGATGGTTTCACTTTGTTAAAAAACCATTTATGTCAGAATTTTCTGGTAGGCTTAGATTTAAGTCTGATTTCGTTATTTATGTATTAGCTAAGTGTTCATTTGAATGCGTCACAAACCGAACATTAAAAATTCGGCTACATTAAAAATACAGTATAATTTTGATTATATATAGTTGATATTATAATTGAATTTGCAGAATTAAAGTTACATACCAAGGTGAAACAAATGAAGTCGTCATCTTACAATTATTTAGAGTAATTCATACTTAGGTTGTATAACCAGCAGAGAGCTCACGCAAACCCAGTCTTACGCATTGTGTTCAAAGAAAACAAAAATTTTCCTTGAATTTAAATTTTGAAGGGGCATTGCGTGTTCACTTCGTTGACCGGATAAGTCATGAGATTCGTTGGATTTTATTACCAGAGAAAAAATTGGCTGCACCTAAAAGGAACCTAAAGAATTTAAGCCACAGTTTTAACAGTTAATCAAATTTATTTCAAGCCATCAAGTCACTGTTCCGATAAATCTGTGCGTACCTTACGCACACAATACCTTTCAGCTGACTGATTTGTTTCCAAAATGCTATATTATTAATAATATAATCTAAAATTATTTTTTAGTGATATATTGTATTTCTCCAACACTTCAAGTATCTACGGAAATTCGGTTATCGAATTATTTTCGTAAACATACAGCAAATTAACAAGTAATCATAAAATAAGAATCAGTATATTTTATATCAGCCCGAGTAATGAAGAGTCTACTGCACAGACTTTTAAGCGTCCAGAATGCTTAATAAAGGAACCATAGGATAATTTAACCTTTGGAATTGTCGCTAAACTCATCTTGAGATTTGCCCTCCAATAACAGACCTAAAATAAGACAATTTACGTATCTATTTATGGTCATTTCACAAAAAATAACATAACCATTAACTTACGTTTTTCCGATAGAGGCCTTGAGCTATTCGCGGCCTGTGAAAAAAAGATTTCGGATGTCCATCTGTACCTTATGAAATCTAAACTAAACTCTCCTTCGAACTGTTCACTGTGAATTTCTCAGAAACACTACTCATGAGTCTAGCTTTGCATTCACACCCTAAAAACGGTCACATGCAGAAGATCTAACTGAGCGTTTTATCAATCTGTTTGTCTCTCAAACGTAATCTTAATCTCTGTTTTCAGGGTGTAACCTTCGAATTAGTTCTCGAATGTTCCCTAGTATTTTTGCGAGGAGTTAACGAATCAGCACTTTCGAATTTTTCTCATGGGAATCTTATCTTATGGTGTGTTATCTAACTTAAGGATAGGCTTAAGAAGTGCACGCGTTGAACACTAAGTGCAAAACACTCGTATCTCATTGATATCGATGTCGGCTCTAGGCCTGCTCTGCTACCGAAAACATCACCTTAGCTGAAATCGGAGCCATATTATGCGAAGCTTTCGCTGAATTTATCAAGCAAACACGTGAATAGCGGTGCATATCTAAGACTTGGGTGATGATTGGGGTTTTGTACTCTTCAGCAAAAAATAAAGTTTAGAGCTAGTCAAAGGACTTGAATCTTGGGGGGGTTTGAACCCCTAAAACCCCCCCCTCGCTGCGCCACTGCTTTGCGGGCACCCCTCCCTGCTTCTCTCAGTTCTCCGCCTTAGAAGTAGGGGTCTCGCTCAACACAGTTGGTGGATGTTGTGTGGCGACGGCGTAGAGATGACGCCATTGGTCGGATAAGTTTAAACTGCGGTGAAGCTTTCAGTAAAGTCCGACGTGGAAGGAGAAGCAGTGATGCAGAAGTTGTGTGATCTTTCATGTGTGTTCCTTCATTTGTGCTTCCTCGGCAAGGTTAAAAAGTTTCACGTAAGTTGATGGAATATTTGTTAAAAATAACTCATTGAATTTTGTATTAATTTAAAAGTTTCGCGGTATCTGCTTAAAGAGATGCCTGTGTTTTGTGAAAGTATTTCAGTGGAACCATCCGCGACTTGGAGAATTTACGCCTTAGAGCATATCGGCTGCGATTTATTATCGAATAACATTAGGTTATTTGATTATTAATTCAACGTCTTCGTTTAGTATTACAGAAACTTCATTACATTGCATTCACCGAAGAAGAGAAGGAAATTGGCGTCATCTAGAATCGCTATACGGACATTGAAACATTTACGTAAGTTAATCTATTATATTGTTGTGCATAAATATGTGGTATATGATTTTGTTTTGTGGAATAATATTAGTGGAACCATGCAGGTTTGGAAGAACTTACTCCAAAGAACATATCGGATGCGATTTTTATCGAATAACATTAAATAATTTGTATTTTAGTGCAATTCAATAAATGTAGTCATTAATTCAATATTTTCCTTTTGGTATTACAGAAACTTCCTCATCTTGAATTCACCGACGAAGAGAAGGAAAACGGCATTACAGTATACCACTACGGACATTGAAAAATTTACGTAAGTTGACGTTTTATACTCATATTATCAGTTTCTCTTTGTATTCATGTTTTCTTTTCAACACGTTCCAGTCTTCTATCTGTATACGAAAATTGTCCTGATTCACTAATTAGTTATTCTTTATGGAACTGTGTGTAGACTTTTGTTTCTTAGCTACATAAACCTCAACTTATTAAAAAAATTGCTGAGATCGCAGTTATCAAATGGTAAATCTACGTAAATCTACAATCATTCATACTTCTCAATACATACGCTCAAGGAAAACGTCATGTTTGAACATACCTTGTTGAAGTATATTTTTATACTTATATTATTTTTGATTTCCATGTAAATTCACTCAGATATGTTATGAGAGAGTTAATTGATATTTCTAAAATCTTTCTCGATCAATTTCTAAATCTGTTTCTTCTTTTGTAAGTCACAATAATTTGAGTGGATTGAACTGTAATACATATTGTACGTTGTTTGGTTTCTTTTGAACATTTTTCGGTACTTCGACACATAATAATTTGATTCTCATCGTTTTGTTAATATTTAGCTATATCTGAGCAAAACTTCTGGGATAACTTTGGTAATAATAATTTTGTTGCATATATTGATCGTACTTCTGATCCTGATGTGAGAAATATTTTTCGACGATAATATTAGTACTAATTATTGTGATTTTCGAGTATCTAACCTAAATAGCGAGAAAATAATTTTTATCCACTTCTAGAATAGTCTATAAAATTGTTTTGGGGATATCTCGATATGATACTCCTGTGATATATGTGAAAGGGATTTATTCATTAATTGATCCGTGAGATGTGCCTAGGAATGTTATATTAAACCTTTTTACTACCCATTTCTGCATTACTCTACTTTCTATACTTGCATTCAGCGTCATTCTGATATTCTATTTCGTTTTTTCATTCCTCCAGTGTAGTTCGGACAATAAATTCTGGCAGCTGGGCTAAGTACCACATTTCTGTCATTCCGGAGCGATATATTGTTGGATCCGAACTTCAAGATTATATTATCCGATAGTTATTTTATTTTCATACGTAGTTATTTGGGAAGGTAGGTCATGTTAAGACGCGCAGTTTCGTCTAAATACACCTTTTACGCGCGCCTTATTCTCCGAGTTTATTCTGTATGGGGTATGAACGTTTCTCAATTTCGATAAACCGAGAATTGAGTAACCCACTTTACTTAGAAGAAGGAAGTCATAACCATAGCTATCTCATTATCTCGAATGCTGTTCGTGCCGATTTGTGTTTTTACTACTCAACCCCAGAGCATGAGTCATCTCTCGTCGCTCTCTCTGGAAGTCGACAGTCTAGACGAAACAGGCCTCTCCCCCACCCATTCGTTCGAAGAAACTCGTAATTGTTTTAAAAAACAATCCCAGTGACGCCACGGTAGATCCTGCATGTCTTCTTTTTTTCGAGTCGTTACTATCTTCTTGGAAGTGTTTTGATCTTCCATTCACCATAGATTACAGAAATGACGAATGTATTCAATATTAAAGGATAAATGTAAGCAAAAGGTGAAATTAGATGCAATGACCGAAAGATAAGACCGAAACTGCCTTATTAGTAAAACTTTACATTCAGTCGAAGCTCGTTTCTATTAAATGGCGTTCCATGACGTTCATATTGTATACGGCTTGAGAGACGACATTAGTAACAGTGTGAGGGTATTTGCGGATGACTTGGTGATATAGAGAAATGGAATAAACGAGGAAGTCTAAAATTCCGTACCCAATGATTTAGTTATTACTCAAGGTTGGTGCGAAAAATGATCGATCTTAATGTAAGTAAGTGCTCTGTATACGATTTCTTTGAAAGGTAGCAATAACGACTGAGTTACCCAAAGAAATTTAAAGAAATAAATATAAATTTATTAATATCAACAAGTAGTTGAATATCTTGGAATCCACAAATAACTTAGACAGGAGCAAACATTATTGAAAATCTATGGTAAAGCAATTAAAACGCTTGACTTTATAAAGCGTATTGACGATTAATGCGATGAAAACGTGAACGAGTGACCTTTTTTTCAGCATCGTAGGTCCCATCTGATATAAGGAGTATGGCTAGTGAAATAAATACCCAACAATTACAGAAAACTTAGCGTAAGACAAAATTGTTTTGTAAAGAAAATGCTACGATAAGAAAGCAAGCTTTACGAAAACGCTCACATACACAGATTGGAAATCTTTCAAAAGGAAGATTAAAAGATAGGCTGCGAGTTTTCTAAGTTTATTTTGGAGAAGGTATAGCATACTATCATAATATCTATATGTATGAAGTTGAAATTCTGTGGGTGTGTTTGTGAGATTTTCTTAGAGGCCACACCGTTAGTCCGATTTGCTTCTAACTTTTTATACGTATCCTCCGCGACCTGGAATGAATCACTGTCGCCTTTTTCATATTTGTTTCCTATAAAGAATACCAGTAAAACTCATTTTCATCGCATACAGTGTTTATTTATTTTGAAAAATTAAATTATACGGAATAGTCGCACGTTATCGAGATAAACACCGAAAGAAAGAAGATCGAATGTAGATTTTTATTTTATTCATGGAATCTTACTTTCGATTCGAATTTGCGAGAGTATCGGTAAAATTTACGAAAATATTCGAGTTTTTAAACTACTCATCCCCCTGACGACCATTGTTGAATCCGGGTTCATGCGTTATCCCGTAAATAATAGAAAATATAAATAAAAAAATCTCATGTTGAAAATTGTTAACCCCCCCTTGGACATCAAAACGTATGTCTTTCATGAATTTAAGAATACTTTTCAGCTGAGAAAACATTACCTTCTCGTAAACACTCTATCATAGACATTTATTTTTTGAGTGCTAAAATAACCAATTCCGAAAAAAAATTCATGTAAATCAGTATTAAAGCTGTTCTTATTGCGTGAAATATTTTTCCATTTACCGCTGGACTGAAGGAGAGGATGAGGTTGATAGCGAATGGTAAACTGTCATGTCGACCTTTCTCGAGGCGGCACGTAAAATATTTTAGTGTAATATTTTTAAAACGCAATGATTGATACTGCTAAATTTAACTTTTAGGAATATTCAATGCCACAAATAGCTCGCACAAGTTCAAAGCAAACTCATCGCTGGTAAACAATAGCTGGCACTGTCGTAAACTCTTTCACGGTTTCATTTAAGTTCACTCGAGATTGATGCGATGAGCTGTCAATGTGCTGTTTCACATGTGACTTTTTATCAGATGATATCTTGAAAAATAATGAGAAATATCATTTATTATCAGGACTAATTATAAAAGTAGTAATTCAGAATTGCTCAAATTAGAAATTATATATAAAAAATAAATCTAATTTAGAGTTAAAAATGTATCTAATAATATTGACTTCGGTAATATCAAGCGACGCTTATGGTAAATATTAAATTATTACTATTGTGGTCGATTTCTAAAGTAGTTGACGACTTGTTTTCTTTTTAGCTTGCTTTGGGATGTTACAGATTCGCTACCGACCACTCGTCGCTCAAAACACGTTATTATTATAAATCAGTGGAATTGACAGCGAGAATGCAAAGTCTATCAACGTACGAATTTCAAAACCGTTTTTATTTCACTCTCCATCCAGACTACAATACTTGTTTATCGTCACCACCATAACAACAAAACAATACAAAACAACGCGGCGGGCGCAGTGGCGATACGCGGAGTATCGCCACACTATTATTAAAGTTGTCAGATTCAAAAGTTGTATTAATACTCACGGTTTTTTTACAAGCATTGCAGTAAATACGTTTGCTCAATGCTTGCAGATACTTGCATAGTGAAGCATACGCAGTCAGTTTGACTACTTAAGTCCTTTCACCTTATACATTTCTTCACCTTACATCTTGAGCTCTGGAGGAAGAGGAAAGCTGGAATTAATAGATGAGGTGGAGGATACAAGGAGACCAATGAATAGGGACGGGATAAAGTGGAAAGTGTAGTAGTGTATGGGACCTGCCAACAAGCAGAATACCAGATGATGATGATATCTTGAGCTATGCCACACTTTATACCTTGGGCTATACCAGTGGTTCCCAAACTTATTTGGCCTACCGCCCCCTTTCCAGAAAAAATATTACTCAGCGCCCCTCTGGAATTTAGTGTTTTTATCATTTTAATAGCAATTTAACAGAAAGATATATGTATTAATGTTTCTACCTTTTCGTTGAATATAGTAGAGAAAGGTGTCAATTAGAAACATTCAATTTTGAAATTATCAAACTATTTATTGAACTCTGAATAGAAAGGTAATACAAAAAGAGTTAAAACATGCGAAATCATCTTAATGAGAAGGATGAACCTGGTATGCTGCTACCAATTTAATAATGCTCGGCTCTATTTTCGTCAGCAGTAATCTTAAATCACTGCGATTGACTATTTGCAATCGGTTTCTTATTTTGTTAATAAATTTGTTACCGCACTAAATCCACGTTCCGCTTCATATAGTGAAGGAAATGCAATTAAGAACTTTTGAATTCAAACCCATAATTCAGGATAAGCAGTAAGATTCTTCTTTTGCAGCCAGAGCTCTTGGTAGCCGCTTTTGAATTTGAATTTCAACTCAAAATTTGTAGCTACTCCCATCAGTTCTTCTATTAACTGTGGAGATTCTTTGCAATTGAAAAAGGATCAAAAATCCAATCAGGTATTTTCATTTTCAAAATATCATCAAATCGTTGATTAAAATCTGAATGGAGAGCATCCAAATGCTCACAATAAGAATATATATCTTCGTCTTTTTTTCTACACCTGATAAATTTAGGAACTGGCTGAATTCCCCTCGCCAAGAATTTCGTCTGTACAGAAGAAGTTACGTCACAAACGAAGAAATAACAGATTTTGTTCTTATAAAATTCAGTTCTTCACCTTGAGGTTAAAGATTACTTTCATTAAATTGCTTGGTGACCACACGCGTAGAAGATAGCGGCTCGCCGTGGATCCGGACAATCTCTTGCCAGGTGTCCACCTCGTCCGCAGCGGTAGTATCGTACTCGTCGGCTCTCCCCACGACGATCGGCGGAATTTCCGCCACGACTTTCCAGCATTGACTCGAGTCGCGCCATCCGAGTGGAAAGATATTCCATCGCGTCTTCTCCTGTTCCGCGCTCCCGGTCCTTAGTCCCGACCTCGTTCCCCAGGCCGACTGCGGGTGGAGCTGGCTCAAGTGGGAGGGCTTTAAGCGTTTCGTGGTGGAATGGTGGTGCAGGGAACCCATCTTCTGCCTTCTCCACCCTTTCCAACAACTCCTCCGCCGTCTTCGGCGCGGTGCACATGACGGCTGCGGCAACTTCCGGGCGCCGCAATCCCCAAGCCACCCTCTGGATCGTTTCGGGCACCGGGAGGGCAAACGGGCACCGGCTACACAGCCGAATCTTATCAAAAATACATGATTGGCTCACTTCTTGGAAGTCTTCTTGGTCACGGGGAACAATGGGAAAGACTGTATTTGCTTCTACATATAACCGAGCTAAGAGGAAGGTTTTCCCACAGCCTCATTCGGTGTGGTGAGGTAAACCTTTGTGGATATTAGTTACCTAATGCTCGTCACACAATCATCAGGCGTTTCCTAAAAAAATAATGCAGAGTTTGCAAAAAGGGATAAATTCTACGAGAGAAAACGGTATACTACCGAATTAGCTTTACGGATGTTTCTTCGGCACTTTACTGAGTAGTCAAATAAACATACGTTCTAATAATCTTCAACACAGAGCGTTTCTCTAGATTGCATCGTATTGGAATACTGGACCATGAGTATATTCGATTGAGCAGACCATCCTGCTTAAAAGGGGGCAGACGGGGAACTGATGTTATTCAGGTCCCTCCTATTCGTCCTAACCTTCTCTCTCTATGTACTAGAAGCACAACAGCAGATTCATTATATATACAATATATTCCTGGTCATTTGCTATTTCTTTAATTACCATTTCACATTTCACTGAAAAAAAAAGAAAATAAAATAATTATCTACAAACAAGGTGTGTTGATACTCCAAATAATTTTACACACGATCAAGCATCAGCAATAACAAACTGCGTTACACATATTATAAAGTTGTTATAAAGTGCACTGCTATTGAACTTCCGCTTATGCTCCTCTTCCGTATTCACCTTCTCTAACATCGTCAAAAACTTCTTGGATGTCTTCTATAACAAGCTGATCGATGGGAATGACTGGGTCTATTTCAACGACGGACGAAGCTAATACGGAGTTTTCTCCACAGCTTCATTTGGTACGGCTAAGTAAACCTTTCTAAATTTTTGTTCTATGAGTATTAGTCACACATCCGTAAGGGTTTCTTAAAGAAATTATGCAGAGGTTGCAAAAAGTTATTTAAGGATACGAGAGAAAATGATGGGCTACCTAATTCGCAACACAGACGTTTCTCTTGCACTCCATAGGTTTGTCGCATTTCATCAGGTAGTCAAAATAAACTTCCACATAGGAGCCTTCCTCTGAATTGCGTCGTATTCAAATACATGCGAAAGAGTTTTGAAGAGGACATACCATCCAACTTTAAAGTTGGCGAACGGGGAACCGAAGTAATTCAGGTCCCTACTCTATGCCCTATACTTTTCTGTCATTGTACGAGAGGCACCACAACAGATTCTTTATGTATACAATCTACTTCCGGCCAATTTCTATTCCTGAAATACCATTCCACCTTACAACGTAAATTAATATCTGCGTTATACTTTTTTATGAAGTGGTAACAAAGTTCACTGCTACTTGACTTCCACTTTTGCTCCTCTTCCGCATTCTGCTTATTTTCCATTGACAAATATTTCTTGAATGTCTTCTCATTCATGCGGAACGATGGAAAAGCCTGTGTTTGCTTCAACTTAGGACTTTACTAAGACGTTGGTTTCTTCACAGCCGCATTCGGAGCGGTGAGTTTAACTTTCGCGGATTGGGGACCTTTGGGGAGTTCTCGCTCAAACTTTGTGCAATGGTCGGCTGTTTTCTTACGGGTCACTAGCACAGGAGTATTTGACTAATTTTTGATGATTGATTCAAGGCCAGACTTTTTAAAAAGCGAGCCACGGGCCCGTCAGCGTTAGCGACCCTGCGGCCATGACGGAGATGACCCCGTTATTCTGGACCGGCACGCTTTTTCGGGTAGTCTAAAGACCTCTTCGCCCGTGGCGTATCATAAAAACCCCTTGTCGATTGCAAAAAAGTGGCGTTGAAACAGGTACTTTCGATCCATTCAATAAAGGAACAAACTCAATAACATGGCAAGAGAGAAAATACAACATAAAATAAGGAAGCACTTGCAAAATAAAAACAATCGTAATGCACTAACTCTCGCTGTTGTTATTCTTTTGATCCAAGCCCTGGGGATTAAAAATGATATAAAATATATACACACGTTCAAAAGTTTTGTCTTTGGTAAAAAATACTAAAAAAAATATGCACTAACGTATTACTGAACTTCGAGAATTGCCACTTCTAGCACTGAATTACACGCTGTCCGGCTGCGATGCGCCTCCTTCTACCTCGCCCTGACGGCGAGTCCAGGCTCTTGTTTTGTATCCTCCAAGTCTATGTCCAGTGATCAGCTCTTCTCTGGATTCTCCTTGCGCCTCCATATGTCGTTGGCTCTTGTGCGTGGGTGCTCGCCAGAGAACGTCGATGTACAACCTCTTTCTCGAACCGTTCTCGTGGCGTATCCACATAGTAGTGGATCCTTCCCCTCATCAATAGTGTACGATCCTATCCACTTTGGCACGAAACCAGCATGAAATAATTTCTATGCGTTCAACAGTGGGTGGTTTCGCACCAGCATCTGGTCCCCAATGCCGAATCTGGGCCTACCCGCTGTCGGTTCGCTTCCCTGGAACCGCCGATGATAATTTTACTGGTATTCCCGTATTAATTCTTCCCGCTAGGGCTGATGGTTTCGGATGAACTGGCTTCAATCTGCAACTCCTGACACATGATTTTCCAAGTCATGATGACGATTCTCCAAGCTCCATCGCAGCCCCTTCTTAATCTGCTGGTTCCTTCTCTCCGTTGATAATAAGAAAAGATAATAGTCACTCATGGTCTTTTGAAGATGCTACACATGGTAGCGAAACACGTGTCAACCCTTCCTCAATTTTTGACAGCTCAAGGTATAGTTGTGACCCTTATTTATTCTCTCCGTTCGATTGAAAAAATCCGGGAGGGGTGTCCCTCAAAGTGCAAAACTTTTCAGCCTCTGATATCCTGACGATGCCGGGGGTTTCCGCATTTCCAATTGGGAAAGCTTCGGTCATGCAGGAGAACATATCAGTGATAACCAACGGGTATATCGTCCCCCTCTGGAAGCTTGGATAGGGTCCCATTAGATCAACTGCTACCGATTTCCAGGGGTTATTCGCCGTGTGAGGTCCGAGAGGCACCTTCTTCTGTGGAATTCCCCTTCTCTGGTAGTTACAGCGGTCGAAGATCCGAGCGGAGTATCTGACATCCTTGGGTGCTTTCCCTCAATCATACCTGTGGTTAAAGGCCACCAGCGTGTCTTACGCATCAGGATGAACTTCAGAGTAGTCATTGTGGTAACGGCGCATGACCTCTTGGCGACAAGGTGGAGGAACAAACAGATTCCAGGGTTACTCCTTCGTCCTACGACAGTATGTTATTTCCATTTACAGCTTTTATCGCTCCTGGAGTCCTTTGGTGGCAGGCCCTCGCCCGTTAGAACTGGCCAACTCATTTCGGAGGTCTACGGTGCTCGGGCTGTCGCACGGGTTTCTCGGATCCCAACTAACAACCCTGCCCTGTCGGTGACCTGAGCAACTTGTGGGGGAAGTTACCTTCCAGGTCAGCCCGCAGATCTTCCTGTGTTTCTCGCGGTGCCTAAGACGGGGCGTCCAGGAGCTCATTGGCCCTTCCTGGGCAGTGCTCTACCTGGAAACTGTACTGTTACAGAAAGAGAGCCCAACGAGGCAACTTGGCTAGGATGTCCTTCATTTCCCCAAACCATGTAATAGAGCGGAGCTCCTTCTTGAGAATAAACGGCCGATCGCTGAGGTACTGGTGATACCGTTTTGTGCTCCGGATGATGGCAAGGCACCTCAGCTCATTTTCGTGGTATTTCCTTTACGTCGGACTGAGCTTCGCACTGGAGTAGGCTACTATCCTACGGCTCTCCTTTGGCTCTTTTTGGTATAATACTACCCCAAACCTGACACTGAAAGCGTCTCAGCCATTCCTCGTTTCCACTTCCGATCCTTTTTAAGAAGTGCATGCAATGGCTTGGCGACCGCGGCAAACCCCATCACACATCGACGGTAGTAGCTGGCCAATCCGAGAAATTCCCGCAGATGACGAACACAGGATGGTGTGGGAAAATTGCGAATCCCCTCAACTTTTGACGGATCAGGTCTTAGGCCATTTTTGTCCACCTGATGGCCCAAGAAATTGACTCTGGACATTCCAAAGAAGCACTTCTCCTTCTTGAGGGTCAACCCCGCTCCCGCCATTGCACTCAAGGCTGCCTTCAGTCGTTGACGATGTTCTCCGAAGGACCGACCAAACGCTAACACATCGTCCAAATACACCAGGCACTGGTGCCATTTCAGACCGCCTAATACTTGGTCCATGAGCCGCTGGAACGTAGCCGGTCCGTTGGATAAACCGAAAGGCATTCGACGGAACTCAAAGAGGCCGTCTGGAGTTATGAACGCTGTCTTCTCTCTATCCGCAGTCTCGCTTCCTACTTGCCAGATCTAGGCTAGAAAAGAACTGAGAGCCCCCTAATCTCTCTAGGACATCGTCGATTCTCGGCAGCGGGTAGACGTCCCGTTTGGTCACTGAATTCAAGCGACGGTAGTCGATACAAAATCTCATCTCTCCGGATTTTTTTCGCACCAGAACCACCGGAGAAGACCATAGACTGGATGATGCCTTGATAATACCCTCCTTTAGCATCTCTGCTACCTGTCCGGTGATGATATCGCGTTCCCCCGGAGATACACGTCTAGGAGGTTGATGCAGTGGCCTACCATCCAAGAGCTCAATTTTATGCTGTACGAGATCTGTCCTCGGCAGATGGCTGCCGGGTGCACCAAAGCATGCCTCGTATTGGTCCAGAAGATCCACCATTTCCTTCCGCTGTTCCTCGGTCATTTCCTCCCCAAGGCTCCATCACAACTTGTGATCTCCTACCTCGCCCAATCTGCCACCGTCATCATTGTGCAGCATCTCGCCCTGAATGGAGGGTATAGCCACTTCATCACTGTTTGCCCTTGACTATCTCTGCGCCTTCCGGAACTTCAGTGGGCTTCGACTGAGGTTAAGGACTGGCACCGAAACTAAGCCATTTTCAGCGTTCAAAACCGAAGCTGGGCTTACCCACTCCTTCCCTGGCCGCGAACTCAGGATTGTCTTGGTAGCCACAGTAGAAGGGCCCTCGACCGATATCCGTGCCGTTAAAAACGCCAATGCGCGTTTAGGGATGAGGCACTCCTCCTCAACGACAAGTTGCTCCGACGCTCCGTTCTCGGGTCCCTCAACCTCCATGGAGCACAGATCCTCAAAAGCTTGCGCTATGTCGTCTTCGTTTCTCGTCCGAACTGAGTCCGAGGAGTCTCCCTCCAAAATCACCGACACTCCCCGAGGTCCGCCAACAATCTTTGCCGAGCTGCTCACAATCCAGTCCACGCCGAGGATTACAGCAAAAGGGGGCGAGTCGATCACCCGAACGCCCGTCAACGTAACCCGTGACCCCGCGACCAACACTTGAATGTCCACGATACCACGTACTCGAATTGCTTTTCCGTCAACTCCAGTAAGCGTTTCCTGCCAGAGTGGTCTAATGTTCAAACCCAGCGAGTTCACAATCTCTGACGCAACCAAGCTCACGCAAGTGCCACTATCGAACAGAGCCGTGACCTCCTCGCGCTGACATAAGGTTGCTCGCACAGTAGGGAGGTCGCCATTGTTGGAGTATGCGCCAACGATTAGAACCGGCCCTGGGGGACAGGGCCAGCCACTTCGTTTCCCGACGGTTGGGACTGCTCCGAACAGTCTCGCGCGGCATGTCCTTGGTGACCACACGTGATAGCGGCTCGCCGTGGATCCGGACAATCTCTTGCCAGGTGTCCACCTCGTCCGCAGCGGTAGTATCGTACTCGTCGGCTCTCCCCACGACGATCGGCGGAATTTCCGCCACGACTTTCCAGCATTGACTCGAGTCGCGCCATCCGAGTGGAAAGATATTCCATCGCGTCTTCTCCTGTTCCGCGCTCCCGGTCCTTAGTCCCGACCTCGTTCCCCAGGCCGACTGCGGGTGGAGCTGGCTCAAGTGGGAGGGCTTTAAGCGTTTCGTGGTGGAATGGTGGTGCAGGGAACCCATCTTCTGCCTTCTCCACCCTTTCCAACAACTCCTCCGCCGTCTTCGGCGCGGTGCACATGACGGCTGCGGCAACTTCCGGGCGCCGCAATCCCCAAGCCACCCTCTGGATCGTTTCGGGCACCGGGAGGGCAAACGGGCATCGGCTACACAGCCGAATCTTATCAAAAATACATGATTGGCTCACTTCTTGGAAGTCTTCTTGGTCACGGGGAACAATGGGAAAGACTGTATTTGCTTCTACATATAACCGAGCTAAGAGGAAGGTTTTCCCACAGCCTCATTCGGTGTGGTGAGGTAAACCTTTGTGGATATTAGTTACCTAATGCTCGTCACACAATCATCAGGCGTTTCCTAAAAAAATAATGCAGAGTTTGCAAAAAGGGATAAATTCTACGAGAGAAAACGGTATACTACCGAATTAGCTTTACGGATGTTTCTTCGGCACTTTACTGAGTAGTCAAATAAACATACGTTCTAATAATCTTCAACACAGAGCGTTTCTCTAGATTGCATCGTATTGGAATACTGGACCATGAGTATATTCGATTGAGCAGACCATCCTGCTTAAAAGGGGGCAGACGGGGAACTGATGTTATTCAGGTCCCTCCTATTCGTCCTAACCTTCTCTCTCTATGTACTAGAAGCACAACAGCAGATTCATTATATATACAATATATTCCTGGTCATTTGCTATTTCTTTAATTACCATTTCACATTTCACTGAAAAAAAAAGAAAATAAAATAATTATCTACAAACAAGGTGTGTTGATACTCCAAATAATTTTACACACGATCAAGCATCAGCAATAACAAACTGCGTTACACATATTATAAAGTTGTTATAAAGTGCACTGCTATTGAACTTCCGCTTATGCTCCTCTTCCGTATTCACCTTCTCTAACATCGTCAAAAACTTCTTGGATGTCTTCTATAACAAGCTGATCGATGGGAATGACTGGGTCTATTTCAACGACGGACGAAGCTAATACGGGGTTTTCTCCACAGCTTCATTTGGTACGGCTAAGTAAACCTTTCAAAATTTTTGTTCCATGAGTATTAGTCACACATCCGTAAGGGTTTCTTAAAGAAATTATGCAGAGGTTGCAAAAAGTTATTTGAGGATACGAGAGAAAATGATGGGCTACCTAATTCGCAACACAGACGTTTCTCTTGCACTCCATAGGTTTGTCGCATTTCATCAGGTAGTCAAAATAAACTTCCACATAGGAGCCTTCCTCTGAATTGCGTCGTATTCAAATACATGCGAAAGAGTTTTGAAGAGGACATACCATCCAACTTTAAAGTTGGCGAACGGGGAACCGAAGTAATTCAGGTCCCTACTCTATGCCCTATACTTTTCTGTCATTGTACGAGAGGCACCACAACAGATTCTTTATGTATACAATCTACTTCCGGCCAATTTCTATTCCTGAAATACCATTCCACCTTACAACGTAAATTAATATCTGCGTTATACTTTTTTATGAAGTGGTAACAAAGTTCACTGCTACTTGACTTCCACTTTTGCTCCTCTTCCGCATTCTGCTTATTTTCCATTGACAAATATTTCTTGAATGTCTTCTCATTCATGCGGAACGATGGAAAAGCCTGTGTTTGCTTCAACTTAGGACTTTACTAAGACGTTGGTTTCTTCACAGCCGCATTCGGAGCGGTGAGTTTAACTTTCGCGGATTGGGGACCTTTGGGGAGTTCTCGCTCAAACTTTGTGCAATGGTCGGCTGTTTTCTTACGGGTCACTAGCACAGGAGTATTTGACTAATTTTTGATGATTGATTCAAGGCCAGACTTTTTAAAAAGCGAGCCACGGGCCCGTCAGCGTTAGCGACCCTGCGGCCATGACGGAGATGACCCCGTTATTCTGGACCGGCACGCTTTTTCGGGTAGTCTAAAGACCTCTTCGCCCGTGGCGTATCATAAAAACCCCTTGTCGATTGCAAAAAAGTGGCGTTGAAACAGGTACTTTCGATCCATTCAATAAAAGAACAAATTCAATAACATGGCAAGAGAGAAAATACAACATAAAATAAGGAAGCACTTGCAAAATAAAAACAATCGTAATGCACTAACTCTCGCTGTTGTTATTCTTTTGATCCAAGCCCTGGGGATTAAAAATGATATAAATTATATACAAACGTTCAAAAGTTTTGTCTTTGGTAAAAAATACTAAAAAAAATATGCACTAACGTATTACTGAACTTCGAGAATTGCCACTTCTAGCACTGAATTACACGCTGTCCGGCTGCGATGCGCCTCCTTCTACCTCGCCCTGACGGCGAGTCCAGGCTCTTGTTTTGTATCCTCCAGGTCTATGTCCAGTGATCCGCTCTTTTCTGGATTCTCCTTGCGCCTCCATATGTCGTTGGCTCTTGTGCGTGGGTGCTCGCCAGAGAACGTCGATTTACAACCTCTTCCTCGAACCGTTCTCGTGGCGTATCCACATAGAAGTGGATCCTTCCCCTCATCAATAGTGTACGATCCTATCCACTTTGGCACGAAACCAGCATGAAATAATTTCTCTGCGTTCAACAGTGGGTGGTTTCGCACCAGCATCTGGTCCCCAATGCCGAATCTGGGCCTACCCGCTGTCGGTTCGCTTCCCTGGAACCGCCGATGATAATTTTACTGGTATTCCCGTATTAATTCTTCCCGCTAGGGCTGATGGTTTCGGATGAACTGGCTTCAATCTGCAACTCCTGACACATGATTTTCCCAGTCATGATGACGATTCTCCAAGCTCCATCGCAGCCCCTTCTTAATCTGCTGGTTCCTTCTCTCCGTTGATAATAAGAAAAGATAATAGTCACTCATGGTCTTTTGAAGATGCTACACATGGTAGCGAAACACGTGTCAACCCTTCCTCAATTTTTGACAGCTCAAGGTATAGTTGTGACCCTTATTTATTCTCTCCGTTCGATTGAAAAAATCCGGGAGGGGTGTCCCTCAAAGTGCAAAACTTTTCAGCCTCTGATATCCTGACGATGCCGGGGGTTTCCGCATTTCCAATTGGGAAAGCTTCGGTCATGCAGGAGAACATATCAGTGATAACCAACGGGTATATCGTCCCCCTCTGGAAGCTTGGATAGGGTCCCATTAGATCAACTGCTACCGATTTCCAGGGGTTATTCGCCGTGTGAGGTCCGAGAGGCACCTTCTTCTGTGGAATCCCCCTTCTCTGGTAGTTACAGCGGTCGAAGATCCGAGCGGAGTATCTGACATCCTTGGGGGCTTTCCCTCAATCATACCTGTGGTTAAAGGCCACCAGTGTGTCTTACGCATCAGGATGAACTTCAGAGTAGTCATTGTGGTAACGGCGCATGACCTCTTGGCGACAAGGTGGAGGAACAAACAGATTCCAGGGTTACTCCTTCGTCCTACGACAGTATGTTATTTCCATTTACAGCTTTTATCGCTCCTGGAGTCCTTTGGTGGCAGGCCCTCGCCCGTTAGAACTGGCCAACTCATTTCGGAGGTCTACGGTGCTCGGGCTGTCGCACGGGTTTCTCGGATCCCAACTAACAACCCTGCCCTGTCGGTGACCTGAGCAACTTGTGGGGGAAGTTACCTTCCAGGTCAGCCCGCAGATCTTCCTGTGTTTCTCGCGGTGCCTAAGACGGGGCGTCCAGGAGCTCATTGGCCCTTCCTGGGCAGTGCTCTACCTGGAAACTGTACTGTTACAGAAAGAGAGCCCAACGAGGCAACTTGGCTAGGATGTCCTTCATTTCCCCAAACCATGTAATAGAGCGGAGCTCCTTCTTGAGAATAAACGGCCGATCGCTGAGGTACTGGTGATACCGTTTTGTGCTCCGGATGATGGCAAGGCACCTCAGCTCATTTTCGTGGTATTTCCTTTACGTCGGACTGAGCTTCGCACTGGAGTAGGCTACTATCCTACGGCTCTCCTTTGGCTCTTTTTGGTATAATACTACCCCAAACCTGACACTGAAAGCGTCTCAGCCATTCCTCGTTTCCACTTCCGATCCTTTTTAAGAAGTGCATGCAATGGCTTGGCGACCGCGGCAAACCCCATCACACATCGACGGTAGTAGCTGGCCAATCCGAGAAATTCCCGCAGATGACGAACACAGGATGGTGTGGGAAAATTGCGAATCCCCTCAACTTTTGACGGATCAGGTCTTAGGCCATTTTTGTCCACCTGATGGCCCAAGAAATTGACTCTGGACATTCCAAAGAAGCACTTCTCCTTCTTGAGGGTCAACCCCGCTCCCGCCATTGCACTCAAGGCTGCCTTCAGTCGTTGACGATGTTCTCCGAAGGACCGACCAAACGCTAACACATCGTCCAAATACACCAGGCACTGGTGCCATTTCAGACCGCCTAATACTTGGTCCATGAGCCGCTGGAACGTAGCCGGTCCGTTGGATAAACCGAAAGGCATTCGACGGAACTCAAAGAGGCCGTCTGGAGTTATGAACGCTGTCTTCTCTCTATCCGCAGTCTCGCTTCCTACTTGCCAGATCTAGGCTAGAAAAGAACTGAGAGCCCCCTAATCTCTCTAGGACATCGTCGATTCTCGGCAGCGGGTAGACGTCCCGTTTGGTCACTGAATTCAAGCGACGGTAGTCGATACAAAATCTCATCTCTCCGGATTTTTTTCGCACCAGAACCACCGGAGAAGACCATAGACTGGATGATGCCTTGATAATACCCTCCTTTAGCATCTCTGCTACCTGTCCGGTGATGATATCGCGTTCCCCCGGAGATACACGTCTAGGAGGTTGATGCAGTGGCCTACCATCCAAGAGCTCAATTTTATGCTGTACGAGATCTGTCCTCGGCAGATGGCTGCCGGGTGCACCAAAGCATGCCTCGTATTGGTCCAGAAGATCCACCATTTCCTTCCGCTGTTCCTCGGTCATTTCCTCCCCAAGGCTCCATCACAACTTGTGATCTCCTACCTCGCCCAATCTGCCACCGTCATCATTGTGCAGCATCTCGCCCTGAATGGAGGGTATAGCCACTTCATCACTGTTTGCCCTTGACTATCTCTGCGCCTTCCGGAACTTCAGTGGGCTTCGACTGAGGTTAAGGACTGGCACCGAAACTAAGCCATTTTCAGCGTTCAAAACCGAAGCTGGGCTTACCCACTCCTTCCCTGGCCGCAAACTCAGGATTGTCTTGGTAGCCACAGTAGAAGGGCCCTCGACCGATATCCGTGCCATTAAAAACGCCAATGCGCGTTTAGGGATGAGGCACTCCTCCTCAACGACAAGTTGCTCCGACGCTCCGTTCTCGGGTCCCTCAACCTCCATGGAGCACAGATCCTCAAAAGCTTGCGCTATGTCGTCTTCGTTTCTCGTCCGAACTGAGTCCGATGAGTCTCCCTCCAAAATCACCGACACTCCCCGAGGTCCGCCAACAATCTTTGCCGAGCTGCTCACAATCCAGTCCACGCCGAGGATTACAGCAAAAGGGGGCGAGTCGATCACCCGAACGCCCGTCAACGTAACCCGTGACCCCGCGACCAACACTTGAATGTCCACGATACCACGTACTCGAATTGCTTTTCCGTCAACTCCAGTAAGCGTTTCCTGCCAGAGTGGTCTAATGTTCATACCCAGCGAGTTCACAATCTCTGACGCAACCAAGCTCACGCAAGTGCCACTATCGAACAGAGCCGTGAACTCCTCGCGCTGACATAAGGTTGCTCGCACAGTAGGGAGGTCGCCATTGTTGGAGTATGCGCCAACGATTAGAACCGGCCCTGGGGGACAGGGCCAGCCACTTCGTTTCCCGACGGTTGGGACTGCTCCGAACAGTTTCGCGCGACATGTCCTTGGTGACCACACGTGATAGCGGCTCGCCGTGGATCCGGACAATCTCTTGCCAGGTGTCCACCTCGTCCGCAGCGGTAGTATCGTACTCGTCGGCTCTCCCCACGACCATCGGCGGAATTTCCGCCACGACTTTCCAGCATTGACTCGAGTCGCGCCATCCGAGTGGAAAGATATTCCATCGCGTCTTCTCCTGTTCCGCGCTCCCGGTCCTTAGTCCTGACCTCGTTCCCCAGGCCAACTGCGGGTGGAGCTGGCTCAAGTGGGAGGGCTTTAAGCGTTTCGTGGTGGAATGGTGGTGCAGGGAACCCCTCATCTGCCTTCCCCACCCTTTCCAACAACTCCTCCGCCGTCTTCGGCGCGGTGCACATGACGGCTGCGGCAACTTCCGGGCGCCGCAATCCCCAAGCCACCCTCTGGATCGTTTCGGGCACCGGGAGGGCAAACGGGCACCGGCTACACAGCCGAATCTTATCAAAAATACATGATTGGCTCACTTCTTGGAAGTCTTCTTGGTCACGGGGAACAATGGGAAAGACTGTATTTGCTTCTACATATAACCGAGCTAAGAGGAAGGTTTTCCCACAGCCTCATTCGGTGTGGTGAGGTAAACCTTTGTGGATATTAGTTACCTAATGCTCGTAACACAATCATCAGGCGTTTCCTAAAAAAATAATGCAGAGTTTGCAAAAAGGGATAAATTCTACGAGAGAAAACGGTATACTACCGAATTAGCTTTACGGATGTTTCTTCGGCACTTTACTGAGTAGTCAAATAAACATACGTTCTAATAATCTTCAACACAGAGCGTTTCTCTAGATTGCATCGTATTGGAATACTGGACCATGAGTATATTCGATTGAGCAGACCATCCTGCTTAAAAGGGGGCAGACGGGGAACTGATGTTATTCAGGTCCCTCCTATTCGTCCTAACCTTCTCTCTCTATGTACTAGAAGCACAACAGCAGATTCATTATATATACAATATATTCCTGGTCATTTGCTATTTCTTTAATTACCATTTCACATTTCACTGAAAAAAAAAGAAAATAAAATAATTATCTACAAACAAGGTGTGTTGATACTCCAAATAATTTTACACACGATCAAGCATCAGCAATAACAAACTGCGTTACACATATTATAAAGTTGTTATAAAGTGCACTGCTATTGAACTTCCGCTTATGCTCCTCTTCCGTATTCACCTTCTCTAACATCGTCAAAAACTTCTTGGATGTCTTCTATAACAAGCTGATCGATGGGAATGACTGGGTCTATTTCAACGACGGACGAAGCTAATACGGGGTTTTCTCCACAGCTTCATTTGGTACGGCTAAGTAAACCTTTCTAAATTTTTGTTCCATGAGTATTAGTCACACATCCGTAAGGGTTTCTTAATGAAATTATGCAGAGGTTGCAAAAAGTTATTTGGGGATACGAGAGAAAATGATGGGCTACCTAATTCGCAACACAGACGTTTCTCTTGCACTCCATAGGTTTGTCGCATTTCATCAGGTAGTCAAAATAAACTTCCACATAGGAGCCTTCCTCTGAATTGCGTCGTATTCAAATACATGCGAAAGAGTTTTGAAGAGGACATACCATCCAACTTTAAAGTTGGCGAACGGGGAACCGAAGTAATTCAGGTCCCTACTCTATGCCCTATACTTTTCTGTCATTGTACGAGAGGCACCACAACAGATTCTTTATGTATACAATCTACTTCCGGCCAATTTCTATTCCTGAAATACCATTCCACCTTACAACGTAAATTAATATCTGCGTTATACTTTTTTATGAAGTGGTAACAAAGTTCACTGCTACTTGACTTCCACTTTTGCTCCTCTTCCGCATTCTGCTTATTTTCCATTGACAAATATTTCTTGAATGTCTTCTCATTCATGCGGAACGATGGAAAAGCCTGTGTTTGCTTCAACTTAGGACTTTACTAAGACGTTGGTTTCTTCACAGCCGCATTCGGAGCGGTGAGTTTAACTTTCGCGGATTGGAGACCTTTGGGGAGTTCTCGCTCAAACTTTGTGCAATGGTCGGCTGTTTTCTTACGGGTCACTAGCACAGGAGTATTTGACTAATTTTTGATGATTGATTCAAGGCCAGACTTTTTAAAAAGCGAGCCACGGGCCAGTCAGCGTTAGCGACCCTGCGGCCATGACGGAGATGACCCCGTTATTCTGGACCGGCACGCTTTTTCGGGTTGTCTGAAGACCTCTTCGCCCGTGGCGTATCATAAAAACCCCTTGTCGATTGCAAAAAAGTGGCGATGAAACAGGTACTTTCGATCTATTCAATAAAGGAACAAACTCAATAACATGGCAAGAGAGAAAATACAACATAAAATAAGGAAGCACTTGCAAAATAAAAACAATCGTAATGCACTAACTCTCGCTGTTGTTATTCTTTTGATCCAAGCCCTGGGGATTAAAAATGATATAAAATATATACACACGTTCAAAAGTTTTGTCTTTGGTCAAAAATACTAAAAAAACAATTCACTAACGTATTACTGAACTTCGAAAATTTCCACTTGCCACATTGCTTTTATGATGAATAAAAGATTACAATTCCATACCGTTCTTGGAAGAAGAATATGTTTCTGTGAAAAATTTTAAATTAATAATTTATGCTAAATTTTATTTGATACATCTTGACATCAAACATCATACTCTCCCGCATACACTCCTCCTCCAGCCACTTCCGTTGAACAGAAACTAACCGGTTCTCAAGCCATTTTCCATTTCTTTTCCAAAGCGTTCCAAGAATTGCAGTCTTCACACCCCTATGCACAAAACTTATTACCGTGATACTCTGTGTTCAAGCAATTTGACATTTCATACGTACCTTCCGGAAAGTTTGGTGGTACCAATAGGGCACCAATCAGGTAAACGCTGGCTCCCGTTTCCCCAAGTGCCGAAAGTTCCATTCCAATGACTTGAGACTGCATACGTAGAAGTTTCCTAGAAGGTTGCTTATTTGTTGTAGTTACGGACTCCGGGATCACTGTGGCTGGAGCTATCAATTCTACTGCAGCTAGAAACTGATAACTGACTTCTACCAAGAAAAAAGAAGACATTTTTAATTTAGATTTCATCAGGCACTGCTAAAGGTAGCTTAAAAAAAGGGTGTGGTCCTTTTGTCCTAATTCTTGGGCATCTTTATCTTGTGCCTCGCATTGAGATAAGAATGAATTAGAGTTGTGGCAGACATCGATGATACATTGCGAGCAAAAGATTTGCCCAAAATGCCATACGTACAAGGCTGTCGCTATGGGGACGTTTTTTTCCTTTTCCACTCTATTCCTTACCTCCTAAAATATGGTTTTTAGTTCTTGCATTATTGTACGAACAACACTCATCCTCATAACCTCAAGACTAATTGGTGGATAACTTTACTGCCAATTCTCACAAAATACAAAACAGGTTGTATTGTAACTCAGAGTAAAATATTACTACATCTCCACCTGCAACGTCATATCACCGTTTGATAATGATATTTTCTTCACAAAGATTCCAAATGCGATTTTGTTTACCCAGAGAGATCGATGGATGCTGGTAATCAATTACTGCATTCATGTTTTCCAGTAATAGGTTTCCTTGTACGAAGGCCTTCTACATCACTTCGATTACAGTCATCGTAGTCGAAATCTCCAATCTCTTGATTTTGAACAAAGTCTTTACGCACCTAGGCACGTTCATCTTGTGCTCGCGTTACACCGTGTTTATGGAAGCTGGCCATTCCTACCTCACCTACCGAAAAATTAGTGGTACAATCGCGCCTTTGTTTTTGGCGTCCTCAAACTGACTGCTAAGGCAGGCTTCCGAAGGCCTCTTTATGGGCGGAGTTAGGTTTTTGCTGGGAAGAATGGGCTGGACACTTTACGATTTGCCTCGCTTAATATGTTTATTCTGAGGTAAAAGGATAATTCATGACTTGCTCGTAATTATAAACAGGGATCGCATAGTTTTGGGTCAGCTTCATTGCTGATTAATCTTTTCCTAGTTATTGCTACCAGGTTTAGCACTGATGTAACAAACGTCTTGTTCTCCCTGGTAAACTCGCTCCTCAAACCGCTGCCTTTGAAAATCAATGAACCGGTTTGCATGCCTTTTTCAATTACCTTTCCAAAGAGTACCGAAAATGCGGCCATAACTATGAATTTCATCATGATGCAAGACATCATCTGTGCCATAGTATATCTGTTGAAACTTTTAATAAGACACTTGCCTAAAAAGTAACAGTTAAGTACACAATGTGACATTTTGTGTCTAATATGAGAATTTCTAGAAGACCCCATTGAATAAAATCCATCCTATATATATATATATACAAAATACGGCATCAGAAATTGATGAAAAATGAATCTATTTCCACTGCAAACACTGATCAAATTAAGATAAAGCAGCAAAAAAGGCAATACATTTTTTTAAAGTTATCAATATTTCCCCTAGTAACGAAATTTAATGGCTCTTGCTGGCAAATGATTAGTGCATTCACCGCTTCTAGCCAGGGGTATTTCTTTATGAAGGCCTTCTATATCTATTCAGAAACTCCGAACGTAAACGAAATCTCAAATCTATTGATTATCAAGGAAGTATCCATACACTTAAGCAAGGTCAGAATATGGCCGTGTTTTCCTGTGTTAATGGAACTTGGCCATTCATACCTCCCTCCGAAAAGTACCGTAAGTCCCCCAATCATGCCATTGCCGTCTCCGGTGTTGAAGAGCGTGGAGATTTACTTTCCAAAAACTTGTATCAATAGACGTAACAGCTTGCCAGAGGACATGTTATTGGTGACATTGGCTATTTCTTCGTTTGCATTGGCTGGAGCTCTCTATTCCATTGCAATTAAGACTGTTACCTAACATCTATCAACTTTACTGAGTACACACTACTTCATTATTGATTTCCTCTGGCATTGATAAAAGTAGCTAAAGATGATGGTCTGGTCCCTTCGTCGGATTTCTTGGACATATTATTCTTTCTCTCGTGACTCGCATGGAGATGAGAATGAACTAGAGGTGCTGCAGACATCGATGACGCATTTCAAATAAAAGAATTTCCAGAAATGCCATGCGTCCAAGTCATTCATTTTGATTACGAAATTCTCTATTTCAAAATGCATTACTTGCGAAAAATGTTTTTTTAGTATTTTAATATGGTACCATTGAAGCTCTCTGTCATCATCTACGGATTTTTTGCTGCGTATCTAAAGCACCTTCTCTCACCAAATACATCGCCGGTGGTTCGCCTACATAACGCTCAATGTATCTTAGAACGAGATACAAGTACATATGTAGTTGCACTAATTTTTTTCCCTTTGGCATTTCAAATATTGTCATTTTTCTTCTAGTGGAATTACATGGTGATAGCAAAGATGAATTTCGGCCATGTCTTCGTATGATTTCCCGTCGAATGATAAGAGTCTCTGGCTGGGCAGCAAGTGGGCCACATTTACGTGTAATCCTCGGACCGAGAGTAGCCTACTCCCATCTATCACCCTTGATGGGATACCCATAGGTCCCGCCATTCTCGTTGGTCCTTTTACTGATAATCACTCTAGAAAATTCTACACTCTGTCATCTCATTCTTTTCCATCGACTAACACCCGCATGCGTAGAAGCGTCCAAGAAGTCAGGTTATTGGTGATATTTACGGAATCTAGGATCGTTGGTGCTGGAACTGGAAGTTTCTTTCCTATTCTCAACATAATATATCCCGCTGGCACTCAGGGCACCCGATGTATGTGGTATCCGAGAGAGAGTCGGAACTTCGATGGAGAATAAGGCCGTCGGGCGCTCAGTATACAGTCTAGCTAATGTCGTTCCACGGAAATGTCGCGTTGGATGAGGTAAACTTTGGAAGTTGGTTGAGATGCGCGGATGAAAGTTCTTACCCTTTGGTTCAACTGTTCCATGATGGTAGGAACCAGCCATTCCTCGTTGCCGTCTGGGTTCTTCCGCCTCCAGCTCCTTTTCCACCATAATAGACTTCTGGGAAGTCTTCTTGAGGACACAATCGGTGAACGATGCAGTGAATGGGCCCGTTAGGACTACAAAAGCAGAAATACGGTGATTTCTTCACAGTCGCATTCGTTGCGGTGGTGTTATCGTTCGCAGTTTTAGTAGTAGTATTACATAAAGTGTTTCGATAGCTTAGGTCATTTCGAAAATTGGCTCCCACCGGGATTTGAACCCGGGATCTCTTTCACCAAAGGCAAACGCACTATCCACATGACTATCCGGGAGCGCCTTTGCAGTTTTCTTCGCTTTGATTATCGAAGCGATTTTCTTGAAGAGCCCCTTTGCATTTGGCGTCGTCATCCCGTCTGCTGAAGCCAGGCTTCCAACGGCCTCTTTTTGTCGGAGGGAGGTTGTTGTTGGGAAACGATGGGCTTCACTCTTTGAAAGATTGCACAAGTTTTGGATCGTCTTTTATGCTGATTAATCGTAGCCTTCTAATTGCTACCAAGTGGAGCGATGACGTGTCAAACATTTTGCTCTCCAGGATACACTTGCTCCCCCAGCCGCCGCCGTTGAACAGTGATTAACCGGTTTCCACGCCTTTCCAAATTTCTTTTTAAAAGAGTACTGATAATGCAATCATAACTATTGAATTTCATCATGATACAAGACATCATTTGTGCCACATAAAATCTGTTGGAAATTTAAATCAGACACTTAATATAAAAGTAACAGCAATGTACAAAACGTGGCCTTTTGTCTACATTATTAACAATTCTAGTAGAAGAGATCTATCCAATATTTTCCAAATACGGTATCCAATCGTTATCCAGTAGTCTATCAGCTAGGAACGCTGTCTGAACTTTACTTTTGAAGGATATTTTCCTCTGAAGTAACATCTATCTTCAAGAATAGGTCCCATTACTTGCATTGTCCAATTGGGTCGTATTTTGTGTTGAATTTATCAAATCGATGAAAGGTGTTTCAATCTTGAAAAGATGATGAAACATGAAACCTTTTCTTTCCTAAAAATATATCCGCAAATCTCCGTAATGAATTCCTATGGAATACTCTTGATAGCTAGGTCATTGAGATCAGAATTAGTTCTGCTCACTACTCTGCAAGTATCCAGGATTATAGACTCTTCAATCAAATGTAAGGTTTAATAATTCAAGATTGTTCTCCTAAAATTGGATTGTAGGTTGAAATAGGGTTGAAATTGGGTTAGTACCACTGAAGAACATCGACGAAGGACTTTAATAATTTCTTAAAGTTCGGAGACGCAAAACTTATTCTCATTAGAGATGCGCGGATTTCCCCCTATATGAAGTTCTCTTTGCACCGTATCTGGCGCTCCTTTTTCCGTTAGATGGACTTTAAATAACATAAGAAGATGTTCCTCCACCATATCGGTGGAAATTGGTTCTTTTCACTCTGCTATTGCTCAGCTGAGGTATGTTCTTCCCAAAAAAGTCACGGCTTTTTCCTACATTCCCTGGGGTACTCACACACTGCATTATATTTTTAACCCACGCAGGAGAATCTTTCGAAGATATTTCGGCATCTGTGTCCTTTCAACCCACGAAAGAACTTCTCCTTGGTCACCTTTAGCGCATTACTCCATATTCTATTGGTTTTCGGGACTCTCCTTCGCGTCTACCGCTCTTTCATCTTCAGAGATGGGATTGAAAGCACCGAACACTCCCTTCGTCACCGGATTTTCGGGCACTTGAGCACCACCTCCGCCCGAACCAGTGGTTCCATTTTCTTGATAACCATCATAATCGATGTAATGATACATCGCACCAGACGGTCATTCTTGTTTTTTAATATCACTTTCCTACTATAATTTGGCAAACTTTGATGGATTCGCATTCAAATATACGCACTCATCAAATCTGCATACAGTATCACATTCACTTTATTTTGGCAATTTTTTGGAGAATCTGTTGGCGCATTATAGGCAAATATAACAGGAATGCCGACTTGGTGCCATCGAGGAGTACAGGATGATGGCACATTATTGCACTGCAGTGAATACTCCTTCAACTTTATCCTTCTGGGAGTTGGCGTCCTCCCTTCATATGGTACTTATTTTAAATAGATCAGCATGGATTGAGTCAGCTTCTTGCAGCAACATAGACTGCCCATTCTCTCTAGCTGACCCATTATCCATAATGATTGAACATTCTGACCACACTGAGAGAAAGGCATGCTGTACTTATCATGAGTAAGCGAAGGCAACGTGTCTCTTAGCATAATAAGCATTTAGATTTTTTAATATTAAATTTTGCATGCAATGCCGGATTTTAAAAAGATGCGTATAACCAGGGTTATTATGGATGAAAATAAGCCAATGCACAGCTAAGGGAGAACATTTTGAAAATGCTTTTATGTTGAATAAAAAATCTCAATTCCATACCGTTCTTGGAAGAAGAATATGTTTCTGTGAAAAATTTTAAATTAATAATTTATGCTAAATTTTATTTGATACATCTTGACATCAAACATCATACTCTGCTGCATACACTCGTCTTCCAGCCACTTCCATTGAACAGAAACTAACCGGTTCTCACGCTATTTTACATTTCCTTTCCAAAGCGTTCCGAGAATTGCAGTCTTCACACCCCTATGCACAAAACTTATTACCGTGATACTCTGTGTTCAAGCAATTTGACATTTCATACGTACCTTCCGGAAAGTTTGGTGGTACCAATAGGGCACCAATCAGGTAAACGCTGGCTCCCGTTTCCCCAAGTGCCGAAAGTTCCATTCCAATGACTTGAGACTGCATACGTAGAAGTTTCCTAGAAGATTGCTTATTTGTTGTAGTTACGGACTCCGGGATCACTGTGGCTGGAGCTATCAATTCTACTGCAGCTAGAAACTGATAACTGACATCTACCAAGAAAAAAAGAAGACATTTATAATTTAGATTTCATCAGGCACTGCTAAAGGTAGCTTAAAAAAAGGGTGTGGTCCTTTTGTCCTAATTCTTGGGCATCTTTATCTTGTGCCTCGCATTGAGATAAGAATGAATTAGAGTTGTGGCAGACATCGATGATACATTGCGAGCAAAAGATTTGCCCAAAATGCCATACGTACAAGGCTGTCGCTATGGGGACGTTTTTTTCCTTTTCCACTCTATTCCTTACCTCCTAAAATATGGTTTTTAGTTCTTGCATTATTGTACGAACAACACTCATCCTCATAACCTCAAGACTAATTGGTGGATACCTTTACTGCCAATTCTCACAAAATACAAAACAGGTTGTATTGTAACTCAGAGTAAAATATTACTACATCTCCACCTGCAACGTCATATCACCGTTTGATAATGATATTTTCTTCACAAAGATTCCAAATGCGATTTTGTTTACCCAGAGAGATCGATGGATGCTGGTAATCAATTACTGCATTCATGTTTTCCAGTAATAGGTTTCCTTGTACGAAGGCCTTCTACATCACTTCGATTACAGTCATCGTAGTCGAAATCTCCAATCTCTTGATTTTGAACAAAGTCTTTACGCACCTAGGCACGTTCATCATGTGCTCGCGTTACACCGTGTTTATGGAAGCTGGCCATTCCTACCTCACCTACCGAAAAATTAGTGGTACAATCGCGCCTTTGTTTTTGGCGTCCTCAAACTGACTGCTAAGGCAGGCTTCCGAAGGCCTCTTTATGGGCGGAGTTAGGTTTTTGCTGGGAAGAATGGGCTGGACACTTTACGATTTGCCTCGCTTAATATGTTTATTCTGAGGTAAAAGAATAATTCATGACTTGCTCGTAATTATAAACAGGGATCGCATAGTTTTGGGTCAGCTTCATTGCTGATTAATCTTTTCCTAGTTATTGCTACCAGGTTTAGCACTGATGTAACAAACGTCTTGTTCTCCCTGGTAAACTCGCTCCTCAAACCGCTGCCTTTGAAAATCAATGAACCGGTTTGCATGCCTTTTTCAATTACCTTTCCAAAGAGTACCGAAAATGCGGCCATAACTATGAATTTCATCATGATGCAAGACATCATCTGTACCATAGTATATCTGTTGAAACTTTTAATAAGACACTTGCCTAAAAAGTAACAGTTAAGTACACAATGTGACATTTTGTGTCTAATATGAGAATTTCTAGAAGACCCCATTGAATAAAATCCATCCTATATATATATATATACAAAATACGGCATCAGAAATTGATGAAAAATGAATCTATTTCCACTGCAAACACTGATCAAATTAAGATAAAGCAGCAAAAAAGGCAATAAATTTTTTTAAAGTTATCAATATTTCCCCTAGTAACGAAATTTAATGGCTCTTGCTGGCAAATGATTAGTGCATTCACCGCTTCTAGCCAGGGGTATTTCTTTATGAAAGCCTTCTATATCTATTCAGAAACTCCGAACGTAAACGAAATCTCAAATCTATTGATTATCAAGGAAGTATCCATACACTTAAGCAAGGTCAGAATATGGCCGCGTTTTCCTGTGTTAATGGAACTTGGCCATTCATACCTCCCTCCGAAAAGTACCGTAAGTCCCCCAATCATGCCATTGCCGTCTCCGGTGTTGAAGAGCGTGGAGATTTACTTTCCAAAAACTTGTATCAATAGACGTAACAGCTTGCCAGAGGACATGTTATTGGTGACATTGACTATTTCTTCGTTTGCATTGGCTGGAGCTCTCTATTCCATTGCAATTAAGACTGTTACCTAACATCTATCAACTTGTGAGTACACACTACTTCATTATTGATTTCCTCTGGCATTGATAAAAGTAGCTAAAGATGATGGTCTGGTCCCTTCGTCGGATTTCTTGGACATATTATTCTTTCTCTCGTGACTCGCATGGAGATGAGAATGAACTAGAGGTGCTGCAGACATCGATGACGCATTTCAAATAAAAGAATTTCCAGAAATGCCATGCGTCCAAGTCATTCATTTTGATTACGAAATTCTCTATTTCAAAATGCATTACTTGCGAAAAATGTTTTTTTAGTATTTTAATATGGTACCATTGAAGCTCTCTGTCATCATCTACGGATTTTTTGCTGCGTATCTAAAGCACCTTCTCTCACCAAATACATCGCCGGTGGTTCGCCTACATAACGCTCAATGTATCTTAGAACGAGATACAAGTACATATGTAGTTGCACTAATTTTTTTCCCTTTGGCATTTCAAATATTGTCATTTTTCTTCTAGTGGAATTACATGGTGATAGCAAAGATGAATTTCGGCCATGTCTTCGTATGATTTCCCGTCGAATGATAAGAGTCTCTGGCTGGGCAGCAAGTGGGCCACATTTACGTGTAATCCTCGGACCGAGAGTAGCCTACTCCCATCTATCACCCTTGATGGGATACCCATAGGTCCCGCCATTCTCGTTGGTCCTTTTACTGATAATCACTCTAGAAAATTCTACACTCTGTCATCTCATTCTTTTCCATCGACTAACACCCGCATGCGTAGAAGCGTCCAAGAAGTCAGGTTATTGGTGATATTTACGGAATCTAGGATCGTTGGTGCTGGAACTGGAAGTTTCTTTCCTATTCTCAACATAATATATCCCGCTGGCACTCAGGGCACCCGATGTATGTGGTATCCGAGAGAGAGTCGGAACTTCGATGGAGAATAAGGCCGTCGGGCGCTCAGTATACAGTCTAGCTAATGTCGTTCCACGGAAATGTCGCGTTGGATGAGGTAAACTTTGGAAGTTGGTTGAGATGCGCGGATGAAAGTTCTTACCCTTTGGTTCAACTGTTCCATGATGGTAGGAACCAGCCATTCCTCGTTGCCGTCTGGGTTCTTCCGCCTCCAGCTCCTTTTCCACCATAATAGACTTCTGGGAAGTCTTCTTGAGGACACAATCGGTGAACGATGCAGTGAATGGGCCCGTTAGGACTACAAAAGCAGAAATACGGTGATTTCTTCACAGTCGCATTCGTTGCGGTGGTGTTATCGTTCGCAGTTTTAGTAGTAGTATTACATAAAGTGTTTCGATAGCTTAGGTCATTTCGAAAATTGGCTCCCACCGGGATTTGAACCCGGGATCTCTTTCACCAAAGGCAAACGCACTATCCACATGACTATCCGGGAGCGCCTTTGCAGTTTTCTTCGCTTTGATTATCGAAGCGATTTTCTTGAAGAGCCCCTTTGCATTTGGCGTCGTCATCCCGTCTGCTGAAGCCAGGCTTCCAACGGCCTCTTTTTGTCGGAGGGAGGTTGTTGTTGGGAAACGATGGGCTTCACTCTTTGAAAGATTGCACAAGTTTTGGATCGTCTTTTATGCTGATTAATCGTAGCCTTCTAATTGCTACCAAGTGGAGCGATGACGTGTCAAACATTTTGCTCTCCAGGATACACTTGCTCCCCCAGCCGCCGCCGTTGAACAGTGATTAACCGGTTTCCACGCCTTTCCAAATTTCTTTTTAAAAGAGTACTGATAATGCAATCATAACTATTGAATTTCATCATGATACAAGACATCATTTGTGCCACATAAAATCTGTTGGAAATTTAAATCAGACACTTAATATAAAAGTAACAGCAATGTACAAAACGTGGCCTTTTGTCTACATTATTAACAATTCTAGTAGAAGAGATCTATCCAATATTTTCCAAATACGGTATCCAATCGTTATCCAGTAGTCTATCAGCTAGGAACGCTGTCTGAACTTTACTTTTGAAGGATATTTTCCTCTGAAGTAACATCTATCTTCAAGAATAGGTCCCATTACTTGCATTGTCCAATTGGGTCGTATTTTGTGTTGAATTTATCAAATCGATGAAAGGTGTTTCAATCTTGAAAAGATGATGAAACATGAAACCTTTTCTTTCCTAAAAATATATCCGCAAATCTCCGTAATGAATTCCTATGGAATACTCTTGATAGCTAGGTCATTGAGATCAGAATTAGTTCTGCTCACTACTCTGCAAGTATCCAGGATTATAGACTCTTCAATCAAATGTAAGGTTTAATAATTCAAGATTGTTCTCCTAAAATTGGATTGTAGGTTGAAATAGGGTTGAAATTGGGTTAGTACCACTGAAGAACATCGACGAAGGACTTTAATAATTTCTTAAAGTTCGGAGACGCAAAACTTATTCTCATTAGAGATGCGCGGATTTCCCGCTATATGAAATTCTCTTTGCACCGTATCTGGCGCTCCTTTTTCCGTTGGATGGACTTTAAATAACATAAGAAGATGTTCCTCCACCATATTGGTGGAAATTGGTTCTTTTCACTCTGCTATTGCTCAGCTGAGGTATGTTCTTCCCAAAAAAGTCACGGCTTTTTCCTACATTCCCTGGGGTACTCACACACTGCATTATATTTTTAACCCACGCAGGAGAATCTTTCGAAGATATTTCGGCATCTGTGTCCTTTCAACCCACGAAAGAACTTCTCCTTGGTCACCTTTAGCGCATTACTCCATATTCTATTGGTTTTCGGGACTCTCCTTCGCGTCTACCGCTCTTTCATCTTCAGAGATGGGATTGAAAGCACCGAACACTCCCTTCGTCACCGGATTTTCGGGCACTTGAGCACCACCTCCGCCCGAACCAGTGGTTCCATTTTCTTGATAACCATCATAATCGATGTAATGATACATCGCACCAGACGGTCATTCTTGTTTTTTAATATCACTTTCCTACTATAATTTGGCAAACTTTGATGGATTCGCATTTAAATATACGCACTCATCAAATTTGCATACAGTATCACATTCACTTTATTTTGGCAATTTTTTGGGGAATCTGTTGGCGCATTATAGGCAAATATAACAGGAATGCCGACTTGGTGCCATCGAGGAGTACAGGATGATGGCACATTATTGCACTGCAGTGAATACTCCTTCAACTTTATCCTTCTGGGAGTTGGCGTCCTCCCTTCATACGGTACTTATTTTAAATAGATCAGCATGGATTGAGTCAGCTTCTTGCAGCAACATAGACTGCCCATTCTCTCTAGCTGACCCATTATCCATAATGATTGAACATTCTGACCACACTGAGAAAAAGGCATGCTGTACTTATCATGAGTAAGCGAAGGCAACGTGTCTCTTAGCATAATAAGCATTTAGATTTTTTAATATTAAATTTTGCATGCAATGCCGGATTTTAAAAAGATGCGTATAACCAGGGTTATTATGGATGAAAATAAGCCAAAGCACAGCTAAGGGAGAATATTTTGAAAATGCTTTTATGTTGAATAAAAAATCTCAATTCCATACCGTTCTTGGAAGAAGAATATGTTGTTGTGAAAAATTTTAAATTAATAATTTATGCTAAATTTTATTTGATACATCTTGACATCAAACATCATACTCTGCTGCATACACTCGTCTTCCAGCCACTTCCATTGAACAGAAACTAACCGGTTCTCACGCTATTTTACATTTCCTTTCCGAAGCGTTCCGAGAATTGCAGTCTTCACACCCCTATGCACAAAACTTATTACCGTGATACTCTGTGTTCAAGCAATTTGACATTTCATACGTACCTTCCGGAAAGTTTGGTGGTACCAATAGGGCACCAATCAGGTAAACGCTGGCTCCCGTTTCCCCAAGTGCCGAAAGTTCCATTCCAATGACTTGAGACTGCATACGTAGAAGTTTCCTAGAAGGTTGCTTATTTGTTGTAGTTACGGACTCCGGGATCACTGTGGCTGGAGCTATCAATTCTACTGCAGCTAGAAACTGATAACTGACTTCTACCAAGAAAAAAGAAGACATTTTTAATTTAGATTTCATCAGGCACTGCTAAAGGTAGCTTAAAAAAAGGGTGTGGTCCTTTTGTCCTAATTCTTGGGCATCTTTATCTTGTGCCTCGCATTGAGATAAGAATGAATTAGAGTTGTGGCAGACATCGATGATACATTGCGAGCAAAAGATTTGCCCAAAATGCCATACGTACAAGGCTGTCGCTATGGGGACGTTTTTTTCCTTTTCCACTCTATTCCTTACCTCCTAAAATATGGTTTTTAGTTCTTGCATTATTGTACGAACAACACTCATCCTCATAACCTCAAGACTAATTGGTGGATACCTTTACTGCCAATTCTCACAAAATACAAAACAGGTTGTATTGTAACTCAGAGTAAAATATTACTACATCTCCACCTGCAACGTCATATCACCGTTTGATAATGATATTTTCTTCACAAAGATTCCAAATGCGATTTTGTTTACCCAGAGAGATCGATGGATGCTGGTAATCAATTACTGCATTCATGTTTTCCAGTAATAGGTTTCCTTGTACGAAGGCCTTCTACATCACTTCGATTACAGTCATCGTAGTCGAAATCTCCAATCTCTTGATTTTGAAGGAAGTCTTTACGCACCTAGGCACGTTCATCTTGTGCTCGCGTTACACCGTGTTTATGGAAGCTGGCCATTCCTACCTCACCTACCGAAAAATTAGTGGTACAATCGCGCCTTTGTTTTTGGCGTCCTCAAACTGACTGCTAAGGCAGGCTTCCGAAGGCCTCTTTATGGGCGGAGTTAGGTTTTTGCTGGGAAGAATGGGCTGGACACTTTACGATTTGCCTCGCTTAATATGTTTATTCTGAGGTAAAAGGATAATTCATGACTTGCTCGTAATTATAAACAGGGATCGCATAGTTTTGGGTCAGCTTCATTGCTGATTAATCTTTTCCTAGTTATTGCTACCAGGTTTAGCACTGATGTAACAAACGTCTTGTTCTCCCTGGTAAACTCGCTCCTCAAACCGCTGCCTTTGAAAATCAATGAACCGGTTTGCATGCCTTTTTCAATTACCTTTCCAAAGAGTACCGAAAATGCGGCCATAACTATGAATTTCATCATGATGCAAGACATCATCTGTGCCATAGTATATCTGTTGAAACTTTTAATAAGACACTTGCCTAAAAAGTAACAGTTAAGTACACAATGTGACATTTTGTGTCTAATATGAGAATTTCTAGAAGACCCCATTGAATAAAATCCATCCTATATATATATATATACAAAATACGGCATCAGAAATTGATGAAAAATGAATCTATTTCCACTGCAAACACTGATCAAATTAAGATAAAGCAGCAAAAAAGGCAATCAATTTTTTTAAAGTTATCAATATTTCCCCTAGTAACGAAATTTAATGGCTCTTGCTGGCAAATGATTAGTGCATTCACCGCTTCTAGCCAGGGGTATTTCTTTATGAAGGCCTTCTATATCTATTCAGAAACTCCGAACGTAAACGAAATCTCAAATCTATTGATTATCAAGGAAGTATCCATACACTTAAGCAAGGTCAGAATATGGCCGCGTTTTCCTGTGTTAATGGAACTTGGCCATTCATACCTCCCTCCGAAAAGTACCGTAAGTCCCCCAATCATGCCATTGCCGTCTCCGGTGTTGAAGAGCGTGGAGATTTACTTTCCAAAAACTTGTATCAATAGACGTAACAGCTTGCCAGAGGACATGTTATTGGTGACATTGGCTATTTCTTCGTTTGCATTGGCTGGAGCTCTCTATTCCATTGCAATTAAGACTGTTACCTAACATCTATCAACTTATGAGTACACACTACTTCATTATTGATTTCCTCTGGCATTGATAAAAGTAGCTAAAGATGATGGTCTGGTCCCTTCGTCGGATTTCTTGGACATATTATTCTTTCTCTCGTGACTCGCATGGAGATGAGAATGAACTAGAGGTGCTGCAGACATCGATGACGCATTTCAAATAAAAGAATTTCCAGAAATGCCATGCGTCCAAGTCATTCATTTTGATTACGAAATTCTCTATTTCAAAATGCATTACTTGCGAAAAATGTTTTTTTAGTATTTTAATATGGTACCATTGAAGCTCTCTGTCATCATCTACGGATTTTTTGCTGCGTATCTAAAGCACCTTCTCTCACCAAATACATCGCCGGTGGTTCGCCTACATAACGCTCAATGTATCTTAGAACGAGATACAAGTACATATGTAGTTGCACTAATTTTTTTCCCTTTGGCATTTCAAATATTGTCATTTTTCTTCTAGTGGAATTACATGGTGATAGCAAAGATGAATTTCGGCCATGTCTTCGTATGATTTCCCGTCGAATGATAAGAGTCTCTGGCTGGGCAGCAAGTGGGCCACATTTACGTGTAATCCTCGGACCGAGAGTAGCCTACTCCCATCTATCACCCTTGATGGGATACCCATAGGTCCCGCCATTCTCGTTGGTCCTTTTACTGATAATCACTCTAGAAAATTCTACACTCTGTCATCTCATTCTTTTCCATCGACTAACACCCGCATGCGTAGAAGCGTCCAAGAAGTCAGGTTATTGGTGATATTTACGGAATCTAGGATCGTTGGTGCTGGAACTGGAAGTTTCTTTCCTATTCTCAACATAATATATCCCGCTGGCACTCAGGGCACCCGATGTATGTGGTATCCGAGAGAGAGTCGGAACTTCGATGGAGAATAAGGCCGTCGGGCGCTCAGTATACAGTCTAGCTAATGTCGTTCCACGGAAATGTCGCGTTGGATGAGGTAAACTTTGGAAGTTGGTTGAGATGCGCGGATGAAAGTTCTTACCCTTTGGTTCAACTGTTCCATGATGGTAGGAACCAGCCATTCCTCGTTGCCGTCTGGGTTCTTCCGCCTCCAGCTCCTTTTCCACCATAATAGACTTCTGGGAAGTCTTCTTGAGGACACAATCGGTGAACGATGCAGTGAATGGGCCCGTTAGGACTACAAAAGCAGAAATACGGTGATTTCTTCACAGTCGCATTCGTTGCGGTGGTGTTATCGTTCGCAGTTTTAGTAGTAGTATTACATAAAGTGTTTCGATAGCTTAGGTCATTTCGAAAATTGGCTCCCACCGGGATTTGAACCCGGGATCTCTTTCACCAAAGGCAAACGCACTATCCACATGACTATCCGGGAGCGCCTTTGCAGTTTTCTTCGCTTTGATTATCGAAGCGATTTTCTTGAAGAGCCCCTTTGCATTTGGCGTCGTCATCCCGTCTGCTGAAGCCAGGCTTCCAACGGCCTCTTTTTGTCGGAGGGAGGTTGTTGTTGGGAAACGATGGGCTTCACTCTTTGAAAGATTGCACAAGTTTTGGATCGTCTTTTATGCTGATTAATCGTAGCCTTCTAATTGCTACCAAGTGGAGCGATGACGTGTCAAACATTTTGCTCTCCAGGATACACTTGCTCCCCCAGCCGCCGCCGTTGAACAGTGATTAACCGGTTTCCACGCCTTTCCAAATTTCTTTTTAAAAGAGTACTGATAATGCAATCATAACTATTGAATTTCATCATGATACAAGACATCATTTGTGCCACATAAAATCTGTTGGAAATTTAAATCAGACACTTAATATAAAAGTAACAGCAATGTACAAAACGTGGCCTTTTGTCTACATTATTAACAATTCTAGTAGAAGAGATCTATCCAATATTTTCCAAATACGGTATCCAATCGTTATCCAGTAGTCTATCAGCTAGGAACGCTGTCTGAACTTTACTTTTGAAGGATATTTTCCTCTGAAGTAACATCTATCTTCAAGAATAGGTCCCATTACTTGCATTGTCCAATTGGGTCGTATTTTGTGTTGAATTTATCAAATCGATGAAAGGTGTTTCAATCTTGAAAAGATGATGAAACATGAAACCTTTTCTTTCCTAAAAATATATCCGCAAATCTCCGTAATGAATTCCTATGGAATACTCTTGATAGCTAGGTCATTGAGATCAGAATTAGTTCTGCTCACTACTCTGCAAGTATCCAGGATTATAGACTCTTCAATCAAATGTAAGGTTTAATAATTCAAGATTGTTCTCCTAAAATTGGATTGTAGGTTGAAATAGGGTTGAAATTGGGTTAGTACCACTGAAGAACATCGACGAAGGACTTTAATAATTTCTTAAAGTTCGGAGACGCAAAACTTATTCTCATTAGAGATGCGCGGATTTCCCGCTATATGAAATTCTCTTTGCACCGTATCTGGCGCTCCTTTTTCCGTTGGATGGACTTTAAATAACATAAGAAGATGTTCCTCCACCATATTGGTGGAAATTGGTTCTTTTCACTCTGCTATTGCTCAGCTGAGGTATGTTCTTCCCAAAAAAGTCACGGCTTTTTCCTACATTCCCTGGGGTACTCACACACTGCATTATATTTTTAACCCACGCAGGAGAATCTTTCGAAGATATTTCGGCATCTGTGTCCTTTCAACCCACGAAAGAACTTCTCCTTGGTCACCTTTAGCGCATTACTCCATATTCTATTGGTTTTCGGGACTCTCCTTCGCGTCTACCGCTCTTTCATCTTCAGAGATGGGATTGAAAGCACCGAACACTCCCTTCGTCACCGGATTTTCGGGCACTTGAGCACCACCTCCGCCCGAACCAGTGGTTCCATTTTCTTGATAACCATCATAATCGATGTAATGATACATCGCACCAGACGGTCATTCTTGTTTTTTAATATCACTTTCCTACTATAATTTGGCAAACTTTGATGGATTCGCATTTAAATATACGCACTCATCAAATTTGCATACAGTATCACATTCACTTTATTTTGGCAATTTTTTGGGGAATCTGTTGGCGCATTATAGGCAAATATAACAGGAATGCCGACTTGGTGCCATCGAGGAGTACAGGATGATGGCACATTATTGCACTGCAGTGAATACTCCTTCAACTTTATCCTTCTGGGAGTTGGCGTCCTCCCTTCATACGGTACTTATTTTAAATAGATCAGCATGGATTGAGTCAGCTTCTTGCAGCAACATAGACTGCCCATTCTCTCTAGCTGACCCATTATCCATAATGATTGAACATTCTGACCACACTGAGAAAAAGGCATGCTGTACTTATCATGAGTAAGCGAAGGCAACGTGTCTCTTAGCATAATAAGCATTTAGATTTTTTAATATTAAATTTTGCATGCAATGCCGGATTTTAAAAAGATGCGTATAACCAGGGTTATTATGGATGAAAATAAGCCAAAGCACAGCTAAGGGAGAATATTTTGAAAATGCTTTTATGTTGAATAAAAAATCTCAATTCCATACCGTTCTTGGAAGAAGAATATGTTGTTGTGAAAAATTTTAAATTAATAATTTATGCTAAATTTTATTTGATACATCTTGACATCAAACATCATACTCTGCTGCATACACTCGTCTTCCAGCCACTTCCATTGAACAGAAACTAACCGGTTCTCACGCTATTTTACATTTCCTTTCCGAAGCGTTCCGAGAATTGCAGTCTTCACACCCCTATGCACAAAACTTATTACCGTGATACTCTGTGTTCAAGCAATTTGACATTTCATACGTACCTTCCGGAAAGTTTGGTGGTACCAATAGGGCACCAATCAGGTAAACGCTGGCTCCCGTTTCCCCAAGTGCCGAAAGTTCCATTCCAATGACTTGAGACTGCATACGTAGAAGTTTCCTAGAAGGTTGCTTATTTGTTGTAGTTACGGACTCCGGGATCACTGTGGCTGGAGCTATCAATTCTACTGCAGCTAGAAACTGATAACTGACTTCTACCAAGAAAAAAGAAGACATTTTTAATTTAGATTTCATCAGGCACTGCTAAAGGTAGCTTAAAAAAAGGGTGTGGTCCTTTTGTCCTAATTCTTGGGCATCTTTATCTTGTGCCTCGCATTGAGATAAGAATGAATTAGAGTTGTGGCAGACATCGATGATACATTGCGAGCAAAAGATTTGCCCAAAATGCCATACGTACAAGGCTGTCGCTATGGGGACGTTTTTTTCCTTTTCCACTCTATTCCTTACCTCCTAAAATATGGTTTTTAGTTCTTGCATTATTGTACGAACAACACTCATCCTCATAACCTCAAGACTAATTGGTGGATAACTTTACTGCCAATTCTCACAAAATACAAAACAGGTTGTATTGTAACTCAGAGTAAAATATTACTACATCTCCACCTGCAACGTCATATCACCGTTTGATAATGATATTTTCTTCACAAAGATTCCAAATGCGATTTTGTTTACCCAGAGAGATCGATGGATGCTGGTAATCAATTACTGCATTCATGTTTTCCAGTAATAGGTTTCCTTGTACGAAGGCCTTCTACATCACTTCGATTACAGTCATCGTAGTCGAAATCTCCAATCTCTTGATTTTGAACAAAGTCTTTACGCACCTAGGCACGTTCATCTTGTGCTCGCGTTACACCGTGTTTATGGAAGCTGGCCATTCCTACCTCACCTACCGAAAAATTAGTGGTACAATCGCGCCTTTGTTTTTGGCGTCCTCAAACTGACTGCTAAGGCAGGCTTCCGAAGGCCTCTTTATGGGCGGAGTTAGGTTTTTGCTGGGAAGAATGGGCTGGACACTTTACGATTTGCCTCGCTTAATATGTTTATTCTGAGGTAAAAGGATAATTCATGACTTGCTCGTAATTATAAACAGGGATCGCATAGTTTTGGGTCAGCTTCATTGCTGATTAATCTTTTCCTAGTTATTGCTACCAGGTTTAGCACTGATGTAACAAACGTCTTGTTCTCCCTGGTAAACTCGCTCCTCAAACCGCTGCCTTTGAAAATCAATGAACCGGTTTGCATGCCTTTTTCAATTACCTTTCCAAAGAGTACCGAAAATGCGGCCATAACTATGAATTTCATCATGATGCAAGACATCATCTGTGCCATAGTATATCTGTTGAAACTTTTAATAAGACACTTGCCTAAAAAGTAACAGTTAAGTACACAATGTGACATTTTGTGTCTAATATGAGAATTTCTAGAAGACCCCATTGAATAAAATCCATCCTATATATATATATATACAAAATACGGCATCAGAAATTGATGAAAAATGAATCTATTTCCACTGCAAACACTGATCAAATTAAGATAAAGCAGCAAAAAAGGCAATCAATTTTTTTAAAGTTATCAATATTTCCCCTAGTAACGAAATTTAATGGCTCTTGCTGGCAAATGATTAGTGCATTCACCGCTTCTAGCCAGGGGTATTTCTTTATGAAGGCCTTCTATATCTATTCAGAAACTCCGAACGTAAACGAAATCTCAAATCTATTGATTATCAAGGAAGTATCCATACACTTAAGCAAGGTCAGAATATGGCTGTGTTTTCCTGAGTTAATGGAACGTGGCCATTCATACCTCCCTCCGAAAAGTACCGTAAGGCCCCCAATCATGCCATTGCCGTCTCCGGTGTTGAAGAGCGTGGAGATTTACTTTCCAAAAACTTGTATCAATAGACGTAACAGCTTGCCAGAGGACATGTTATTGGTGACATTGGCTATTTCTTCGTTTGCATTGGCTGGAGCTCTCTATTCCATTGCAATTAAGACTGTTACCTAACATCTATCAACTTATGAGTACACACTACTTCATTATTGATTTCCTCTGGCATTGATAAAAGTAGCTAAAGATGATGGTCTGGTCCCTTCGTCGGATTTCTTGGACATATTATTCTTTCTCTCGTGACTCGCATGGAGATGAGAATGAACTAGAGGTGCTGCAGACATCGATGACGCATTTCAAATAAAAGAATTTCCAGAAATGCCATGCGTCCAAGTCATTCATTATGATTACGAAATTCTCTATTTCAAAATGCATTACTTGCAAAAAATGTTTTTTTAGTATTTTAATATGGTACCATTGAAGCTCTCTGTCATCATCTACGGATTTTTTGCTGCGTATCTAAAGCACCTTCTCTCACCAAATACATCGCCGGTGGTTCGCCTACATAACGCTCAATGTATCTTAGAACGAGATACAAGTACATATGTAGTTGCACTAATTTTTTTCCCTTTGGCATTTCAAATATTGTCATTTTTCTTCTAGTGGAATTACATGGTGATAGCAAAGATGAATTTCGGCCATGTCTTCGTATGATTTCCCGTCGAATGATAAGAGTCTCTGGCTGGGCAGCAAGCGGGCCACATTTACGTGTAATCCTCGGACCGAGAGTAGCCTACTCCCATCTATCACCCTTGATGGGATACCCATAGGTCCCGCCATTCTCGTTGGTCCTTTTACTGATAATCACTCTAGAAAATTCTACACTCTGTCATCTCATTCTTTTCCATCGACTAACACCCGCATGCGTAGAAGCGTCCAAGAAGTCAGGTTATTGGTGATATTTACGGAATCTAGGATCGTTGGTGCTGGAACTGGAAGTTTCTTTCCTATTCTCAACAAAATATATCCCGCTGGCACTCAGGGCACCCGATGTATGTGGTATCCGAGAGAGAGTCGGCACTTCGATGGAGAATAAGGCCGTCGGGCGCTCAGTATACAGTCTAGCTAATGTCGTTCCACGGAAATGGCGCGTTGGATGAGGTAAACTTTGGAAGTTGGTTGAGATGCGCGGATGAAAGTTCTTACCCTTTGGTTCAACTGTTCCATGATGGTAGGAACCAGCCATTCCTCGTTGCCGTCTGGGTTCTTCCGCCTCCAGCTCCTTTTCCACCATAATAGACTTCTGGGAAGTCTTCTTGAGGACACAATCGGTGAACGATCCAGTGAATGGGCCCGTTAGGACTACAAAAGCAGAAATACGGTGATTTCTTCACAGTCGCATTCGTTGCGGTGGTGTTATCGTTCGCAGTTTTAGTAGTAGTATTACATAAAGTGTTTCGATAGCTTAGGTCATTTCGAAAATTGGCTCCCACCGGGATTTGAGCCCGGGATCTCTTTCACCAAAGGCAAACGCACTATCCACATGACTATCCGGGAGCGCCTTTGCAGTTTTCTTCGCTTTGATTATCGAAGCGATTTTCTTGAAGAGCCCTTTGCATTTGGCGTCGTCATCCCGTCTGCTGAAGCCAGGCTTCCAACGGCCTCTTTTTGTCGGAGGGAGGTTGTTGTTGGGAAACGATGGGCTTCACTCTTTGAAAGATTGCACAAGTTTTGGATCGTCTTTTATGCTGATTAATCGTAGCCTTCTAATTGCTACCAAGTGGAGCGATGACGTGTCAAACATTTTGCTCTCCAGGATACACTTGCTCCCCCAGCCGCCGCCGTTGAACAGTGATTAACCGGTTTCCACGCCTTTCCAAATTTCTTTTTAAAAGAGTACTGATAATGCAATCATAACTATTGAATTTCATCATGGTACAAGACATCATTTGTGCCACATAAAATCTGTTGGAAATTTAAATCAGACACTTAATATAAAAGTAACAGCAATGTACAAAACGTGGCCTTTTGTCTACATTATTAACAATTCTAGTAGAAGAGATCTATCCAATATTTTCCAAATACGGTATCCAATCGTTATCCAGTAGTCTATCAGCTAGGAACGCTGTCTGAACTTTACTTTTGAAGGATATTTTCCTCTGAAGTAACATCTATCTTCAAGAATAGGTCCCATTACTTGCATTGTCCAATTGGGTCGTATTTTGTGTTGAATTTATCAAATCGATGAAAGGTGTTTCAATCTTGAAAAGATGATGAAACATGAAACCTTTTCTTTCCTAAAAATATATCCGCAAATCTCCGTAATGAATTCCTATGGAATACTCTTGATAGCTAGGTCATTGAGATCAGAATTAGTTCTGCTCACTACTCTGCAAGTATCCAGGATTATAGACTCTTCAATCAAATGTAAGGTTTAATAATTCGAGATTGTTCTCCTAAAATTGGATTGTAGGTTGAAATAGGGTTGAAATTGGGTTAGTACCACTGAAGAACATCGACGAAGGACTTTAATAATTTCTTAAAGTTCGGAGACGCAAAACTTATTCTCATTAGAGATGCGCGGATTTCCCGCTATATGAAGTTCTCTTTGCACCGTATCTGGCGCTCCTTTTTCCGTTAGATGGACTTTAAATAACATAAGAAGATGTTCCTCCACCATATCGGTGGAAATTGGTTCTTTTCACTCTGCTATTGCTCAGCTGAGCTAAGTTCTTCCCAAAAAAGTCACGGCTTTTTCCTACATTCCCTGGGGTACTCACACACTGCATTATATTTTTAACCCACGCAGGAGAATCTTTCGAAGATATTTCGGCATCTGTGTCCTTTCAACCCACGAAAGAACTTCTCCTTGGTCACCTTTAGCGCATTACTCCATATTCTATTGGTTTTCGGGACTCTCCTTCGCGTCTACCGCTCTTTCATCTTCAGAGATGGGATTGAAAGCACCGAACACTCCCTTCGTCACCGGATTTTCGGGCACTTGAGCACCACCTCCGCCCGAACCAGTGGTTCCATTTTCTTGATAACCATCATAATCGATGTAATGATACATCGCACCAGACGGTCATTCTTGTTTTTTAATATCACTTTCCTACTATAATTTGGCAAACTTTGATGGATTCGCATTCAAATATACGCACTCATCAAATCTGCATACAGTATCACATTCACTTTATTTTGGCAATTTTTTGGGGAATCTGTTGGCGCATTATAGGCAAATATAACAGGAATGCCGACTTGGTGCCATCGAGGAGTACAGGATGATGGCACATTATTGCACTGCAGTGAATACTCCTTCAACTTTATCCTTCTGGGAGTTGGCGTCCTCCCTTCATATGGTACTTATTTTAAATAGATCAGCATGGATTGAGTCAGCTTCTTGCAGCAACATAGACTGCCCATTCTCTCTAGCTGACCCATTATCCATAATGATTGAACATTCTGACCACACTGAGAGAAAGGCATGCTGTACTTATCATGAGTAAGCGAAGGCAACGTGTCCCTTAGCATAATAAGCATTTAGATTTTTTAATATTAAATTTTGCATGCAATGCCGGATTTTAAAAAGATGCGTATAACCAGGGTTATTATGGATGAAAATAAGCCAAAGCACAGCTAAGGGAGAATATTTTGAAAATGCTTTTATGTTGAATAAAAAATCTCAATTCCATACCGTTCTTGGAAGAAGAATATGTTTCTGTGAAAAATTTTAAATTAATAATTTATGCTAAATTTTATTTGATACATCTTGACATCAAACATCATACTCTGCTGCATACACTCGTCTTCCAGCCACTTCCATTGAACAGAAACTAACCGGTTCTCACGCTATTTTACATTTCCTTTCCAAAGCGTTCCGAGAATTGCAGTCTTCACACCCCTATGCACAAAACTTATTACCGTGATACTCTGTGTTCAAGCAATTTGACATTTCATACGTACCTTCCGGAAAGTTTGGTGGTACCAATAGGGCACCAATCAGGTAAACGCTGGCTCCCGTTTCCCCAAGTGCCGAAAGTTCCATTCCAATGACTTGAGACTGCATACGTAGAAGTTTCCTAGAAGGTTGCTAATTTGTTGTAGTTACGGTCTCCGGGATCACTGTGGCTGGAGCTATCAATTCTACTGCAGCTAGAAACTAATAACTGACATCTACCAAGAAACAAGAAGACATTTTTAATTTAGATTTCATCAGGCACTGCTAAAGGTAGCTTAAAAAAAGGGTGTGGTCCTTTTGTCGTAATTATTGGGCATCTTTATCTTGTGCCTCGCATTGAGATAAGAATGAATTAGAGTTGTGGCAGACATCGATGATACATTGCGAGTAAGAGATTTGCCCAAAATGCCATACGTACAAGGCTGTCGCTATGGGGACGTTTTTTTCCTTTTCCACTCTATTCCTTACCTCCTAAAATATGGTTTTTAGTTCTTGCATTATTGTACGAACAACACTCATCCTCATAACCTCAAGACTAATTGGTGGATACCTTTACTGCCAATTCTCACAAAATACAAAACAGGTTGTATTGTAACTCAGAGTAAAATATTACTACATCTCCACCTGCAACGTCATATCACCGTTTGATAATGATATTTTCTTCACAAAGATTCCAAATGCGATTTTGTTTACCCAGAGAGATCGATGGATGCTGGTAATCAATTACTGCATTCATGTTTTCCAGTAATAGGTTTCCTTGTACGAAGGCCTTCTACATCACTTCGATTACAGTCATCGTAGTCGAAATCTCCAATCTCTTGATTTTGAAGGAAGTCTTTACGCACCTAGGCACGTTCATCTTGTGCTCGCGTTACACCGTGTTTATGGAAGCTGGCCATTCCTACCTCACCTACCGAAAAATTAGTGGTACAATCGCGCCTTTGTTTTTGGCGTCCTCAAACTGACTGCTAAGGCAGGCTTCCGAAGGCCTCTTTATGGGCGGAGTTAGGTTTTTGCTGGGAAGAATGGGATGGACACTTTACGATTTGCCTCGCTTAATATGTTTATTCTGAGGTAAAAGGATAATTCATGACTTGCTCGTAATTATAAACAGGGATCGCATAGTTTTGGGTCAGCTTCTTTGCTGATTAATCTTTTCCTAGTTATTGCTACCAGGTTTAGCACTGATGTAACAAACGTCTTGTTCTCCCTGGTAAACTCGCTCCTCAAACCGCTGCCTTTGAAAATCAATGAACTGGTTTGCATGCCTTTTTCAATTACCTTTCCAAAGAGTACCGGAAATGCGGCCATAACTACGAATTTCATCATGATGCAAGACATCATCTGTGCCACAGTATATCTGTTGAATCTTTTAATAAGACACTTGCCTAAAAAGTAACAGTTAAGTACACAATGTGACATTTTGTGTCTAATATGAGAATTTCTAGAAGACCCCATTGAATAAAATCCATCCTATATATATATACAAAATACGGCATCAGAAATTGATGAAAAATGAATCTATTTCCACTGCAAACACTGATCAAATTAAGATAAAGCAGCAAAAAAGGCAATCAATTTTTTAAAGTTATCAATATTTCCCCTAGTAACGAAATTTAATGGCTCATTGCTGGCAAATAATTAGAGCATTCACCGCTTCTAGCCAGGGGTATTTCTTTATGAGGGCCCTCTACATCTATTCGGATACTCCGAACGTAAACGAAATCTCAAATCTATTGATTATCAAGGAAGTATACATACACCTAAGCAAGGTCAGAATATGGCCACGTTTTCCTGCATTAATGGAACGTGGCCATTCATACCTCCCTCCGAATAGTACCAATAGGGCCCCAATCATGCCATTGCCGTCTCAGGTGTTGAAGAGCGTGGAGATTTACTTTCCAAAGACTTGTACCAATTGACGCTAAAGCTTGACAGAGGACAGGTTATTGGTGACATTGGCTAACTCTTAGTTTATATTGGCTGGAGCTCTCTATTCCATTGCAATTAAGGCTGTTACCTAACATCTATCAACTTATGAGTATACACTACTTCATTATTGATTTCCTCTTGCATTGATAAAAGTAGCTAAAGATGATGGTTTGGTCCCTTAGTCGGAATTCTGGGACACTTTATTCTTTCTCTCGCGACTCGCATGGTTATGAGAATGAACTTGAGGTGCTGCAGGCATCGGTGACGCATTGCAAATAAACGAATTTCCAGAAATGCCATACTTCCAAGTCATTTATTATGATTACGAAATTCTTTATTTCAAAATGCATAACTTGCAAAAAATGTTTTTATAGTATTTTAATATGGTACCATTGAAGCTCTCTGTCATCATCTACGGATTTTTTGTTGCGTATCTAAAGCACCTTCTCTCACCAAATACATCGCCGGTGGTTCGCCTACATAACGCTCAATGTATCTTAGAACGAGATACAAGTACATATGTAGTTGCACTAATTTTTTTCCCTTTGGCATTTCAAATATTGTCATTTTTCTTCTAGTGCAATTATATGGTGATAGCAAAGATGAATTTCGGCCATGTCTTCGTATGATTTCCCGTCGAATGATAAGAGTCTCTGGCTGGGCAGCAAGTGGGCCACATTTACGTGTAATCCTCGGACCGAGAGTAGCCTACTCCCATCTATCACCCTTGATGGGATACCCATAGGTCCCGCCATTCTCGTTGGTCCTATAACTGAAAATGACTCTAGAACATTCCACCCCTTGTCATCTGATTCTTTTCCATAGACTTACACCCGCATGCAGAGAAGCGTCCAAGAAGTCAGGTTATTGGTTATATTTACGGAATCTAAGATAGTTGGTGCTAGAAATTTAAAGTTCTTCACAATTTTATCATAATATATCCCGCTGGCACTCAGGGCACCTGATGTAAGTTTTATCCGAGAGAGAGGCAGCACTTCGATGGAGAACAAGGCCCTCGGGCGCTCGGGATACAGTCTGCCTTATGTCGTTCATTGGCAATGGTGCTTTGGATGAGGTAAACTTTGGAAGTTGGTTGAGATGAGCTGAGGGCATAATGGAGTCCTTTGTTTCAAAAAATCACTGGAAGGCGCTCTGACCAATTAGAGGAATGCGATAGGAACGGTTAGGTCAGGAGGATGATGCCATTTACAGTATTCGTCATGCCGTGGTCTGGTGAGCACAAAGGATTTGTTGTGGAGGCATTCTTCAAAAACGGGGAAAGCGTAGTAGCGACGCAGAGGGCATTTCGCAGGTGGTTCCGTTTATCTTGTCACGGAAACGTTCCTGATCCTAAAACCATTTGGAAATGGATAAGTAATCTAAGAGCAATGGGACCTGCAATTCCTAGAAAACCAGTTAGTTGAACGAAAACCGTGAGAACACCCGATAACATCGAGGCAGTTAGAGCGTCTATTGAACATTCTCCAGTAGGTTCTGCCTGTAAACATGCCACTGCCCTAGGATTATCGTCGAGAACAGTGAGGAGAATTTTACATGCAGACCTTCCCTTACACCCCAAAAAAAATGATACTGGTCCAGAAATTGAGCCAACAAGACTTTGTGAAACGTGTGCTGCACGTTTCTGATTTCCTTGCGAGGGGATGTTCCATGGCCCCCTCGCTCTCCAGATTTAACTCCATACAACTTTTTCTGTGGGGGTACCTCAAGGCTGAGGTTTTCAAAGGTCGCCCTCGAACTGTCGAAGACCTAAAGGAGGCAATTGAGGATGTTATCGCTACAATTCCGCAAGTTATGCGGAGAAGAGTGTATGAAAACTTCTTCAAACGACTCAACATGTGTATTACTCGCCAAAAAAATATTACTTAGATGATATTATTTTCAAAACTTGATTTAAAAATTGCATTGTATACTCTTTTCAGAAATTAATCTTATTTAATGTTATCTTGAATTTTTTTTTCGATTTACCCCAAAAATCAGGGACTCCATTATGCCCCACCCTGTACTTATTCCCTTGTTCGATTACTGGGAATGGTCCTGCAATGTCGATGGCAATTCTTTCGAATGGGTTCCTTACGTTGTACAGTCCCATTGAAGCCTTGGGACGTTTTTGTGGCCCGTTACTGGCAAAGCAGGTGGTACATTTCCTACACCAGTCCTTCACGTTGCCCGAGCAGTTCACCCAGTAGAATCGCTCGCGCACTTTCTGAAGGGTCTTCTTAATCCCTAAATGTCCGCCAGATGCCTCATCGTGAAGGTGCCATACCACTTCCGGGATCTTGCTTGAAGGAACAACCAGCTGCAGCCTCTGCTCCGTTCCATCTTGGTTTTCCAGTACCCGTTTTAAAACGCCATCTTTCACCACTAACGAGTCTCATTGCGCCCAATAGCTCTTGTTTTTGGGGGAGCCTGATGAAATTTCCGGCCATTCCGGACACTGAGTCTTTTCCTTCCAAACCAGAATTTCCTTAAGGACCGGGTCCTTCCTCTGGTCAAGTCGTAACGAAGGAAGCGTCCATTCTACAGTGGCCACGGTAGCTCTACAGACCCTCTCCGACTTTTCTTCGGCTCGGTGACAAAAAGAGCACTCTAAAGGGCACGGTCTTCTAGAGAGCGCATCTGAATTTCCATGGCTCTTACCAGGCCGATGTTCGATGTCGAATTCATACTCCTGGAGCCTCTCGATCCAGCAAGCTATCTGTCCTTCAGGGTTCTTGAACTGAAGGAGCTATATGAGTGCGGCATGACCAGTTCGCAGTAGAAACTTCCGTCCGTGCAGGTATTTGTAGAATTGTTCCACAGACTTTACGACGGCTAACAGCTCACGCCTGGTCACGCAATAGTTGCGTTCGGGTGTCGAGAGTGTCTTGCTAAAGTAAGCAATAACTCGCTCCTGCCCGCCTTGGATTTGGGACAAGATTCCTCCTATTCCGAAGTTACTTGCGTCCATATCCACGATAAATCTTCCTCGTTCGTTCGGATATCCAAGGATCTTGGATGTCGTCATTGCCTCCTTAAGCTCTTCAAAGGTTTATTGACAGTCCTGACCGCATTCGAATTTCTTGGCCTCCTCGGTGAGTCTTGTCAGTGGTTTGGCAATGTTCACAAACCCTTTCACGAACCGTCGGTAATAGGTACACAGTCCCAGGAAACTTCTCAATTGGTGCTTGTCACGGGGAACCGGCCAACCTTTAATGGCCTGTCTTCCCACTGTCGACCACAATTCCATCTCCAAATACGACGTGTCCCAAATATCGAACTTGTTGGTGCAAGAATCAGCACTTCTTCGGGCTCAGTTTAGACCTGCCTCTCGTAGTCTCAGGAATACCCTGCTCACGTTGTCCAAGTGGTCGTCAATCAATTTTCACATCGGTTGCTCTCCTACGACCGCTTGGCCAGTGGCTCCGGAGGAAGTTCGGCATCCAAGAGTATGTCGTAGCTCACTGACTTAGTTCTACCGGACCCCGTATTAGGTTGAAAAACCTCCTGTTTTTCTCAAAAAAGGGTCTTAAACCCCTCTTTGTATTCTGGCAGGAATCCATGCGGAACATCCAATTGTTTTCCAAATGATGCGATATGTCTGGACCCAGCTAGAGTAATACGATCTCGTTTGCCTAGCAAGATGGTGTGCTGCTGGTAATCAATAACTGCTTTCACCTCCTCTAGCCAGGGGTTTCCCAGTAAGAGGTCCTCCTGCATCTCATCGGTAACTCCCAACGTAACATAAATCTCCAATCTCTGGAATTTCAAGGTAGTCTCCACGCACCTATGCACATGCAGCTCTAGGTCGTGGTTCACTGTGTCCCAGCTAATCGGCCATTCATACATCCTTTCCAAAAAGTTGGGTGGTACCAATCGGGCCGCGATCTGGTTGAAGCTGGCTACTGTCTTGACAAGTGTGAAGAGATTTTTTCCAAAGACTTACGTAGAAGCTTGCCAGAGGGGTAGTAATCTATGATATTTACGAACTCTGAGATCGCTGGGGCTAGAGCTGTCTTATTCTTATTCAAATAAATGCTGATAACTAACATCTATCAACTTTTGATAAGAGTTTACTTCATTATAACAAACATCCTGCATTGCTAAATGTAGCTCAAAATGTTGGTCTGGTCCCTTTTTCGGAGTTCTTGCACATCTTATTCTTTATCTCGAGTCTCGCATTTGGATAAGAATAATCTAGAGGTGTGGCCGACATCGATAATACATTGAGAGTATATGATTTGCTAGTAAATGCCATATGTCCAAGGAGGTCGTTATGGAGACGTTGTTCTCTACTTCCTCCCTATTCCTTATCTGCAATGACATGTTTTCTAGTTTTTGCATTATGGTTTGAAGTCATCCATTAAAGTCTAATTGTCATCTCCTTCACCTCCTTCTCTCCAAATACATCGCCGATGGTTCGCCTACATATTGCTGAATGTATCTTAAAGGTAGATATAATAATAATTTATTATATGTAGACGTTTCTCTGGATATATCGTATATAAGAGCGATCAAAATTCTAATCATGTTCCACAAATGCCATTGTTGTGAAATTTTTACGACATACTGGCCATGACATATAACCACCAGAAAAAAGCGAGTTTGAATCTCAGTGTCATGGATTCGATGCCAGAAGGCCCCAAAGTCCCGATTTTCCCCGTAAAGATACATGGTGGGGATTTTCGAAAATTTTTTTATGGCTTCTCCCAGCAAAGAAAATAAATAAAATTCGAGGGATCGCTAGAAGCCGTGCAATTGCGGAGAAAACTATAAAAAACATCTTCAAAGATTATCCTTGGTTCGACGCTAGGTCAGGTCAAATATATCCAGTTTAAATTACATTGCGATGATTTTAAGATTTTTTTGAAATCACTTCCCGATAAGATGGAAATTCGAAACTAGGCATGTAGATAGACATCATAAATATACGCTGTACGCTTTGTACCATGTAGCTGATGGTCCTTGGTTCGATCCCAGTGAGTTATTTACATTCCTCAATGCATTTCTCATGAAGATAAAGGAAACTAATTTTAGGTACTTCCCGGCATGATATCAACTTCAAACTTTGCAGTAGATAAGATCAAGTCCGAACAAGCCATAATGTGTATTCACAGTTGCCAATAGGTCCTGGGTTTGACACCAGGTGTCTCTAAAATTAGTACCTAATACGTTTATTAAGATATTTTTTAACCCCTTCCCGATAACACAGAAACATAAAACTTGGCATGTGAACAAAGATCATAGATATATTTCATATGCGGTGTTTTAGGTTTCCCTGATGGTCCTTGGCTCGATATCAGAGAGCCATTTACATTACCCTATGCATTTCAGATGGGGATAACGCAATCTTAATTTTGGACCTTCCCGGTATGATATCAAATTAAAAATTTGAATCAAATAAATCATATTTCTATCAGGGCGTTATATGTGTTCACATCTTCCAAAATATTCTGTGTTCGACCCCAGGCGTCCCTACTATTTAAAAACGTATGGCGGGAATTTCTAATTATTTATGATCCGGTTTCGAAAATATTTTAATGTACATCCCGGTAGGATAGGGAATACAAAATCATAGGGATCGCGAGAAACAAGCTCTTCTTTATTATATCTATGAAACTGACACCAAGTGTGCTTGAGATTTTCGCCAGGTGGATGCAAATTTCTCATATTAAAAAACATTGCGTTGATTTTTAAGATTATTCTCAATCCCTTTTTTTATTTTGAGGACCTTTTCGAATTGATGTCGACTTGAAATTGGTATATTCAATATGCTTTCAGAATTCAAGCAACCTTTACTCGTAATAATAATCATAATTATAATAATGTTTATTACGTGTTTTTCCCCATTTACAGTTTAAGAATCGTAAAGAAATGGCATAAATATAAAAATGGCAAAATTAAAATTACAATAAATGCAGCACAATTTTACAACTTATTATATACGTATGCAATTAATAGAGATATAATTGATACATATAAGAAAATTCCAATCAAATATGTATGTAAACATTGAAAACAAAAAGCAAAAAACAGATAAATATGAAGAAGTAACATTAGATGTAAAACAAGTATATAAGAAGTCCGTTATAACGAGAGCTGACAAAAATCAAAAAGTACTCGTTATAGCATATTTCTAACAAAAAGTCTAATTAAGTCCGTCTTCTTGAATCCAAGGGCAGCGAATGCGTCCGAATGGAACTGTAGGGTTTTTAATTCCTACGCAAAGCTTCAGAATGCGTAAAAGAGTACGTTCGCGTAAAAAAATATTATTTCATTGACTCATAAACAATAACCAAAGTGCGTCCTCTAACATAAAATGTAGATCATCATTATTGCTCAATAATCGTCGAAAGTAATAATATATCATTAGATAATCGTATTAGTTAGGATTTGGTGATTTAGCTTTATATTTAAAGTTTATTTTTAGTCCAAAGATATTCTATTGAACGTACATGAGAATCAAATCGTTCACTGTTAGCAGCAGGTGGTAAGTGGACAGAACCCACTAATATTTTATGAGATCCTCCACTTATGCATAAGAAGAGTTCTTCAACACCAGACTGACAACATGGAATAACATGGGATTTTAGGTAGTTTTTAACTGCAATCAATACCCCACCTCCATTTTTTTGTTAGATGTCATGTAATTTCTATCTGTTTGAAAGACATTGTGATTAGTTATACCAACCTCAGAAGAGGAGATACAAGGGTTTAACCAGGTCTCCGTAAAAATCAGGATGTCATAGTTCTCACAAGTAGTAGCTATTTTAAGCTCTGTTGTTTTGACCTAAGACCCCTGACATTTTGGTAATATATATTATATATAATTTCATATGTAGCTGTAACATAGTATCACCTTACATCACCTCACATCTTAGATGGTTAAAGCAGCCTCCCAGAAAGAGGAAGATCCCAGGTTCGATTCCAGGCCCCGTCAGACCTTTTTCAAGTCCATTTTTCCTTGAGAATTTTCCTGGGTGCACGCTCTTATGTGCAAAGTCACCTCAACCCTTTCCTTGTATGTATTTCCTTAAGGGGGGTTCCTCCTTAGACCTCTTTATGTTGCCAGTGCCTTGATAAGGCAATGGCCGTAGATGATACTGTCGGGAGTAAGGGTAAAGCCACGCGCTGGTCACGTGTATCGCAGCCAGTGCGACTCCTTGCAATGCCGTCTCCCCCCCTCCACTCGGGTTAACCCTGATACAATGTATCACAGTCGGTGCAACTCCTGACAATGTCGGTGCAACTCCTAACAATGTAATCGTTCCCCAGAGTATAAAAGGGCCATGCCAAGAGACGAGAGCAGGCACTATCACTGAGCCCTTCAGTACGCCTGTTCGAACTCTAGCAGGATCGGCCAGCTGGACCACCCTTGGTCCGCCCGTTCGACCTCTAGCAGGATCGGCCAGCAGGACCGCCCAGCATTCCGGACTATTAGGCTACTCAAGTAAGATAATAAATGTATTTCTTGGCCAACCTCGACTGTTTCATTATGTCATTACGACATAAACTGGTGTCAGGTGTGTTGGCGAACGTCCCTGCGTGCCAAATCCTTCAGATTAGGTACATAAAGTTAAATTAAACGGGAAATAGTCATACTCTTTTTCGTTGTGTCGGTTGGGGATTTAGTGAATGTTTCAGTCACGAAACTATTGCTGTGTGTTGACCGTCCGTTGCTATCGTTTCTCTCTGTATAGCAATACTTTGTGTTGGTTTAGTTGCCTATTCTCTTCTCATCATGGCCTTCCCCCCCCCCCCTTGGTCCATCGTCCTTCTCCTACTCAAATCCCTTCTGGTGGCCCGAGGACTCGTCTTCGCCCAACGGTGTTGCTCCTGCGTGTCCGCGTATCTGTGATTCTAGCCCCCTCCCCTTCCCTAATAGCAGTGCTCTCACGAATCCATTTTTAAGATTCAATGATTCGTCCTTTGCAATTAACATCCTTTCGGAAGATTCGAAGCCTGAGGGAGATGTTTCGCCTCTTACCAGTGCTCCAACTATCCCACTCAATCCACTCGCCACACCGGTGACGATAGGAAGTCATATCTATTTTATCCCATGCTTCAGCGGAGACGACGACGTTCCGGTGGAAAAATTCCTCGAAAATGTCAAGATAACTAGTCATCTGAGTGCATGGTCCGAGCAACAGACACTTTACATGGTGAGGTTGAGGCTAGCGGGTTCGGCAGCCGAGTTCGTTCAAGCGAATCCCCATATCTTCGCGTCCTATGAACTATTTGCAGAAAGCCTCAAGCGTAGATTCTCCTATAAGAAATCACCACTCATAATTGAGCGCCCATTTAGCACTTGCATGCAGGGGAACCTAGAATCTGTCAGCGTTTATGCGACGATACTTCGTAAAATTGCAAGGGAATTAAAGGAAATCTCCCACGATCCACAATCGGAGGCAACCGCACGTATGATGGAACATCGATTAATGTCTCAATTCTTGATAGGACTACGGGAAGAGATCGGACGATTTATTTTAATTCGGAATCCAGCCACGATGTTAGAAGCAGAAAATTTCGCTCTCCTGGAAGAGGCGAACGTGCGGAATTACGCTCTCAAGCAAGCCGAAGTAACTTCAGGGCACCAATTTTATAATCTTCGCGTTGGGCAAGACAGTTTAAATGTCCCCCAAAACGTTTTTTACCCCCCAACTTACGCCATTCCTCCCGCGCACGGACAAGTTAATATGGTACAGACAAAGCAGCTGCAACAGCCTGTGATTGCCCCCCCTTCAGATACGCCTAGAGGAACCGAACGCAAATGTTATCACTGCGGCCGTACGGATCATATTGCTCGGTTTTGTCGATCCAGGCCTCGGAATTGCTACAACTGCGGCAGAACGGATCATTTTTCGCGGGATTGTCCTCTCCTTCTGTGCGGAATTTGCAAGCAGCCAGGGCACCGACCACTTGATTGCACTCAGAAAACTACGGTGCAGGGAAACGCCTTACCCCCGACCACACGGTCGGGGATGAACTAATTTTAGCTGTGACTCCGGAAGCAGGCCTAATGGTTAGCGGATCTGTCCTGAATAGGCCCCTAAGATTCCTCGTTGATACGGGAGCAGCAGTCACCATTGTTCATCAAAGATGTTTCCCGTCGACGCATCTCCCTCTGCAACCATACAGAGCCCATATCCGAAGTGCTTCGGGTCATTTTCTCAATGTTGCTGGACAGTCCACTGTACCCTTCATCATTGACGGGTATAGCTATCCGAACGACGTATTAATTGTTGACTTAGGTGTTACTAATTATGATGAGATCCTGGGACTAGATTTCATGAAGAAATATGCATGCAGAATAAACCTGTATAGTCCTATCTTAACTATAGGAAAAAACCACACCGTAGGGCTAGTAGAAAGCAAAAGCTCTGAACCGGGAGTGGATTTAATTGATTTGGAGCATCTTTCAGAGGACAAAGACATCAAATTGACCAGAGAAAAAGAAGATAACAGCCATGATACGAGTAATATTTGTTCGGAAATCCTCTTGGACGAGCCAAACCGTTCGGATATCGAGGATCACCAGATTACGATAAGAAAAGATGAGCAGCAGTTTCAGCCAAAGTTAACAGAGGTAACGGCCATAAGAAATAACAATGTAAATACGGAAAAGAACCTGAATGAACAAAGCGAAGAAGATGAATGGAACCGATTTTGTAGAAATAGACTCTTAGGTCATAACGCAAAGGAAAAATGGTGCACAGAAACAGGCGATGATAACGGCAGGCGATCAGTAGATCTACGTGGTATTATGAGTGAAAAGACTGACGTCCAGGGCCGGACCGTAGTTTCCATGCAAAATAGTGAGGAAGATTGTGTTGATATGAACTTTGAGAAAATCTATGTGGAAGAAAATGTTAAGGTTCCCCCATATTCGATCGCGTTGGTTGAGGCAAGAAACGAGCAACTTGCAAGAAAAGAAGTTCTTACAGGAGAAGGTTCTCACGAGATGATGGTATTACCCGTGTTGGCGAAAGTTTCCCCGGAGGGTAGGGCCCCAATATTACTATGCAATTTCGGAAGTAATGAGCAAGTGTGGCGGAAAGGTGACCCTGTCCGAGTGGAAGTTCGAGTAGAGGAAGATGCAGAATTTGACTTTGTCAATACGGTTGAAGTCGCTGACCCTCAATTATGGCCGGAACCGAACCCCGGGAATGACCTACTGCCCCTTTTTAACTTCGAGGATGTACCAGGAGTCGCACTTGAAGAACTGAAGAAACTTCTCATCAACTTCGAGGACATATTCGTTTATGGCAATAATCAGTTAGGGTGCACCGACATAGTAAAACATGTCATTGAAGTCGAAGGAGCCGCGCCAATAAAAAAAGCAGCCCTATAGAATACCACATTCGCAACGGATAGCCCTTGATAATGCGATAACCGAGATGTTAGAGCAGGGAATCATTGCACCATCAAAAAGTCCCTGGGCGGCTCCCCTTATATTAGTAAAAAAGAAGTCACTAGAAGGGATGGGTGTTCAATATCGACCATGTATTGACTACCGTGCTCTTAATGGGGTGACAAAGAAAGAAGTATTCCCGATCCCCAACATGGAGGAAACCTTTGATCAGTTGGGAGGTTCTCGGTTTTTCTCAACTCTTGACCTGTGCAGCGGATATTGGCAGGTGGAAGTAGAAGAGAGCAGCAAGGAGTATACCGCTTTTAGTACACCCAATGGTCACTACGAGTGCAATCGGATTGGATTTGGATTGGCAAATGCGCCTTCTACATTCATGCGCCTCATGGGGCAGGTGTTGCAAGGAATGATCAACCGAGGGTGTGTGTGCTACCTGGACGACATTCTCCGCTACGATTCGTCATGTGAAGGACACATAAAAGGACTGAGGGAGATTTTTCGCAGGCTTAGAGAAGCCAACCTGAAATTGAAACCCACGAAATGCAAATTCTTCCAGAAACAGGCCAAATTTCTGGGTCATGTGATTTCAGCGGAGGGCCTAAAACCAGATGAAGACAAAATCAGCGCAATCCAATCCTTCCCCGCGCCCACAAGTGTCCGTGAGATGCAATCTTTTCTGGGTTTAGTGGGTTACTACCGCAAATTTATCCAAGCATTCGCCGAGGTTTCCAGCCCGCTAACTAACTTGATCCGCAAGGACGCCGAGTTCGCCTGGGGAGAAGAGCAACAGAGTGCATTCGAACGATTAAGGACCTGTCTCATGACCGAACCAATACTTAAGTTTTCAGAATTTTCGAAACCCTTTATGCTCACCACAGACGTATCTTCAAGAGCCTTAGGGGGAGTGTTGTCCCAACTATTTGAAGACGGGGAACATCCTGTGGCATGCGCTAGTAGGCAATTACACAAAGCAGAAAAGAACTACTCATCCACAGAATTGGAATGTCTCGCGGTTGTCACCATGATTAAAAAATTCCGCATCTACCTACTCGGAAAGAAATTCATTTTGTATAGCGACCACAAGCCCCTGAGATGGCTGCTGACTCTAAAGGAACCAAAACCAAGGTTGGCCCGGTGGGTCATGGAACTAAACGAATATGACTTCGAATTTAAATACCGACCTGGGAAAGAAATTCCGCATTCAGACAGTCTGTCAAGAATCCCGAATGAAGTAAATATGCAGAGAGCCTGCAACACGACGTATGAGCCTGTGTGGGATAAAAATAGGATAGCGGAGGAGCAGCGCCGCTGTGCAAGTTTGAAGCATTTTCATTCTCTGGCGGAAAGACACGACCCCTGCTACTTTTACGACGAATACAATGTCCTCTACCATGTTCAATTGTCTAACACGGGCCCAAAAGCAACCATTTGCGTGCCCATGTCCTCGAAAAATTATATTTTAGAGCACTGTCACGATTCTCCCCTAGGAGGACGCATGGGATTCGAAAAGACCTTAGATATTGTTCAAAGATACTTCAATTGGGAACGGTGCTATTCCGACACACGGGAATACGTGCAAAATTGCCTTGAATGTAAAAAACGGAAGGCCCGAAATATACCCGTACCGGTACAACCTGTCACAGAGAGCACTTATCCATTGGAAAGATTAGCAATTGACATTGTGGGCCCGCTACCAGTTTCCTCTCGAGGAAATCGGTACATACTTACGTGCCAAGATCATTTTACCAGATACCCTGAGGCCGTGGCAATCCCAGATCAGACCGCCACGACAGTAGCACGCGCCTTTACGGAAAATATAATTTGTAGGCATGGAACTCCTAAATACCTTCTTAGTGACCGAGGAGCGAACTTCACTTCTAAATTAATCAAAGAAGTATGCAGAATCCTCAAGATACAGTCCATCTTTACCTCGCCATATAACCCAGCAGCCAATGGAAGGTTGGAGCGGGCGCACCAATCCTTCTCCAATTATCTATCCCATTACGTCGTTCAAGATCACTCGGACTGGGACGAGCATCTTCCATTTGCTCTTTTTGTGTATAGGAATAGTAAGCACAGGATAACTGGGTTTAGCCCCGCCTATCTAATGCACGGAAGAGAGTTGAATATGCCTTGGGACGTGGTCTTATCCCCAACTACCTATTCGTACAATGAGAACCCTTCCTACGACGTGGAATTAAAAACTCGTCTGCAGGCAGCCTATGCACAGGCCGAAGAGTTTAATAAGATTAATCTTGATAAAGAGCGGGAGAAGTGCAATGAAGGATTAAGCCTACCCGCGATCAAGGAGGGCTAACTGGTGTTGCTACGAAACATGACAATTCAAACTGGGCAATCCAAGAAACTTGCGTCGCGCTGGATTGGCCCCTACAAAGTGATTAGGGAAAGAAGCCAAGTTACCTTCGACGTAGAGCATTGCAGCACAGGTCGCAGGGCGACCGCTCACGCACGCAATCTGTTACCCCTACCGCCAGATAAAGAACCGAGATCCCCTACTCACATTTTTAACGATGAGGGAAACGACCATTGCCGCACCTCCATTTCTCCCGAAAACCGAAACTTGCCTGCCCCGACACTACAGTCGGAACCCAATCCAGAATCCCCTTGTGTGAATACCAGAGACCAATTAATTTCGCCCCCTTCGTGTCACGACACTCAATTTGAATCACTGAGGCCCAGTCCAACTAGTTCAAACCCAGCCTCTCCCTCTCCGGGATTCCAGGGCAAGCCGTATACTGTATCCAAGTCTTGTAAACCCCCCACCCATACGTATAACCTACGACCACTTCCAGGACGAAGGTAGCAGCTCCGATCCTCCAAAACATGTCGCCGAAGAGGTATCGCCGGATGAAGGTGTCATCCAGCAAACTGCGATCGAGGCTCCAGCAACTCTTTGGGGATGACCTGGCAGATCTTGAGCCTGTCACTTCCCCCACGCCTAGCAGAGACTCTAATGCCGACTCAGTCCTGACTTCTGGCAGCCAGACAACTTCCTCATCGGGACTAGGATGGGAGTCTGAAGCGGACCTTGTGTGCCCGTGGTGGACAAGCAGCCTCGGAATCTTCACGACGCTGGTAGAAACGGACCCCTGGATCCAAGGAGGACATCCAGACCCACGGCCCGCGGAGTTAACCCTGCAGCCTAAACCCCCCACCACGATGATCCAGACCCCACTAACCAGCAGCACCCTGCCGAGAAGCAGCCCCGACCGATGTCGCCCAGAGTTGTTCAACCACGACCCTCCTCCGTCTGGATCCGTTGTCGCGCCCCCGCTCGCACTTCTCTCTCGATCCTGCGAGGAACAGCTTCGAAATACCAAAAAGGCCCACAACCGGAGACGGCGCGAGTTAAACAAGCTGAGAAAGAGGGCCCTGAGAAAACAGAAGAACGCCTCCTTGCTACCCGTTGTTCCCCGCCCTGGTTGCAGTGACAATATGTAGTGTGTTCTGTGAAAATCGTGCCTAGTGTTTTTTTTTTCTTTTTTTTCTTTTTCTATATTTTGTGTAAATATCGGTGTATGAAGAATCTCAGTGATAGTAAGACAGTGGACTATGTGCGCCTAACTAAACACCACGTTTTGCGGACATGAGAGAGCTGAATATAATTTTTTTAATTTTCATCACCTGCAGAATGGAGCAAGTGGCATAAATTGTTAAGTGGAAAGCAATCATCTTCATCACAGTTGCTCATTGACTTAAATGGTAGGGCCATGATGTTGATTATACATGTCTTTAGAGCAGCTGTAAATTTGAAGCAAGAAGGATTGGAGTTTGCAATCCCATGTTGCCGCACACAACAAAATGCATTCTCCAAAGGATCTTGAATAAAGGTTTTCAAGTTTAGAGTTTAGAGTCAAGTCCTTCAACCTTTTCCATATAAATATAACAGATCGTAAGGTATTCTGACACCCATTAATAAAGCTGAACATATCAGTCTTATCTTTCCCTGTCCTTAGGTCTTTCAGCTTCCACTTCCCCATCTCCTTGAGGATGCTGTACCACATGTCCACATGCGGGGAATTGTCTGAAATAGCACACCTAAACATTTTGTATTTATGTGGATATTGATTGCAGGTGTTAAGAAAGTCAAAAAGGTTATCAATCTTCTCCACAAATTTGGCAGTGTAGATAACTGTGGAGGGCAATACAGTTGTTTCAACGTAAGTCTCAAAAACAGCTGCAACAGTATGGCTTAACTGTAATGCAGTAACTTTAACTTTCATCTTCATGAAGCTGTCCTTGAAGTGGAAATGCTGCTCCTTCAGCTTTGGCAAGGTCTTGAATCTTCTTTCTTGGTTAAAGACCCTCTCTATATATTTGAATTTCACTTCCTTAAGAGGCTCTACTTCTATCTCATGGCCAATCAAAGCATTCCTGGTATTTTTACGAAGGTAGGGAACATCAAAAATATAAATTATTCTTGTCCTCTATTACTTTACTTTACATTTCATCATTATTTACTAACTTAATTTATTTTTCAGGCAATCTTTCAGACATAAAAGATATCATGGATATCAGAAGGAAAAGGTTTAATTATGGGGTTTTCCCTGAAAACCGTCATATGGCTGTTGACCATCACGTTCAGGGTGAGATTGATATTGAGGAATCAGGTTAGTGTATTTGTAGTAATGTGAATGGCAATGGCAAGATGGCAGCTGATCAGCATATGGAGGATGCTAATTAGAAATTGCCTCAAGCATTAGCTCCCTTCTGAAAAGTAAGAGTGAATTTATTTGTGATATCTGTAGGCAGAAGTTTCCAGAGATACTTATACTACTACTAATATTCTATATGAGTAATTTGGAAGTACTTAAAAGGTATTATTATTATGTAAGGTCATTTATTTTTAGCATTTTTGGTAAATGATTTAATTAACATAAACCAAGAAGTGTGGCTGAGCAAAAGAATCTGAGAGAAAAAGAAATGATGGAGAAAGCAGAAAAGCAGAGTTGCTATAAATGTGGGAATATAACGTCCCCATGCCAAGACTAGGAAGATATGGCCCCTCTCTCTGGTGTATCTCAACTCAATACATCCACCTGCAATTGTTTGCATGTGAGACATTTTATAATGTGAATCTTCAAATACATCAAAGACGACCCATTTTCTTAAATATTTCTCTTCTCTCTAACATCCATCAGATCTCTACATCCTAGAACAGTTCAGGAAATTCTACAAGTGAACAGTACTACCTTCACAAATCTCTGCGAATTCTCAATGGGTGCAAAGAAATTATGACACTCTAGGTATGTGAAGCATCTTGTAATGGCCATTACAGTATCTAAATACTGAACAGGTGTTTGCTATATATTTTCTTTGGATTTATTGTAGGAATGTTTACAACACGTTGAGAAAAGTGAGTTAGATTCTGTTCAGTTGCATTTATGACAGCCTCCTTTCATACACCTGAGATGTATCACTATTGTATGGCAAGTACCAGTTGTGTGATTCCTTAAGATTAGCCTTTCCTGAAGACCTTTTAAACTACCTCATTTGACTAACTTACAAATATTTAATATTCCCTATCTTATGCTGCTCTTTATGCTGAGTTTTCAGACACAAATTGCAGTATGGAAAGGACTAAGTAAAATGCATTAATACTTGAAAATGAGGTGTTTATGACTATAGAAAATTAAGTTTTTGCTTTCACTAAACTTGTCGCTTATTCTATTATATCAAAATTCAAAATATTACCGCATTAAAATTTTTCAGAGGTAGTTAGGTATTTTTTGCAGCTACACTTTAGAGTTGTCGATGTGGTCAACGTGACAAATTTCCCAAAGGATTTACTCCAATTTGCACAACACTGCTTGAAAACATTTGGTATATTTTACTAAACTGATGTTATCCTTTTTATTCCCATGACAAGAATAACAAAGCAAAAATCAAGCCATTAACCCCGAACAGTTGTTGGTGCTGTTGTAATGTGGATGTTCTTCATCAATAATTAAAAGACTTAGTTGGAGATATAGAGTTTACTAAGGAAGTCTCACTAACATCTTGTGGATGTTTTCAAGTTTACACCTGCTGTTAAAATATATCCATTCTTCCTAAAGTGACGGTTCAAAAGGTATATTCACCTAGATATCAATTTGTTTCAGTTAGTAAATAAGCCCTTTGGAGATAACAGCTAACCAAGTATTTTTTCCTCTGCTCATCTTCTTCAATCTTCAGTGAAATGCCGCACGGAGTCTGTCAGTGAATAAATTTGACACACTGACCCTGAGACTGTAAAGTCATCTGGCAGAGCTTAATTCAAACAAGAATTTCAAACCAGTTCTATCAATCCTATCATCCTCATTGATTTTAAAAACTAAACTTTTGCTATCTCTGTCCTGGCTGGGAATGTTTTTATTTAAGAATTAGCATTAGATGAAGCTTCTTTCTGTCTATGGAGCAGCAGAGTACGGAAGTGTAGTGCTTTTTCTCATTTTCTGGGGCTTAAATGGTAACTGCCTAGGAATCTTTGGCATCCACAATCCTGTAGATAGTTGCATTAAAGGTTTTTGAATTTTACCTGAAGAAAAGATGTGAAACTGTTCAAATTTATTCTTCTTCCTTAGCAAGTAGGATATACCTTTGCTATCTCCTTCTGCGTTCTGACATCCTTTGTCTTTGTCCTTTGACAATCTTGGGCAAGTTTATATAGTAATATTCATTTGTTTCATAAAGGTGAAACAATATTTGCTCCTTCATTGAAAATGGAAAATCCTCATTCTGCAGCAATACCTTCTCTGCCAAATTATTTTTATGGAGACTATGATCCCCTTTGATTATTTTTAAATAATCTGGTATTACAGTACAGTCTCCATACAGTATCTGGCAATTTGGCAATCTCATTAATTTCCATTATAGAGATAGCATTTTCAGCTCAATCTCCCCTGGTACATTATTTCTATTGAACTAAATCAATAGTTATCAGATAATGATTATTGAATTGCTCAACTAAGGCATGGCAAATTTTTGTACTAGTACTCCTTGTAGTAATACTTATTCAAATATATAATGCAAACTTTTTACATTTTGAACCTCTAACTTCAAAATGTTTGAACTAACACATCAAATGCAGTAGATTTGATTCATAAATAATTTTTTTATTTGGGGCCAGAACGTAAGCTTTGGCAATAATTATTTTGCAAAGTTGTTTCATAAGGACATCTGTATTGGACATTAGTGTATCACAAGATATATGAATGTGGGCAGCGCGTTTGCCTTTGGTGAAAGCGGTCCCGGGTTCGATTCCCGGTGGGAGCCAATGTGCGAAATGACCAAAGCTGTCGAAGCACTTTTAACAATACAGGTCAAATTCCGCTACAACGAATATCGTTACAACAAAATTTTCGTTATAACGAAATCTTTGATCATCTTGGTTGGCTCGCCATTAAATATGGGTAATTGAAATCTCGTTTCGACGAAATGTCAACTTTCGTTACAACGAACATTTTTCAACTCAGCTAAAGAGCTTTACCCTCGAAAATATTGCCTGCCCTTCACCCCACGACCAGACAGCATGAGTCATTTGGGTATTCCAGGGATTACCGTAGTATGAGTCATCCATGTCAGGTAATTTTGCCCTCATTTAGGCCTAAGGCCTAAGAGGCACTGTCGGCTGTGACTTTGTACAGTTTAAATAGGTGTGTACCCACTTGATTGTCGGTCACCCGAACGACTCGGCGACTCGCCTCGCAGTGGGGGCTCACAAACGACTGGGCTGGTCGCCTCGACCGATAGAAGCACGGTTGTATATGGAAGCTTACGCACGGCAAGCAACTTTTGAGGCGACCAGATGTCGTGCATAAAATGGGGCAGGCCTTTGATAATGATAAATTTATTTTAGAAATAGAATCCGCCAGTTATTTTTGGTTTTAGAAGGCACTATAGATCATCAAACGAATGCACAGACATTCTTGTGTAATTAAAAAATTTTCGTGGGTACTTTCTTACGTCTTCATAAAATATGCTAAACATTCCTTTTATTCTACGTTCTTGCAGCAAAGGATGTACCCAACACTCTTTTGCTTTTCTTTTTCTTTTTTTCTTAATTAGAAAACACTACTAATATTGAAGCTTCGATGTCCATTCTGCACCAATGTACAAGAAACACTACCTTTCCAGTCGCTGGCTGGAGTTGAGTTGTTGCAGCTTGGCACTGTTTTTTAAATTTGTTTCATACCCTTTTAGGCCCGTTGAAAATTTAAAACAGATGCGTAGGAGAGGACTGCTTTATCCTATACAGTACTCATACGTTTAACGCAAGGGTGAAAAACTGACCAAAAATTTTCAATCTCGTTATAACGAAACTTTCGTTACAACGAATTTTTTTCGTTCCTTCAAGAATTTCGTTGTAACGGAATTTGACCTGTACTACTACTACTACCAAGATATAAATTACGCATACCCACTAATTGTTTTTCTATTTGGCCTTATTAACTTAACTAATAAATATTATTGCGATTGGATTATGGTAACCCATGCCGACTTGTGCCAAACAATTTTGAAAAATGAAAATTTGTACTGACAAGGGGAACACCAGGTTAGTGAGACATTAAAAAATGGATTCGAATGAATCTTTCAGGGCACCTTCTTTGCTTATAAGTAGGGGACAGGTATCTGACGGTTTAAATCAATGGGTTTTGTTTATAAAAAATTAGGAACTGAATACCGGAGTTATGCAACCACACCATACACATACATTCATACCGTATTTGACGGCATATAAGAGGCACCCTCATAAAGTTGGCCACTCACAAGGAAAAAAAGTTTTAATAGTCCGTGAGAAAGCACGGTACCACAATAACTTAAAATGTAGTTTCTTTTAGTTGTCACGTTTCGTAAAAGCCAAATATTAACACAATCATTGAATGCAATTATGAAATAGGTAGTTTAGACCATCTTGGCTAAAAATAGCTTTCAGTATTGAAAGTTAACCTGTGGAGGTTGAACCTTCACATATAAGACACAGGGAAATTTTTCGAGACATAATTTAGGTAAAAAGGTGCATCTTATATGCTGTCAAATACGGTATATAGATATGGAGTCAATAGGAAATTATTTTCTTCCATTTCTTTGACTGATAACCTATCTTTTTTCTATTAAATTTCTTATTGTTACCTTCCAAGTATTCTTTTATTTTATTTTGCATTTATTCTAATATACATAACTTCCTACAGTGAGCTAATCAGTGGGTGGATAAATTGGATTTTATTTGTATAAACTTTGACACTTCGTATAGTTACTGCTGAATAAATTCTGTATACAGCCATTACTGTTATTACCGAGTTAAATACTTTGATTCCTGCACATTTGAATTATACAGGGGGTTGAATTTGTCAGTAGAATTACTTAGTTCTAAAAGGGTATATTTTTTAATAGTGGGCAAAAAAAATCAAATTAAATGTCCAAAACTGACTTCTAATGGTCATGTTCTGAGAGTTAGCTGGAGGGGACAAAAAACTAGCTAATTAAGAGGAAAGAGAATTTTCAATAGTTAACCAAGTGTGATTTTTCAAAGATGTTTTACGCAACAAATGTAACTCAGCTAGTTTTTTATGCTGTACATAGAGTCAGAAATGTTTTTTTTTAATATCATCCAATTAATTGTAAAAAATAAATATTTAAGGAAATTTTGTAATATTTAATTTACTACATTGTGAGTAAATATTAAGGAAAACTAGGAATAAATTTTTAATTAGGGATTCCAGTAATACTACTGTTTATAACTATCAGAGCATGTGTCAGGAATAGTGTTATAAAATTTCCTTTGGTGAAGACAGTCTTTGGCCTTTCAATTCTGTCTATCGAGAAGTAAAGGCACTCACACACATATATGTTCATGTGTTTGGGAAGAACACAGTTGAACTTAGAAAATTTAAAAGAAAGCCATGGTAATATCTGTGAGCAGATGCTTATGGGAGATCAAACCAGTAACACTTATTGTTAGGCTCAATATTTAGGATTTGATAATTGGCAGCCACACATAAAAGGCTGCCTACTCATAAATTGTGTAAGTGCTATGATGGACAAAGTGCAGGTTTATAACATGGCGTTGTGATTATTGGATGAATTTCTTCAAATGGATTCAGCATCTGTTTGAACATGAAAAAATTTGCAAAAATCTATGACTGGCATTTTTTGCAAAATTAGGTCCACTTTTATTCCCTGTATAATATAAATATGCAGGAATCAAAGTAATTCAATTGGCAATAACCTTAATGGCTGTACACAGAATTTATTTAGCAGTAACTATGCAAAGTGTCAAAGTTTGCACAAATAAAATCCACTTTTATACTTTTGGCCAGATTTTTTTTATTCCAACCCACTGTACCGAGTTATGTATATTAGAATAAATGCTAAATAAAATTAAAGAATGCTTGGAAGGTAGCAAGATGAAATGTAATCATAAAACCTTTTAGTTATTAGTAAAACAAATTGAAGAAAATAATTCACTTTTAACCCGAGATGAATATAGGTATGTACTCCTATGTGTATGGTGTGGCTGCCCAACTCCGATATTTAGTTGCTATTTTTTATAAACAAAAGGCCATTGAGTTAAACGGTGAGACATATGTCTGCTATTTTTAATCAAAGAATGTGCCCTGAAAGATTTGTGCAAATCCATTAGTTAACTTCCCACTTACCTGGTGTTTCCCCTGTTGGTACAATTTTTGAAATTGTTTGGCATCAAGTTGGCATGGGTTACCATAATCCAATTGCAATAATATTCATTAGGTAAGTTAATAAGGTCAAATAGAAAAAAAAATAGAGGGTATGCCTTAAAAAAATGACTTCGATATTACCAAAAATAGGAGCTGAAATATATGAAGAGTCTCATGTTCAGCTACTCCTCAAAGAATAAGAAAAACCTTGCCTCTCAATTTTCCCTTAGAAACAGGAAAGAACAAAATTGGCATTGGTAGTCACTTTTTAATAATCTTGTTTATTTACTATGTTTTAGTCATTTGATATATATTTGGTGCACCTATGATTGTTTGAATGACACTGGATTGGGGCTTTACTTGGTTTCAGGGGATATGCCTAAGTAAAGGCAAGTTTACTGATTCAATTATGAATCTGCATGCTTGTGTAGCCTTAAAGTGTAAAATTTGTACCCACTTCACTTTTGTGATATCAGGCAAGCCTATGTGGATACATTGATACAGGTTGTTACAGGAGGCTTTGGGGGCTGTTCTCTGTTGACTTCTTTTTCAGACACATCTTTTCTGTCTCCATCATGGTTTCTGGTATCCATGCTTCACAGGCTCAGAATTGGGATGGCTTGATGGGTAACCTTATACAAAAGATGTTGTTGTTTGAGAACTGGGCAAGTTCAATGTCATTCAGTTCAATCCTGAGAAGAGCAGTTCTGCTACATTTTCAGGATTGACCATGAAGCCCTGTCATATCTCAGCCTGCTCTGGGGTTAAGACTAGTCCACCATAGGAGAAGCCTTTGGAATCTCCTTTGTCTGCAGTTACTTCCAACCTCCACTGTTACATGGAGAGGAGTGAGGATGCTGCCTTGATGCTGTGGAAATTGTTAATATTCTAGCAGCAATGCAAAATTACTTATTATTAACATTGACTTTACTCCCTAATTTTCGAACCTGCTACTTGGTTAACTTCTCAAATTTTTGCCATCCATGTCTTAATGTTTCCCTTGCTCGATTCTCCTCCCACATCTTATATGAGTGATGTACTCTTTTATATATGTACCTGAGGATGTTAACTCATTAACAAAACTATCAACTGTTACAATCACCTTTGGAAGTAGCAAATGTGATTTCATGAGATATAATTCATTTTACAAAATATGTTTTAACTTTTTTATATCTTATCGAAATCTTTGTAATATCCGTTTCAGTGACATTTTATCTGTAGTTAAACTTATCAAATCAAAATTTTATTTAAAGATATCAGACATCTTTATTAAATCCAATGATACAACCATTAATAAGGAAATAGAAAATCTTATTAACTGAAACTTGAGCTAAAGAGCCCAAGTCTGTTTAAAAGGTTTAATTGACATTTTCTTAGGATTCATTTACATTGATAATTTCTTGTGAATGTCCTTGAGCTATAAAATTGATAAATGAATTTAAATTCTACAACTGAGTCATAGAACTAAGAGGAGATTGTACATTTTGCTTACCTGAAATCAATCCAATGGTGACAGTGTTTGTTAAAAGTATTTTATCCCACACTATAATTTTATGAATGGATTTTCAGGCAGTGTATCTTTTGCCCCAGCCTCCATATTTGCTATACAAGGCTGAGTGTGACTTTTTTCTGTTCTGGAAAATAAAGAGAAACTTAAAGCACCGTCATTTTGTAAGCATAGATGAAATTAAAAGCGAATTGCTAAAAGAGCTAAAAGTTACCCCAAAGAACCTATTTCAGATGCAGGGGTGTATTAACCCCAATTGCCGCCCTACGCCAGTCAATGTCTGCCGCCCACTTAAGGAATTAATTTTCTCCATTTTCAATATAAACACACAATCCGCGCTCCTGGCAGCTTATGGCGGAACTTTTTTTTTTTCAAAAAGAGAACACTCACGGGATTATGAATTGAGGACGGAAACTGTTTCAAAAAAAATTTATTAGAAAAACTAAAAAAATAGAATTTCGGGACTCGTGCTGCCCTCTGGGAGCTGCCGCCCTATGCCATGGCGTAGTTGGCGTACTGGTAAATACGCCCCTGTTCAGATGTGTTTTAGGTAATTTGGGATTGGTAAAAGTGCAAGAATTAGTGTATAATATCTCATTGGGGTTTTACGGGAATAACATTTTCATAGATGAATAAATATAATTCTTTCCAAAAAATGAGAAACTCCATTATTTTTTTAACACACCTCGTATTTATCCATGCCCTAATTTGTGAGAATTATATTTTTTCTTCTGTTTTCAATGTAATCTTTTTATGTTCTGTGAAACATGTTTTGCAAATTTCTTCCAATGGACATGCTAGAAACAATGTTAGGGTAATGCATTGGTTGAAGTTAGCTTCATAGCTAATTGTAAGTAACTAAAATGTACTCTGGGTTTTTTTGTATATTAACTGGATAAATTTTGTGCTTTCAGATCAAAGTCATCTGACTACTGGAGTTGAACTCTAACAAAAGTGAAGAAATTCTGTGTGAGGCAGCAAATATTAGGAAGGCACGATTTTTAAGAGCAATATCCAGACAATATGTGATGTGAATCACATGGCTGTAAACCAGATTTATATGACAGAAAATCAGCTTGAATCTGTACATTTGAAATTATTTTTCTAAACACCATGGAGAATGGTTAAATTGAATGATTTTGAAGTGCTGTTTGTTGAGACAGACTGATTACAAACAAATGTTTCCTCACAAAGAAGAAATTTTAGATTTTAGATTACTTGGGAGTAAAAAAATCTTTAATCTCTTTAATGAATGTAATTCAAAAATAAAAATTTGTAACCACCACGCAATAATTACATCAATCTATGGTTCACAATCCTTCTTAGCAGCATTATTAGTGACATGGGGCTACTTTTTTATGTACTATATATACAGTGCAATCTCTGTACTAACAACATGTCTAGTAATCTGGCGTGCAGGGCTGGCAACCTGCCTTTGGCAAAATTAAAAGTAGTAAGTGAAATTTGGTTGAATTTAATTTTAAATTAAGAAAGAAATGCAATGTTTACTCTCCACAGAGATTTATTAGAACGACCACAGTTTTGTCATCATCAGGCATGGAGGCTTTGATACAACGGCTTAGATACTAACCAGATGATTATGTTTGGTTATGTGACCTACTGTTTCAGGAGAAGAGAATAAAATTGGGTAAAAAAAATGTATCATCTCTCCTATACTAGCACTGGTAATCCAGGACACTATTCAATGTTCTCCAATCTTCAAGCCAGATGTAAGATTCTTATTCGGTCATGCTATGCTGATTACTTGAATTCAGTTCAAAATAACATTCATGTGAACCCAAAGGAATTCTGGTGCCATGTTAATAATTTACGAAGCTCTAATAAAATTCCCAGTGAAATGCATTACAATGGCGTCCATCAAAATAACAGACAGGATATTTGTAATTAGTTTGCTGATTACTTTTCACGAGTCTAAACCAACCATACTCCAGATGTTATGACTCAATACGATTTTAACTCCTATATTGATATCAACAATATGAAAATTTCTACAAATGAGATTATGGTAAAACTCAATTCTCTTGATGTTCATAAAAGTCCAGGTCCTGACAACTTGTATCCTTTGCTTGTTTGGAAATGTCCTAATACTTTGTTGTACCCATTATTTATTCTGTTTAACAAATCCCTTGAACACGGTGTCTTTCCAGACTGTTTCAAGACAGCATATATTATCCCTATTTTCAAGAGTGGTGATAGACATGATGTTAGTAACTATAATAATAATAATAATAATAATTTATTGATCATTAATTGTTACAAAACACAATAGATCTCGTCATAAAATAGGTGATTAAAACACTAGCTCATTAAAATTAAGGTAGAAAAATTCACTTATTGAATACAATGGTTTAGAAATTAATTAGTTAAAAATTATGTTGTTGAATTTTACATCATTGCACTGCACTATATATATAGGGTATCTCCTAGTACTATAGGGTACCTAGTTAGTACATCCATCCTAGTTAGTGCATCCTACGCTTATATTACTAGATATAACTTGACTTGATAACACCAATTCTTTTTAAGATAAGTTTTGACAAGGATTTATAAAGTTTCTACTGTAAAGACTGGAGATAACCCCTATATCTTCATGTTAATTTAAGTATTGGGGAAAAGAAATTTCAAGTGAAATTAGATTAGAATTTTATGATAATATCTAAGAATAGTAATGCATTATTTAAGGCTGAAAAGGATAGGAAATTTAAAAATAACTTATTTTTCAGTTCCATTCTGTTTTTATTTACCATTACAGTCATTTCTACATGTACTGTGACACACTATATGAATCAGGAAGGCTATACATATGAAATGACACATGGATATAAAATACATGAATACTTTACAGAAATCATACATATATACAAACATACTTCACATATATAAACTTTGAAATCATGCTCTTAGTTGTCATACTGTGTCATATTTAGTTGTCATTCCATACCTTGGTCATACTGAAGGATGGCACAATATTTTCAGGACAGACTTGTCAAATGTTTTTAAAGGAGCTGGCCAGTACATATATTATTATAATATATAATATTTTTAGTTGAGTCACACACCAGAAAACACACAAATTAAGATTCATGACAAGGGAAGAGTTAATTTATTAAAGGTGTATTTTGCATTAAGACTTACAATCTAAGCATTAGTTGAGTAAAATCATTTTCTGTTCACATAGAGGTGCTCATGCTGAGATGAATGGCGACATCAGTTCAATCTACAAATCCAAGGACTCCTGGGATTTGAGATGCCTGCATTTATAGCAGGTCCTATTTAATTTGTATTCATATTAGTTTTTTTATTTTTGTATGATGCATTCTTAGTTATATTGCAGAGGATTGTACTGGATGTGACAATTATTGTAGTTTTTGAATATATTTGTTATCTAAAGAGTATGAATATTTATACTGTAATGTATCGACCAAAGGAGGATGAAAATAAATGAATTGCCAATAGCATGCAAAAGATCTACTTTTCAATGTATTGCCTCCTTTCCTGGGGAATGACTGTTGGAGATAACAATCCACCTTGTTATCACAGCCGGCATGTTGAGGGTATTTGTCACTTTCTCTACAGCCCTGCTGACATTGACATGGCTGAGGCTGCCATTGGCACTGCTTCTCAATGACTTGTGGTAGCAGCCCTGTGCCTAAAAATGCAATGCACTAAGGACCTAGGTGCCCAAAGAAATTCTTCCAGTTTTTATTATCATATCGATGAGGTAATATCAAGGTGCTACAATAATCTTGAAGTATTCATTATTTTAATTCTAACACAGAAATTATTAATCTTCCAAGATAATTAAAATATTTCACAATTTCCTTAAAATATGGCAATTATACTCACCACAAATTCATAAGGGATAAAGCAAAAAAGAGAAGCATCAACTATATTGATATAAGTTACTTGGATCTTCAACATTTGAGTAGGGATTTACTAAACCTAAGAAAAGTTGTTCATTGGAATTTTCAAATTATAATTTCAATCTCCCAATAATATCATTGGAATTTTGAAATTACAAGTAGATTATTTATTCTCGGATGTGGTTGATACTTTTTATAATTAATATTTTAAATTAAGGAAATTCCTGTATCAGAGGTAACCTAAAAATATGTTATTTTTATTCAAGAGTTTTCTAGTTTTGCAAATGGGACATTTCCCTTGAATGCATTAAGTAGAATACCACATACCTTTATTTCAATAGTCAATGCTGTGGAAAGCTGCTAAGTGTTTAGGAATGGTCGCAGCTCTTCTATTAAAGCCCTTGTCACGCATTTATTAAGGCAATATAAGCCCTGAAAAACTTTATCTGTGACAATTAAGGAGTCTGAGTTATCTCTTAAGTGCCTCAGGTGTTGTCTTCTTAACACTTGCTTTTCTCTCTCATCTACACAAACCTCAGATTCTTCAAAGCATCCATGGTATATACTATTAACAATGAGCTTACCAACAGCCAATTTCAGCATCCTTATGGATTCATCATAAATTAAAAGTGAAACAAACTCAAGAGAATCGAAATTCATTGGTGAAATCGAAAATCAGCTGATCGATGGCAAGTAGAAATAACAGTTAAAAACGCAGGAGAAACGTCACTTGTAATGAATATTCACGTAGAAAAATAGCATTTAGGTTATACAATATGGTCATAAACAAATGACATCCTTAACTAAGTTTATTATTCGCATTGATGAAAATATGAAGCTAAGGCATGTACACTGTCATCGCAAAACAAACAAAAGTAATATAATTACTGATCGAAGGGTACGTTTTCAATAAAATAAACTTGAATAAATTCGATGTGGGAAGGCATTACCTCGTGGAAGGTCATTATGAAATGAAAAAGAATACTAGTACACTTCCACTGATTTATTTCTTTGGCAACATGTTTCACTAGTAAACTAGCATCATCTGGCACATTTCTTAGTTTGGGATTTCATTATATACAAATACTGAGGTGGGAATTGTGGAGGAAGGTCAGGGTTTAAAGAGTTTACTAGGAAGGGAAAGAAGGGTTGGGAAACACATGCTCGTTTGTCAAAATATGTTCTTTTAGGCGCATACAATTTCTACCTCTTCCAAAAGGTCCAGGCGACGGCCTTGCTTTTCCCGATGGAAACATTTGGGTTGGAAATCACTTTGGTGTCCCTCTTCCAAGAGGTGCACCACAAAGTTGGACAGAGGCGACCACCTCCAAAGATGACAGTCCCTATTGTGTTCTGCCGGCCTCACCCGCAGATTTCTAGCGTTTTCCCGATATATTTGATATTTTATTCTTAACAAACTATTTAAAAGTTATATTTAAATGCCTTATATATTGTTGTTTTGCAATTTGTATTTTTGTATCTGTACTTTATATATTGTAAAAGGTGATTGGGTTTATAAGACCCGTAATAAGGTATTGCTATTATACCTTGCCTCACAAATATCACATTTAAGTTCATACACCCCACTACAATCCAATATGTTCCTCTTGTCTTTAGAATTCCCCAGCAGTTTACCAATGTTCCTCGGTGTATAATACCCGGCTTTTATGTTTCCTGGTAAGGTCTTTCCCAGCTGGTATGTTCTTGGGAAAGATGTCGTACCATCATATAATTTGTATTATTTTATCAAAATAAAACTATGCTAAAAATAGTGGAATATGTTGCAATATGCAGTTATTGCAGACTGTTGTCTTGGTATGCTATAATGGTGCTTTTATTTAATTAATTTTCATTATCTTGTATTTTGTGAACACTTTGTAGTAGTGGCACTAGCATTGATCCCTGAAAGCAAAATTTTCAGGGAGTCTGATTCATTCAGGAATAAAATTTATTTAACTCAAACTTTAAAGAAGCGAGTTTGGCTTAGAGATCTTGAAGCATGATCTTTAATTTCTTCATTACATGGTTTATACTGTTCAATACTTTTTAAATTTGTAACACTGTTGTACATTATGTTATTTTTCACTTTGTTCACTCAAAATTTACTTTCATTATTTTGAAATTTATCTCAATTTTTCATTCATATTTGATTTCAACGAGCTTCTAGGAAAGGGTTTTTAAAAAGATCTAGGTCCATCAAGCTCCGTGAAAAAGAGGTTCTCATTTGTATTCCAAACTTTCATATTTATGCCTGGCTCACAACTATTTCCTGTTTTTTAGTTTTCAAATACATGGCGCTTCTTTTACAAATGTCAGAATTTTGAAATAGTAGGTCTTTTCTCATATAAACTTTATTTCAGTCTAGATAAAATATTTCTTAACTGCACATATTTATGAAAAGTAATTTCAATATAACCGGCCGCAGTGGTGGAGTGGTTAGCATGCTTGCATGACAACGCTCCAACACCAAGGTCCCGGGTTCGAATCCCCACTAACCAGATTTTTCCGGTCGTAGGAATGATCGTATATGTTCCTGTATTGTTGTTTGTGTATATATTATAACTCAATTTTGTGGGCCTGTCTGAGTTAAAGAAATGGAATAGAATAATTTGAGTTATTCATAAAAAGTGGTCCAAGAAGACTCGTTTTAAAGATTTCTACAAGATCTTACCAATATTTGAGAGAAAACATGATTTCTTCCATCAATTTACAAAGCAATTGGCAAAAACTGGAAATTCTGGCCAACATTTTCAGTATTTTTGCTCTCTTTGGCATCAAATTTGGAATTGGAAACTTGTTTGGAAGATTTCCACAAGATCTTTCAAAAAAATTTAAGATAAATTTCATCATTTCAAGCAATTTAAGAAGAAATTGGCGAAAACTGTGCCTTTTGGCCAAAATTTATAGTATTTTGGCTCTCTTTTCCTTAAAATTCAGGTAAACCTAGTCGAATTTGGACTCGTTTAAAAGATTTCTAATAGACCTTTACAAAAATTGATAAGAAATTTCAGTTTTTCCAGTTTTCATGAAGAAATGTTAAACTCTTAATCTTGAAATCTTAGCTTAAACTTCGTGTAAAACTAGTCTTTTAAAAAACGCTTCCAAATGATTATTCCAAATTTTGAAAACAAATATCATTTTATTCAGAATTTTACGAAGAAAAGGGCTAAAAATGGGCATTTGGACTAAAATATTCAGTGTTTTCTCATTTTTCCTTAAAATTCAAATAAACCTAATCGAATTTGGACTCGTTTTGACGATTTCCAAGAGATCATTCAAGTACTGAATAAACGTTTCATATTTTATTTATCATTCATGAAGAAATCGGCGAAAACAAGGCCTTTTTTGTCAATTTGTTTACTAAATTAATTTTTAAAATTCTAAAAATACTTATTCAAAGTTGGGCTCCTTAAGAAGATTCTCACGAGGCTAAAAATAGAATAAAAAATCTCATTTTCTCCAGAAATATACGGAAAACCGGCGGAAACGGGGTATTTTGTCCAGAATTTTCAGTAGTTTTGCACTATTTCGCTTATAATTTGAGAAATCACAGACAAATTTGAAGATTTTAACCAGAGCTTACCAAATATTGATAAAATTCCATTTTTTATTAGCAATTTACGAACATAATAGGTGAAAACGGGGCATTTTGCCAACATTTTTAGATTTATTGCTCTCTTTTAATTAAAATTGCGGTAAACTTAGTTAAAATTGTACTCGCTTTGGAGGATTTTCACGAGATCTTTCGAAATAATGACCGAATTTTTTTTAACTTTATCCATCATTTTACGAAAATTTTTAGTTTTTGCTCTTTTCTCCTTAAAATTCGATTAAATTTTACAAAATTTGTACTTTTTCCACAGTATTTATTATAAAAAATAAATAGATGACTTGATGACGGAGATCAATCTCTGAAACTAGTCGTGTCTCGTTTCCATTTATTTTATTATAATAAATACTTTGGAAAAAGTAAAAATTTTGTTATTTTCATCATGACGTATTTCCTCAAGAGGTCGCCTGAGACTGTCGATTAAATCTAGTCGAATGTGGACTGGTTTTGAAGATACCCGCGAGTTCTTTCTAAATATTGAATAGACATTTAATGTTTTCCAGCAATTTACGATCAAAATCAGCGTAACCTAGGCATTTTCGCCAAAATTTTCAGTTTTTGTGCTCTCTTTTGCTTAAAATTCGTGAATACCCAGTCGAATCTAGTCTCGTGAAAAGATTTATACAAGATTATTCAAAATTTTGAAAACAAATTTCACATTATTCAGAATGTTACGAAAAAATCGGCTAAAACTGAGCATTTTGGACAAAATTTGCAGTTTGTGCTATATTTTCTTTGAAATTCGAGGAAACCTATTCGAACTACGACTCGTCTTGAAGTTATCTACGAGATATTTCTAAATATGGAGTAATTTTACATATTTTTAGCGAAACCTGGGGCATTTTGGCCAAAAAAATAAGTTTTTGCGCTCTCTTTTGCTTAAAATTTGCAAAAACTAGTCGAATATAGTCTCGCTTTGAAGATTTCCACATGATTTTTCCAAATTTTATAAACAAATTACGCTTGTCAAGCAATTTACGAACAACATCCGTGAAAAAATGGGCATCTTTGGTAATGTGTTTAATTTTTGCTCTTTTCTTCTTAAAATTCTAGTAAACCTAGTCAAATTTGGACTCGATTTGAAGATGTCTACGAAAAATTTGCAAATTATGAATAAACGTTCCATTTTTCTAGCAATTAACGAACAAAATCAGCGAAACCTGGGTATTTTGCCAAAAATTTTCAGTTTTTTGCTTAAAATTCGAGTAACTCTGGTCGAATTTGGAATTGTTTAGAAGATTTTCACAAGATCCTTTCAAATATTGAATAAAAATTACATTTTTTCAGGAATATACGAAGAAATTGGCGAAACTAGGCGTTTGGCAAAAATATCAGTTTATTTGCTATCTTTTGCTTAATATTCGAGTACACCTAGTCAAATTTCAGTCTCGTTTCGAAGATTTCTAAGAGATCATTCAAATACTTAATAAACATCTCATAAAAATAATAGACTTATTATGTAAAATCATAGCGTGAATGGCAAATTATTCCCTTTCCAATACAAAAAGATGGTGAAAACATTTTTTTCAAAAACAGACAATGAATTGGAATTTTTAATGACATTATAAATACAATTCCATAGCTTTGCCCAACAATACAAAAAAGATTTTTGATATGTAGTGGCTCTATGTTGTGGGGTGATTGAATAGTCGAGAGCAATTTTGGTCGTTATACATTAGGCTTTTTCTCCCTTATTGAAAAAAAACGTAGAAGAATATGGAATCGTTTTGAAGATTTCCGCAAGATCTTTTCAAATTTTGATTAAACATTTAATTTTTTCCAGCAATTTACTAAAAAAATCAGCACAACCTGTTCTTTTTCACCAAAATTTGTCTGTTTGGCTTAAAAGTCAAGAAACTCTTGTCAAATTTGGAAAATTTCCACGAAAGCTTTCAAAATATTGAAAAAAAATCATTTTTTCCTGAATATTTACAAGAAAAGGGCAAAACCTGGGCATTTCGTCCAAAATTTTTGAGCTCCTTTGCTTAAAATTCGAGAAATCTTAGTCGAATTTGGAATAGTTTTAAAGATTTTCACAAAATCTTACAAAAATCGAATAAACATTTCATTTCCTATAGCAATTAACGAAGATATCAACGAAAACTGGGCATTTTGGTTACAATTTTCAGTTTTTTTGCTCTCTTCTGCTGAAATTTCGAGTTAACGTAGTCGAATTTTCTGATCATTTTTAATATATTAAGGAGATCATTCCAAATAATGAATACAAACTTCATCTTTAATAGCGTTTAATATTTTATAGAAATCGGCTGAGAATTCGTCGAGCTATTCACACTGTAATATAGAGGACTCCTATAAAGGGAGACGAAATTCTATACGCACGTAATTGTGAAATAGTCGCAAAAGGTATTTGTAAATCTATGGTCATAAAAAAACAGCTCAAGGGTAAGCCAAAAGTATTTTAAGTTTTCAAGTCGGCAGTGTAGAATTTAGATTTCAGAAAAAAGATTAAACTTTAGATTTTCTTATGTTACATACAAACACGTACTTTTATGTTAAATAGAAAGTAACAATAGAGCTTATGTAGCCCTACATACCATCCAGAGCACGCTTAAGGCAACCTATTTACAATATAATAACGGGCTTTTTATATTTGAAATCAACATAAGTTTTAAAACGTTAAAGAATACATTGCTTTCTTGAGCATCCAAGCATTAATCGGCAGCCAGTTTGCTTCAGTTTGATGTTGCGAAGCTGATCAGTTTCAGACAATGTTTCGGAGGAGCAACTAAAAGCTGCTTTTGACCATTTTTATTTTTCCTAGTGACGTTTCGGAAAAAAATAAAATTTAAGCTAGCATACGGATTCTTATATTCACTTCCATCCTAAGAATCGCATCCTAACGGAAATAAGAAACTCGTATTGACTTCATTTTGTGACTAAATGCAGAGGTAAATAACGCGAATAGGTAGTATTTTCATCAGGGGCTTTCACCACGTAAACACTATATACTACGAAGAAATGAGAAGCAGAATTCGTATTTTGGGAATTCGTGAGGAACTTTCGTGTGGAAAATACGAAGTCTGCATCTCATTTCTTAAATGGCCTTCCATCAAGTACGGTCAGATCACATCGAACTATATACTACGTACAACAACGAGAAAATAATGAATATTAATGACAGTCATAGATGAAAGAATTGAATTCGAAAGCTTTAAGATGTGGACGAATGTTAGGAATGGGACAGGAATGGCCTGTAACTAATCCCATGGCTATTCATTTAACCTTTAAAAACAAACAATTGAACAACATTTTGAAAAAAATTCTTTGATATCAAAGGATTCGTATAGGTCAAAGATGACGACGGTTCTCCATTCTATCATGTTTTCGGCATATTGAAGATTAATTGCCTAGCAACAACTGACTAACAAGTATTTGGATGCGATTACTACTACGATTGTGAATATTCCTTCCGAGGACATATTAGAAAAACCACAGATTCTGTCGAACATACCCTTGATAATATCTTCGATTCCATCTAGTAATAAGAAAAGCCTCAGCAAACTTAATTCGTTTGTAAATAAAAACCAAGTCGAACAACTATTTTGGATACTCAATTATACTTGTAACAATTTTGTATTCAGACCTGCTGATTCGATAGCATAAGACAGGCTATTGTCCAATCATCTTTTGAAGCGTATCCAGTGCTTTAGAAGTGCAAGCATTACTTCCTTCCTCAATACTTCCATCCTTCCCCACTCAAAATTAGCTACATGCATTGACATGTCAACACGATCTCTACATGTTGCTATAGCAAAAATATTCCTTTATTCTAATGTTTTAAATTGTTTTAATCTTACCATTAGGCCACCATTATAACCGTGGTACCCTTGGCAATTATAAGGATTTGGTATGCTACTGCAATTGGCAAACATAAATAGACAATACAGTCGGCCCTCGCTTATCGCCGTTAATATGTTCCATAATCTACCTTAATAAGTGAATTTCCGCGAAGTAGGATTCTTTATTTAGAAATCGAACATTTTCTTGAGTTATACAAAACCCGTTCACGACCTAAATACTTTGTTTTAACATTATTAGAGCATTTATACATGAAACAACACCCTTTAATGACTATTACACTCATATTACCCAATATGCTAGACTAAATTAGAAAATATAGACACATGAGATGTTATAAATATCATAATTTTAGATAAATATAGATATTTGTAAAATCAGCTATAGAGTGGAGGCACGAAAGTCGGAGCGCGAAATGGCGAAGGACCACTATACTTGTTGTAGTTACATCAGCTGGCTGTGAAATGAATGATAGCATATTTCTACAGGTGGTTAATGGTGATATTGAGCTTATTAGTAATTTTGAGGAGAAACAAGACCGGAAAGGGTGACCGCTGTCGTCGAGCCTCATCCCTCGGGCACCCTATTCTTATCCCTAATCTGAGGGCAAGTGGGGTGACGAGGGCGGAGACGGGTAACGTATGCCCATTGGGGTGAATTGGCTGGTGACGTGGGGCGATACACAGTTGCAGAAGTAGCGTTCCCATGGGGGAGCAGGAGGGACAGTCTAAAAGGTGCGGAGGGATATTAATGGGGCGCAGGGGTGAGAGTTGTGATATTTCAGTTGCGTATTACTAAGAAAAGTGCGAGAGCTAACCGCGATCGAATCGGAGTCACTTCCGTGATTGTTTAAACCAAATTTGGATTCGGCATGTAAGGGGCGAAGAAAGGATTGCTACAGAAAATTAGAGACATGCGAGGGTTGAATAAAAAGTAATACCTTTTCCTTCGTAACTTGAGTTTCGATGGGAATATCTTAATAAATCAAACGCAGAATATATTCTTAGAGACTACAACTCAGTTACCATATTTACTTTTCCACATGATAATCAGGCAATGGTAAAATATTCTTCATGGACATCTGAGGATGCCATTGCATCAGAATACCTTTACGCGTGAAAAATGACAAATTCGTGATAATTTGAATTATTGCCGAATTAAATAAGACTTATTTCCAATTACAACCTATCGTAGTTAACGAGCTCTAGAGAAATTTTAAGATTAGTTTAAATGAACAACTTATTCTATAGAGATTACGGAATAATCCAATAGATAATATATAGTGTTTAATTTATTATTAAATATGAAGTCTTCAATATATAAAGAGGTGCTGTAAGTTTTCAGAGATTTTGATGATTTAATAGATGGGGTATTACCAAAGAGAACTAATTTTCGGAAGAATAGCGTTTGTATTAAAAAGAGCACTGAAAGACAAGTCTTTCAGAAATTCAAACGTTATAGAACAGTTCTCAAATGATAAGTGATCACTCGATTTGGTGTATCAGTCTACCTCATTTGAGTTATCAACAGAATGTTGAGTGAACTTTATTCTAATGACGGAAACACAATCTATGGATCTGTTTATCAATTTGAAATTATAACCAACTAAGACACGTGACTCTCAACCACGAAAGGATGCTCATACGTTGTATTTCTGTACATCTTCGAAATATTTTCTTTTCTTCTACGCGATGAGTCTATTTCTAAATATATCTATGGGAGTCCATCACAACCTAACCAACAATCATAAGTAAAAAAGGAAATTAATCTGTATACTAAGAAATGTTTCTGCCATTCATTTAATTTAAAATTTGTAGCGCATTTTTCCATCTTTCAACACATTTTTCCACAAAATAAAAGAAAAGTTTTAATTTCTGAAAGTATCAAGATACCTGGAGCTTTATTGATATCTATAATAAGTTGCTTCAAAAAAGGTTTGTTTTCAAAAAGGAATAATTTCACAGGAAAAAACGGACCTGAAAAAAGGTCTGCTGGGAAACAAACCTGGAAATTTCCTCCATCCGGGAGGCTGCAGTAACCAAGTTAAGTTCTTAAGTTTTTTTTTTCAAGTCAGTGTTTCCTTGGGATTTTTCCTGGGTGCAAGCTGTTTGCATGGGCCGGGCTTGGGCCCATGGGTAATTCGGGAAGGATAGAATTATTTTTTCTTAAAGAGCGTTAGTTTCTTCCATAGCGGCAAAAGCCTCTTAAAGTTGTAACGCAATGCTTAAACAAAATGCTCAGTCTTCGTGAAGGGTTAAAAAAATGTATTTGTTCACAATTCACAACACTTTATTACTGGGCTATTTATGGAAAGTTCGGGCTCGGGTTGGGCTTGACAACGAAAATTAGTATCAACGTTCGGACCGGGTCGGGTTCGCGCGCAACGACGAACGGGCCGGGCCGGGCTTGGGCTGAAATTTTCGGCCCATGTCACACTAGTGCTAGCCCTTATGCGCAAAGAAACTTTAACCCTTTCCTTGAATTTTTCACGTATCACCTTTATAATCGTCCTACCATTCTTAAACAATTTCATCAGATTTTATTTGCGATATTCTCCAAACACGTTTTTCTGAGAGTTTGATAAATATGCCACCAAAATGTGAGAGAGGTGGAATGTTTTCTTCTTATTCAGGCTTAAATAGAGAATATTCACATAAAAAGTAAAAACGTATCTAACATCAAACTAAAGCTTTCGACCCAATTATAGGACATGTGAAGTAATCCATCTCTCTTTGATTAAAGTGAAATTACCTTGCGCAAAATAAAATCACATTGTTTTACCAAGTTTCAATTCCTGCGAAAAATTTCTGTAACAGATCCTTCCATAAACCTTCCCCATATTTACCATAGGTAAGGCCTGTTTTCGGACGATTATTATTATGGGTAGTCCAAATCAACTCTGTGAAAAATGTTTGTATTAGTAGTAAGATTTATCCTCGTGCCTTAATTACAATGTAACTGGTATGCAATAGCGCACTGTGTTGCGTGTGAGTGTGAATGTGAACCTTGTGAATGCGATATGTCAAACCTTTAAAATTATTCTAATCGGAATAAATATTTAAAATAGCAAGCGAAAATTTTCAATCTCCCGTGATTCTCGACTTAGAATCAACGAAGCGGTGGTGTAGCTCTTCTGCTTCCTTGCACCTGAAGGGCGATTCTTATGAGCGATCATTTGTTCTGGCTCTCTGAAAGAGGTGGCGAGGCCGCGTGGCCAACCGAGTCTGCGGGGAGCACTACGATCCATGGAGACGCTTTTAGAATGGAGCAACCGCAAATTAATCCCAAATCGGTGAAATCCAATTGGCGGATGTAGGTTATGGTTGAGGAAGGAATATTTCCCAGTCAGCTTCAGTCTTGTTCTTCTTCCTTCCAGGATTAGGCTTTAAGCCGGTTCCGGCTTCACTTTATCATCTTAAACGTTGTCTTCCAACACTCCTTTTACCTATTGGCTTATATTCCAATGCTTGCTTTGGAAATCTTTCTCAAGGCATTCGCATTACACGCTCTTTCCATCTGTTTTTGTATTCTATTAACCGCTCTGACATCGTCTAAACTCCTAGTTCCTCTCATATAGATTTACTTCTTATTTTATCTCACCTTGTACACCCCTTAAGGGTCTCTACTCTCGCGGTTTCAAAAACTGAAGCTGCAATATGTGCAACTTGACTCGGCGGGGAACGTGTTGATCGCGCCGAACGCAGAGTGAGTCACGCGGCAAAACAGGCCCGAATAGAAGAGAAGGGAGAAGAATGTGGACAACCAAGAACATCATCGTGATGAGGAAGGAGAACTCTATGGCCCCGGTATAGCAGATTAACTCCTAAGTTACTGCAATCAAGTTATACACCGTAATTTATCTTTAAACGCGTTTTCCCGAAAGTAGTGTTTTTTTAGCTGCCGAGTAAGACTTCTCATAAAGGTATCGGGCCGATTTCAATGATTTTTTTTTAATTATTCAGAAAACATACCGCTACGTTTTCCCGAGTACGATTTGCAAAATTTTATTTTGTTCCAATTTTATAGCCTCTAATAGGTCAAAAAATGACGTAAAAATTGTAAATTTTTACAAATCGTTGCATAACTTACTTCTTAACTTACAAATTGCAAAATAAAAAAATCTACCTCGGGAAAACATAGCCAACGTAACTATGATTATAAAGAATATCAATTTTCTGATTAAAGATTACCCAATTGGCCACACCTTTACTTAAGCGGGACCCATGCAGTTTCAACATCACTGTCATCAATGACGTTTCAAGGTTGCGAAAGTCATTTTCCATCGTCTTTAAAAGTAAAATTATAAAGTCAAAACATGTATCTTAGAAATAAAAAAAATTAAAAATCTATTCGGTAGATCCTTCGCAATTTATTCCCCAAAAAACCGCTCAATTTCAGGCCTCGAGAGTAGAGGACCCCCTCAACTGCTCAAAGAAATTTCATTTCAGAGGACTATCTGTTTTAATTCTTTTTATTTTGTTGTCCAAAACTCTGACCCATACATTATGGTTGGTACTACCATCAAATTGTAGAACTTAATTTGGGTTTCTTTTCTCGTTTTACCTTTTAAGGTTCTTCTTATTGTCCCGCTTATCCTCTGGAAGATGTTAATTTTATTTGTGATGTCTTTATCATCTTCATAAGTTAGATTACATCCTAAATATTGGAAATGGGATATCTGTTCGAGTACTTGATATTCAATAACAATTTTGTTCTAATTGGATAGCTTCCTAAGAATGCCATCGTTTTCGTTTTAGATGTCGAAATTTTTAGGTTATATATTTTACTCAGTTGATGTAATTTGGGTACCGCCATTTGCAGTTTATCTTCACTATCTTGTATAATAACCTGGTCGTCAGCGAATAACAATGTGTTTAAATACTCAAAAGGTCCCAATTCTATGCCTGGCGCAATGCTATCTTCCTTCTATTTCCTTAAAAGGTCATCTATGTATAAGTTAAATAAAGTTGGTGATATACTGCAACCCTGCCTAACACCTTGGTTAATAGCAATTTCTTGGGTCAAATGGTTCCGTGTATCAATCACAATTCCGGATTTTATATATAGGCTCAAAGTAGCTTTTATCAAATGTTTAGGAAATCCTCTTCTTTCCATAACTAACCATAGTATGTATCTGTTGACACGATCTAATGCTCTTTCAAAGTCTGTGAAAGCTTGATGCGTCTCAAGGTTAAATTCTCTCCGTTTTTGTATAATTTGTTTTAATTTAAAAACATCGTCAACACAAGACCTTCCTTTTCTGAAGCCGGCTTTTTCTTCTAATAAAACGAAAATAAACGTAAACGGAGATAGCTTGAAGCCTATAATCGATTATTTTGCTGTATATCTTGTATGCAGTATTTAGGAGACTTATGCCTCTGTAGTTTTCTGGTTTACTCCTCTCTCCATTTTTAAACGATGAGACAACCCTGACAACCCTCCATTCATCCGGGATTTCATGTTTCATCCAGCACATGTTGTACAGATGTAGAATTATCGTTTTTTGAGTTCTACCTCCATACTTTATCATTTCCGAATTAATTCCATCCATGCCAGCGGCTTTTCTATACTTCTTTTTATTCAAAGCATATTCCAGTTCTTTTAAGTCGATAGGATCTACACCAATTGATTCCTCTGGCATCAATTCATTTGAATTAAATGTTTCTTTTGATGTTGGGTCACACCATTATCTCTTATAGTGTGTTATCCAATCATTCTTAGGTATAACATTTAATGGTGCTGTATCTCTCTCTGATTTACTGAGGTGTTTCATTAGCTTATATGCTATTTCTTGTCTTCCATGTAAATCATCTTGTATTCCACTTATAAATCTGTCCCATGATATCATATGTGCCTGTCTTACTATTGATTTTGTATGGTTTCTAATGCTGTGGTACTTTTTCTTCGCCTCCTCAGATTTCCTCCTCTGTATACTTTGTTCTTCTCTTCAATGGCTTGTGCTATCTCTTCGTTCCAGACTTTTAAACCTCTTTTTCTTTTATTTTTGATTCTGGATCCTAAAACTTTCATAGATATTTGTGTAATAGCATTCTTAATATTTTCCCATTCTATATTGACGTTGCGGTCTGTTTTTATTTGCTCGATCAGTTGTGTTAACCTGTGCTGATATAATTTTCGGATACTATCATCTTTCAGAAGATATGTTTTGAAGATTTTGTTTTCTTAGCTTATTCGGCTTCTTTCTTGAGTTTCCCTTTTTCCATTTTCCCCATAGTTGTATTTCTGTTTGGTCAAGGAAATGATCGGTAAAGATATTTGCTCCCCTATAAACATGGGTATCTATTATTCTTGTGGTTAGTTTCTGATTAACAATTATATGATCAATGAGAGATCGGTGACCTCTATCTGACCAGGTGAATTTATTAATGACTTTTTTCTTGAAATATGTATTTGTAACTTTTAATTCATCAATGCTTATAAATGGTCTTCTCCATTCAGCTTCAGTTTTGTCGTGTGGCGAGAGATGAATCCATAGATAAGCCGTGAGTGAGATCTTGGAAAAGGGCTCAGTATCCGAGGGTAAAGACATAATCCGGCCTCAATGTTTAGGAACCAAACTGCTCGGGAGCAAACTGCGAGATCCAATCTGTCAATGACCGAAGCGTCTCGGATCGAATTACCAAGTGTGGATGGCAACTTAATCTTCAACTTTTTTCATTGGTACTTTTCTAAGCTCACGCGCTTATGTTGAAAATGAAAGGTTTCAAAGCGCTACTCTGGTTATTTAAAAAATAGCAACTTGCATCTTGTTAAAGAACTCGAGAGATGCTATAATCTGCATTGTTATTTGTATAATTGGTTTAAATGAAATATAGGTCAAATGTACATACCTGCTTTCATATTCAGGTGAATGGAATATTGATAATTTTTCATTTGGTGGAGGACAGAGAAAAATGTATCCTTCATCTAATATTTTCATAGTCTTGGTCATGGCTGTGATGACATGAAAGCTATCGAGTGATGCTGGGTAATAGCAATGGTCCTTCCTTATAGAATGCCAAGAATTGTGTTACAGTCATTCTACTTCACTTGCTTGGACAAGTTCCACTAAAGTTATTCCTGCGTGGTGAGGAAAGCAAGGACTTAAGGACTAACTACCTCACTAGTGAGGTACTTAGTCCTTACTACCCTCTAGATCCTTACTAGTGAGCCTCATCCCCCCAATAGCTCTTAGTCGCTAAGTTTGAGGGGGATGGGGAAATGAAAGGGTATCAAACTTCTCCCCTGAATGTGGGCGGATTTAGAAATTTATGAAAAACAGGGAAGGCGATTGAATACAATTTTCTCGTACACTCATCTATATTTTACATTTAAAATGTTATTTTGTTTTGATGAAATTGGTAGATGAATAATGGTCGCGGCAAAACTTCAAAATCCCATTTTAGTTCAAGCTCATCGTCAGTTCTTTGTCAAATTGCTAAAAGTAACACCAAGGTGAGGCAATCGTCCTTTTGCCTGGATCCATCAATCGTCTAAATTGAGAATCCTATCGACAACCTTACTAAATATTCAGACATCCGAATCTCCTCATCAGTCGGTATTGATGGTTAATCTGCCGGAAAAATCAGAAGAAGGCGACATTGCCAATAATTTTCATTGGAATAGCATTAGTTATAGACCAACGATAATACAGATAAGGGAAGGATTTAGCTTAGGATCCTTAGATTAATGCTTAGGTTCTGATCCTACTCTTATTAGCAATGAAATAACTGGAAAATGTGACGATGTATTATCGTATTACCTTATCAGGAACGTAATCTGGTAATGCCTTAAGTAAGAACTAGACATAAGCACTAGGTTTTTGAAAGACCTCTTATGGCGACGAACCCAAGAATACGTAATCGATACGGTCTGATTGGGCTTCGTGGAAAGCCATTTACTAAATTAAAATATGAAGTTCTGTTTTGTCATTAACTTAGGAAGATGCAGGTATTCGTAAATATTCTTTCAATACATTTTTCTAAAAGTTAAGTAAATAATTTTCTTAGAGTCTATGGTTGTATCTCAAAAAAGTATAAATAACTATTTTGAAAAATATAAATTGTATATAAAAATAGATATTATTATATTTGGTTACATTAAGTCTTTATTAAGTATAGGCTCACTGACAGTATGCTCAAAACGTATCATTGATCTGTAAACAAGAGGTTGAAGTACTCATTACTATATGCATTACATATATATCAATCAAAAAACTATAAATTCGTTCTGTGCCGACGATGATGATGAGGATGAACTCATACAATATGATATTGATTGTACGCTCTGAGATAGCCAGCTTAAGTTGTCTTGAGACCACAGAGGTCCAGACTGAGGTTTCTGGCCGCTCTTGCGGTCAAGTAACAATATGGTCGGATGTTCACAATCTGAGATATTGGAATTTAAAACTATCGTTAGATATGTTCAGAAATTAATTTTAAGTAAGAGCATGTATACTTGTTCGCGGTCATCCGATGAGAAAAGGCTCTGATTATTCTCTCTTCAACAGGAATAATAGTCCGTTTTCTCGATAGTTAAAAAAGATGAAGTTCCATATTCCGTAATAATGCGATGTTTGCGAAATCCAGAGAAAAAATTCCAAGCGTTACGATGAAATAATTTCCAGGGTGGGTAGTTATTTTTGGCCCTCTGGGCTTCATTTAAACTGCACTTTCAGAACTTGCTACGATGAATAACGTGCTGCTCAATGAGAAATCATCGCTAGGTTAGAGGCCTCCAAAGAAATTAATTATTCTGCCAGTTAAATCTATCTGTTGCCGATTAAAATTCCTTTGAAATATCGGTTTTTAACCTTTTTGATTAAATTATGTAAAATCAAGGTAATGATCCATCTACGGCCATCTCCTTTTTAACGCTCCCATTGGTCAGTTAAGTTCAGAAGTTTCCAAACAAACTCGACGATGTTTAACACTTCTACTATCGTGCAATGAATTGCAACTGAGTAATGCTTATATCTCAGTTTTTTCTACGTAAGATCCCTGCAAGCCGCCTTTCGGCGTATGGCAGGGGGTGCAAGCGCCTTGATTCTATTATCTTAATCGATTGCTTTCGCGTATAGTTCGCGTAAAAATAAATTTTTGAAACGATTCCTTCTAGCATCTATTTTCCTGATCTCCCTCGCTGTATCAGAATGGCCTATATTACAGATAGGCAGTGGCGTAGTCAGGGAGGTTCCGTGGGGTCCCTTAGGTTCGCTTTCCAGCAGAATGATAAATGAGATGTGTGAAAGTTGCAAACGAAGAGACTTCCTCCGTGGATTTAAAGCATACAATTTTGCGCATTCTCAAGCAAACCATATTAAGTCTCGAGGGAAGGTAGTTGATGCGGAATGTGCGAAGGAAACATTATTTTCTACTACGGTCTCCTTACACATTGAAAGAAGCTTGAAAAAGACTACCAGACTTTCGTATAATTTTGATTAAAGAATGTTAGAAAAATAAGCCCCTAAAGAAACATAAGTTCGGATTTTTTCAAGCTAAGGATATCCGAAGAGTAAAATAAAAAAAGCATAAGCAGTTGAATTTTAAGGTTTCTCAAGTAAACCACATTAAAATCTCTACGGGCGGTAGTGGACGGGAACTCGGACTTGACCGCTAAATGGAATTATCCCTGGGAAATACAGCGGAGGACTTGGCATATAAAAACGTTAAACATCCTTCCTCAAGCTCCACCTGCATCTATATGGAAAACAAAACGTAGATATTGGTGCCCTTGATCACAAGTTAGTTTCAATTTCTCAAGGATCTTATTCTCACAGTCTCACTATGAATTTGAAATCTTATTTGGTTTGACATCGTCACTCATTGCTTTAACTGCGAGCTCCGCTGCGGACGCTTATTCCTTTTCTTTGGACATTAAATATCAGAAGTTGGTGAGTATTATTTTTTATCTGATATTTCCACATACATTTCTTTCATATAATATCGGTAAAAAGTACGCATAAAATCAAATTAAATCTTCAGATATTAAAGGGCTTGTAAAGAACTGTTATAAATTGTCTCGTGTGTTCCATGCCTTAGTTATTCAGTTTAATAGAGAAATGTCTGGAAAATACAATACAAATGTTCTTGGAAGTCATTTATATAATTTTATCTATGTAAGCGATTTCATTATATTTGTATATTTCTATATTTCAGTGATTAATTTTGATATAATTCTCTTCAATTACTCGCATATTGCTAGATCCTCCCTTAGTCAAATCCTGGCTACGCTCCTGCAGGGACAACAAATCATTAAATAGGTAAGGTGTTCTTTGCTAGAGATGGCGTACACCCAGGAAAATTTCCGTGGAAGAATAGACTTGTCCTTGCAAACAAAGTCTCGTGAGTAGCTTGAGAGAATATTCCGGCGGGTTAGCTCAACGAACAGAGCATCTGACAGATAATCGGAAGACACGGGTTCGATTGCCAGTCCTTTCGGACTTTTTTCAAATCCATTCTTCCTTGGGACTTTGAATAAGTCTTTTATCTTCTAATGATTCTCATCCCGTGTCCTGTTTCATCTGAGAAACACACTGATTTACCGTAGCAATTCTTTCCAAATCTCATCGCCTTTCTTTGAGCCTTTTTTAATTCCCGAGTATGACACTTGTCGGCAGGGTCTCATACACTACATACATACGCACTCAAGGTGAAGCCTAACTAACGATAAGTTACATCACTCGCAAACTTTTCTTCACCTCTATCGACTACTCTCTTAAAGAAACCCAGTGCTTTCCCACAAATATTACGAACGTGTGGGGCTTTGCTGCCATACTGATTCCACCAAATCAGCTTCAATATTTAAATACCACGTTCCACCCTAGTCAACCAGGCTTATTCCTCTGCTCCTACATTTAGATTTTCCCTTACTTAATGATCCTTACTCTATCGATCCTTATGAACTCCCTACCTTCATCCAAAGACCCTTTCAGATTGTCTCTTGACTGTTACTAGTACTTTAAAGAATGATTGAATAAATATGCATGCTTATAATTGTGTACTAAAACGTATCTTTTATTTATTAAATTGTTTACGATGTGAATTTCACAACTGTATGTGAATCTCTTAAATAAATATATAAATATTTTCTCTATAAACTGAACTGCTTTGCGTCGTACTGGTCCTGATAAGGTACAGAATGAGTGGAAGTTAGCTTTCATGAAAATAATCTTATTTATGAGGTTATATACATTTAACATTTACAAACAATTTTTATTGCTGGATAATTAAAGCATAATTTAATATAAAAATTCCTTACTCTGAGCCACACGGCGGCTCTAAGTGTCATCTTTTGGATATCTGATTGATGAAATCACAGCATTATGAAGATTGTTTGAAAATAAGGCCCACTCCAATTAGTTCCCAAAGGATGCTTGGTTTGAATTGAGGATGCCTTCTCCCTCATCCAAGAATATTGAGCTCAAGGAGGCATTTAACGCACTGGGATCTGCAAATGGCATCCGATGCAGCCGCACCGCGGGGGGCGGCGCTTTGGATCGGCGCTTCTGCACTTGACAGGGTCTGCAGATGGCTCTTAAGTGGGATGAGGGGCGTGTCCGCGCAGACTCGGAGGTTTCTAGGGATTTGGGAAGGAAAACCGATCGATTCTCTCTCCCCATGCCAAGACGGGTTGGCGATATCATTCCCTTGGAGTTAACTTTTAATCTAAACTGATAAAGACTTGTTATCATTCAAAAACTGGGAATATGATGAAGATGTGCTCTTTCATAGTAAATCCACCGTCATGAAAATAATTAGAATGTCCTTCTCATGGAGGCTGGGAAATTCACAACCTTTTGTCCTCATTGCCACTCTGCAACTCAACTCAAAATGTCTTTCTCCAAACGTTTTACCAACACAATCAAAGGCACCATTTAGGAACGCAATTAATGAGAAAAATATGACACCAACAAATATTCAGATTCTTAAATAAGAGATTCATAAAAACCGATGAAGATGAAGATACCGCAACAACTTCCCAAATACTTTATTTTTACGATTTTAATATCAATTCAATCACGTATTTCCGAGTAAAAATACTGTGCCTTTGAACCGAAGAAATATCAGCTAATTACATTTACCTTCCTTTTTCAACACAATATAGCGGGTCATTCTAATTAAAGAGACGCAAGCTCCCGAAAGATAAACAGTCTGCGTTTATGGTGAAAGGTGCATAAGAAGTCTACTCCGATACACCGAATGGCGCCTTGCAGAGTTCTTAGATAGACATAGACTCCTGTATTTCTGTAATATGATAAATTTAGCACAACCCAAGGTTTGGGTTTCAACTAACGGTAAGGGTGGATCTAAAATAAATTGGGAATTGTTATTCTCCGAGCCAATAAAATAAATCTTGCACTTAAATCACAAATCTAGGATCACTTAAAATTATTAAAATGAACATTTAAAGAGAAACAAGCTTCAAAAAAGGAGTACGCACATGGCACAATTAGTCGAAAACAACTTGAGCATTGTTATATTGGTTACATCCTTCAGAAGAGAAATTCTGACGTTTGCCTCTTCTATATGAATGAGATTTCAATTCCATTGAAAATATCATTATAGCTCTTACCGATTAGAAGTAACAACTCGGAAGACATTATACGGCATTTGACTTAACATATTTTACATCACCAATAAAAAATTCGTCTTTTGGATCTCACAGATGGAACGAACATCTCCGCAGGGGTCTAAAATACTAAGGTGGTGATGTCTAACATAAATATAATCATCTTAATTTTATACTGGATTACGGTATAAGTGCAGTAAACAAGACTGGCATCATAGCTATTATATTTTAACTGAAAAATTTACCTTCGAATGTCACCTTTTTGCAGGTTATTGGGATTTTTCATTGGCTATAAACATAACAAATGTGGAAGAAATCTACTGGTTGTCTACTATTAATATTTGAATATATTTAATTTGCCGATAGAATTTCATAAGAAATAAGTTCACAATAAGATCAATAGCAAATTTCGGAGTTTAGATTCTCATCGGGAAATTTGACCCACTCTTACATTATTTAAGAAATACGTGCAGTTATAAGAGGTTTCAGAAAAAAATTGAAATTGTGATTATATGACTCGTTTTTGTAGTTAATTCATTTGTTTGTTGGATTTTTAGCTCATTTAATTTAAATACATGTAGCTTATTGGATAAACACTTTAATTTACAAATTCTCTCTTTTTATATATCATTCAAAACTATATGAGGAGATGTATATTACACATTTTAGCCGTAAAATTCATCCAAAAAAGGCCAACAATCGTAAATGAGCAGAAAATACCGTTGAATATGCAACACTGGTCTATCGCTGTATTTATGTTTGACAACTCTCTATTTTACTTGCTTGTTTTATTTGTATTAAATAATCGTGTTGATATACTATTATCTTCAATATCCTCTCATATTACTTTAATATTGTATCAATGTCAAATTTCATCATTTGTTAAATATTGTGTGATTTATATCCTTTATTCGTTTGCTTATGTTTTCTAAAATTTTATTTTTTCACTTTTGTTCACGCATCCAATTGAAATAAAAAGATATGTTTAAAAAGCTATTAGTCATCTAAACTACAAAGAGAAAAATGTGTTTGACGGAAGTTACAGCCTGCCGAGAGATGTTGTGCCCTATAAGCTGGATCTAATTTTGTCGTTTACAGGATTATCAGGAGTAGATAACTTGAAAATCGGATTTGAATTTTATGGATAGGGTGTAAAAGATAAAAATGTCGACAATTCTAGGATTAATCGGGTGAACCTCAGAGAGGGACATAGAAAAAACTCCAAATAAACACCCAGGAGCGAGCAAAGTGCAGATATATCCGCTAAAGAGTACGATTTCTAAAACGGGTGTGCAAAAAAATCAGACAAACGTCCGTCGATCATTTTCCCCTAAACTTATGTTCGTAACACCATGGTTTTCCTCTTAATCGTTCCATCTTCTAAGCCTTTTGGGGAAACATACCCCTCGCAAAGTGCTCCAGTCCCGTAATCTCCCAGAAGCCTCTTTTACCATTATTTACCGCTCCGAATATCCCCGCATCGTTCAGAAAAGCTGTGCAACTATTCCCGGATCGAGTGGGGGCTGACGGTGTAGTTAGGGGAGGGAGAGGGACGGGCGGTGGCCATCTTAACCATAAAGCGCGCTGACAGCAGCCGCGTGCTTTCGTCAGAGGCCACGTGGCTTTGAGCTGGGAAATCGCCCGTCCAGAGGATTGTCCTCCGCACAATGGCGTCGATGGTCGCGTGCCGACCGACCCCACCCACTCGAAGCGGGGCGAATTAAGATTTCACGGCTCCCGGCGATGTGTGCAAATAATGGCGGGATATCCACCCACCCTCCACTTGCAAGCATCCTCGGCTTATTATTTCCCTGCCTCCCTCAGGACACCGCAGAATCAATTCCCGATCTTCAATTCTCCTCATGACGTAGAGATCCAGATTGAAGCGCTATCCTCTCTTTAGCTCATTTATATTCTTTACATAAAAATTACGGTTCGCTTTCACCCCAGAAAGCATCAATGAACCTGTTCGAACCTTCATTTTTCCCTCCAACCTTACAAATTTTAGGAAATCTAATAATAAAACTTGAGAAAAGGAAGAAGAACGCTTATACCTTTACCACAGTAGTTTTATTATTTATAAGATCATCCTAAGGTGAGGATGATCCTATTGATCGAAACCATGGTCGTGAGTGAATAAAATTACTGAGGTAAAGGTATTAGTGTTCTTCTTCTTTTTCTCAATTTTTATTATGGAGAATTACCACATAGTCGAGGCCGAATTAGCAGATTCTATTCCGAAATCTAATAGACAACTATGGCTTAAAGTACCTATAAAATTACCGACAAAAATGCAATCTTAAGAATAAATACATAAAAATGAATAATTTTAATTTATTTTTTAGAATGAGATTTCCTTTTAAGATGTACCTAGTTAACAATATATTTGGATTTTCTGTTAATCTTTTGCCATGCATAGTACAACATTCGTACCACGTGTATAATTATAAAATGTTCGGAGGGAGCTATTTAGCAATAACGATATGCAGCGGTAACGCTTTTATTGTCGGGTTTTCCGCTTCTTTATTCTCTGTAATTTCTATTCTATGGTCTCTCTCGGCGGGTATTGAGGACCACATCATTCGAATCCTGAACTGAAGGAGCGCAATTGATATCGGTTTATTTTCGGTTCGGGTTTTTCTCTTACGTTCCAGTTCGATTCTCTGGTTCTCCATTAGTACTTTTACGGTTTCAATTGCGATAGTTTTATCTTAAAGCTTTTTCTTTCCTCATCTTCAACTAATCTTTTCGGTTTTGTTCGTATTAAGCAATTTTCATCTCGTAATGATTACTAAAGACCATCTCAGCCTTATTCGTCCTTTTTAATATCTCCCTATACTCCGTGTATTGAATTTATTTTAATGTACACTCCTGGTCAAAATTAACGCAGCACCGGCCGTTAGAATCGCTAAGGAGGTGCTGCGTTAATTTTGGCCAGGAGTGTACATTGATATTTAAAAGCGTTCCTTAGTACTGATATATACTTGGGGCTGATGAGCCCCCAACTAAAGTTAAAGATGTATTTAAATGGTAATGTTTGCTTAAAACGTATGTGTCGTGTAAAGATCAAATCTATAAGGATATAGATTTTCATCGATGACTTTAATTCAAATTCTTCCAAAACACGAGTTTATTATGCAATTATGTAATTGTCTTGTGATTATGATCAATTATAACCAATCAGACTCGGTAATTAAGCTCATTTTCTTTTCGATGATAGTTATATTTTTAGATGATTCATTAATTACTCGGTTTATCTTCCTAAAAGTGTTTTTACTCACTCACTCACTTCTAAACATAGTAAATTTTTTCTTTCTGTTAAAAGATAATGTTTGAGTACGCATACACCTTACTTTTTCACCAATAATATTGGTTATTTGGAGCCATTCTTCCCGTGGAATTTCCTGTAGCATATCCGTTATGGAAATATTGCGCATTTTTGGTAACATTGGATCGATTAGCAACGCATTATAACGAGAAAAGCTGCAAAATGAAGAGAGTAGCGCATGTTGTGAATGACACCCAAAAAAGTTAAACACACTTGATAATTACCACAGATTTTATTTTTTGAAAAGGTCATTAGAATTGTCAGAAAGACATCTTGCTGTATTTGTAGACGAAACTAGTCACTTTTACAAAGGAAAATATATTCTGTAGAGATTACTAAGTGTGTTTTACTTCTTTAGTATGGTTTTCTTCCACAAAGTTGAGCATGGACATATTACACCTTTTCGATAAGTTTTATAAAAATTTAAAGTATGATTTCAAAATGTAAGCATATGATTTTAAATATTCGTCGTTATGTATTTCAGATTTTGTTGGTCTAATAGTCAAACAACGTTCAAGGAGTGCACAGAATCACCAGCAAAATATTTATATCATTATTATCATATACATTATTCTCTATTAAAATCATCGCTGAAATCGCACTCCGTACACCCAATGTCTAAAGGTATGTCGATAGCAGTTAAATAATTAATTCCACAGATGGTTTGCTCAATCCTATCTTATGGTAAACATATTTTAGTCTCTTAAATCCCCGAGTTAAGAGAGTGTGCATTTTAATTTAGCTAAAACGAAGTACTATTTTAGTTCAAAGTTTCTAGGTACATACCTAAATTATCTCGGAATATCAACCGCATTGCATCCCAACACACTCCCTACTCTCCTCTGGAAGCCCTTCCACAGAATTCTCTCCTATCGATTAACCTGTCACTTGCAAACCTTTTCCCTTTGAAATAGGTTTCAGCATTACATTTCTCTTTTCCGAGGTGAATTTTAGACGTTTCGAGCAGACTTAAACATCTCGGAGAGGTAGATTCTATTTAGATTTCCTCGCCAAATAAATATCATTAAGTCAGTTTAACGTGGTTTAAGAGTAAGGAATGCTAAGTAACTTAACACGTACAGTTATGCGGCTTAACCGAGCCCCTTTTTACTTTCTCCATATACGAAGTATAGAGAAAGTATTGTTTTCATGAAAAAATTCGACTTCGAGATTTCAACGGAAATACATGTTTTGGGGTCCCTAGAACACGATTTGACCATTTTCGGAATGATGTCTGTGTGTATGTGTGTGTGTGTGTGTGTGTGTGTGTGTGTGTGTGTGTGTGTGTGTGTGTGTGTGTGTATGTGTGTGTGTGACAGTGGGCGCTCTAACGTGAAAACTATTGGTCGTATCAACACCAAACTTTATATATAGTACTGTGGTGTGTGCTGTCAGAGTTGATTAGTGTTTGGAGTAAATCGGTCAACCGGAAGTCGAGCTTTATTCATTAAAGCTAATTTCCGGTTTTCAAAATATCTCCATAAACATGATATATACGTATATTGTATTACTAATAAAAGTTTTAGATAATATAATTTACTATAAATTTTGTATTTAACATATTTTAGTATCACCGGTTGATTAGGAGTTATTCGTGAAACACTGATAAACCGGAAGAAGATGATTATGTACTTTGTGGGCGCTCTAACATGAAAACTATTTGGCAGATCAACACCAAATTTCATATGTAGTACTTCTATTACAGTCTCTAGAGTTGATTAGTTTTTGGAGTAAATCGGTTAACCGGAAGTTGAGCTTCATTCTTCAAAGCTCATTTCCGGTTTTCAAAATATCTCCATAAATATGATATTTAGGTATATGCTATTATTTATAAATGTTTTAGAAAATAAAACTTACTATAACTTTTCTATGAAACATATTTTCGTATCACTGATTGTTTAGGAGTTATTCCTGAAATACTGATAAACCGGAAGTTGCTGATTATGTACTTTGTGGGCGCTCTGGGCTCTATGGGCGAAAGGCCAGTTTCATCGTTTTTCATCCAGCATGTCCCGAACAATATTATTTATAATGTTTAGAGTTCGAAATTACTGTCGTAGATATGTATTTACATCTTATATATGGAGAAAGTCATGTGCTGGCCACATCAGATTTTTTCGCTTATGTTTCTCAGTTTAAGGTGCTATTATTTAACATGAATTCGGATTTTACGATATCTGTGAATGAATTATTAACTTTAGGAGTTATTACTTCATTCACACCTTCAATCAACTCCATTGTTTATACCTTTACGATATCCAACTCAGCATAACCGGCTTTTAGCGATAGGGGAGATAAGCAATGTAATGAGGGATTCAGAAAGAAGACAAACTAAATTTTGCTCAGGTGGTTATTCCGTCACAGGAAACCACTTAAGTAGGGTGTAGAATAAATATAAATTTATTTATTTAAATATAAATATATAAATAATAATATATACAATTTATTTCCATTTAAGATACTGAAATTCATAATCACGTGTCTCGACAGCCTTTATTACAGCCGCGAATGTCGATACATAATCGAATTTGCGAATGCAAATTTTTTCTGCTGCACAAGTAACTTAACAGTAAACACTTGGATGTAATGGAGAGGGTGATGTACTTGAAGCACTTTTTCTTCTGTAGGTTCTAAAAGGTCCAATTTGCGGTTTTCTAATTCCCGGAGCATGGGTTTACATTTAAATTTGCTAAAAAAGAAGCGGGATGTATGTTATAAAAGTAAGCCAGGGAAAGAACTGCCATTAGACTGCTGAGGGCCTCGAAATTAAGTGGGGTGAAAAAAGACATTCTGTCGTCTTAAATCATAATCTCTTTGAAGTGATCTTTATACTCTGAAACTCTGATAGCACATATTCGCCCCTGGATACGCCTTCGTTAATTCGAAGATTGAAGCGATGAATTTTGTGGAAAAGTATAAATACTATACAGATAATATAATCGTAACTAACTTATTATTTGACTTATATTACGTAATTTAGGATAATTTTACATCACCGGACCCAGATTAAGGATATACAGAAAGAAAGCATTGTGAATACAACTGATATTTATATTTAACTAAGTATTAGGAATAAGCATCGTATTTTCTTGTTTGATTAAATGAATTCAAGGGAAATATATTCGTCTGAGCGACAAATTTTAATAAATATTCGTTTACAACTCCCAAATTAATTCAAACAAACGATTTGACTCGATAGAACATTGTTCAGCTCTTCCTGCATTTTATAAGATATTGTATTTACTAATACTTATTTATTACGTATTTACTACTACTACCCGTATATAGCATCATCATCTCAATTCACTGTAGTACATTTTTTCCTACAATGGATTGGTTTCCTTGTGCCGCAGACGATGCTTTTAGATAAATATGTTGCACGCTTCCAGTGGCGGTGTACCGAGGGTGTATTAACACCAAAAATCCTAATCAGCTTGATATAATACTGACCCTACAAATAATGTGCAGAATTGCGTTCAGAAGCAACGGTCTGTCATAACGATTACTTGCTCATAACGCTTCTTCGATACCTCCCTTCACTCGGTATCGTTACTACTTTGAATTAAAAAGTCACCCGACTCATCAATGAGATTCCTCCCGATAAGTGTTCCAATTAGCTGCTTCTGCCAGTGTCCGATGGCTGTCCTAATCTCTCTTGGGGACGAATCCCAAGCGAGGGACTTAATTTAAGGCAGAAATTACTATTGAATCAGACAGGAGATCAGATGGTGAGTTCTCCCCTAACAAACCGAGATACCATAAGCTTGCTGTTTATATTTCCCTCAACCATAACATAATTTTTCGTTTCAATACCCGTGATGAAATTGATGTCCTTACAAGTTTCTGGTTAATTAAGCCTTCGGAATTGTATCAGGATGTCAAATCTATTGAGTAAAATGAGAAATGGATTGATTTTAAAACCAGATAGAGTATCGGCAGTTACAACGGTAAGCCCATCTCATCATTCATATAAGCTCGTCAACCACTACTAGGTCTATCCTTTCTATTGATTTGAATATGTTCTGATTTATACTATTATAAAGGCTATCACTCTCAAGTACGCTTCCAGACTTAATTATTTCGCGAACTTTAATCTTTACTTCGGTTGAAAATTCATACCTCCTTCATTGTTATGTACCGGAGACGTGCATAGACGCCTCCATCTTAATTATTGACAAAGAGAAGACGGAGTCAATAAAAAATAGAATGTTTAAGAGGAAAACTATAAATCGTTACTGTATTTACCTCTTTCAGATGATTTTCTTTCACGTAATGTTTCGGAGTGTTTCACTTATTAACTATACACTGATGTTTGCTAGATATCTGGAAAATCGCCCACGAACAATAGTTCTCCTAATGAGAAATATCAAATCTTCATTTTCGACCTATTGATTAATTCACAGAGTATTTAAAGCAGAAGCCGTCGAAGCGTTAAACGAGTGCCCTTTCAGATTCACCCTCTCTTCTCCCACACCCCTGCTCATCCTCCGCCATGTCCCTCTCCCCCGATGTACTCATTGTGCAGCCTCCCCATACCCTCCGCCCCTTTGCTAAACTACCGTGTCCCCCTCTCTGCGGAGAGGGTGAGGCCAGGGTGGACCCCTAGAGCAAACACTCGAACCGCAGACGCAAACATAAAGGATACAGGAAGGAGACCTCACCTTGTTCTCTTTTCCGCGGTTGCACAACCGAATAGATTCGGGAATATAGAAAGAATTTTCTCAACCTGAGATTTAGAAAGATGATTGGAGAACACTATGCAAAGATGAGACACTACGTCAACAGATACGTTTGAATGATTATTCTGTGTACTTTCATTCAAAATCATTGCAGGATGCTCATTGTTGCATCACATTAATACTTTTATTTATTTCTTCAGTCGCTTTCTTTGTTATCTTTTTTGTTTCCGTTTCTTTTTTTCCTTCCCCTTCTAGTTTCAATGGAAATCCAAAACGTGAATATTTAACTTGGTCTTTGGAAGAGGCGTTTTCACCATAAACCTGATTTAATTTAATCAAAAATTTTTATAATTTAAATTTTATAATTATAAATTGTTATAGATTGTCTTCATAATCGACTTCAGCAGTTAGCAATGAAAGAGTCTTTCTTTGGTCTAGTTCGATCAATTCAAAGTTGGAATAATAATGTTATAATTGCAGATTATACGCTACGCTATTTTACGCTAATTATGATGATGAAATACTTGATTCTAAAAGCAGTTACTCAAACAAATTATTTCTTATTGAGTTTATATACGGGTGTTTATTTATTTTCAAACAAGCCCGCGATGCCAGTAAAGCTGCCTGCCTTTAATTTTTTAATTGTCTTTTTTAAGGATCTGAGCACACTGCTAGGAATTTTAAGGAGTAAAAACTTTAACAATTCTCTACGTTAATTTTTTAACATATTTAGAACCATAAAACGAACTGTATTTTATCGAATGTAATTGATACTGTATGGTGGTGACGTCACTTACTCTATTGATGATTTTGGTTTCGAACGGAAAGAAAAAAACAGACCAATATTTGTAAAAGTGAATAATTCTGATGACTTTTTCGTTGAATTAAATATGTTCATGTATAGTATGCCTTTTGGAATCAGAGTTCCACGCGCATCGCCCATTTTGCATTATTTTTTTCTTTACTATCTTCGTAGGTTTACGGATTCTCTACTTTTACCTTCTTTTTCATTGATTTAAAATTTTCATTTCAAAATGCAAGCAAGTAAAAGGAATTCTGTTCTTTTCCTTTCGGAAAATATATCATGAAGCTTCATAAAATATTTTTGAGGGGTGACTGGCTTAGAGGCTTACTCCTCTGTGCAGCTTGTTAAATAAATGATGTCCTAGATAAATGTATTACCATATTTACTTAATAATATCCGACTATAAGACACTAAGATCTTATGAGGAAAGAAATAGAGTTCCGCAAACAACGATATTGTTTGGAGGTACCGGCTATCGTAAGGAAAAATATCATTTAAATGGAGTACCCTTGAAATTTATTGGTAGCGTGAGGAATTGCGTTAAATAGTGAATCGGTAATGGGGTTAATGGTTTTGCTCATCATTGGTCACGGTTCTTGGAGCGACTTTCCCACAGCCCAACCCACCGAGCCACACCATCACTGCATTGTATGCAATTCCCTCTCGGTCAACCAGAGCGTGAGAGCCGAAATATTTGCACTGCATTGTATTCGAATCGCCCATTGCGACCCACCGTACTCTTGCTGAATTAAAAGATTTCACACTTGGCTGGTCTAGACTTGAAAAAGTCCTCCTTTAATTTCTGTCGCCTCCCCAACCACCCCTTCGGTGCAAACATCAAAAAACGTGGGATATGATTCGTTCTCAAGAGCTCGGGATGACCAGCATCTAATGCTGGCGTCATCGTTTTTAAATCCTATGAAAATTTTTTTCTCCTCAATGTATTGGAGGTTGTGATGAAAACGTAACCCTCAGTTTTACAAGAATTATTTGTTTTGGTGACTATTTTTAACTCGAGTAGTCATATTCTGGTTTTCGGTCAATATTGGTCGCAAAATGAAACAATTACGAAGTGCGAAACTTTAAGAAGGGAAATTTTCATCAAAACTTCTGATTTTCACTTCCTCATAATTACGGCTTCGACCATCGATTACATATATACTAAATATTCATCGATTTAAAGAGCGATAACAGTAAATTTATGGTGAGAATCAACAAACAAAGAATGAGCGTGTAAGGCAAAATAGCAACAATGCTGAACGGAAGTAAATATAAGCAATGCATGAATGAGAGAAAAACACACTTATCATAGCGCACGCATATAAACTTTTCTTACTTTTAGCGAAGTGTACTCTGCTTGATCGATATCTCGCTTTCAATGGAGCAGGTATTTTTGCGTCGACCAAGTGTTCTCTAGACATAACATGTTTGACTGATTTTGAAATGAACATAGTGTAACATTCATTTGAGAGCAGATTCAATATTCATAATAAAATTTGATTTTGTATAATTTATACACTGAAATCTAATTATAGAAACTAATTTAAGCTATTATATTTGGAACAACTTTTGAGCGACACTTTTTTTCTGAGTTAATGGATTTCAGCTAATTGTCATGGTGCATCTGGCGACATTTTCAAGAACGGCACAGAAAAGAGGAAATCACTTTTGTATTCTTGAAGGTAATCTCTTTCCAATCAAGAACAAATTCTCTTTAATTAGATGTAACTCATGAAATAGCATTTCTTCATTGACTAACATTTCTTCAAACAATTAGGAAAACTTCATTTCGTGGTAAGTCATTATAAGTGAAGGGAAGAATAACTTTGTAATTTCCTCATTGTATTTTATTTGGACAAACAGTTTCGGCTGCAACTCCACCATCAAATAACACAGTATACCTTACTTGGACCTTTCGTCTAAGTAAAGTATGCTGAGGAAATTAAAAAGTTATTCTCTGCTCATTCGTACAATATTTTTTTATCGAATTTACCTTCTTCTACAGTTTTAAAATTCTAAACCTTAGATATCTCCAAATTCTTCCTTCTCCTATATTTGGTTCATCTCAGATCTATAATTAAGGTTCAAGATAACTCTTTCGTGCACCAAGAACTACGTTTTCTCAACTGACCAACATAATTTTATCGTTTTCCATTGTACTTATTTTTTTCTTCCCCGAGTTCGTAATCCTCGTTTTTATGATCTTTTTGGTTTATCTTTTAATCCCATTTGTTACTCTTATTTCCTCTCTCTCAAATAGCCACTTCATTTGCAATATTTAAGTATAATGAAAATCTAGGAAACCGCTGCTACTTGAATGTAGAAGTATCTCAAGTTGGCAAAAACATGGGATACGTCCATGGGATTATACAAATGAAACCTGTGCTCGCGAAATCGAGAAAGTGCATTGAAAAAAACATTTGTAATGCATTTGCAAAGTACATTTTACAAAACAAAATGAGCAATATAGAAATATAACAATCTATTGCATTGCAAATGTGTGATTTGCAGTCTCCTACATCGGTCAATTCATAATTAATTAATTAATAATAATGCATAATAAAAATAAGTGGCGGGCGCAAATATGAAACGATTTTAAAACTCCCTTTTCAAGATTATCCGTGTAACATTGGTGTGAGTGTGTGTAATTTTGGTTTTTATACTTCTTCTTTTCTTTCTTTCTTGATATTCCAGCATGCCGTTTGAAGGATATCAATGTAGATATTTATATATGCGAAGTATCTGATTATGATTTTGACTTTATATAAATCAGTAAAAACTCTTACAGCTTCAAAGTGGTAGATTAGTGGCTTTTTGATTTTATTCTATAATTAAAGTTTTTTATATTTCAAATATTCTTATTCATCTGTGGAATGGGAATGCGATGGTTGATAATTTTGCAGCTTGAGATGAAGACTGCGAAGGAAGGGTTGTCCGATTAGCCCTCTCGAAAACCCTTCCTTTATCCCCAACCGACTGACTAGACCAGCAAATCACAGTGATTATCTCTCTAAGGGTGAGAACGCCCTGAGAACTATTGTAATCCCCTTTGGGATCCTATTGATCATATGTAGATAGGGTTCGTACATGGGAAACACGCTGAAGGCAACGTTTCACAAACCCTCTAAAACGTTGGAAGATTTTCGCTTCATTTCCGAAGAATACGTTTTACTATATAGTCAAATTATTACCAAATAATAATAAAAGGACTTTATTTAGGGCGAGATTGAGACAATAAAGCCTCTTCTTACATCTAACCCTTCGTGATATAAACTTAAAAAAGAAATAGCTTGAAAAAAAGAGCAAAGAATAAATTTACTTTTTGGCTAAGACCTAAGCTAAGAGATAAGGAAAAAGTTTTCACAACCGGAAAACGACCTCAAGAAGGGGGATGTGAAACACCTGCGAAACCTACAGATAGGAAAACTATATTAAGCGATGACATCAGATTGAATGAAATTTGAAAGACAAGATTTCATACCAACAGTATCAAACAAGAACAAAAAAAAGAACAAAAAGTTACACATTTACATTTAAGTAGGTAAACATAGACTGATAAATATACTGATAAATAAACAATCAAACAAGCTGTAAACAATTAAAAAGATAAAAGCAAGAAAATAAAAACTATTAAAGGTAAAATTTCAAAATACATTCATTAAAACAGCGGATTAGGTTGGGACGAAACAAAATTCTGAAGGTGAAAAGGGGTGGTAGTAGCGGGCCATTTTGTGATCTCGATGTGTTAAAGGAGTTGTGCGTTTTAGTGCGATTAATTTATGCGGCTAAGAGATGATTGTGGCATTTACTCTGAAAGCTAACGATGATAGATGAGTGTTTTATTCCTTGTGGAAGTGTGTTCCAAAGGTTACTAGCTGTGACTGTAAACGATTTGTGGAAATTTTCAGTTCTATTCTGGGGAATCAATAGTTTTTTGCAACCTCTCGTATTGCAGTGATGAATAGTATCTAAAGATATGAATAAGGAGTGAGTATATTTGGGAGATCTTGTAGTTCGGAATCTATACGTACTTGACAAAATATGTTGATTCCGATGCCAATCTAGTTTTAGCCAAGTAAGCTTGTAGTAGTATTTGGACAAGTGATCGTACTTTTTAAAGTTTGAAATAAATTTTGCCGCGGTGTTTTGCATGAGCTTAAATTTGATGACTAGTTCCCCTCACAGTTCCTGGTAGACAACATCACAGTAGTCAAAGTGAGGAATTACTAAAGAGTTTACGATTTGTAATATCACGGACGGGGAGAGGAAATTTACTAAACGTCGAAGTGAATAAAGCGAAAAATTGGTGGTGGTGCTATTTAGTTCAAGGACCGGTAGGCTATCTCTATTTATAGAGCTTAGTAATTTTGGATATACAATCAAGATTGCCTGTGATTTAATAGCATTAAGGTTTATAACATTGTCTTTACTCCAGTTATTAATGAGTTGGAGATCTAAATTAATTTATCAATTGAAGCAGTTCTGCAGGACTTGCGTCCAAAAAAATCTGAAGATCTTCTGCGTATTAAATACCTTTGTCATTGATATAAATGGAAAAGAGAAGGGGCTAATCACAAAGTATGTCATAATGTCCTCTTTTCAATTAGAAGAAATTTCAGGCATATTATGAATTTGCAAATTTTAAATTACAGTAAAGGCAATTTATAGAAGAGCATATAATAGCGAGTGCTTATTTACTAACACATAAATTTGGGATAAATAAAGCTTTAACATTGGTTGCACTTCATTTTTAAAACTTTTTCTTCTCTATTTATAATAATTAAAACGATCTGTGTTCTTGCTAACACCTAGTAAAACGCGGATTCCACATGTATTTTTTTTGTTCCTCTAAAGAGGCTTATACATCGAAAGCCAGTTCTTTTGGCACAATATTCCTTTATCTTTATGAAACTAGCATACTATTACTCAGTATTGACGATATTGAAAAGTCTTGCCAACCGAAGTGAGAATTTTCCATCCAAAGTAATTCTATTCATTGTACCGGTGACGCTTCTCATTGATAAACACTCGGTCTCCGATTGGGGATTTAGGTCCAACCCACGCCGCTGCTCGAATAAGAGAAGTCAAAGAAATGCACGATTTGCATAGAGTGAATGGAGATTATTGGGTGACATAAGATTATCATTTGGATGGCTAATTGTGGGGCAAAGGGGAGAAGTGTGAATGACTGTGGACGAGATTTATAATCCGAGCACACGCGTCCAAGCGCCATTCACATCGCTGATGGTTTTGCATGCGAAGGACTCAGAAAGTTCGAGTCCACGTAGTTAACTATCATTCGTTGATGCTAGGGTAAGTGTTTATACTCTTTCGTGTAGTTTGGTAATTGCACAGAATTGAACCTTTGGGTAATCGTAAACATATTTTGGAGGACTACTTCCGCTGAAGAATGAAGAACGGTACAGTGGGATGAAGAGAAGAGCGGAGGATAGGAAATATCGGAGAAACAACACCTAAGACCTGCATGCGAGCATGATGATGACTTCCGCTGACTGTTTGTTGGTAATGATTATGGTGCGTTTAGTACCAGTTTTACCCCAAAACAATGAAGAGTTCACATATTTATAATATATGTAAATTCTCCTTTTAAAGAGTGCTTAGGATATGCCGAATGAAGTACGCGCCTTATATCTCGAAAAATGCATTCCTGTTTTTAGTACCTAAGTATAGCTTTCACTAATCTTTAAATACCATTTACTCCTTTTCTCTCACTAAAAGCTCAACCATCGGTTACCCGAATCCGAATTTATAATTAATTTCTGTCCTTATCAATCCTTCGTGAATTTTATTAGCTTTGAGATGAATTGTAAAGGATTAAAATAGAAAATGTTGTCTTGGATGTCAATGAATATTCTTTAAAATAAACGCATTTTAACACTTTATTGAATTGATTAATATTTTACTCATGGCTTGCCTTACGCACGGAATGCAATATTCTCACAATATTAAGCATTCATACCAAATACGAAATAAATTTTCCTTTCGAAAGAGATTTTTAACCTCGATAAATTTACTCTTTCAGAGAACAGCAGCAACGTATATACTGTTACATTTTGAACTTTTACCAATCTGCTGTGAAAACCATTACGCGTACATATGTAAATCCTCCAAACAAATTGCGTGAAAACTGAGCATCGGATGGGAACAGTAATGAATTTTTCCCACGCTATCAGCTATTTTTTACCAAAACAGATTTTTTCCTTTTATGTTTGTATTACTAAATATTATCGTGTCAAGATGGACGACTTAAATGCTCCCTCCGATATGGAAGTGGCTCCTAATTGAAGGGCGCTCCACAATGCCTTCGTTCATGGCACAATCGACTGCCCTGTCATCACCCCTAGCGCGCGTCTTTTCGCCTCGGGGTAATTGATGAGGGCAACAACGAAGAGAGTAGGTTTTTCAGTAAAGGAAGTTTGGAAAGTCAAAGAAATATTAACTACGAAAAGGTTTAGCGATTAGTAGAATTAGCGATTGGTAGCATCTTTCGAAAAAGTGAGAGATGTCTCAACCTATGATAATCGAGTTCCATCTCTCTTCTAACATAAGTAATATGTAATTATGGAACTCGAGGAAAATTTGGCCATTCATTGAACAGACTAACAATAAGAATCCTTATTATATTTATTATTATTATATAATAAATCCAAGTATACTCATTATCTGGTGGCAACGGATATATACATCACACATTGGTAAAACTTTAATAGTCCTGCTCTAAAGACATTATAAATTGAGGGGAAACAATATCTGCCAGGCATTTGCAGAACGAGGGAAGCAAACTCTCTAGAAAACCTCCATCCTATAAAGTCAAAACATGTATATTATCCAACATTGAAACAAATATTATCACACCTTCAGCGTAACTTTATCCCAAATTCAGCGTAACTTACTTACGGTACACACTCGAGGAGAAAATTCCTCAAATATGTCTGCAGAATGTATATACCATGTATTAAGAAATGAGACTTTAGCGATGTTAGTCCTTTGAGGGGGAGGTTCTATTTTATATCTATGGTAATTTCAGCTTAGGTAATATATTATACTATATGTCCGCAGTTTTATTTTTTTAAACAATTTTTATTATTATGAGTCATAGTATGGTACTAGAGTGCGGTGGTGCTTATAAGCAAGAATAAGAATATGGGTTAGATGGAAGATGAAACTTTTAGTCTCAATGTCGCCGAATAAAGAGGGTTTACTGTTATTTTTATGAATTTTGCAATAGTTAGTGTAAAATCAACCGTACAAATTTTGTATGTATGTATGAGTACGATCAACTGGAATGCAAAGTAAATGACAGGAGATAGTTACTCATGTGATAATTTCCAATAACGAAAGCGGTGTTATATATCAAAGGCTTCGAAAACATGTATCATAATTCAAGAAGGAGTCCTTCCGTATTTCGAAAATGACAATATGTATATTATTTCCAGATAACTACCTTTCCTTGAATCGTGGGAATATCTACGTATCAATCTCCACCCTCCCAAGGGATCCTGCGGATGCCGTCGAAAAGAACAGATCTTCCTCACAGCCTCAGTTTAATTCGACTCAGCGATACGGAAAAAAGCACCCGAACCCACGAACGAATATATTCATTGTTTTTCGCTCTCTTTCAGTTCTCAATATATTTTTACCACACACGTGGTGGGTGCAACAAGGGCATCTCCCGGCAGTATGCTCTGATATACATGAGCACCGCTTAAACGCTCTCGGATATCTCGGTCGCCAACATCCTCGGTCCATAGACCACCAACCAACCATGACTATCTGTAGGATAAACACGGTCGCCCTCGGCGGCGTGTAGAATGCGGTTCCGGAAGAGGGAGTGGTGTGAGGATTGGTTGGGATCGGTCGCGTGCGAAGATCAGTTTTGGCGGGAATATTGGGGAAGGGACTTCCTGGCTGCTGAATGGGACGTTGGTTGATTGTCCTTCGAGGGGAGAACGGGGGAAGGGTCATGTCAGAAGAGGGCACGGGGCCAAACGCTTGCCACAGGCGTCGGAGGTAATTGTTTGCAATCGTTTGTCGCAACTCGTTAGATTGGGTTGTAGATACAATGTAAAGGAAGAGGGTTCTCAGGTCACTGAGAGGCTTGTGAAGGAAAGGAGTGCTGACAGAAGAGCGATAGAGGACCACTCAAGGGTGGGTGACAGAAGATTGCTCTCTCAAAAGAAGAGTCGGAGATAACTTAAGGAGTGGTCGAAGAGTAAGAGAAATAATCATTCGGCAAGAGAAGCTATCCCGAATTCAGCAAAAGCAAATTAGTTCATTTCTTTTTTCTGTCTTGCACCGTTTTATCCGATATTTCTTTATTTGATCTTCACGACTATTTACTATTTCTCCTTCTTATTATGAAAAATAAATATATGATGCTCTTGATGATTGACAGTCAGAAATGCAACGAAAATCAATCGCTATTCTTCACTAGAATCATTTTAAACACCATATGAGTAACATCTTTACAACAAGAGAATCACCGATTCTAAGCATTTGAAAACGGCAGTTAAACTGTGGCCTTCGGAAAGATTCAGTAAAACAAAAAGGAAGCGAAAGCGTGAGGAAAGAGATATTACAAATTTTGTGAAATAAAAGAAGAAAGATTCAACAAAGCTTGCTGAATCACCCGGCAGCAATATCTATAGGACGCAAGGATTAAATGTTTCCCGCATAAGATTATTCTGTGACTTATGGTTCAAACCACATGATAAGAATCTCATGAGACAAAACCAAAGGTGTTGATTTGTTTACTCCTCGGAAACATACGAAGGAACTTTGGAGAGGGGATGCGAAACAGACACCTTGATTATAAATTAATATAATGCTAGGCTGAGAATTCAGTCGGATCATCTGCATGTATCTGCTTTGATGGTGTGATGTAAAGCAAACTTCACGAGTAGTTTTTTTGTGAAAGTCAAAATAATCACGTCCTAGAAGAGTGCAGTCTAAATTTTTAAAAGTCGACATGGACATTCGAAATTATTTCCTAGGTCTAGTAATAGACAGACTATACGAAGAAACGCAAATGAATGGCTAGGTAGTGATTATTGAAATGACCGTCATTAAATGCTTAAAATTGGATCGCTTCATTTAAGGGCTGCTATGGGAGAGCACGTCTCAAGCGTTACATGAAATTCTAAAGGTATTTGTTCCCTTATTTAGCTTTGCGGGCTATTAAAAATCTGTAAAGTAGAATCTTCAGTAATCGGGATGGTAGAGACTAAAATGATCACGATTTTTAAAATCTCTGTTCAACAGATTTCAATTTGATCTTTACTAACGAGGATAATTCGATCACAGAATTTCGGTATACTTAAAAATTCAAAACAATGAAGCAATACAAATATACCACACATGCCGCATATACAATGATACCACATAAATTCATATTCGATGACATTAACTATGATATATGTACCATTTTGAATGCAAAGTCAGCTGCGAGGAATAGTATGCGAAAAGTAAAGTTTTTCCGAAACGTAACTTGATGGCTTGAATCAATTTAGTAAATGTTATTATAAAATATCTTGGTAGCAAATCTTTTTAAATTCTTGTAGCAAAAGCAAGTCAGCGGCTTTGTTAAACATGATATCGGCTCCTTAGAGGTATTCTCTCTACGTCCTCGGACATACACAAATCCTGTATGTATGGATCGTGAAGAAATTGTATACATACATTGTTACACGATGTTCGACAAGATTGGAGATCACATTGCATGTTTCAAGCAGATGAATTCAATTTTCTAGAAATGAAACAATAAGTTGGGACATGCAAAGAAGATTGTTTCAATTTATCGTCCAACCTTCGGTGTTATTTCTCTCGCTGAATCTATCATACCCTATTGTCTATTTTATAATAATAATAATAATAATAATAAAACGGCTTTATTCGGGCGAGATTATACGTATCTTTTATGGGTTTACTGTATCGTAAACATTTTTATATAGTGTCAATCTTGCCTAAAAATCCTTTCCCTATCCTATCCTTAATAAATTTGCCAGTTTTGTGATTCACCTTTCAGATATCGTAACATTTTCATGTGTGGAAAATTATTTCGCATTAAAAATATTCGCTTTGCTCCTTCTAAACCTTGATTATTGCGAGACTTTTGACTTAATGCTCTAGCTAATGAAATGAAACACAGAAGCAACTCCTCCATGCTTGTGGGCTGAATCTAATGCAATGATACATCGGACAATACATTGGATGTGTTTGGACTCCACTAAGATCGTACAATTTATTGGAACGATTTGTTTTACCAACTTTATTGGATTTCGATAAATCATTAGGAGTAAACTCGGCTTAAGGTTTTCTTCGACCTTCTTATCATAAGTGCGCTCTTTCCAAATGGCGAGTTATGTGAATGGGAGTTAGTCTACAATTCTACTCATATTGCTTCGTTTTTATCAAATAAAATTCGGATTTGGCATATAAACGTATGGTTCACAGATATTTAATGTTAGATTTAATACCTGTATGTACTATTGAAGGAAATAGGCTGCGATTCACTGCGGCTTTTAATGTACATAAATTAGAGCTATACTCCGTTCCAGTTTTTCTAGCTAGTAATAATAGTTTTTTATAAAATGAAATTATATTTATTTCATTTCACATACCAGGTTATCTCTTCATCATATCTCCTTTTCACGTCACCACAACCCTGTGAATAAGACTTTATATTCGAAGCTTTCAAATGCGATTTTCATCTACCGTACTGACTGGGAAAAATGAAATGCAAATTTATTGAAAAAGTTTCCGTAGTACAAGGTAATTTTTTTATGATGTTTTAAGTTCAAACCATCTTATTAGAATTACAATGTAACGGTAAACAACAATGTAAATGTGCAAGATAAAATTTCAAATAGTATAAATCTTCTGTTTAAAACTTTTAACTTGCCTTTAAAACTTTATCTTTAAAACAATAACCTTCTTGCAGTCAAAGTTCCATTTTCCACTGAAAGTTTCAACCATTGACAAATCTGAGCAGTTTGTGGAACCATATTTTACTTTAAATTTTGTAATTAATAATTAATAAATTTTAAAATTTTGACATATTTTATGCTTAGAGAAAAGTTTAACATTTGGAAAATATCCCCGAAGCGATGAAATACGAATAAGTAATTTTGAGCGTGAACTTTAAAACTTCGCATAGTCATTCTTGAATAAATTCTGCATATAACTGCGACATCCGACCGCACGCGTTGAACCCTTTTCCTTGCCTAAGGACCCTTGGAACAATGACTGTACTATTTTGACAATAGAAAACAGAGATTTGTCTATAGCGTGTGTTCGTGAAGCGGAACTTTTTCCCAATAGTAGCCACTCTAGTGAGCAACCAAGAGGCGTTGCGTCTTGTGTTCAGTACACAGCTATATTTCGTGTCAAACAGTCGTTTTTTCGTTGTGATTTTTCTCTTTGAAAATACGAAGATGAGCAGAAAAAATGGCGATCATAACTATTGTCCAAACGTCGGCGTAGAGGAAATCTAATTACGACCGTCGAAAAGCATCCCGAAGAAGAATCGAGTGAAATGGAGAAAGTGATTCTGCATCGAAATTGAAAGCGACAGTAGTGAATCTGCTATTACAGAATAATTGAATTTATGAGCGTCTTGTCCGTCATGTCATATTGCCATTTGAGATAGGTGAAAGGAGAAATTGTTGTACATATGTATTATGTATTTGATTCATAACAACAGCACTGCCTCAAGGGGTACGATGGCACGCGCCGTGGGCATCCACTCCTCAGCCGTTTCCCATCCCCACCATCCCTATACCGCATTTTTCATTCATGGCTCTCGGAGGCCCAAATACTGGCTCGAGGTTTTATCCCACGGCCCCTTTAGTAGCAATGCGGTCTCCCTATGAAGTGAAGGGTCGGTCGCTGTAGCAGGAAAAAATTAGGGAGGACTCTTCCCTCACAGAGATCCCTAACAAATGAATTGTATCAAATCAGGGGGATGTTATCGCACACTCTTCCCCACTTACCCTTCATTGTCATATCTCAGCAAAATATCCTGATTCCTATCGCGAGGTTACTTCTTTTCTAAACTTTCGAACCTAAGCTTACTTCCTTATCTCTTGTTTGGGTTATACTTCTTAAGGAATCAATCCTATTGTATGCAATGCCTCCAAGTTATTTGGTTTCTTTGGCACCCAAGTATTGGAGCGATATCCCTCCGAGATACCCAATTACCTGTATATTATTATAAAACGTATTTGGAATGAATATTACTAAGCAGGAGCGTAACAGAATTGTGAGAGGATGTATATTTTTACTCTATAAATTCAGGAAGGAATCTAAGTTGGCAATATTCTTTAAAGATAGAAAATTTAATGTTGACTTTGAGGAGGGATCAAATGACCTTCTTCCGTTTACATCATTCATGTGTTTACAATTTTGAAATTCCTGCATGAAATTCCAACCTCATGAAGATAAAGGCTCCGGAACATAAATGGTCGGTTAACAGTCACTCTTGACTATCGCCGCATTCATTGATTTCAAGCTGCCTTGATTCAAGTCAACAGATGATCGAATCAATTGTTTTTTTACGCATATCGTAGGAAGTTATTGAACTGATTATAGTTTTAAGTAAGTATTTTGTTATAGTATCTCACGTTTGGGAACTCTGCAGATCCAAGCGAAACTAAATATTTCCCAGGAGATCGTATTGTTCTGAAATTTATTGTTTCAGTTTAAAAAATATAAGATTCAAACTTGTGTCCGAGCTTTTTGCTTTTAAGGTTGATTTGAACCTAATGAATATAAAAATAAATAAGAAAAAATAACTCGCTTCGATAATAAAATTATGTTTTCTTGCCTTTCTGTATAATAAAATATATTTTTCTATTTAATATTGAAATCCGCCATAGCCGGTCCCAAGCCCGAATTCGAGAGGGAGAGTGGGAGGAGTAGCAACCTCAATTAAAAAACCAGGATCCGTCTGGCTCCGGGTGATAGTACCCTGTGAGGGCTCCTGCTAAGGGTTACAGGTGAAGGGTATCAACGTCTTGAAGGCGGATGAAGGCAAAAACCTCAACGGCAGATAAGGCGATGAAATCCCTTCCTGGAAGTGAAAGCAGCACTACCAGTATCAGCACAGTGCAGAATAGTTGAATCGAAATGGATTGTGACTGAACATTTACTGGCATGGTCGCGGCGATTTTACCGTCAGTAAAACTGCGATGTGGAAGGCAATGGAGACCACCACATTATTGATCCTTTGAGAGCATCATGGAGAAGTCCATGAGATCTATTGTTGTTACTGATCATGGGCATCGGAAATCCAACGAAATCCTTGTTGGTCAATTCAAAGTTGGTATGTACTTGGAACATAAGAACAAGACTGAAGTTAAGAAAACTGGAGGAAATAAAGAATGAGATGAATAAAAATGGGATAGAAATTCTAAGATTATGTGAAACAAGGTGGGTAGGTAAGGGAGACTTTCATAGTGACATATTTAGGATAATACATAGTTGAGGAGAACGAACTAGAAGAAACGGTGTTGCAAATATTCTTGGGGAGAAATGGGCAAACTGTGTTTGCAACACATGCCATATAAATGATAGACTGATGATGGTGAAACCCAGCTCCAAGCCAACGGATACGGTAATCATACAATCGTACTTCCCAACCAGCAAGGCAGATGAAGCTGAAATCGAAACTATGTATGAACAAATAGAAGAGCTTCTTAGGATGACTAAAGAGAAAGACAATGTTATCATGATGGGAGATTTCAATGCTGTGATTGGTACCAATCTTGATAGTAGAATGGTGGGTAAGTTGGTCTAAGTGAAACTAATGGAAGAGGAGAGAGTCTAGTAGATTTCTGTGAGCAATATGAGATGATAGTATCAAACACCTTTTTTGAGGTTCCAAAGAGAAGAAGATACATAAGGGAGGCACCAAACTAAAGAAGGTCCCAAATGGATTCTATTTTAGTGAAAGAAAGGTATAAATATGCAATAAAATCTAGTAATAGCTACCTAGGCCCAGATGTGGATAGTGACAACAAATTAGTCATGGCTAAACTGCATATCAAAATAATAAAATCACCAGAGTTGGTATAAAAAGAATTACCACCTGGCCTAGAGCCTACTTGTGGTCCTTACAATTAAATAAATAAATAAATAGAACTGGCGTTTAGAGAAACTAAAGGATTTATCAATTGATATTTAGTAAGACATAAGCAATTTAGCTAAACACTTTCAGGAAAGATCCAATGACCTAATAAATTAATCTGATGTGGCCAGCTCATGACTTTCTACATATATAATATGTAGATATTTATCTACGACAGTATTGTCTAAGTCTATATTCAATCTAAACTTGGAAGATATATTAGTAATGATTAAATTACTAATATAGATATAAAAGTTAATATTAGATATTATATTAACTTTTACATCACAAAGATTATAAATATTTTTTTTGGGATATGTTCGATGAAAATCGGTGAAATCAGCCTTTTGAGTATACTACAAGCACCAATATAGGACTGATAAATATCCAATTAATATAATGGGCGATGAAAACGAAATCAAAATACGAACGAAGAGCAAAATAACACACGATCAACACAAACGATTTACAAAAATAAATACCACACATTTAAAGAGTGTAAACTTAAAAAGTAACAGAAAATAACGAAAATTATTAATATACAAGAAAGAAAACAAATAAAGAAGACAAATGGACTAAAAAAAAAGAAGAAAACTTTTTAAAACCTTATCAATCAGCCAGAGCTCATTCTATTGCAAGAGAGTGAGCAAAAGACGCTTTGCATTGCATTGTTTCCATGTAAACAAACCCATAGTAACGAACTAAGAAGGAAATCTTGAAGCTTATATGAAAATAAAGAACGACATCACTGATAAATGTAGGTTAGAGAAAGAAAAATGGACCAAGCAAGTAGCCGAAGACATAGAAGAAGATTCTAAGAGAGGGAAACTAGACAAGGTTTATTCAAAAATATAATCTCTGCAATATAAACTGAAAAACAAATCTACAGTTATGAAAGACAAGCAAGGCAATAAGATGATAAACATTGATGAAGTCTGTGATAGATGGAAACAGTACATTGAGAAACTCTACCACGGTAAGGATATTAAAGAGGGAAATGGATATTTTGAAAAAGATAAAGGAATGGAAGCAGAGAATCTAGGCACACCAATATCGAAAGAAGAGTTTCACAGTGCATTAAAAAACCTTGTTTAAAGCAAGGCTACGAGAATTGATGATATACCTGCAGAACTTTTAAAGAACTAAGTAGAGGAGGTAAAAGAAGAATTCTTCAAGTTAGTTAAATACTGTTATGAAAGAGGGGTGATACCTGAGGACTTTATAATAAGTAAAACAATAATCCTGCCAAAGAAAGGAAACGTAATTGAATGTAACAATTATAGAACGATTTCACTATTATCACATGCCTCAAAAGTGTTAATTCAGATAATTAAGAACAAAATAAAAAGCAAAATAGATAATTACATTGGAGATGACTAATTTCGATATAGGAATGGGAGAGGAACTCGAGATGCAAGGTTAGCTCTCCAGCTGTTATTAGAAAGACAAATGGAAATGAACAGGAAAGTATATCTAACCTTCATTGACTTGGAGAAAGCTTTTTATAAGGTCGACTGGGAAATACTATTCAAGACTATGAAAAATGCAGGAATAGATTAGAGGGATAGAGGATTGATACTTAAACTGTATAAAAACCAAACTACAAAAATAATCATAAATGGAGCCGAAGTTGAAGCTAAAGCAAGGAAAGGAGTGAGACAAGGATGCCCTCTCTCTCCATATGTATTTAATTTATACATTGAGGAAATTATAATTATTATGAAGCAAAAACGAAATGACTTAAAATCAATGGCAATAGAATTCTTTGTATAAGGATTTCAGATGGCATTGTCATAGTGTCAGATTCAAAAAAAAATACAATTGAATGTTAGAAGTTTTTTCTGATGCCTTTATAAAACTTAAATTAAATATAAACATCACAAAAACAAAATTTATGGTTGCAGACAAAAATTGGGACATATCATTTGGGGCTTTTATGTAGTTTCACTCAGCACTTTTTATTTTAAAATTTACCTTCTTTCTCGTTTGGAACAGTTCACCTATCAATGCTCAAATATTTCAATGATAAGAGTGGATCGATTTGTCTCCACACCCCACCCTCCCGACTCTACTCTCCCACACCCCATCGCCCTCGTAGCGTCGACGCGTCGCGACGCCCACCTCTGATTGGTCGTATTTGACAGAAGTAGCCACGCCCCCTCCCGCACCCAGTGCGCCAACTCCCCCAAGACTCCACCCCCAATTGATAAAATATAAAAGGGCACCCATCGCCGTTGGGACCTTCTTGTTCCGATAGAGGGGCAATCAGTCGCAACTCATCCCAAGTGCCGCAGATACACCGTGAATGAATTCTCGCTTTTAGACACCAATATCTCCAGGTGATTTGAGAATTCTCCGGATCGAAGGTGAAGTCTGAAGATTTCTCTGCAGGGGATAAGAGTGAACCATAGACACTGAGGAAGAAGAAGGCAGTTTTTTCCCCGACGAGGAATTTGCCAGAAATTTTCCAAAACGGCTCTAAGGTGAGTGTTCCTCAATCTTGAGGGAAATTCCATTTTATTTTATTAGTCAGTTATCTTTGTCGGTTTGAATGTCAGACGCATTCTATGGAATTATTTTCGATTTGTCTTTGGAAGCTTGAATGTCTCACAGACATGTGATTGATTAAGCAAGAGTAAAAAAAAAGTTTTAATCTTAATTTTTTTTACTAATAGGGAAGGCGGTTGAAATATTCAGAGGCGCACTTTCTTTTCCCTGTGTATGTACGTACTAAAATTCCGTGTTCTTTAATTTCAAATATGATATCACATAAGCGATAATAAGCGGGGAGTGTGCCCTCATTCTTAAAAGGAAATTAGATTATTCGAATTTCGAAATTCGACTTTACTTTCTTCTTGCTATTGTTATTAAAACAGAACAGACTCTGTGGTCAGCAATTTATTACCCACCGGTATTTAATTGGCCCATTTAATAATTTAAAGTGACTCACTATAGTTCTTAAATTAAGAAGATACTGTCAACGTGAAAATACCAACCACGAATGGGAACGATGATTGAGTTGAGTTCCTAATATATTTTCAATATATCAATGATGTACAAATAGTTCTTGAGGTCGGTGAAAATAACCTCGAACTTCGTGATAAACATTTTAAGATTTTAGTTTTTACACACATAATGAATCATTATATCGATTTCAATATATGCCTTCACGGAAAGAATATTCAGTTTTAAGAAGTACGGCGAAATATTTACTATTAAAATAAATCAGAAGGAAATGGAATATAATGTTTTAGATTTGCAGTAATTGATTTTAGATAACTATTATTTGGATATCTTCAAATCGACAAATGAAGTTCAGAAATTATTAATTATAAATCTCAACGAATGGACGGAAAAATGCAATACTTTGCAAAAATATTATGAGAATGGAAAATAAGCATCTTCTCATGTTTTGCACCACTTCCTGTGATGTTTCCTCTTTGAAGAAAATTGTATTTGCAATTGTTTCCGCGTTTGATAATTCGCATAAATTTGATCAAATAGTATTTATAAACCTGAAATATTATATAAAAAAACAGGATCAGCTTAAGTGCTGAAAATTCAAACCTAGTATTCATCTTAAGGTGACAGAGTTTAGATAATATTTGGATGAATTGATGTCATAGATTTATCGAAAGGGAAGCTATTGATAGCAAGGAGATCGTTCTTATCAAAATCCATAAGTTATGAACTAAAACTTGACGACGATATCAGTTTTTATAATATAACTAGCTAAACTCGGCCACGCTTCGCTGTGGCTAAGTCAGATATGAAATGAATGGGAAACTAAATAAAGGTATTCTAGTGAACATAGATTTGCCGTTATGATTTTAGTGTCTAGTAAGGCATTTCTCGACCTCAACCATGCGTGATTTGTTTTGAAAATTTTGCTTTGGAAAACCAATTCTTCTTTTGAATTCACGATGTTGCAGAAGGTGATTTTTCCTGTTTTTGGATTTTTAGGTACAGTGCTATGACCGACATTAGTAATTGTCTTGAAAATCTTTCAGCTGTTGGATCGGTTTGAAGCTTAACTCTCATATTTGTTGTTAAATAAATTATTTTGAATACGCTCCAAAACTTGAATATTTCAAGCGGGCATGCAATTCATCAGCTGTTGTTGAGTGAGGCATAACTGGAAGCGTTTGCCTGAAGTCACCGGATAGTAACACTAATTCTCCACCAAATGGAACCTGATTATTTCACAAGTCTTTCAATTTATGGTCTTATGCTTCCAATGGCTTATTGTGAGCCATTGTACACTCATCCCATACAATGATTTTGCACTCCTGAAGAACCTTTCCCATCCCTGATGATTTTAAAAAGTTACATGTTGGGTTTTCTGTGAGTTGCATGCTCAGTGATAATTTAAGAGCTAAATACGCTGTTCTCCCTCCTTCCATCAACGTGGCAATAATGTCTGAAGAAGCAAGAGCTAACTCAATATGACCGTTTGAACGGATTTTAGGCAGGATCAAGGAGATTAACGTTTTTCCAGTTCTATCGGGAGCGTCCAAATAGTACAATCCACCGTATTGGTTGGTCAAAGCTTATGTGATGGCATCAAATGCTATCTTTTGTTCTAGAAGGAGTTTTGATGTATTTTCTTGGACGAACATCTATAAGTCATATCTGTTGTAAGATTGCTCTCTGAGCAATTCTCGAATGTTGCAGTGATGGACCGATTTGGTGCTGTCATTCCATTTGTGCCAAAACCTTATCGCAAGACAAGATCCACAACCAAGATTAGCGCCTCATTGAATATTTATACTGTGAAATCCAAGCCATGATTTTGTGCTTCTTGGCGTATTCTTGAGTAGAATATCTTCGGTCTTTGTATTTCTCCGGCAATTGTGCTGGTTGTGACGGGGAAGATGTAGATAAAATAATTGCTAACAGCGTACGTATTTGAAATGGATTCGAAGTGGCTGATGAAACTTCAATTGACTTGCCCAAATGATCGTCGTTTTCTAGCATATGAAGTGCCTTGCACGCACTACGATACATATTATGTATTATTCGATCCGCTGTTCATAAATGTATAAATGATGTTGGACCACAAACGGTAATCGTAAGTAACCGTAAATGAAAGCATTCATCGTTGTTCGGATGTACAAGCAATGTATATTCTTCTTAAAGAATTTTTGAAAATATTCCAGGTTGTCCATATTCTGCTTTGCCTCTCTTCCTTCTTTCAAAATTCTTTCGTGTTGTGTTCCAAGTGTAATAAGTCGGAATGTCTGCATACATCAAAGTTCCAGCAAAAAAGTCTGTTTAACATAATAGAAAATACTCTGTTAATGTTGTTTTCGGTGGAGTTGTTGTTCTATCTTGTATGTTTTGTTCCGTGAAATACACTGTCCGTTTTCAAGATGGACAGCAAGATGAACGACAGTTGGATCCCTGAATTGAATGCAACATTCGGTATCAAATTAACTCACATTTCGCTTTTTGGAATATAGAACATTTTAATCACTTCCAACGATTGATTATACTAATCAATATGAACGAAATCAACAACTTTTCTCTTCTTCTTAACTTTAAATAGGCCAAAATGCAGGAACTCGAATTCAACAATGGCATTTGTCGTCAGGGGGACCGGTTGTTTACACCCATACAATTTTACAAAAATTTCGTGTATTTCGATAATTCAATTCGGAAACAATAATCCATGACCAAAATAAGATTCTTTATTTATTTTCCCTTCTTTTGGTGCCTATCTCAATTTCGTACGACCATTCTTTGTAATTTAATTTTACAAAAAAAATAAAGCCTGCAGCGCCAATAATTAACTTTACGTGTATTTCTTATGGAAATGCTTTGACACGTCTGGGATATTACCGAGGATGAATAAATTATTGTCACAGAAACGCTATTCAAATTGGTTGGAAACTTCGAATGGCATAAAATATTCCCTTTAATGAACTAACTTCTCGATTTTTTCTATCATTATAATTTCATTATGCTAATTACATTTGCGTGTCTTACCTGTGCTCTTACGAATATTTAGAACTTAATACAAAATTGCACAAAGTGATAAGAATATTATCACCACTAAGAATGGATCATAGCTAATTTTAATTTTTTCTATGCGAATTTCGAAGTTAAAATTCTCTGTCTAGTTGATTTCGTAGCTCAGAAAACAGGTAAGAATATTGCATTTTATTTGTATAGTTTTTACTTTGTGCTTTGACAGCTCATTTATCACGATTGAGCCCCCGCCGGGAATCGAACCAGACCGATTTCATCAATGGTGGACGCGCCACCCACTTGGATAGCGTATCATCTCAGAATTTGGATACCGAAGCATTATTTCCTTCAAGTAGACGTCAAGACTTCAAAGGAATCTTTAAACTTACCCAAGCTAAAATAAATGACTATCAAATCTCTATTTCGCAACTTTGTAGCAGAAAAATCTAGGATTATCTTTGCAGTTCGCTCATCGATTCTCACAATGTAACATAAACGTAAGACCTGTCGAGCAATAAGAAAGCTCAACCTGCAAATATTGTAACTATATACATTTCAATCTAGTGAATCTGTAGATATTTCAATGGCTTTCTAATTTTCAATTGCCATATTTTCACAGGGGGTGTATCCGTCGAGAGATGCAGGTGCCTGGCTCGGCCTGCTTACCTGGTGCAGGTGGTTCAATGGTGTCCTCATCATCTTTTGACCTGAGCGAGGATGAGGTCGGAGAGATGTGCGCTTATGGGTCGAGGACCCATCGCGGCACTCCCATCAATCCTTATTTACGATTGGGTGAGTCTATCTTATTTAATCTAAAAATGTGCCGATTGTTATTCATCCGGGAGTTATCTCGATTGGCCGACTACATGAGAAAAGATGCCTTTCCTTCATTTCCTCTTCTAAATATATTCATTTTCGGAAGCTCATTTAGGCACCGATGTAATGTGCTTTCACAATTATAGGTCGTTATTTATTTTCAAGATAGATTAATAGAGAATCGTTTCTGAAAACAATAATTTAATTAAGAACATATTACAGTAAACTCCCGTTTATCCAAAATGATCGGGACGGCGGCCGGTTCGAATAGCGAAAATTTCGGATAAACCGGAGTCCCGCGTGAAACACCCCGAATTGCGTCAATACCGCGAAATATGATCGTAAAACGTGCGTACATAGAATGCTATTGATATGATTGTGAATAAGCCTGCATGTTTTTGACATAAAATTTGTGTTGACGTGCTAAAAAGGCGCCAAAATGTGATTGAAAACTCAAAGTTTTTAAATGCTGAATATCAAACCTAGTTTATTTTGCGTTCTTGCAGAAAAAAATCGCCTTATTTGGCAGCAGGAAAGAACAGGAGTTTAAAGAGGTGTCACGAGCAAATAAATAATGGGTCGCGATGGTATTCGGTGGGTGGGGGTGGGGTTAGGTTCATTAGGAAAAGTTTGGTGGAATAAAGCGGATTTCGGATAAACGCGATTCGGATAAACGGGATTTTTCTGTATATTCGAATTAAATAAGCTTCAGCTGATCATATTGTATATTTTCATATCTTTTTAAATGGGGCTCATCCTAATTACATATCAGGATAGGGTCTCTCATTCGGGTCTCATCATAAATTTAGTATTACTTAGTATCCTACGGATTTAGGTCAATTCCGCATTTTTTCGGCTCCAAATTCTCCTCTGTTAAGAATCAGAAATGGATTACTTCGATATTACAAATTTTCGTTCGAGAAGGATAATTGTCTGAGGCAGCTGCGATATAAATTGAAAGTAAATAGAAGAAAATTTTAAAAACATTTTCTTTAGTTCATTTAAGGCGATGAAGCTGAATAAAGTTGGCCTCAAACCAAAAAATTATTATTTCGCAATTCGATTACTTAAATGATTAAAAAAGTTTATAATTAGCGGTAAAAGTTTAAAATTGTTATTTTATGGAACGCATTCACTCTGAATAATATCTTACGATTCACCAGTATCATATCAAGATTCAAATATTTGTGGTCACATCGTTCAACGGAAATGAAAATATAAATTCGATAGCTTAATTTATATCATGCCATTTGTGAATTTAATTCTCACCGTTCAATATGTGTCCGGTGATACTTGGCAAAAGAAGGCAGTGGATACAATTATACTAAATTAATCGCTTGGATTCCAACGAGTCCGTTGTATTTAAAGGGACGATCCAAATGAATAAAATATTTAAAATTGGCTTCGAAATCTGGTTGAGTAAGCTACTTAGAGAAAATACGAGCATCTGCCCCTTTTACTCCTGGAGATCATCTTCTCAAGTTTCATCGAGAAATCGTTCCCCGACGTTTTGAACGGACGCTGCGACAGACGAGCCTGCTCGTGAATTGGATCAATTTCATTCCCTCTTTTCTCCGACGGTCTTCATTTTCACCACCATTTTATAGAGAAAGGACCCTCTTTTGTTTAAAAAAAATATGATGCTCGGAGGGGCATCTGTCGCGCAAGCTTAACCTATATTGATCATTATAAGTGATTTTGTTGACTACAGTCAATAACAAATAAAATTATAACACTGCCACAGAGACTCCCTTCCATCTAATGAGTAAATCGAAAGTATTTATCGACATATTTTCTTTGACGAAATTTAGCTATTTTATCCTTGGTTAGCTTTTGTTCAAACATTTCTAATATCATTCCAATCATATTTTGTAGTTTTCTACCTTCATTTGAATCATACATATTTCAGTTGAATATACATTTTTTATGTTCCATTTCATTTCCCTATATCTGCTCCTCCCAATAGAGGTTCCATATTTCTTACCGTCCATCCTTCCCTCTCAAAGGGTAAGGTAAGCAAAGAAAGGTTGTTACGTATGACGATGAATCCTACGCAGCAATATTGTAACGTTCTGCAGTCGTAATTTTATATCGTATATTCAATTCGTGTATCAATTCGAATTGTAATAATGTTCATTACAAATTTAAGATAAGAATAAGAATATCGAAATAATTCTACAGACTAAAAAAAGGGAGAGATTTAATTTTTTCACCTGTGTAATCCTCATCCAAATGTTATCATCCGGATATTTTTGTTAGCCCTTTTACGTATTACAGTCCTTCTTCCCTTAATCTAAATTCAAATTTTCAAAGCCTTCTTCGCTTTACAGGTTTCCTAATTATTTCTTTTTCCTAAATCCTCCTCCTTATTTACCTAATTAATAACTTTTGCATCGAAGAAGTTTCGAAACTAAAAAAAATGTAATCATTCCAGTCTCTGTTTTTTTCATTTCAAATTATTTATTATAAGTAAAAATGACAGTAGGTAAATCATTCAAGCTTAAAATTTTCCATTTTTAACTCGTCTGACAGTTTCTCTCCAGCGATAAAAGAATATTATTTGTGCAAATCATGTCAATTCAATAATGAAGCATCAGAATTGAAGATTTTTTATTTCGGTCGTTATCGTTAAATATAGCTATATTAAATACTTGAATTAAAGAAATTAATAGAAGAAGCTTATGATTCAGAGGTATGTACTGTAAATTTGCGATGGCCGTGTAGGTACGAAGATGCTGCCTCAAATACTTAGAAATCTGTCAAGAACAAAAGATAAATTCATAAGGGATTGACCAAATTCTATTCTTGAAAGCTTCATAGGCTAATATTGTGATGCTTTTATATTTTCCTCTCCAAACCAGAACAGAGATAAATAGGATGATTATATTCATATAAAAAGCGATCGGTTTCCACATACAGCGTCATTATCAGTCGCAAAAGGTTGAGAATGTCCAAGTAAAGAACCATCAAAGGGCGAGCAGGAATTATATATATGACTTGTGAGGGAAGGGATGAACGTAGAATGGGTTTGGGGAAGTTGATCAGTGGGAAATAGCAGGGTTAGCTATTTGAATGGTAATTTCTGCGATTCGCGTGTAACATTTTCTAACTCTATTTGTCTATCATCCTTAATATTCAAGATATTTTTCAGACGAAGCCCTAAAAAGACAATGTAAAATTGAGAATTTGGAGGTCTTAATTGCGTTGCTTGGAAAATTGACAATGGAAATACTTTTATTTAGAAATCGGCAATTTATTTAGCAATATTCTGTCCGAGGTGAAAATTATTGAAAATATTAAGAACGGTGAATATTTATGGTAGATTGTGCTATGGTAAGCTTTATACTCGTATTTGCGTGATTTTGCAGTTAATCGAAGTCTTAAGAATAAAATTGCCTGCGCGTGTTCATTTCCCTAAGAGATCAAAATACAATTGTAATCATTATATTCTGTGTATAATTTGTGAGGTTAAGAAAGTTGAGGTGAGATAGAAACAAAAAATATCCGAATGTTGAAGGAAACTTATTATTATCACATAAAATTTACTATTGGACTAATTGTCCGGTGGCAACACATATTACATATATTATACATATTATTATAATTCAAACAGATATTCCAATAATTAGAATCCATAATTAGAATCTATCGCATGTGCGGATATGTTTCAAATTCCAATTTGCCTGCATATATTCCTCCGGAATGGGATTTTACTCGTTCAGAGCAGTCGAGAAAATCTCATAATACTAGGCTGACAAAATTTCAAGAATTCCTACATTTTCAAAGTACGAGAAATGGAATTTTTGCTTGTGATATTACATGGAGTTTTTTTTAATAAATGGTCTAAGAAAATTTTTTATCTAAGATCTGACAATCTCGGATACCTTTATTTTCAGTGGAAGACCACGGAGATATCGGGAATAATGATTTGGCCGATACGGAGGATGAGGTAGCGCCTTTAGGTTTCTACCACCACCACCATCACCACCAACCCCAGCATCATATGGTTCACCCTTCCCCACCATCCCTGCACCCTTCTCACCCGCACCACCACCCGCACCACCACCCGCACCATCACCAGCATCACCACGGGGAACAGGCAGGAGGTCCGTCATCGTCAGTAATGCTGCCGAGGGGTGGAGAAGATGGAGGTCAGGAGGTCGGGGGAGCGGGTGTGGGGGGCAGCCCTTACCGAGTGCAGCGCCACGCCGCCAACGTCAGGGAGCGGAAGCGGATGCTGAGGTCGGCACGAGCGTCAGGCTCCACCCGCCCCCCCGAGAAACCTGCAGTCAAGATGTGAGGCATCCGCGGAGGGACGGGTTCTCCGCTTAAAAATTCAACTCGGATTGCAAAAATGCGCTATCCCGCCCTTAGTCAAAGTGACGCCCGTGAGAAAACAAGATGGCAGCTTATCCCAAACGTGTCATTATCAATTGTTTATGATGAGAGGGTAAGATTGCTCATTTTTGCATTCGGAATTTTTAAGCGGTTTTGGGATTAGTAGTTTGGAAGCAGTTCCTAAGATGAAAGTCTTACGCGTTGATTATGGGTTAAATTATTTGTTTTAACATCAGTAGTACTTCCACGCTCTAAAATACATTCTGAGTATTTTTGAGGTTGCTTAAGTTAGAATTTGGGTATCTGGGATGCATAATTCAACCAAACTCGAATAAGCCGTGTTTTGACAGAAACATAATCCTCGAAATTATTAGGAAATCTCTTGCATGGTTTTCTTTCATCAAAAAATTCCCTCATTCCTGATATTATGATGCAATTGTGATCACCATGGAATGGTAACAAATAGTCAAAATTAAATGTTTAAAATTCGCAACGATTTAATTTAAATATCCTTGTGAATCTCGGAAATCTTACCACCGTTCAACTTCAATTCACTTTTACGCAATTATGAAAATCAAAATACAATCATCACAAATACTGGATTCGAAGAAACTGCTTTCGTTTGCTTTAATGAGTTGGGATTAGCGGAATGGAAATATTAACTGAATGTTTGAATTTTCTAATATAAAACTGATGCTTTCCTACCTTTAAAGAGAAGATTTCGGTCTCTCTTCATGTTTATTATGATATTTCGTATAACAGCTGTTTAGTGAGAGCGCTATTGAACGACTTAAAAGCAATTATTTTTCAACGTTGCCAATCATATGATAACGACCTAACAGTCAGGAATTACATCTCTCATATACCCTTCATAAAAATAATGGAATAAAGGCTTATCTCTTCTGTTCAGTAGAAGGAATCTTTAGGAAATTTTCTCTCATTATTTTATAATCGACTCCGTAAGAAAGTTCGTAAATTCACATTCAGTTAAATTTCCAGTTCATTTTCAGACAAAGAACCATTGATCGTTAACTGTTAATCAATTTTAGATAGTTTTGACTCGAGAAACCCTTTCCTATTCAAACAATTTACGGCAAATAAGTAGATATTTGCATGGTTTGCATGAATCTTTGATGATTACAGTACAAGTTGTTTATGCGATATTTTTTTTAAAGTATGGATCTACAATAGACATGCTATTTGTGTTGTACATGCTTCCTAGATCAGTGGTTATTTTTATTTTGTCTGGGTTCGATGCATTACAACAGTAGAGATGTTCTCGCTAAATGGGTCAGCAAACTGTAGCCTTTAAACTTTAATGCAGAAAAGCTGTTATTCAGGATGTAGCATTAATTTAGGTGAAGTTGAAAATCTCCGATTTTGTTCTCAACATCTATTTAATTAAATGTCAATTTTAAACAAAAATCTTTGAAGGTTCACACATTTATTTAAGAATTTAGAAACGATAATTGAAATTATGTGATCGTCAATGTTCATTATTATCGTTGGTGTTTATTTCATCATTTATGCTTCCTCTTGCTAAATTCAAAGGTTTCCGTCCAGAATATTGACGCTTTCATTCCAGAAGCTTCTCTAAAATGGAATGCGACTCAGATAAATCGATTTATTGATTCCGATGATATTACTCACATCATCCATTTGACTTTGGTTATTCTTTCATAAATTAAGTGATTTTTCACCTATTACGTAAATTACTATTTATGTCTTGGTAACTGTCCTTTAATTCAAAAACACCTTAATTGTGCAGCCTTAATAAATGCTACATCAGTTAAATCGAACTCGGCTCTTGGCGAGTCAGAAACTGATCTTAAGCTCGAAATTTTGTGTACACTTTTTTCGATTTTATTTTTTATGATAGAATAAGTAATTTCTTCTTTCAATTCTGTTTATCATTAATGTTTTCTATGAAATATTACAGTAATAAGTTGAATGACAGTCTTCATAAATGTTGATCCTCCCTCAAAGCAAAATACACAGCCCTTCAAATAATTAAGGAGCTTACTACATCTCGCAATCTTTCTCTCATTCACATATCCTTTGCCCTTCCTTCTCTGTGTGACCAATCCAAATTCACCGGCCCCAGCAGCATCAACTCGGCCTTCGACGAGCTTCGAGTGCATGTGCCCACATTTCCCTACGAGAAGAGACTCTCCAAGATTGACACCCTGAGACTGGCCATCGCCTACATCGCTTTGCTCAGAGAAGTGCTCGCCTCAGACCATGATCCCCTCACCCACGTGGAGAAGTGCCTCAGAGGAGAGATCAAGGCGGAGAGGACAGAATGGAACACAAGCGGTGAGAAATAAGAAATGTGATGGATTAGAATTATGATCAAAAGTTCCTTCGGACCTCTTTCACTCAAAGTGATTCTCTGGAGATTCCTACCAGTTAAGGAAATGACTGTGCTGAAATTGAGCTGTTGGCGTAACGCATAATTTCCAATACTTAGGGTATCTCTTTCTTCAAATTTCGCATTATATCCGTATCTTGCTTCACGAGTTGTATTGGCGTTTCACGGAAGCTCACAACGATGTATTGCACGCACTAATTTAGTAAATACACAAATTAAATTACAATAAATTGCAAATGTAAATACAAATTACAAATGCATTTTTCACGTCCGCGAGGTTTACATTCAGAAGTGTGCAGCAGAAGACAAAAAGTCTTTGTTGGAGCTTCGGATCTTCCGTATTTAAGCTGAGTATTACATTCCCATCAGTTTACTCTACAATAAACCTTTTCTTCGCAGATCTGACAGCCCGCCTGTCCTGGATAAACTGGGAGAATCTGGGCGTGAACCCAAACAGGCGGAGCGTTCTGACGACCCTCACCCTAACTGCAGACAACATGACCGGCTGAGGGTGCGCCAACAACGGCCTCTTGAATAGAGCCGGAGATCAATCATTGCTTCCTCCTAACGGGGGTTTGAACGGGAGCCTCCAGGACGAAAGGACAGGGGGGTCGCATGGCGGCGAATCATGGAGCTATCATCACGCGGTGAATTACGATAGTCAGTTTGAATGACTGACGAGCCTGACGAGCAAAGAAGGAAGAAAAGGCGCGTCTAAGAAATGCTAAAAACATACGAGGCACAGTTGAACGAACGTGTAGTGGAGGAGATTATTCCGCGTACAAAAGGCAATTACTAAGAAAATTGTGGAGGAGTGAGGTTGTTAGTTGTGAGAGTGATTGTTGAACTTTTTCCAAACGGATAATTCAATCTGTAGTCCATCTATCATGTAAGCATCCGTCATATGATTTTTACGAGATGACAGCCTAGAAGGCACCTTGGATTTCGAATTATCGAAAAAGACGTATTGAAGAAATTCGAGAGCCAACAGCGAAATTGGTCACAATTGTGACACCCTTGTATTTAATTCATTCCGACATGCTGAAAATCGAAGAATTATTCTCTTTATCTCACAATCAGATGACAAGCTGGAATATCTCTTAATGAAAAAATTGATATACTAAAAACAATTCACATGTCAGAGTAGATGCTATCGACTCACTTTTCGATGCTCATAAAGTTCACAGATTTTTCATGCATTGGAATGTAAGAACATCGAGACTATTTTTTTTGTTTCCTGATAATTCTAAATTGATGAATTCTGTCTCAACTTTATCTCTATGTATTTATGAATATCTGAAATCTTTCATTGTTATAGAGCATAGTCACCTCACCAGATTGGTGTGAGCATATTGTAATATGAGTATATACCAGCCATAATATTGAACCAGCTATTTACTTCAAAATAAATTACGAATTTACAGAACTTCCCACTTGATGTATAGTGGACTTAAAATCATAGTTATGCAATTGAAAATTATTAAATCTGGAGAAAATTAAAAATATTTACTTATCATAAGAAGTTACAATGATTATATTTTTTTCATTTCCTAGATCATTGAAGAAATTTGATGGTCATAGAGAGAAATGATAGTTTATGCAGGCCTGTTCTTGTAATTCTAGGGGCCCTACGCAACATTAGTGTATGGGGTCCTGTAGACCTGAGTGCCAGGCTACCCCTCTATAATAATTTAATAGAATACATATTACATATATTGTAAAAAGTTGATTTCCAAATCCCATTAAAAAATTAATTTTTATTATGCTATGTCTTTGCAGACCTACCAAGAGACAAGTAGGGCCTTCAAGCAAATATATAAATTAATATAAATTAAATGTATAAATTATCTGAATCAATTATGGTATTTATACCTTGAGTATTAGAGTGAATGTTATGTGTTATAAATCTTGAAGGAAAAAAGGTAAGATAGTGAATAGGTCATTGTATTGTAGGAGAGGTTAATAGAAAATTGGCTCAGGACAGCAAATATGAGTTAGTAGTTCAGGAAAGAAAAGAGATCTATTTATGCCACAATCAAAATTTGACCTTGCATATCTACTGGACTTTGTGTCGGTCCAACCAAAAAGGTCGTCCGTGAAATCCTAAATCCATCAAAATGTGGTCAAATAAGCGATGAATATGGTAAGTGCTTTCACCAGGATATTTCAGTGATGGAGCAAAGATATAAAGTGAAATGAAGTGTTGCAATGCTAAGTGATTATTGCTGGGTGGTTGAAAGGGACACTACTACAATATAATTCCCTTTGTTTGTCTCAGAAAATAATAATATAAGGAATGTCCTCACTAAGTATACTGAATAAACATTGGATTATGAGTACTTATAGATATAAATTTAACTTTATTGGTCTCTTTTTAATAGAATGGATCTGGTGTTTACTGAATCATTGCACTTGTGAAAATTAATACATATCTTCAAGTTTTAGAAATCTACCTTAATGTACCTTTTGTTCAGATTTAAATTCTTAAATACTTCACAAGAGGTATGAGGAAGGGTATGTTGCTTCTAGACTAGAAGAGGAGGTACCTAACCGCTTTATATAAAGTTAGAAGATTTAAAGTTCAAGTAGTTTAAGCTTACCTATTTCAATAAACATAATATATCTGGGAATCGTTCCTGTTTGAAATTCATTCAAGATTTGCTTCAATAAGTTACAAGCATTTTATACATTCATTTTCTAAAGCATAACAATCTGGCCATGAGAGTAATGAGGAGGTTATTATTTCTTTGTTCACTATCATTACAAATTAGTCACATCTAAAAGAATTCATTATGATTAATCATTAATTAAACCCATATCTTTATGATTTAGGTTTTCATAATATTTTGCTATATAATATAAATAAATGCTGACATGAGTTTCTGAAATTTAGCACATGAAAACTGAAATCAAATTTTTAACACTTCCTAAAGTATGCAATGCTATGGTAATAGCAAACCTGTAGCATTTTTGAATAGCATACATATTTCCATAGGATGACATTTGTAAATGTTTAAACAGAGAATGTTTTTCTGGAAAGAAGCACTTTATTACTGGTATTTAGCATCAACAAATGCAAGCAAATATATATAGAAAGAGGTCGAATCAGAACAGAGAAAAAGACTGAGATACTTAATTAGGAAAAACTTGATAATATGGAACCAGAAGATTTTCTGGTTCCAAATCTTCATTCCATAAGAGACCCGGTCCCGAGCATTCCTGATTAGAAATCCTCAACTTTATCTGTTATCTTGAATGGTCTACTATTAAATGCACACACACAATATGTATGTATTAGTGGATAAAGGGACCGTACAGTAATTTTAGCAAGCAATCATCATCAGCAACTGATCAAGTTTCACAACTATATAGTAAAGCACTCCTAACATCGCACTTCACTAGTTTCTTTCTTAGCTCTCAATAGATCTTTTCTAGTAATATATTCTATTTTATCATGAATGCTCCCATTGCTGTTCTGGATCTGCTTTCTGTCTCACTTTTCTTTCCTTCTGTTATCTTACAACCAAGATATGTGAATTCCTTTCCTTGTTCTCTATGATCATTCATTAATATTAATATCTTTATTTCCACTCATCCTCATTACCTTAATGACAGTGAAAAAAGCAGATGATAGGCCTTTAGAAGCATGTGAAATGTGGATGAAGATGGAAGGAATAAAATGGTCAGACAAAGTAAGAAATGAAGATGTTTTTAACCCTTAAGATGCGGGAGTATTTTTCTTTCGCGACAGTCGTGTGCGGGAAGAAAGTTAGAGAAACGGTCCTTTCTCTTGGTGGGTCACACTACTTCCAGCAGGCAGAAAACCCCCATAATCGGGGTAGACCTTTTTCCGATGCCTGCGGTCAGCGGTTATTGTTCAAGACTTTTGGTTGTTCCTCTAACGTGGAAGCAATTGCCAATGATTTAATAGTCTTATTTTTTCCCTTGCTGTTAGCTGATTAATTTGATACCAAACAGTTAGTAGATACATTGATTTTTAACAAGTGAGGAAAATATGAAATTACGAATGCACAGCAAATCTTGAAATTACTCAGAGGCCGGAAAACCCTGGGGAAGGGTTTTCCATGTTTAGGACAATGCAAAAGATTTTGTGAGGGTGGGTCTCATTCACAGGCACCGCCATAAAATTGAGGAAGGCCAAGCATGGGCAAGGAAGAGCAGGTCAAACGTATAAGAACGTTTTTCCCGCAGTTCTGGCATTCTGGCAGGAAAACGTTTTTATACGTTTCCCGCAGTTTAAGGGTTACGAGGATACATGAAAAAAGGTCAATTCTGGAGATAACCAGGAAGAGAAGAAGGAATTGACTAGGGCATGAGTTGAGAAGGAATAGAATAATAATATCAGTGATAGAAGGATTTGTGGCTGGAGAATTAATTGTATACAATTTGCTGACGATGTGGTTGTCTTAATGGAAAACCAAAATAAATTAGAAGTTTTAGTACAATAATTGCAAAAACAATGGAGATGTATCTATTAAAAATGAGAAAATGATAGTAATGAGGGTATGAAAAACTAAGATATTAAAAATAATGAATGATCTTACATTTTATTTGTTATTCTAAGTATAATTTTTGCAGCATGTGATATTAAACTGATTCTCCTAAATTCATTATATTTTCTTGTCCCTGTTTTATTTGGGATTAGAAACATTATTAATTTTGTAGAATCTTCTGGCCATTCTCTACTTTCATATATCTTAATACATAGTTTTATTACTATTCTTTACCTCTTCTTTATGTAGAATTTCACCATTACCATCTTCTATACTGTTTCCACTCGTAATATGTTTTTCTTATCCCATGTGATATCACTGATCTTCCATTCATCAGATCATACAGCCTTCTTATTCTGTGCATTCTGATTCCTTACATACTTCTAACCATTTTTCCTAGCTTATCCGTTTCTCCTTTCAGTTCACCATTCAATTTCCTATTCATTTTTGCCATCTTCATCATGTCTATTTTTATACTTTTTTCTTTCATCCATCTTCTGTATCATTTGACTAGTTATCCAAGGTTTTTTTCTTGATTTATTCATTTTGTTGTCTTATTTCATCCTCCATTACATTTAGAATCATCTCCTTAATTCTATTACTGTCTCACCTAAATTTTCCTCTATCTGATTTTCCATTTTACTTTCTCTTTCATTTCTTCCTCATAATTCTGCTTTCTCTTTTTTATCCATATCTTTATCCTCCTCCCAATTTCATCTTTTTACTTTCTTTGTTATTTCACTTCTCTTCAATCTCATTTCTAATTTAGCCACTGGTAAAACTTGGTCAGTATTTATGTCAGCACCAGGTAAACCTTTCAAGTTTTTCATTTCATTCTTACATATTTCATCTATGATTAATCTATTTGATTTCTGTACTCATTTACTGGCGATTTCCATGTGTACAATCTTCTTACAGGATTTTTAAACCATGTGTTTGTCATAACTAAATTTTCAGCTTTACAGAATTCAATTTATATTCTTCCTCCTTCATGCCTTGCCCTAAATTAGCATTCCAGTCTCCCATTATAATTCTGCAACATTTACCTTTCTCTTTTGATATTAAATCTTCAACTATCTCACACACTATCTCTTCCTCTTCATGGTCATTTGTTGATATGTATATCTTTATGATTAATATAACTCTAGGTAATGCTTTAGTCTTAACTTCTATTATTCTATCATTTACATAACTCACTCTTTCAATACTTAGTCTAATTTTGTTATTTACTATAATTACAACTCCATGAAAGATCTCGTGTTTTCCTGGAAATTGCTGCAGATGAAGCCTTCTTGGGTTCTCCACCAAGTAAGATGTTCCATTGACGACATTTCGATAGCTGACTCTGGCATTGTCCTCAGGGTGCTAAGTTACGCAAATCCATAATTATCCCTGGGAATTTTCAGGTGGGGTCCATTTCCATTGCTTTCCACCATCTATACCATTCACCAAGATATACAATTCACCCACCTTTGGAAAGAGTGTACTCCCCCAGGGCAAAAGAGTGCCCATAACCTTAGTTTGCTTTTCTGCCCTCTGAAGAGGCCATTGGCAAAAAGAGAGTGACCACTTATCTCGGTGGACATTCGGTCATCATATCGTTCGGTCAGTTTGTTAACCAGGGCACACCACGTGTAGGTGAGGTTGACATTAGTCTGAGAGAGTCTATAGGAGACTCATCTCAGCCCTAAAACCCATTATTCCATTTCATTTAGGGGCCATACACAAATTACATAGTGCAATTTGGGGGAAGGGGGGCCGGGCCAGGCGTTACCATCCTGGTACACGGGGGAATGGGATGGTACGGCCAGGCATTACGTGGGGGAGGGGGGGGGGTAGAAAATGGGAGATTTTGCATAACATAATTTATGTACTATCCCTTAGTGATTACATTAACTAATTTGTATGACATATTGCCCTGAGTAAATATCTGTTGAATGTGTAATAAATTATTTTAACTACGTGAGTTAGCTGAAAAGTAATGTCTCTACCTTTGTAACTTGTGTTTGGGTGGTAATGTTTTAATAAATAAAACCCAGAAGTTATCCTTATATTGTGCTCTTTCATTACAGATATTCACTTTTCCTAATAACTACCAGATACCTTAATAAACTCAGCCAACAAAAAACAACCTTTTTGTATCCATCTCTGACAGAGTCAACACTGCTTCAGCAACCGGTCACTCACAGTTCTTTCAAATTCTTTATTCCATTATCAGGAACAGATGAATGTCAAGTAGCACCAAATATTGACTTTATGTAGGTAGATTTTTTGTTTTATATTTCTTAAGTTTTAAGCTGATAATTAATATTAATTTTGTGATTCAATGTGTTAGCCACCTATGGCTGTGCTTTGATCCTATTAATAAATAAATGAGCTTCAGACTGACCATAAAAAAACAATTCACATGCCAAACTATCAGAACTTCCAAGACTGAAGAAAGCCCCTTGTACCCTCTATAAAGTCCAGATTTGGTACTGTCTACCTTCAGAAATCTTGTTCATCATTGGCAGAGCATTCTCAATTAACTGGTGATTATGTGGAATGGTGATAATTGTTAATTAAGGAGCATATACTAAGGATTATTTCTGTGTTTGATTTATTGAAGTATTCCTATCCAAACCCAAGTTACGAAGGTACTAGCGCATTACTTTTCAGTCATTCCTTGTATAATGATATTTGATAGTAAGCGTAGGTAAATCATAATACTTCTTTATTTAATCATTAATATTTTTTATCTATAACATGTTTCCATCTTCAGGTATTTTTAGCTGGAATATCAATGAACTTGCATAGTTTCTAAAATTATTGGTATTTTTTCATATTTTCATAAATGAGTGTATGCATTGTGTTGGTGGATTGTGTTTCCAATTTTTAAATTTGCTTGTGAATGTGTAATAGTCACCTACCTTATCACTTAATTTGTATGCATATATTTTGATATTTTTTACAATTCCATGGTGTAATTATTTCTGATTTTACTAAAATGTATCTAAATATGTTAATGTAACCTCAATCATCAAGCTCAACCATCAATGCCAATGTTAACAGCAGTGAAATTTTACCCAGGATAAAGTTTTCATTAACATATTTTGACTGTGAATAGTTTCCGCTGATGCTTTGGACTGCAAGTTCCGTGGAATATTCTTATTTATGGAGCCGTTCTTCCCATATGTTCCTATGCTGGTTGTGAGTCCCATATTTAGGAATATCATATGAAAGAAAAACGCTTTGCTTTCTCCCCATTCCCAATACCCTGAGCCCCTTCCCTGCCACTTACATTGTTGTCACACAACTCTCAAACTTCCTTCATCCAAGAGATTTGGGGAAATCACAGCATGGAGTGTTGGGATTCCATTGGCCAGGACTGTACTAACATACATATGGATTTGTGGATTTAACAGTACAGAAAATGGAATTTTTTGCATATTTTTCTTTTTCCTATTATTTTTTAGTTATTTAAGTATTCCTAAGAAATATTGGTTCCATTTATCTTGGAATTGACTAAGCACCTTAATATAAATATATATTCAGTGATTTACAAAAATGGTGTTAACTATTAAGAATTTAAGATATCCTCTAATAAGGTATTAGGTACAGATATAGATAGTAGTAGGTATAGATATTTGTTTTCTTTGAGGAGATGGTTGGCAAATGATTAAGATATATTACTTTCTATTATCTGCAGAATAAAAATATCAAAGATATGAGTTCTTAAAAAAATACGGAGAATAATTTTATAATGAAGTAAGTTATAAGCTTACATCAATTTTGAATGAATTTCCTTGAAAGTACTTTCCTTAGCTAGCCATATACCTATTCCAACATTGATTCCATCACTAGAAGAATTTCTGTATGGCTACTTATGGATGGGCCTTTAGCTGCTTTGTCCCTCTCCATGTTGGAAATGGTAGCAAATAGTTATCTATTTAGCATGATCTTCATTTAATTTTACTTTTGGGAAGAGCCAGAGGTTGCATGGTGTTAAATCCAGAGACTGTCCTATTATGATGCAGATATGAAATTAGTGTTGTCGATCTGCTTGTATTATATATAGATGCTTCTCCGTATTCATTCATATATATAGACATATAGGGATATAGGTATATAGATAGGATACTAATTCACAGGCTAAACCGCAAAGGTTGACTTGAAATTTTTACGACGTATTGGTCATGACGTGTAACCGCCAGAAAAATTGCGTTCTTGAACCTCAGTGTCATGGGTTCATTGCCAAAAGGCCCCAAAGCCACGATATTCTCCATAAAGATACATTGCAGGGATTTTCGAAAATTCTTTGAGGTACTTTCCAGCAAATTAGACAGTTGAAATTCTAGGGATCCCTAGAACCCGTAAGTATCCGTCGAAAATCAAATACATATTGGAAGATTATCCTTGGTTCGACGCTAGGTTAGGGTAATTATTTCCGGTTTAAAATGCATTGCGGCAATTCTGAAGATTTTTTTATCACTTCCCGAAAAGATGGAAACTTAAATGTTGGCACATAGATAGACATCATAAATATATTCTATGTACATTTTTACCGTTTCGCTGATGGTCCTTGGTTCGATCCCAGTGAGGCATTTACATCCCTCAATGCATTTCTTATTGAGAGAACAGAAACAAATTTTAGGTACTTACCGCCATGATATTGGTTTCAAAATTTGTATGAAATAAGTTCAAGTCCTGACAAGTCATTCTGTGCATTCACAGCTGCCAATATGTTCGACTCCAGGCGTCTCTACAATCAGTAACTGATCCGATTTTTAAGAATTATTTTGAACCCCTTCCCAATTATATAGAAACTTGAAATGCCGCATGTAGATATAGATCATTAATACATTTCAAATACTCTGTTTTAGGATTCCTTGGTCGTCCTTGGTTCGATCCCAGAGAGCTATTTACAATGACGTATGCATTTCAGATTGGGATAATGGACTCTTATTTCAGGACCTTCCCGGTATGATTTGGAATTCAAACTTTCCATTAAATAAGATCAGGTCTTAACACGTTATAATGTTTAATCACATCTGCGAATAGGTCCTGGGTTCCACACCAGGCGTATACAAAAATTAGAAATTGCCATGATTTTTAATATTTTTATTTACCCCTTCCCGATAACATTGGAACTCACAACTTGATATGTGAATAAAGATTATAAATACATTTCATTTGCTTGCAGTATGCAGGCAACGTTTTACTCATATTCAATAAAAGCCAGCGTTAAGCAGAATGTTCCACTCGAAAATGTTCCAATTCCCCTGAATGGACTTCTCGACAGTATATACGTTAAATGTTGCATCGGGTATTTGTTGGCAGGATATGAAAAAATAACCAATTTCTAAAGAAGAACTGGTGTATTTATTCAGAAATTACTTCGCAAAACACTACATATACCACTCAAAACACGACATGTTTCAACACGTAAGCGTCATTTTCAAGTGAAGAAGGAAGATGTATAATTCGTGTAGGGTTGGGTGGGATTGGGTTTTGGTTGGGTTTTGCTGGGTTGGGTTGGGTTGTCCACTATTTACATAACTTTACAATATCTTCAACATTAAACAATATACCTCTAATTTCCATTCCAAGAACGAATTCTGTAGCATACGCTAATCACAAGTAACATATTATTCACAAATATTTTAACAAACAACGAAGTTGTTTTTGGTCAAAACCGTGGCTAGTGCCCAAGTGCTAGTGACGAAGTGGCCGCGCCGAGGTGTCCTAGAGCCGGAAAATTATGCACATTGATGTACATAATTTTCTTTTCGACTTTCCAGGCCTGTGTTAATTTCTTAAGGTATTTATTGGTAATGTAGTTTTTGGTTCTAAATGTATTTTCATTTATAATTAAAAGTCAATTTGCATATAACAGTTATTTACAAGGAAGTGATTCAGTGCATTACCTTCTGTAAATTATGATTATCTAGTTTTCCTTTGAAAGGGTAAGCTTCTTAAGGATTGCAATTTAATACTTAAACGTTTACTATTGCCTGCAAAGTAAATTGTATTCATCGCGCACGATCTAAATGAATCTGCAAATCTATATGCATCATCACTTCTGCTGATAAACCAAAAAATATTCTTGCTTTATAGCATGATATTGAAGACTGTAAAACCATACATTCATAAAAGGTTACAGTGAGACACGCCATTAAATTGCAAAATGTTGTAAACATAAATTGTTTCTTGTAGAATATCCTTAAAGAAAAAAAAAGTTTACTTCAGTTTCATTACTGTCAGCATTTAATTCTACAGAGAACAGCAAAGCAGCTGAGAACGCTGTGGAACAATATGAAGGCAGCGCAAAGGAATGCCCTTACAAAGGAGAAGGTTGTGGCAATGGGGACAGGTGGTGGTCCACCACCTAGTCCAGCGGAAGTTGACCCAGAGGTTGCGGAGCTGGTGCCATATTTGATGGCAACTGCGCCATGCCTGATAAATTCGAACATGACTGCAGAGGAAATGGATGGTGAGTTATGTAATGATCTTCAAATATAGTATTCTATGAATGAATTGAACAGAACTTAAGTTTTGCTGGAGATTTTCCAACGAAATCATTTTCTTGATTCTTTTGATTCATTTCGAGTGCTTTTCCTTAATATACGCTGTTCAATTTTTCTAGCTGTTCGAGTTGATGTGCTAATGGAGGAGGAAGGTGATGCAATGGTAGATACATCCGTTGCAACTGATGTTGCAGAAATATTTTTGGAAGAGCAACCAAGTGGCCACACTCCATTGCCTTCCACATCCTGCGAGAGGGAGCCAAAAAAGTTGTACAGGAATAGAGTATCCTCTGTCAGTGCCACACTGCACGAGAAGAGGTACAATGAACTCTTAAAGCTGGATTTAGATAGATCGAGGAGGTTGAAGGAGCAAGACGAGGTTCTGTTTCAGATGAGAAAGAAGAATGAGGAGCAGAAAGGCCTCTATCAGGAAGAAATTCACAATTTGAAGAAGCAACTAGTTGAAGAAAAGTTGAGACTAGCTAAAAAGAAAAGAATTGAATTTGAAGCCATTTTGTAATTTTCTTTTATGTTTTAATTTCTGAATGTGATAATTAAATTTAAAGTTTACAAAGCAGAATGTCTTACATTGAATCATTCCCTCCTGACTCCATTACCCATTATTAATAAAAACTTTAAATATGGCTTGTAATGTAATCAGCTGTTACTCATGTGCATAGGGTCTACTTGAGTTATATTTGTGTTATACTTGCTTCAAAGTAGTAGTAGCACTATTGTTTTCTTACTAAGATTAATGCATCAGCTTTATCCAATTAATTTTGTTGGCCTGGTTCAAAAGTTAAATAATGGAAGTGAATTTATGTTTCTGAAGGAGTACTTAGCTAAAAGGTAACAAGTCCAGTTGATAACATGCTACTTAGAATCAGCATACTTATCGAAGTAGAAGAGAGTTATGATCTAATGATACATCCAGGGAAATTAATATCAGAAAATTATAAGAGGTCAATTTTTGTCCGTGTCTAGAACTAAAGCATCACATGATTTTCTAGACAGATTTTTTTTGAAGTTTTCGTTACCGAGAAACTATTGCCTTTGTATTCCGAGATACATGTACCTTAAGATTTTCTTTCTTTTCTTAACAATAATTACCATAAGACTATCAAAAGAGCTTTGAAAATAATCCACAGACATGATAGGGCAAGGCAGGCACCAAAGATGTATGACAATTCATGCAGAACCCTGAAACTGAGAGAAATAGGAACATTTCCATCTGTTTCTTGATGATGGAAATGTAACTACCAAGGCAGCCACTATCATTCAAAAATATGAAGATAAACACCAAGAAAGACATTCAGATGAAAATTTTTAAACAGGGGAACCATGAAATGAAAAGCGATCTAAAATTTATGATATATAAGTATTTATTATGGTATTAGCCTTATTGGAAATATAGACGCTTAACTTCCCTCCGTGCAGCAAGGCCATCTGGAATGTTATCATTGGGGTGGTCTGCAGGAACTTCCTCAATGTCTTCCTGCTCTTCCGACCATAAATCATTAACGATCAGTGAAATGTTGTGCAGAACAGCACAAGCTACAACTATTGTAGTTGATGTATTCAATTTTGTACTAAGTCCCCTGCTTAAGCAGGGAAACCTCCTCTTCAAAATGCCAAATGTTCTTTCTACAACATTTCGGCCTCTAACTTGAGCTGCATTGTACCTTCAAGAGTAGACACATTACTCGATTAATTAGGAAGGCACTGGACAATATTTCTGAAGTATTGAATCAAGGAATACAGGTTAGATGGAAGAGGAGACTTTTTATTCTCAAATCTCCCCTATAATATAGACCCTTAATAATATTAATACAGACTGAGGGATTATTTCCACGCTGTAACAAATGGATTTTTATTCATGCTTGCTTAAGTTCTCTTCATTAATTCAAAATGTATCGAGAATATATAATTACAGTAGAACCCCGTTTTTACGAACCTCGATTTTACGAAGTGACACAGTTTTACGAACTATTCCGCCGGTCCCGATCTTTGTACATGTAAAATGACCCCGGTTTTACGAAGTATTTGAAATGGTTTTGTCGCACTGAGCTCAATACAATGGGATTACGATCGCCGTAAACAGGAGCAGCTGAATCCAGATCGTCTATGTTGGGAGGACCCTCATCCCATGTATTTTAGAAGGGAAAATGTGAAAATGTCGTGGGATACAAACATATACAAGTGAGGAAAAGTCGCGCGTGTTCAAGTCAGAATCACTCTCTGCGCGAGGTGGCCTGTGTTGTGATATCCCGTGTGCCTAGGAGTAAAATAATGGATAAAACATCGCTGACCAAGAAAAAGAGGAAGTCCCTGAGTTTGGTCACCAAAAGGTCAATTATAAAGGAAGTACGTGGTCGCGGGCAGACAAAAACAGAAATTGCTCGGAAGTATGGCATTTCTTTATCTACATTATTGGCAGCAATCGTCAATTCAAGTGAAAAAAACTTGAGTCACACAACAACATCATTAAAAACAAAGTACATCTCATCGTATCAATTTGATCAACTTGATAGGCAGCTGTATAATTTTTTTTAAGTGTTGTGCGTGCAAATTGCCTATAAGTGGACCAATTCTGAAGAAGGCTCAGGTTTTGGCTCTTAAACTGAAGTGTGACAACTTTAAAGCCTCAAATGGGTGGCTAGATAGATTCAAGAAAAGATGCGGAATCACTTCAATGAAAATCTGTGGAGACAAAGGTAGCGTCAACACAAAAGACGTTGAGCAATGGCATGAAATAAACGATGACATGTCTAAATATTCCCCTCGAGATATGTACAACCTGGATGAAACATGTTTGTTTTTCATGGCATTCCTGACCTGACTCCACCCTCGGGACCCGTGGTGAAAAATGTCGCGGAGGTAAAAAATCTAAGGATAGGGTTACAGCAATGCAGATATGTAACCAAGATGGATCTGCAAAGTTGAAACCAGCTGTGATTGAAACATTAAGAGCTCCGCGTTGCTTCAAGAACGTGAAAAATTTGCCTGTGTTGTATGAAAGTAATAAAAAAGCATGGATGACGACGGACATTTTTCAGAAGCAATTATATCTTCTTGCAGAGGAAGAGCGCATGCGAGTATCGCAATGTACTACTTCTTGTACAGATAATGCCCCAGTTCATAAAATAAGCGGACTAGTGCCACCAAACGTCAAAGTACTTTTTCTGAGTCCAAATAGCACCAGAAAGATGCAACCACTGGACATGGGAATAATTAACAGCTTTAAAGTCCACTACCGAAGATTTCTCGTCCAGCACTATCTTCGGACGCTTGGTAAGTTCTATTTCTTTTCTATCATTTTGTGTTTAAAAAATACCTACTCGTTGTCGCAAAGGATATATATTATATATATATATATATCCTTTGCGACCTCCATATTTTCTCTGGAATTAATTAATATTAGCAATATGATAGCCGCCGCAACCCCTCGCAGAACTTAGGTAAACCTTTAACTTGAAAGTAGCATTGCTGTGGAAGTTCTTCGTTGCAGCTGTCATGGAAATTAGTTTAATTAAATAATATTAAATTTGTAGTAATACGTCACTATTACTTAAATTTTGATGCATTTTCAATACGTAATTTATTAATTAAAAGCGTTTTACGTCGTTAGGTAAGAATTTGTGACGCGACAAGATCATTTAAAGTACCCGCGAGTAAGTAGTTCTCAAAAATCACCGCTAAACGTCAGCGAAGTGGAATGCATATAAAAAAGAGGGAGTTTCAAATTAACTTAAGTAAAGTTTTTAAATGACTTAAAATATTTACGAGCTAGTTTTTCGGGAATTCATGGCTGTGAATTTCATTCACTGTGACTAAAGTGAGTCTCCTAGGCTTTGAAATAAGGTCTATACTATAAAGGGAATCAGTATAATTGTAGTTTAATTTTTAAATCCTTTCCATTTGATGCAAATAGCACTGGAGAGCATGTGGGTAACGCTCGTGACTCATGAGGAATCAGTTCTGATTTCAAATCCTGGTGGGAGCACATGGGCAAAATGACCTAAGCTGTCAAAGCGCTTTTAACGAACTACTACTGCTATAGTGCACACACAGTATTGCATGTGATATCTTTTGTTTTCTTCCTGAATGAGCTTGTGACTCTTATTTGTATCAGAAATTAGTTTGATTTCATCCTAATAATTATTTGACAAGTTTCAACCTGCACAGTTTTGCTTTCTGTAAGTAGAGCTTTAGTACGCATACATTAGTTGCATATAAAGCCTCTGATGTGCAAGATGTGCCTCCATGGACATTGCTCCTTTGCTGTGCGAGGAATTGCCAGAGCATGGGACAGTATCACTGCAAACACTATTTCCAACTGTTGGAGATCAGCTGGTTTTGGTGACACATCTATTATAGAGACAGAGAAGTTAGTGACATGATGACGCATAACTGCAGTGAATTTAGTTAAGACGAAGAAGATGAGGATGAAGTGAACTTAGATAGCTCTTCTACAAGCTATGAAGATGACCCAGAAGCACATTCCTCCCCTACAAGGGATGAATTAAGACACTCCATAAAATTACTTCACAATTTTCAATTGTTTACTGATGGTGTACCTGATTCATTCAATTATTACCTTTCAGGTATTGAGAAAATCACCTCATCTTTCATTGAAACTTCCAAAAAACAAAAAAAATTAATGATTATTTTAAAAAGTAAAAGGTTTAGAATTTTATTTCTGTTGTATTAATCATTAAACTGGATGTATAATTCATTTTATTGAAATATTACCTTCCTTTCAATCCCATTTAACTTTATGCACTGTGTTACTGAAACTGAATTGGTATTGTAGAGATTCTGATTGCTTGAAAGAAAACCTCGAATTTACAAAGCCCGAATTTTACAAAGTGCAAATTTTTGGGTCCCTTCAACTTCGTAAAATTGAGGTTCTACTGTATTATATATTTTCAATATATTATTATAAAATATATATATTGATGAATTACTATGTATTGTAAGTCATAAAGCTAACATATGTTAAATACCATCTCTCTCTTTGAGTCTGTGGGTTGGCAAAAGGAGTAAAAAGATATGGCATGCTCTGATACCCTGCATCCCCCACTAGAGCACCAGTCAGTTCTCCTGTCCTGTACCGGAGGTTAATGCGGCTGTTCTGGAAAATCCTGCTGTCATGTGAACTTCCTGGCAAGTTTGTCACTAGATCCAGGATTTCTGTCCGTGGCCCAACAACAGCCTGAAATGTGTATGACAATTGTGAATATTTTCTTTCCTTCCAATGCAATCACATAAATTAAAAGCAAACACTTACTTGAACATTTAAGGAAAAGTAGGACTTGCGATTCCGGTATATCTCAGCAATCTCCTGAAATTTGCATGAGACAAGTCTAATGTGGGTGCAATCAATGGCACCATCAACATTTGGAATTGCCCTATCATCTTCACGATCCCTTCTTCTCTGCAGTGCCATGAACAAACGCCTCTTCTCCATTTGAGATTGCACTGTTTTCGGCATCGTGATGAGCTCAACCATCTGGATAGTTAACAAATTACTTACTCTTACTACCATCCTTGAAACTGTTGGCTGCGATATGCCACCAACATCTCCCAGAAGTGTCTGAAGTAAAAGGAATAAGATTTATGATTAATTATTGATGTATACATTAAGGTAGCACTTACACTAATTTTCAATAATTAATGAAATTATGTAGGATATAAAAACATTCAGAAGCATACATACAGTGTTTGTAATTCTATCAGCTAACTTATTGCCTTGAATGTTTCAAATTTAAACTGGCTGATGATGTGTAACACTGTGATGCAGGATTTCAGGTGGCCTCACCATAATATTATAAATTAAGATTTAGGATGTTATGGAGAGAATCTAGTGTAATGTACTTAAAAATCCAACCTTGCACAACTTTCCTTTCAGGACATATCTAATATTGAGTTTGAAGCTCAAATTCGTATGTACAGTACAGTCCATCATCCATTAGTATATTAATGTAATTTGCCACTAACTGAGGGATTGATTCCTAATACATTAAAGTTAACAAAATTTAAATCCTTACCTAAGAAGGGTAGCACCACTGAACTAAGCATTTATTGGGCTATAGCAGCTATATGTGATGATGATTCATGATTAAATGTTATTTTTGGTTATACTATCCTATATTGCTCATGCTCAGTACCAATTTGTAACAAATTAGTCACTTAAACAGGTATTTACTATTTACCAAGGACTAATAATTTATATAAAACTAATCCCATAGCAGTATAATTTATTAACTAGTTATTTTCCATCTGTGGTTTCAAAATTGTACATGTCCTTTCCCAATTTTAAATTACCAGTGTAGCACCATTGAACTAAGCATTTATAGGGCTATAGCAACTATACGTGCAGATGATTCATTCGCCAAACAAAACACCATAAAATTGATTCATATCCTTCAATTAGAAATCCACACATTGGGGTTTCATCGTATGATATGAACATTTGTTTACTTGCAAAAGGTTCTCCTTCAAACTGAAACTTTTATTTGCATTTCATAAGCGTTCTTCACTATCTCATATTTGATTTTTACCTAGATGTTAATGTGATTCATATACTCCATGTTCACGGAATCACGGAATCAAGGATCACGGAAAGGAACATGCTATAACTAAAGCAAGTTACTACAACGCTAAGCATTCTCGTTATAATCTTTCTCTTGTAACCTTAATGGTATTCGTGCACAATGAACATAACTTATGAAAACACAAGTGTGGAGGTTCAGTTAGAAAATACGAGATATTTACTCACCTGTACAGAAGCTTTTGAGTAAAATCTCAAAGCAATCAGTAGCTGCAACAATGGCGAAATTGGCAGTCCTCGCTTTGACTGCTTCTCCAAATTCACGGAGATTTTTGGGAGGATATATTCCATAACCGCAACTTTTGAAAAACGGTATCGCCTTCGGAATTCCTCCTCCGAATAGTGTGTAATCGGATTTTGAGAGTCTCTTAAGTACCGTTTTGGTACTCTCTCTCGCTCCACCGCATTTTCGTCCTCTTCTTCATGCATCACATCCACAAATAGTGGAGGAAATTCCATTGCTGATATTAGAATATCACAATGCACAACTACAGTTACTATACTAACGTACCTACGAGATATCAGACATATAATTAAAATACTTTCTCCAAGTAGCAACGTTTATAAAGTCGCAACATTTACCGTGTAAAAAACCTTCAAAGATAAAATAAATTTTAAAAGATGAACAAGAAGACGGATAATGACGCTCCGGACCGTAATTGACGAATCGATAATTATTCAGCCAAATACTTACAGTTTCTACGATTATTGACAAATTTCCAGCTCCAGTTGAAATGATAAGAAGACGAATAAGTAAGCTACAGACCGTAATTGACGAATCGATGATTATTCAGCCAAATAATTACAGTGGTAAAATATGAATACTTACAGAATAATCGATGATTATTTGACGACTATGAATACTTAAAAATCTATGATTCATGAATCTCTGATTCAGGAATCAGAGATTCGTCGATTCGAGATTTCCGAACGACTATGAATTGAAAACTACAATTAATGAGAGATATAATCGATGATTGAAATAATCGATGATTATTTGCGACTATGAATACCGCCCTAAATACGAGCACTCGTAGCACGAAAAATACATTTATCGGGATTAATTGTTATCGCTCTAGCAATTTTGGGTTTTCCAAGTTACAATAACATTTTCCTCTATTTCTCTTGCTGAAATTTTATCATAATTTATTGCAAAAGACTTACATGAAATTTCAGTGACCAAAATGTGTTGAAAAATACCTGCAGAGAGAGGTTGAGGAAGTATCAGAAATTCTATAGAATAATCAAAAAACTTTGAATAGCTTTCTGGTACAGCGCGAATGATTCTCGGAAAACTAACCAAATATTTTCATGGTGTTATACTGACGTATTTGCTGCAAACTACTTCCAAGATTCACCTGAAGATGAGTGTATAGTTATCAGCGAAATGCTAGTATAAAACCGTGAATACATTTGGTTAGTTCCCGAGAGTCGTTCACGTTGAACCAGGAAGCTTTCCAAAATTGTCTGCAATATTTTAAAGTCTTTCTGGTGCTTTCTCAATCAGATCTCTGCTAGTACTTTTCGACAAATTTTGGCCACTGTAATTTCACGTAAAACACATACGAATATTATCTTATAAATTATGATAATATTTCATCAAGAAAAATAGGAAAACATTATCGTAACCAGAAAAACTCATGAAAATATTAGTACCCTGTAAATAGCAAAAATTAATATGACGAATAAACCAATGTCACTGCTCTGTCGTAAAGACTCTTCATGAAGCGCTGTTGGACGTAAATATACATTTGAAAAAATGAAGATATTGCAATCAGTCCAATGTTGCTCTTTCCTTAAAATTGAATTAAAATCATTTCCATCAAAATAAAGCTCTTCTAAAAGATTTAATTAAATATTCTATGATTAAAGCAGGTATTTAATGTTTGTATGGATGAAAACGGATCGAATCAGTTCAAAGGTGCCAATGGCATTAGCAATGCCAATGTCCAACCAATCCTTCGAATCTTGCCAATGTTGCAATCAAGAATGTTGGCGTTTATATTGAACCGGAGCTAAAATTATTACGGTTCAATTCTCTCAATTACGATAACGGACAAACATTCATTCCTAAATTTATGATGCATATATGTAGAATATGTATTCTTTCAGGTGAGAAGAACTGATTACTGAAGGAAGCTCCAAAGCATTCATCGGTTCAAAACTTTAAGACCAAGTGAATGAAATTTTCATTCCAGTAAAGAACGAACGAGATGTCCGATAGGAGATCATAAAGTATTACACGAAATAGCAAAAAAATTAAATTACTTAATTACTATAGTCATCCTTTTCCTGGGCTATTACAGAAGCTAATAAGGTGGATACTAGGTAATGAAGAAGGTGTCAACGCTACTGATGGCTTGCGATATAAATCTTTAATCTAAAAGACGTATTGTCGATGCAGGGAATCTAGAAAATAATACAAATATAAACTTTAAAATACCCAAACGCTGAATCCAACTAAATTCTCATTTAATACCTCATTTCTGCTAAATATATCTTTCAATATCTCACGAGTTTTTCCGTTTTGGGTCCCCGTTTTTTTCCCCGTATTTGACCCTTATCCATAACTTTCTCGTTTTCTAAATCATGAAAAGCCGGTAATTTGAAATAGCATTAGCTCACCGAAACTATTAATGCTAAAATCCTAAAGAAATTGATTTCTTTTTCTATAGTCGACCATTGCTTCTTTCCATTAGTTACATGTAGGAATGTTAAGTTAATAGTTTGTGGCGACTATTTCTATTGGAAAATAATTAGATAAGTTTGATAGTATAAGATCGAGATATTTTTCATAAGAATCTATTTCGTATCTTAGATTATATTTTACCTAAGAAAATTGGAAAGTTACAAGAATATTGCTTAAATTATGGTGATATAAGGTCTTTCATTAGTTATATAATATAAATATATTATATATATGATAAAAATAATAAGTTCAGTAAGTAATTACAGACAAATATTCATCGAAAATGAGTGCATTCCATATAAACGAAGGAAAGATGAAAAGTTATTCATATTTGAATCACTGCGGCCCCCACTTGGAGATGAAAATGAATAAAAGCAAAACATGGTTTTGATCTTGTATTTTTAGTGATACTTAGTCTGACCGTGAAATATAACCTGTGCATCCAAAATTGTATGAGAATAGATAAAATAAATGCATATTTTGTGTTAATGAGTAACCGGCAGAGGGGAGGGGGCAAGGGGGGGACATTCGTCCCCGGGCGTAACATTCTTGGGGTGCCAAATTGAAGTTATATTGAATTAAAAGTTCTTTATCAGAGCCGAGTGAAAAGTGCCTTTTTGAATATGCAAGATAATATGTGTGCCGAAGAATGGCAGTTCAGGAATAAACCATCCACAAAGCGCAAATGTGTATCTCTCGCAGCGTTTAAATCCCATAATGTTACGTCTTAGATATCGATAATATATGCGTGCTAAAACTAAAGGCTAGAGAAACAATAACCCATTAACTCGCTTGCTTACGTTGCAGAATTGATATCTTCAACCAAGTGAGAATATTACCACACTACATGAACTTGTGAGAAGTAAAAATGCGCAAAAAGCTGCAATCAATATAGCATTCAAATGGTATTCCTAAATCACAGATGACTCAAAGGTATGCGCAACAACGTTTTCATAAACGACGACGAAGGAACGGGGAACATCTCTTCAACTTCATTAATTTATGCACAGAGAAAACTTTTAGAATATTCATAATTTCTATTAATATCACGGAATATTTCAAGATAGATTAGAAAAAGTTTTAGAAATGAAAATGATTGGGATCTTGTGAAATATCTTTTACTTTTATCAAATATGTTTACGTATATAAGCATATTTATACATTGATACTAATTAATTTATATATGCAATAATTATACATTGGCGAAGGGACAGAAAACGGATAACTTTCACTAGACTCGTCAAAACTTAATGAATTCTGCGAAAAAGTAAAGGAACTGAGCCCTGCGAGCGCATTCTGCTTTGAATTCCCTCCTCTGGGACAGCCTTAGTCAAATGTTTTAATACCACTTTCAAAATATGCACTGCTGGAATCAAAAGCGCGAAAAGAATTTAAAAATCCAGTCAACCCATTCAAAATTTTATTTTCGAACGGATTGACTTTATTCTAAAAAACATTTTCACAACTCAACAGTGCATCGCTCTGAAAGGGCTGAAAAAGCAAAAGAAAAATTACATATTGTGTGACTGCATATCAATTATTCATTGCCGCAATGTAATTGAAAATTATAGAATAAATAGTTTAATAAGATAAATAATTGAAAAACATAGCTGCAATTATTTAAAATATTCAAAAATTACATTTAAATAATTAAAAATAAAATATTATGCACAGAGAAAAATCGTTTTTTAGTCATTTCGTTACACATATCTGGAAGCGTGTTGCCGGAATTTTCGCTTAAATAAATTATGTGTTTCAATTAAAAATGCAATGAATGTAATGGAATAAATAAAAGTCGGAATAATAAATAAGAAAAAATCAGCAGCAAAAAAACGGCCAACAAAATTTATTTTTCAACCATCAAAACGAGGGACTTTGTTTTCATACGAACACATTTATAAGTCGGAATGATTTTTTTTAATACGCGATGAGAAAGAAGCGGTTTATTGAATTAGTAAGTGGTATATCGACCGAATCTATAACAACCATTGGTGGAATGAATATGATAAAAGATTAGTACTTGCCATACGGAGTCTCCAAATGTAAGAAAAATTGAATCGTTGTAACTGATTCATTGTAAAAAAGTGAATTGTGAAAATAAAACCTTTCAGTTAGTTTATCAATACTCTCCCAAATTTAAACTTAAGTCACTATGTCGCAACCAATTTAAGTTTTTTCATTTCTCCCGTTCTCTCAGTGCGTGACTCGTTTTCCTAAGAAAATTATTTTTTTAGTAATATTACAAAATAAACCAAGAGGGCTACAAATTTGATCCTACAGCTTTATTTAGATTAGTAGATGCGGCGTAGTTAATATCTCCAAAAAGAAGCAGTTCCGTCAACATTATCAGAAAATATTTCATTGAATGCTTATAAACGTCATCGAGTAAGTTGATTTTCTGAATCGCTCACACATGTTACGTAAACTGGAGCAAGTAAATCCAAATGCGGTGAAGCAACTGATATTTTCTCTTTAGGAACGCTTATTCTGAGTAGATTCAATGAAAAGATTAGAGAAGGATGTTATTTCATCAAATTACAAGTATCTATGACACGCTCGAAAAACTGTAGCGCTAGGTTCGTCTTGGCGCAGAATCATAAACAAATAAGAGTTGCGAAATTGTCCCCTACGCTAGCCTAAAATCATTCAAAGAAGAGAGATTAGAAGCTATTCTACGATTCGTTGATAATTTAACGAAAACACGTTTGGGGAATACGTTAGCTGTATAATGAGAAATTTCTGCTGCTTTGGCCGTTCAGGCAAGGGCAGCATGGAGGAGAAATAGAAACGAGTCGTTTTAAGAATTCATTTCTTCCGCGAACAATATGCAATGACGACGAAATAGAAGTGATTCGAACGCTAGGTACAGGACCGCTTCGACCGCGGGGCAGGAGAAAAGATAACCATCGTTCGCAAAATCTTAAAGCTGGGTAATATGTTGTTCAAGAGTTAGGGCGACTACTTTCTGATCTTATTTATAACATAAAATATGACATTTGTGAAAACATGGAATTTCTCAAATAACTTTATGACAAAAATGATTTATATTAAATCAAATTAGCATAAATTAAGGATTAAATTCGGCAATAACGCTATTTGAAGATAAATTATGATTTTAATCATAATCAGCTCCACGGCAATAGTAAGGATTTATTTCTCAATTGATATGGCTCCTAACACCTATATTTGGAAGATTTTATAGCTTTTAGTAAGAAGCAGAAGTAGACCAAGAATGGGAAGCTAGGGAAACCATAGTAGTTGTAGGGACACCGTAACCAGACAGCAGCACCTTCTATCACACATTGTCCCCAACCGCCTATGGCGCCAGGGAACCCCCACGTGACCTCCCACCCCCCTATTGCAGACTTCCAGATACACTCTCCTCCTCTATGACGTCATTTGCCCATAGAATCCCAACCGTTTGAATCACTGTCCTACGTCACGAGAACCGAACCCTGATCCTCACAGTCCGGACTTAAAAAATCTAGGTGATTTAAATAAATTTTCAAATAAATGAAAAAAGTTTCTCCTCCACCAGGATTCGAAACACCCGAGTCTCGGACGTTCGGGTTCATGCCACATGCCTTAACCAGTCGGCCACTACACCATTTTTTTGTTCTTAATTTATTACACCATTGAACAAATTAGGTTAAATAAGGAATATAAATATCACCGCTTCTCTTTAAATTTCTTTAAAAATCGAGGGAGAGGTTGCAAACGGTTGTTAAATCGAAAAGCCCGAAACGGGGGAAGTTTGAAATAACACGGTAAACTATATGCACAACTAAAAATGAGAAGTCTCGAATACGCTACTCGACGACTGACGGGGAGCGGTTTGATCGAAAGGAAGGAATTCATTAACACAGGTTTGAATTGGATCTCGGGATTTTCAGAAACGAAACACACAAGTTATTTGAGATTAAGTTTTATTGATCACACTTTAAAGATACATTACAATTATTTGTATAATTTGGGTTGTTTACAGGTTTGAAAAATACATCCAGATTCGGTACATAGGGTACCATTCGTATTAATTGCTTTATTCACAAAACATTTCACTAAGGCATCATTTCTATCTTTATTCTTGGTAAAATATTTAACAATTGATTCCTCATTGCAACACTTTAAGTAGAGAAACATCAAACAATAATGACCGCACACGTTTGATGCAGGGCTCTGCAAAGAAGTGCTGTTATATACCCAATGATTTGAATTTCTCTTGATGAACATTTGATGATAATTGATGGTCGGCGGTAATCCAAAACTATCAAAATATTCGCACACACCATTTTCTTCGATGAAAAATGCAACCCAGTGCTCACCAGGCTTGTTTTTAGGATCGGTGTTTGCAACGAATGCGCATGGGCGTTCAACATGTATTGGTAATGTATCAGCCGCATAAACACCGGTATTGATGTCCTGAAAAACTTTACACTTCCTTAGCGCTGACCTTAATTGTATTGAATTCATCATGATAATCACTGCATGTGGTACTCAGTAAACCAGTGGGCGATCTGATGTACGTTTGAGAGCGCACAAGAGAATCTGGCCCTCTTATGATTTTTATGAAAACACCTTGGAGTTTTGGTATTCAGCTTCTTTAGCGATGGACACCCACCCGATTCGAGATCGACTACAACCAGTTGGAGCTTGTCAGATAAGAATTTAACCTTCTCAGATCCTTTTGCATAAATGTTTTTATAGCTATGACATATATTGTGCAGTATCCTGATCAGAATGGGGTATGATATGTATCCTTCCTCCCAATTTATTCCGTGGTGGTGTGTTTCCAACCAGTTGTTTTGTTTTTTGCTCTTTTACCCAAATATTCAGCGGAAAATGGCGGTTTGACTATCCAATGCTGTAATAAAGAATTATCACGGTCGAGGAGTGCCACTTCTTTACGACAAATTTCCCAACATCATCGGCACACGCTTGAAAGTCTATGAAAAGATTCTCCATGTTGTCACCGCAGAAGTCAGATCTCAACTGATCACATCACATAGGTGGTCATACTATTTTACCCACCAAAATCCACCAAAACATTCCGATGACGATCGATTTCTATTATATTATCGAATTCGGCGTACATGACGCAGATCAATGTCTCCGTAAGAGCCTGATCAAATCGAACATCGAGTCGAAGTCTCCCCTGTCTTACTAGATTCCAATGAGAATGATAATGAGATGATAAATCAGAAGTCAGATCGAAAGCGGTGAGACAATATCCGTGTGGATACGCTTCCCTGGAAATATCATTTCCTTCGTTGAGGAAATGAATACCTGTACCGCTAAACAATGTATGGTATGCCATGACATGTAACTTATCGTTCGTGAAATCCGTTTGAAGGGGTTTAGAGGGTATTTGCTGTCCGTCGATGTAAAGAGACAAGTGCGTCATTGAGAAATGTTGGAAATTAAATGGGTTTTTCGTCACGTCGCCATTAAAAGCTGTATTCGTTACGAACCTTATGACGCAGCGTTTAGGCAACTGACCGATGAAAATATTGTCTATGACTTTACTTTGTACACCTGAAGAGATCGTAAGCACTTTAACTTCAACTCTCGTCAGTGGGTATTTAGCTGGTGATTTCTCTAGAATTTTACTATGTGCAATTAGAACGCTCGGGTTAATACAAACTCGCCTCACTAACAGAGTTGCATCCATTATCTTCACTTTTGCATATGGCGTTTCAGACATGAGGCAGAATGCATCCCGCGATCGTATCATTTTAATGCGAAGTTCCACACTGTTTAAAAGAAATTTATCTTGATTGAAAATATCTGAATGAATGCAGCCTATCATGTCGAATTGTTTACTCAACTTTGTAAAATTTCTTCTTTTTGCTAGACCCAGATTTTGATGATCCAGATTATCCATTAGCTCTGCCGTATCATCGTACCACATCGACATTGTTAAGTGAGATTTTTTCGCAGCGGGGCCGTATGAAAGTAAATTTTCGATGTAGGATCTATAAGCATAAGTGTTGCTAGGCGGCGAAATCAACTTTTGATTCAAATAAACATCCATTTGCGAAGAGGGAATGCAAAAAGTTATTTACAGGTCCGACTTTGTTTTCCGCCACAGTAACGGTCCCGTCTGTTTTTATAATTTTTGCGACCATATGAATTAACGTATGTCCGAGATCGAAATATTCATCGCCAGCACCGCTGACAACAAACTCCAAGGGTGAATCGTCATTTATAGACGAAAGAGGTTTGTAATGGACCCATTGGGAATTGCGAATGCTGGTTTGAGTGGGAGGGATCGCGAACAGATCCAACTCAGATTTCGCACATTCACAGGAATGAGAATGTAAGAATGACATTTTTTAATCAAAAATATCTAACTCACGTTTTGCCAACTGACGACGCCCCTTCCTTTTGATATTTTTGACGGTTTTTATTCCACCTCTTTTTCCTTTCCTCTTAGACTTCTTTCCTCTCTGAGGCTTCTTTCTTCTGGGAGATACTGTCGAAGAATGACGCCGATTGACGATTCGGCGCTTCTTATAACCCGACCCTCTCATTAATGTGTCAATCGAATCAACATCTTTTCTCTTAAGATTATCACCAGCTTCATCGACTCGTCTCAACACCGATTCACGGACCGGTTTGTTCTGAGCCACATCACCCAATAAGTGAACCCCTGTGCGTAAAATCTCTTTACCGACAGCTTTCGCACCTCTCGAGAGGATCGGTAAAGCCGCCCTGAAGATGCCGCCCAAGAAACTTCCAATACCGTGTCCACGTTGGTATTCAGCCCCTCTATATACGTTTGATATCCCCATTCCAGCCTGATTTTCGTAATATTGTAGGTAGGGATCATGAAGAATCATTGGCTTTTCTCTGGCCATTTTAAATCGCTCTTCGGAAATGTAGTTTGACGAACGACATTCCAAACTCAAATGGGATCCGATTACCCGTATCGTCCCTTAAATAAATCTCAATGTTATCAAATTCTCGACGCATCAGAGGAACATAATGGGGTGAATCGTAACTAATCGAACTTTGCGACCCATAAACATATTTTCTAGTGGCCATATTCACCAACCTAAGAAGTGGTGCACATGTGTCGCCAAGACTGAAGCAAGGGAATGGAGGAAGGGTCAACCGACTTGTTGACTGCATTTATGTATACAATTAACTTGAAAGAGTTAACTATGTATATAACCATATATATTGAAGGAAATCATGGGAAATATCACGAAATATCACCATCAAGATTGAATTTCACAGGATCTACTCACGTGAGTGTAACTCCACCAAATTTTACTCAAAATTAAACATACCAAACATTGTTTATTTAATAGTTAAAAAAAATCAAAATTAAATATAACTTACTGGAGGCTGGAAATCCTGCGTTCTTCGAACTGAGTAAACCTTCTCCCGTCAAAAGCTCGACGTTCACTAACCGAAGTATTATCAATTCACCGCTAGATGGTAGGTTTGCAGGTATAAATTCCAATGTATTTCAAAGGAAACTATTACAGAACTTAGCTCCGTCGAATGCGCCAGTGCTGTTCGGTGGCTTCCACTCCAACGGGTGCCATTCAAAATTTACCAGTGATGACAAAAGATTCCTATCTGTTCATCAAACTTCTTCGGCGAAAAATTCTTCTAGTGATGAACTCAGCATGCAAGACTCAGTTAAAGGTAAAAAGGTTACATACCTAGCGTATTTCTCCAATTTTGAGCCAATGATAACAGTTCTCTTTTGCTCTCGATCAAGCGCTCTTCTTTGTATTACATGATGAGGGGTTCTTTGTCCATAGTAATTTTAAAGAGACGTAAATATTTTTTGTGTAATTATTGGTTTAATGTTTTGGGTTATACTTTTTTTGGCTATTGAATTTTGTAAAGTCCGCCACAAACACAGTTTTACCTGAACAATTTTAAAACGCACAGGAAAACGGAACAAGTAGAAGTCCACAGTGCTGTCATCAAATTTCCCCTCAGTTTTCGAGAATCAAGCGGTGGCGATTTCAGAGATGTGAAATCATGATAATATATTTACAGCGCTGCAAAATTAGCTAATAGATCAAAAATTAAAATAAAAAAATATGGATGAAAATGGACGAAATATTGACTACTCATGCAAAATAATATTTCGAAATTAATTAATTTCAACAATTATTTTTTTTACACCTTAATCTTTCGTCATATTCTTTTGTCGTAAGACTTTTTCAGGTCGATGTTTTATTGGATCCCAATTTCTCGTGGATTTGATCAAAGTCTATCTTGTTATTTACCTGTAAGGTCGCTAGTAAGGTAAGGATTCATACTAAGCGTGGAAATATAGGAAACCTTCGTTATTAACAGGAAAGCAAATTAATTAATGTGATTGCCCGATACATTGTTCTAGTAGGTAAAAAAGGATACTTTTACAAACGTTTCGCATTTCACTTTTGTTCTGTTAGTCATATGTATGTGTACCCTGCGCAGGACATGTGCACGAGTAGCATTTTTACCGATGTAAATGCGTCGTCTAACGCGCACCCTGATTTTTTACCCAAAAGGATGTGCGTTTTTGTCGAGCAATTACTGAAATTCTTTTAAGCATATCGTTAAAGCCTTTGTTGAACCACCGGTATTGCTTCCCTTCTTCCTCTGATTGACGTAAGATTCTGAACTGCACCGAAAATGCACGATGGACTGCACAAAATTAGAAAATCTCTTATTTTCACGCAGCATCTTTAATATTGGGGATAAGTGGTTCTTATTTCATTACCCTTCCTAAGACTCAAAGTAGAAGTTAAATTAATCGAGACATTCATTATTTATGCCAAGTAAATACCTACATGCATAAGAAAATGCAGCAAATACTCCCTTTGATAATATAGTATAAATCGTTACACAAATTGAACACGAAACTTGTTCAACTCGTTGCAATTTTTTTAAGATAATGAAATATATATCTCAATATTCTCGAAACTATAATTTTAGTCACGTCATCTTGGACAATTTTCCGACAGCATTATTCCGTTCCAACGAAAGACTCCATCCCTAACTTAAGAAAATCCGTACACCATCGAATGAGTAGTAGCAAATATGTGATATTAGTGTAAATCAGCCATCATGATCAATACGTCAAAAGAGTTTCATGTGGAAGTAGTACCCACTAATCGAACACCGATCACAGAAAATTGAACAAAACGGTAACCCCATTAAGAGAATTAAGGCTTTACAACGTTCCGATTGATAGCATTCTCACTGCGTAGTTGTGCTCCCCCCTTTGCAACCTTTGACACTAGATTAAAGAGGACCCAACATCGAAAAGGCTCATTCATAGGTTCTCAAACTAAAGAGAATTCTATACGCCTCGCCTATTAGCATTGCATGAATGAAAAATCTGATGTGGCCAGCACATGACTTTCTCCATACATAAGATGTAAATATTTATCTACGACAGTAATTTCGAACTCTATATTCCATCTAAACTTGGAAGATGAGTGATTAATTTATATATTATTATCTTTTACGTCACAAACATTATAAATAATGTTTTTCGGGACTTGCTCAATGAAAAACGATGAATTTGGCCTTTCGCCCATAGAGCCCAGAGCGCCCACAAAGTACATAATCAGCAACTTCCAGTTTATCAGTATTTCATGAATAACTCCTAAAAAATCAATGATACAAAAATATGTTTCATACAAAAGTTATAGTAAATTACATTTTCTAAAACATTTATAAATAATAGTATATACCTAAATATCATATTTATGGAGATATTTTGAAAACCGGAAATGAGCTTTGAAGAATGAAGCTCGACTTCCGGTCAGCCGATTTACTCCAAAAACTAATCAACTCTAAAGACTGTAATAAATATATTATATATCAAATTTGGTGTTGATCCGACAAATGGTTTTCATGTTAGAGCGCCACAAAGTACATAATCATCTTTTTCCGGTTTATCAGTATTTCACGTATAACTCCTAATCAACCGGTGATACAAAAATATGTTAAATACAAAAGTTATAGTAAATTACATAATCTAAAACTTTTATAGGGTATACAATATACCTATATACCATATTCATGGAGATATTTTGAAAACCGGAAATGAGCTTTAATGAATAAAACTCGACTTCCGGTTACCCGATTTACTCCAAAAACTAATCAACTCTGACAGCACACACCACAGTACTATATATGAAGTTTGGTATTGATACGACTAATAGTTTTCAAGTTAGAGCGCCCACTATCACACACACACATACACACACACACATACACACAGACATCATTCCGAAAATGGTCAAAACGTGTTCTAGGGACCCCAAAACATGTATTTCCGTTGAAATCTCGAAGTCGATTTTTTTCATGAAAACAATACTTTCTCTATACTTCGTATATGGAGAAAGTAAAAAGGAAAGGAATTCTTTTATATTCGAAAGAAAGGAAATTTTATTCCGCGATAGATAAAAAAATAGAGGGTAAATTTTCAATAGTTTATCGTAAAAATTGAACAAAATACAGTATACTTTAGGTATCATACAGAAGTTTCCATGCCTATTATTACACAAACATGAAATATGAAAGATATTATAGCCTTCACAAAAACGAAAATTAACATTCATTCATTCATACTGCAACCTTGAACACCTTGAAAGTAGCCTTCTGTGGGTGTCACTAGCGCCTGAAATTCCATTCCACGGAGAAGAGCTGTTCCTTTAAGTTAAAAAAGAAAATTAAGTAAAAACCCAAAACAAATACTATATTCTCATAGCTTACTTAAAGACAAAAGGTCTACTTATTACAACTAGTAGGTTCAAGCAGCATCTTGGGAGAGCTCATACATAAAACCTAAAACAGAAAGTACCTCCTGCTTTGGCCGGGAAAGCATGCCGAACACTCGACAGCATAGTTTTCCCGTTACACCCCCTCGCCACGATGAGGCAACAGGAAGGATTTGAGGGGGGCATGCACTGCACTAACATGCTGTTATTCAAAAAGACATGTTAAAAGGAAACGGAGAAATCAGCATTCGATGGTTAGTCTACAATTAATTACAACAAGCATTAGGTTAGCTGTACGCTATCTACAAACCGATGAGAGATTCTGAAAGGGAAAGAACAGGGAAAAATGCACCGTTCTTTCGCGAAAGGAATTGCCGAGAAACTAAAAATTCGAAACTTTTCCGATAACATGTCGTGAACGGTCTCGAGTGCCAGATATAAAGGAAATACCACGAGCAAAAGTTTCTCATGGGTAGTGAAGCAAAGGTTCGAATTTTGGGAACATGTAAACCCAGAGAATCAAAAAAATGAAAATCATCACTATCAATATGCATGGACAAAAAACACACTTCAAAATAAAATAACACTGGAACGCATTGGTCTATAAACCATGCGTTACGGCGAGCGGACGTTTCGAGCAAATATTCTCTGCAAAAGAAACCCTGCGCTCTTTCCACGACATTAGTGAAATACACTAAGAGATACGACGCTATCCATAAAAAGAGTCGAGAATAAGAGGTTTAAATATATCACTCTAATAAGCAGCCCCAGCTCTAATTGAAGCTAAATGTGGGTGTTGGTGACTGTGGTACAGACAGACTCTCGATACAGAGTTTTTACAATATTGACGTTTTAAATGTTCAGAGCCCTTGTCACAAAGCGTACGTGTTGAGTTACAAATTCAATGTGATCCGCGAGTTAGGTTGGGCGACCTGAAAAAGAATAATAGTTTATTAGAGAGAAGTCAACGCACGGGCGAAAGAGTACATTCATTAATAGCTCGAGAAGATTATTTTTGCAAACCGTGGAAGATATTCCTAATTAAATCTAACTATAGAGCTGCTCGAACTCGGATAGCTCTTGGAATTAGTGGGTGAGAACGAAGATTGCTAGGCGATTGCTGCTAAATAAGGAAGTGTTATATAGATCTCGAGTTCGGAAGTATTTTAATGAAACGATGTCACGTTATTTCAATAATTTCTATCAGAGATGGTTTAAAGAAAAATATTTTACTGTACTCGATTCTACTTCAAATGATAGACGAGTTGATTTAGAAACCCTCCAGTTTTTCTTACCTAACACTTTGTAGCGAAATCTGAAAAAGATGTCCATCGTATCTTCAACATATATCTATGATAAAATATATCATTGTTGCAACCAGGCTGAAGTTATTTACTATATGTTAATGACTTCGTAACTGAAAATATCAGTCCCCTGACATATTCTGACAAAAAATATCTAAGCCCACACTCATTCACACTCACGGAAATTTCGGGCAACCTATTATTATATGTAAACCAATAAGAGTTTTCATTTCGTAGGTATCGGTTGGCTTAAATTTTTGTCTACCCTTCTGCAATGCATACATATTTGTATATAGCGAAAATATATCAAATTCTTTCTCATTCGCATAGTAATCACAGAAGTAATCTATTTGATAGAGATTTGAATTTGACAAATCGCTATAAAAGGATGAATGAAGGATATTTATATGCTTATAATGATGTCAGAAAATTATACTTCAATAAGCATCCTCAATTTTCATGGAACTCTAATTCATTGAAAGCAGATAAAAGATGTTGAAACAAAAACTAAGCCTGATATGCTCAAAAACATGTTTTGGGATCGAGAAAGAAAACGCTCTTCTCAGACCTGGTGTCTAATATATTGAACACCTAATTTTAACTGTCACTAAAGATAAGGCTACGAATTAAATCAATGTTTGATATTAAATAACACATATAGATGACTAAAAAAACATATGTTCAATGATGTAAAAAAAATAAATCATAATAAGAGTAAAAATGGATACGTAAATTATCCTCCGAAATTCTTTTAAAAAATTATGGCATTCCATTATTCAATAAGCAATAAAATCTTACTTTGAGACTCCTTTGATATAAGATTGGCATAATATTAAGAGAAAAGAAGTATAACCATAAATGAATGCAAAAAAATATTCAATTAATATAAATATTATATAATAATCACTGAAAATGGTACCCAATATATTGGACAGAGGGTCTGAGAGAGTTAATCCTATGGCCTTTGTCGTTAAAGTTTTAGTGATAATTTCTAAGGATTCAATCTATAATTTACACCGTACAAAAGTCCTATAAATTTGATTTAATTTGAAGTCTTACATTGAAAGGACTGGCCTTGAAAGAACATGGTTATCCACTCAGCAGTGAAACCTTTAGAATGCAGTATCTGTAAAAATATGAGTTTTAAGCTTAAGAATGTAAAGGGTGGTCATGAATTTAGAGGTGAGAGATATAAATAAGATGCTAAAGTACGACTAGTGCTCTGCTCCTCTATCTCAATCCTTCATAAAAGGTATTTTGGTGCTGCATTTTATTTTACCAATGAGAAGAAAAGTGCCTATCTCTGTATCTTTTACATCATGATTTACGTTTTTCCATTTCAAATATAAGTATAAATATAGCTTTTTCAGCAAGGGACAAATATAGGTCTAATTATTGTAATACGTTCATTTAAGGTTTATGCTGTATCATTTCTGAAGACTTAACGTTCTAATACGAAATTTTTTAGGTAGAATAAAAGAGTGTACCCAAAAAATTTGAATTTATCAATCAATTTTAACAAGTACTTATCCTATGTGATATTATGCATGGCGCTGATGTGAATCAGAATTTACTTAGTGTATTTTTTTATTATGCAAGAAGCATTCAAACCCAAAGATCTCTAAATTGTTATTAAACTTGAGAGACGGAATTAAAGGTTTTAAATTTTAAATGTTTAACTATGGTTTCATTCATAATAAATAATTGATTTGTGAATGTGACAAAAATGTAATTGCTTTTTCAAAGGAAAGATACGTAACATTTTTGTGCCATCGGGGTGGAGCATCCATTGAATATTAGCTTTGCATCATCACTTAGTTAAATGATGTGCGAGTTTATCCAATTGAAGAGGGCAGATTGTATTCCCATCCTTCCCCTTAAGGAAGTTGAAGAGGAACCTCAACAGACCCGCTGCCCTAACCATCCCCATTACTGGAAGTAGCCTCGAGAGGGAGCTTTGAGAGGAGATATTAGGTTGTGTCCCACGTGCTACGAGTATTAGCAACTCGACGTCTTACGTAGATCCCGGGATGGGCTTGCCATGTAGTTAGAAGAAACGACAACATTTGGACATCTCCCGACATTAACTGGATACCAAGAGAAGTGATGAGACCGAGAAGAAGACCGAAGGACAGATGGCATAGTAACGCATATTATTATTAGTATTATACCTCCAGTTAGGGGAGTAGACTGAATTCCAATTTAGTATCTGGCGTAGGTCTCGGGGTCTGAGCCTGAGGCCCACCACCCTCTACGGCTATCCTCTAGATACTGATTGGTACGCAAGTGCCAGATCCAACTCCAGCGCTTACCAAGCCAATGAGGAAAAAAGACCATCCACCCTTTCTGCCCACCAGCCTTGTTCCCACACCCTAGCCCCATACCACACCCTAACCACTCCCTAACCCAATCCCTAACCCACATCCCAACCCGCACCCCAACCCGCACCCTAACCCATACCCTAACCCGCACCCATGCCTAAGAAGTATGGTCGCAGTACGCGGCGGCCAGCCACTCTGGGTTGACCCCGCCTGTACAAAGCTCTAATAGACGATAACAGAAGTATCCGACCTGTTAGAATGTAGGCAGTAATTGGGAGATATATATACAGTCAATAGGTTTAAAACGGACGAGACACTTAACATTTACTATAAATAAATAAAAAAAGTAACGCATATATGTAATCTGAGAGAGTTATTGGAGATGAAATTATAAGGCTAAAATCCACCAGATTTTGAAGATATGTAATTCTGGTCAGTTACGCTGGCTTCAGAATACTACCTCCTGGGCAGCCCTCTTCCCAATTAAATACCACAAATTTAGAATTTATAAACATTTTGTTGGTACTCTCCCTTGGTCTAGCAAGGGAAAATTGGATGTATTCACTTTAGTTGATGGTTTTCCAAAGCTTGCTAAAAGTTTTTACTAAAATGTTGTGAAAACTGTGTTTATGGTTGACTTCGATGATTGTAGTTTTTATCGCAGTTCAATGCCTGCTTTTTAATCATGAAGTGATCATGCTAGAAAAGATTACTTTGACGATTCAAACTTCGCTTATATTGATGATAATCCGTGATAAAATAGTATGTTATAATGATGCAGATATTGATAGTTTTCCGTCCCCAATATGCAACTCGTGCTCGAATGATAGAGTTCGACACAAGCAAGAGAAACGTCAGTTCTGCAGAATCTGAGATAATAAGACTATATGTTACATACCTACAAGACTCGAGGAAAATTGATGAAAAGATATCTTAAAAATAATGTATTTATTGAAACACTTTGTATCAATTAATATATACCATAATTATAAATATATAATTTTTCACAAACAGACATAATTAAAAAAAACTTCTACATAATAAGATATTGTTTATTCCATTATGGCATTTTCAATGGTTTACTCACAGTTTTACTTGGCCTTAAATCCATCCAGAATATTTATTTTTCTAAATTTCATCTGTTCTGGCATGCATGAAAAATTAAATCTTAAAAAAATCTTCATTAAATCTTCCAACCAAACATATAAAAGGGACAATGGTCTCATGTATTGTTTGAGAGAGAAAACCGCTGCATAAAGTTATAAAACTTTCAGAAAAAAAGGCAGCATACATTATTTATTTACTATAAGCCGATAATTGAGTAACAAGGGATAAAAATATCGATGTAGTATAATATATCGCTCTTATCACATCTTAACTGTCTTAACCTGCAGAAGAGAAACTTTTGTGTTTAGTGCAACAATTACGCAGCAACTACAGACATTGAAATGAAACTAAGAGCGCTGTATTGTCGGAATCACAAGAAGAGATAGGAAACGCAGCACTCGAGTGAGTATTACGGTTTAAGTGAGAGACATCATAGACAAGATGAGAACACTAAAATGGAAATGAGCTGGCCAAGTGGTGATAATAATCGACAACTGATGGAGATCTGCATGGAAGAGCTGGCTAACAACAGATAAGATGAGATCAAGAAGAAGAGATTGCTGAGATTGCATAGAGATTTGCATAAACTATTAGAAAGGTCGGGTCATAGACAGTTTTGTTTTCCCAAACTATATTGTTCAACCAATCCATTATTGATCTTTCTTTTCAACAAAATCCGAGAAAAAAGTAAAAATGTTTAATAGAAGCTGTATCGTCTATCTGTGGTGTAATTTTTCCCACATTTTGACTGAATATTTGATTATGCGCAATAACTGCCCATTTCCTTATGTGGTTGATGCTTGTGTTACTTTTCTGTCGTTAATCTGAAGTGATGCAGTGCGATTTTTTGGCTAATCAAGAGTAACACCCGTTAAACGAAATAAGTAGAATATAATTTCCTCCTGTACCTTTTAACTGCTTTTCGCTCCCTCTACATTATTTTTATGGAATCACGTAACTTCATAGATATTTCAAATTCTTCTATGAAATGAAAACAGCCAATTCTGTGTGTATTCTCATACTTCAGTGTGTAAGGTCTTTGTTTTGATTTTGAAAATATATAAATGTTATTATTTATATTATTATTATAGAAAGGTTATTTCAGTGCAAATCCCTATAGTACTTAGCCTTTGTGATGCACGCATGCCACTGATGTGACTTAGAATTTTATATTTTTATAAATATTTCTTGGTGATGCAAGGAGCATCCAATCCCAAAGATCTCTAAAACTTTATCAGAATCGAGAGAGGGAATTAGAGAATTCATATTTGAAATGTTTAAAGAAATCCCGGGGAATATAATGGTCGAACTTTACCGACGCCCGCAGAGTGCGGGAGAGGGAGATTCGAACAGGAAACTAACGGCCACAGCATTCATATCTTTCATTTGGGTATGGTGGTGTCAGACGCAGATGAGGCCAAAAACCTTTGGTATACTCTGTATAAATATTGTTTTAAACTTAATTCAAGGCTCCTGTTTACTTCTAATAGCTGAGTTTCATTATTTTTTCTATTTCTTTCCCATCGCATTGTCATTCTTTTAATTTTCACCTTACGATAATATTTCACAATTCTCAGCGTGACAGTTATGGAGGCTGTATCTAAATGTACTGCCCCTGCTCCTAATGGTATTCGTCATTCCCAGATGAATAATCAAGCTTTCTAATTGTATTAATTTTCATTGTTTTACCATATTCAAGTTGTCTCTTCACTTGGTTATTACGGAAGTTTTCAGGTAAATTATCATGTGTCTAAAACTTTGCTACTTCAATGTAATTGGATGCTGAAGGGAAAATGTTGTGCTATCAAACATTCCAGTCAGTAAACACCCAAAGTTAATTGTGCGAACCCTGCTCTTATATTCTGCGTTGCTTTAATATTTGTTTCTTTCCTTTTTCAAAGGAAAGATACGTTACATTTATTGAGCCATTGTGGTGGAGGATCCATCGAAGATTAGCTTTGAATCATCACTTAGTTAAATGATGTGCGAGTTTTTCCAATTGAAGAGGACAGATTGTATATATGCAGAATCTGGAGTGGCGCCTCTCGTATATGGCCTGTAAAGAGGATCTGTGAAATCTTTGTGAGTCCCTTATGGACGTAGAAGAAGAGCCACAACTGGCTCCCTGCCCAAAATGGCCCCAAACATCTGAAAGGAACCTCGAGAGTGAGGGTTCTCGTTGAGAAATCATAAAGCTATAATTGTGAAAGTCTCTCCAATTAACAATGAACGTATTGACCTACTGCAGAATCTGGAGTTATGTCATTCGTGCATGACGAGGGGGGAGATTTTTCGAAATCTTTGGGAATCCTCTGAGGGAAGTTGAAGAGGATCCTATGCTCTAATACTTGAGCATAGTAAAATGGTTTGCAATTTTCTAATCAATCAGGGCATCATTAAATTTTGATTAATGCTTCATACACCTTTTGCCTTATTATCTTTATTTACTGGTTAATCTTTTAAAATGGGTATTTCTTCTATATAAAGACGTTTCTCCGGATATATACATAAGCGTTCAAAATTCTAACCATGTTCCACAAGTGCCATTGACTTGAACGTTTACGATGTACTGGCCATATTATGCAACCGGCGGAAAAATTGCGACTTTGAACCTCAGTGTCATGGGTTCGATGCCAGAGGGCCCCAAAGTCACGATTTTCTCCATGTAGATACATTTCGGGGATTTTCGAAAATTTCTTTGAGGCACTTCCCGGCAAAGTAGAAAACTGGAATTCTAGGGATCGCTAGAAGCCGTGTGTATCCGATAGAAACCATAAAGACATCCTCGAAGATTATCCTTGGATCGACGCTAGGTCAGGGCAAATATAATTCCATTTTAAACTGCATTGCGACGATTTTAAAGATTTATTTTAATCCCTTCCCGATGACATGGAAAACTGAAACTCGGCATGTGGATAGAGTACATAAATGTTTTTTTTAAACGCCGTTGAGCGTTCTGCTGATGGTCCTTGGTTCGATTACAGAGAGCCATTTACATTCCTCAATGCATTTCTTAAGGAGAAAACGGAAACTAATTTTAGGTACTCCCCAGCATGATATCGACTTCAAACTTTCCATAAAAAGAACACGCCCTAACAAAATATAATGACTACTCACATCTATAAATATCTCCTGAGCTCGACACCAGGCGTCTCTACAATCATTAACTGATCCGATGTATAAGAATTGCTTTGAACCCCTTCTAGATGGTATAAAAACTTGAAATACGGCATGTAGATAGAGATCATTAATACATTTAAAATACTCTGTTTTAGGATTCCTTGATCGTCTTTGGTTCGATCCCAGAGTGCCATTTACATTGCCGTATACATTTCAGATGAGGATAATGGAGTCTTATTTCAGGACATTACCGGTATGATATTTACTTCAAACTTTGCATTAAATAAGACCAGGTCCTAATAAGTTATTATGTCTACTCGCATCTGCCAATAGGTCCTGGGTTCGACAACAGGCGTCTATAAAAATTGGATTTTGCTTTGATTATAAAGATGTTTTTAATCCCTCCCGGACAACATTGAAACTCAAAACTTGGAAAATGAAAAAAAAATGTAAATACATTACATATACTTGTAATATGCAGGTAACTTCTACTCATATTAGATAGAGATAGATGATATATATTACAACTTTTAATTTATTTTTGATTGACATTCAGGAGAACAGGCTATAACTCACAGTGCATGAAACTGGGAGTTTTCTATACAATTTTCAATGAAAATAAAAATAGAGATATATTTATCATTGAAAATTGATCTATTAGTTAGTTTGCATAGCCTTCAGGGGAAGAGAATACAACTCACAGTGCTTGTAACTGGGAGTTTTACCAAAAAAGTTGATATTCTGCACTGCAATAGTGTGCCATGATCCATAACTCCTCGAGGAAATCAAGGCGGCATTTCTGATACTAGTTGCACAACTTGCACCAACAGATGCCCCAGAAATTGCCAAACACAATTGAATGTGAAACTGCAGGAATAGACGTTGAGTGCGTATATTTTTAACGCGAATGCACCAAATGTGCTCTAATTACGGTGATGTGGAAGAGAATTTCATGAACAAAACGTTTAGCAAAGTCAAGGTGTTAATTACACCACATAATAGATGTTGTGTCATGCTTTCACTGACAATGCTTAGGAAGATGATGTCATTCAGTGGTTGGATCATGCATTATGCCATTAAATGATGCAAATTGCCAATAGCGGATAATTCTATGGTACATCCAACCACTTGGTACCTCTCCAAATACCTCGCCAATCCTCCCCGATCCCTTTATCGGGGCAGGAGAGTTCAATTATCTTGGAGGAACTCAAAACCATTTCCCGGGGTTGACTATCATGCATTCTTTACTGGATTATCTTTAAAATTGATATTTATTAGACACAGATAGAGAATGGATGTTAGATTTTTAATTTATTTTTGCTTTGCATTCAGAAGAAGAGGCTATGTTTAACAGTGCATGAGACTGAGAGAATTTTCTATAAAATGTTCAATGAAATTACTAATAGAGGTAATTTTATCATTTAAAATAGATCTGGTAGTTATTTTTGCATAACCTTCAAAGGAAAAGAAAACAGCTAACAGTGCTTGGAGTTGGGAGATGCTACCAAAAAAAGGTATTCCGATTATTTTCCATGGTAGTATTAGCATTCCAGGGAACCTTGATTCAGTCAAGAAACTGAGAGACAGAACACTTCTGATACCTTCAAATATGATACAAAGTCTATTAGAGTAGAGATAAGAAGTAAAGCCGGAATCGGATTAAAAGTCTGTAGCATCACAGCCTCTTATGAGGAGTGAAGCGTATTTGGTAGCAAAAAATGTGGCGTCCTGCATCATGACACGAAGAAAATCACTGCATTAGCAGAAGTTAAATCGAACAAGAGTTGCGCATTTTGCGGGATCAGATGCAGAGTAATGGTGTGAACGTGAATACGTAACAGCTCCTTGTGATAGCCCCGAGAGCAAGGACAATATTCTTGAAAATCACATTGTTCATTATGTGAATGTTTTTTCCCGACTACAAATAAGTAGTTTGAGAATGTGGAGAATTTGGTGTGCTGCCTCTCCTAAATGTAAAGAGTGCATGTTTTGCGTAATCATTGGGAGTCCCATGAGTGACTTCAAGAATCCTCAACAGTCCCACTGTTCCAAACAGCCACGCAACAACTGGGACATGGCACAAGAGAGAGCTTTGGGATGAATGTTTCAGGATGTATCCGACGTCCTTCAAGGACGAGGAACTCTATGTCATTGGGAGATCCCGATACCATGGCGGGACACAGATTGGGATAGCATTCTGCAAGAAATGGAGCGGGGAACATCCACAAATAAAATTTCTTGCTCAAGCCGATCCTCGTTTCCGTAGTCAGTGGTGCTGGGAGCTTTCCTTAGCCTCCTCTCAAGTCTCAAGAGGACTAGGCAGCGGAGAAGGTGATGTAATGTTTTTTGAAACAAAGGAAATACGACCAGAATCAGAAAATTATCAGACGGATCAGGTATAAAATCTCGAATATGGAGAGAAAATGGAGCATGGCGGTAAAAAGCGGACGAGAAGGACGTCATCCATAAGAGGGAAAGACTCGGAGTCCTAAATATCTCCAAAGGATGCTTCGGTGTGGGTTAAAGGTGACATGCAATGGATGAATATCTCGCCTTTGTTGGGAAGAGTGCATATGAGGGGAAGGAATGCACAATTTATGGAAGCCAAAGCCTATTGTATGAAAGGAAAAGTCGGTCTTCCGTGTGCAAAAGTCTATCCTATGGAAAAACGTAGGTCAGGTACGGCAAACAGATCTTTTTATGGCGGAAAAAACCTCAGTTAATAAGTCGTTATCAGATAAGTGCAATAAACCATCAGTGACCTTTTTATTCGACGTAAGCCGAGCATACAGTTAAAATGATTAAAAGAAGCTTTAACATCTAACTAGTGCATTTGTTGCCAAACATTTGAAAGATTATTTGATCATTCGCAATAACTGCCAAATTCCTTATGCAAGTGAAGCGTGTATTGTTTACCTGTCGTCCATCTTATGTGATGCACTATACTTGTTTTGCCTTGTGAAGAGAAACACCCATAAAAGGAAGGAGATACAATATCGTTATATCCTGAACTCTTAAACACCATTTTTCTATGGAACGATGGAAGAGTAGCGGAATACGGAAGAGGAGTATAAGAGAAAATCTAATACGAGTGGCATTTGCCACAACTTAATATTATGTATAACACTGATGTATGTGCCCGTAAAACTATTACTGGTATCAAGATACTATTTGTACTGAAATATTTTAAATACAGCCTAATATAATATTTTATGGATTAACTTTCTCTACTGTGTACGTAGCGATCTCAGAAACCGTTTAAAAGCTCTTGTCAGTCTGGACGAGGCAAAGGTATGGCCTAAGTTCTCTCTCATCCTCTTGTTTCCTAAAAGAGCTGCACCTTTAATTTCTTTCATTCCCAATTTCTTGGAAAATTTAAACCGGCGACATCAAGACGGCAACAAGCCACGAAAGAGAGGTTTGTGGGGAAAAAATCATAATGTAACTCACGTCCTGCGAGGACGAGGAACTCTCGTTCCTAGGAATATCCCGACACCAGGGCTGGACATGGATTGGGATAACATACACAAGATTTTGAGTCGGTAAAACTCCCAGATAGAATACTTTGCTGCAACTGATCCTCCTGAAAAGATTCAGTGTTGAACTAAGCAGCCATGAGATTGAAAATACAACAGGCAGAAACGTTTCGGAGGCACGACACGGAGAGGAGGAATGGTAGAAAAAATCACTATCAAGAACTTCCCTAATTTATTCCATAAATGGGGAAAGACCAATGGAAATGCAGTCATTAAGAAAGACAGTACCTACTTAACAGAAGGGAACATATTTGTTTATTAGCAAGATTATTGTCTAAGAAAGTGGGAGCACTTTGTTCTATCTAAGAATTCTATCACAAGGCAGCAGAATCGCACAGACGGCAAGGTGATAGTGAGCGTAATTGACTTGAGAGTGAAACAAGTTCTTTATAATGCCATATTGCAGGTAGCGATGATGATAATGACATTTAAAACGAAGCCATCAGTGCAATTTTTTCCTTAAATCGTAATAAGAATTGAATTGCGGAAATTCACATAATTGAGGAGACATAATATTTATATTTATTTTAGATCCATTTATGATTATATATATGTAATGTCGTATTGATCTTTATTAACTACTGCATAACATATTATAGTGTAAAGCACGTTGATAAATAATTCCTTAAATAATAATTTGAATGGAATCGTAGAAATTCATTTTATTAAAGAATAATAATATTTATTTTGGGAATATTTTATACTAATTCAGGCAATCCCTATTTTGTATTTACCACTTTTAGATACTGCCTAACATATTTTGTTATAAATCACCTCTCTCAATCAATTTTCATGGTATTTCCATAGTGAGAAATTGTGAAAACATAAAAATGCAGCTGTGAGGGTACCTCCAATTTCCTCCGATCCCTCCTCGAAGAAGATCCAGATTGCATCATCGTCACCATGTTAGCCTCTAAGAAGGATTACCAGTAGTTTGTTTGGGTGGAAGAGAAGACGAGGGGGAGTAAATGCCCTTGGCATCATAGCCTCCTCTAAAGTCTCAAGAGGACTAGGTAGCGGAGAAGGTGATGCAATATTTTTTGACGCAAAAGAAATACGACCAGAATCAGAATCAGACAAATCAGGTAAAAAAAATTAAAGATTAAGATAAAATGTAGCGAGGCACAAAAAGTGGACAGTAAGGACGTCATCCATAAGAGGAAAAGACATGTAGGCCTAAGGATGCTTCGGCGTGGGTTAAAAGTGAAATGCAATGGATGAATATCTCGACGTTTGCACAAAAAGGCCCTGCATTTGTTGGGAAGACTGAATATCAGGGAAGCGAATCCACATTATATGAAAGACAAAGCCTATTATATGGAAGAAAAAGTTCCCCAAATAGAAATTCAAGCTCCCGGATAGTCATGTGGACAGCGCGTTTGCCTTTGGTGAAAGCGGTCCCGGGTTCGATTCCCGGTGGGAGCCAATGTGCGATATGACCTAAGCTGTCGAAGCACTTTTAACAATACTACTACTACTACTAGAAATTCAATAAAATATACTCTCGCTCAACATTAGTCCTTTTTGAAATTTTCAGCCTACCATCACTTAAAAGACACCTAAAAGGCATTCTGAATTTATCCTATAAATATGCACAAATGATTTAATTAGTTGGACATAAGGTAAGAAATTGAGGTTTTCGATGAAAGAATCAGTTTTAATTGTTTCCTGTTTAAGAAAACATGATCATACGGCATAGGGATCGTGACTAAGATTTCAGTTTCAGCTGCAAACCTGTAATCCTGTCCTTGTACATTGAAGCTACATTTAAAGGAGTGTAACGTTACTGGGATCTTAATGATAAAAAGGAGCATATACCAGTTAATGATAGCATCGTTGTACTAAATGAATTATTTTATTACTCTACCTACTCGACAATGCTTAGCACATGTTGGAGCGGTAAGTATATCCTCCAATCTCGAAATGGAATATTAGGAGAATCCCCACTAGTCTCGTATATATATATAAATATTATGTTGGAAATAATATAACAGAGGGCATAAAGCACAAAGTTCCTCATAACATTAATTTGTGATACAGTTTCCTAGCGAGGAGATTAATTGGTGGTATCAATTGGAGCACCATCACCTTGTTAACGAAGAATCTTTCTAAAAAATTAGAAAATAAATGGCATATTTGTTTATTAGCAAGATTATTGTCTAAGAAAGTGGGAGCACTTTGTTCTATCTAAGAATTCTATCACAAGGCAGCAGAATCGCACAGACGGCAAGGTGATAGCATCGTTCCTGGAGAAAGAGATACGTAACACAATAGGACTCCACTCGGTGGAAATAAGTAAGTATAGAAGAATGGTAGCAATCGAAGGGACCAAGCCTTTCAGGCATAAAAATAAACCTTCCTCGGACCAAGAGGAACCAGTCGTCAGCAGAAAAGACTCCAGGTATTGCGTTCTCCGGTAGGCATGCCAACCTAGTCGCCGTCAAGTCATCGACATCGTCTCCGATGCCATCTTCAGCAACCGAGAGAACGTTTGGTTATTTCTTTAAGATTCCAAAGGGACGACAATTGCGAAGATTAACACATCCGCACCGAATGCGGATGCGAAGAAACCTCCGTCCCTCTCCGCTCCCTCGTCGAAGCAGACATAATCGGCGACATCGTCCACCGTCTAAAGAAGTCCTCCCAGAAATCTTCCTCGGTGGAATGGAAGCCGGAGCTGGAAGATATTTTTGCGGTATATCGTGAGGACATTCTCCGGGTTACCAAATATCCTGAACGAAATTGGTGTGACCTTCAATAATAATCTCCTGAAGGAGGTGCGCAACATCTTGAGAATAAATTTTATTTTAACCTCCACGAGCAACCTTGCAGTGATCGGAATATAAGAACCTGCCGACATAAATATCACTACAGTAGTATCAAATTCCGTAATACAGGAATTTTTATTTAGCTTAGGGTTGTTGCTCCTTCTCAACTCCGTCGGCTAAAGCCAAGATTTATCGCCAAAACAGTGGGATTCCCCTGAAGGACTTTTGTGACAATCCTTCCGGGTTCTGCTCAACGGACCGCCTCCACACCTGGAAGGGGCCTCAAGAGCGTGCAGATTAGCTTTGAGTCATAGCTGTGTTCCATGATGTTAGATTATTGATAATTTACAAAGCAGCAGATAGTATATATAAAGAATCTATTGTTGAGCTTTTCGTACAAAGCGAGAGAGAACGTTTAGCGGAGGCTTTCGGAGTCCCTTGAGGTACGTTTAGAAACTTTAACTGGCTATTGGTCCAAATCGGCTACACAACGAATGGAACTAGCCACATGAGAAATGGTAGAAAGGGTCGGGAGGGATAATTATAGCTTTCACCGACTTCTTTGTAAAATATTATACATTCATTACTGATTTTTCAATTAATTTGATATTTATTAGATAGAGGATGGATGTGAGATTTTTAATTTGTGTTTGCTTAGCATTCAGAAGAAAAGCCAATAACTCACAGTTTATGTCACTTGGAGTTTTCTATACATTTCTCAATGAAAAGAAAAGAGAGATATTTTTATCAATGAAAATTGATCTTTAAGTTATTTTGGCTGAGCCTTAAGGGGAAGAGAATATAACCCACAGTGCTTGTAACTGGGAGTTTTACCAAAAAAGTTGATATTCTACAGTGTAATAGTATGTCATCATCCCCCTCTCCTTGAGGGCACTGAGGTGACATTTCTCATACTACTTGCACAACTTGCTCAATATATGCCCAAAAATTACCAAACACAATTAAATTTGAAACTGTAGGAATAGACGGTGAGTGCGTATATTTTGAATGCAAATGCACCAAAATTGGCCTAATCAGGGTGATGTGGAAGAGAATTTCATGAAAACAACTATTAGCTAAGCCACCTTGGTTCATTACACTACTAAAAAGCTTTTAGAACATGCTTTCACTGAGAATGATTAGAAAGATGATGTCATTCAGTGGTTGGGTCATGCATTTTGCCATTAAATGATGCAAATTGGCAATGGCAGATAATCCTAAGGTCCATCCATCCAATTCGTACCTCTCCAAATACATCGCCAATCCTCCCCGATCCCTTTATCGAGGCGGAAACCATTTCCCGGGGTTGACTATCATGCATTCTTTACTGGTTTATATTTAAGATTGAAATATATTAGACACCAAAAGAGAATGGATGTTAGATTTTTAAATTATTTTTGCATTGCAATCAGGAGAACAAGCTATACTTCACAGTGCATGAGACTGGGAATTTTCTATAAAATGTTCAATGAAATTACTAATAGGGGTAATTTTATCATTTGAAATAGATCTTTTAGTCAGTTTTGCATAACTTTCAGGGAAAAAGAACACAGCTAAAAGTGCTTGGAGTTGGGAGTGACTACCAACAAAAGGAATTCCGATTATTTTCCATGGTATTAATAGCATTCTAGGGAACATTGATTCAGTCAAGACACTGAGAGACAGAACACTTCTGATACCTTCAAGGATGACACAAAGTCTATTCTTTGAAGAAGTCTATTAGAGTAGAGATAATAAGTACAGCCGGAATCGGATTGCATGTCTGTCGCATTGCAGCCTCCTATGCGGAGTGAAGCGTATTTGGTAGAAAAAATACGTGCCGTCATGCCTTATGACACGAAGGATATAACTGTATTGGCAGAAGTTATATCGAACAAGACTTTCACATTTTGCGCCATCAGATGCAGAGTAATGGTGTGAACGTGATTATGTAAGAGCTCTTTGTGATAGCCCCGAGAGCAAGGATAAAATTCTTGAATATCACATTGTTCGTTATGTGAATGATTTTTCCGACTAACAAAGAGTAGTTTGAGAATGTGGAGAATTTGGTGTGCTGCCTCTCCTAAATGTAAAGAGTGCATGTTTTGCGGAATCATTGGGAGTCCAATGAGTGACTTTGAGAATCCTCAGCAGGCGCATTGTTCCAAACAGCCACGCAAAAACTAGGACATGGCACAAGAGAGAGCTTATGGAGGAATGTTTCGGGATGTAACCCACGCCCTTCAAGGACAAAGAACTCTAGGTCATTGGGAGATCCCGATACCAGGGCGGGACACAGATTGGGATAGCATTCTGCAAGAATGGTAAATTAAGGTAAGAGTAAAGCAAACATGCTAAACATCTTCCCTAATTTCTTCCGGAAATGGGGGAAGACCTATGGAAAACACAGTGTGATAAGGAAATCATTCCCTCTTTGATAGGAGACAAACAGACTTCAGACTGATTTATGTGGACGATATGCACAAAAGAGTAAATCAGGTGCTGCATAATAACACATTGCTGTTGTAGGTGATGAGAAATGCCTTCTAGGTGACGCCTTCAGTATAATTATTTCCTTAAATAATAATTTGAATTGAGTCGTAGAAATTCATATTGGTAAGAGATAATAATATTTATATTTATTTTGTATATATTGATATAATAATATATGTAATGCCATTTTATTGACCTCTCTCAATCCATTTTCACGGTATCTCGACAGAGAGGAATCGTTAAAATATGACAGTGTGGCTGTGAACATACCTTTATCTTCCTCTACTCTCTTATCGAAGCAGACTTAGTCTGTCTCATCGCCTATGCGTTGATTTGATTCTATCCTCACGATGAAATCCTCACGGATGATCAGACTTCTCAAGCATTGCTGATTCCTGTTACAGTGAATCTATTAGAAGTGCCAAAAGGGAAGGAATTCCATAGCAACCACCCTAATTAAGCATAGGATATTAAGGCAGATGCCGTGGGCGGAATAAATGCCCGCGGCAAATAGACTCCACTCAAGTCTCAAGAGGACTAGGTAGCGGAGATGGTGATGTAATGTTTTTTGACACAAAAGAAATACGACCAGATTCAGATCAGAATGAGACGGATCGGGTAGAAAATCTCGAAGATCTAGAGAAAATGTAGCAGGGCGTTAAAAAGCGGACAAGAAGGATGTCATCCCTAAGACGGAAAGACACAGAGTTCTAAACATCTCCAAAAGATGCTTCGGCGTGGGTTAAATGTGAGATGCAATAGAAGAATATCCCGCCTTTGTTGGGAAGAGTGCATATCAGGGGAGCGAAAGCACATTTTATTGAAGGGAAAGCATATTATATGGATGGAAATGTCTATCTTCCGTGAGCAAAAGCCCATCTTATGGAAAAAAAGAGGCCAGGTATTGAGGAAACAGATCTTTAAACGGCGGAAGAAATCTTAGTTAATAAGTCGTTATCAGATAAGAGCATTTAACCATCAAAGACCTTTCTATTCGACGCAAGCCGAGCATACAGTAAAAATGTTAAAAGAAGCAGTAATATCTCACTGGTATATTTGTTGCTCAAAATTTGACAAATAAGTTGATCATGCGCAATAATAGCAAAATTCCTTTTGTATGTGAAGCTTGTATTATTTACCTATCGTCCATCTAAAAGAATGCACTACACTTGTTTTACCTTGTCGAGAGAAAAATCCGTAAAAGGAAAGAGATAAAATAACGCTGTATCATGAACCCTTAAACAACGTTTTGCATCCCCTGGAGTAATTCCTCAAGTATCCCCGACGAATTTGTGATAAATCGGTAACCAAGGAAGAGAGATCTGCGATGGTGAACCTCACCGCACCGATTCGGGCTGTGAAGACACCTCCGTCTAATCTCGCTCCTTCATCGAATCATACACAGACTGCCGCATCATCCACCGTGTAAAAGATGACCTCACAGAAGTTATTCATGATGGAAGAGGAGCATAAGAGGAAGCTATATAAGAATGACCGTGGCCACAACTTAATAATATGAATAATGTTGATGGTTAATGCTGATGCATGTACTTCAGAAACAATTATAGGTATCAACATACCTTTATGAATTGTCCTTTTTAATATAAGTCATAATATATTATGTTATTGATTAACTTTCTCAATCCATTTCTAAATATTTCTAAAAATGTTTTATTTCTTTGATTTATTTTCAGGATCTCTACTGTGTACGTAGTGAGCTGGGAAACCTATTGAAAGCTCTTTTCCATCTAGAGGAAGCGAAGGTAAGGCCTTAGTTCTCACTCGTCCTCTTGCTTACTAAAGGGGCCGTACCTGTAAGTTCTATAATACCACGTTTCATGGCAAATGTCCGTTAATGCATCCAACATTCTCACCAATTGTCATCAAATCTGATTTAGTAACATTTTACTGTGTGAGTGTTTGGGAAGGGAAAAAACGTGCATTAGGAAAGACTGGCTCCTTGACAGGCGACACCATGACTTCAGAGTTATTTATGTGGACAAAATGCACGAGAGAGTGAATCATATGCTGCATAACGCCAGAATGTAGTTAGATGGTGACGAGAATGGCATTCATGAAGAAACCTTTAGTGTAAATATTTCGTTAAAAAAATAAATTGAATGGAAACGTGGAAATTTATCTCATTAAAGAATAATAATATTTTTATTTCTTTTGGGTATATTTTCATAGTAATTCAGGTATTCTCCCTTTTTTGAATTGACCGTTTTTAGACACTGCATAACATATTTTGTTATAAATCACCTCTCTAAAACTATTTTCATGGTGTTTCCATAGAAACAAATTTTGAAAACATATATATGCGGCGGTGAAGATACCTCCAATTTCCTCCGCTCCCTCCTCGAAGCAGATCCAAATTGCTTCTACGTCCACCGTGTCAGTCTCTAAGAAGGTTTACTAGAAGTTTGTTTTGGTGGAATAGAAGCCGTTGGCAGAATAAATAAAGTGTAAATTTTTCGTTAAAAAAATAAATTGAATGGAAACGTGGAAATTTATTTCATTAAAGAATAATAATATTTATATTTTTTGGGCGTATTTTTATAGTAATTCAGTTAATTCCTCTTTCGTATTAACCTTTTCTAAACACGGCATTGCATAATCTGTTATAAATCACCTATCTCAATCAATTTTCATTGTATATCGTTAGATGGAAATAGTGAAAACATAAAAATGCTGCTGTAGAGATACCTGCAATATCCTCCGTTCCCTCCTCGAAGCCGACCCAGTTTGATTCATCGTTCACCGTAATAGTCTCTAAGAAGGTAATCCAGAAGTTTTTAATGGCGGAACATAAGCCGAAGGCGGAACAAATTAGGGTGGCTTCATAATCTCCTGTAAAGTCTCAAGAGGACTAGGTAGCGACGAGGGTGATGTAATGTTTTTGGACTTAAAGAAATATGACCAAAATAAGATCAGAATCAGAAAGATCAGGCAGAAAATCTAAAAGATCGTGAGAAAAAGGCACTAAAAAGCGGTCAAGAAGGACGTCATCGCGTTAAAGGTGAGATGTAATGGAGATGAAATGTGAGATGTAATCTCACCTTTGTTGGGAAGAGTGCATATCATGGGAGCGAAAGCACATTATATGGATGCCAAAGCTTATTATATGGAAGGAAAAGTCTATCTTCCGTGAGCAAAAGTCCTTCTAATAGAAAAAATTAGGAGATAGAATATCGTTATATCCTGAACACTTAAACACCAATTTGCTCCCCATGGACTAATCCGTCAAGAACCCCTGACCCTGACCCTGAACCCAATTTTCATTGTTTTTCGATAGATTGAAATTGTGAAAACATATAACTGCGGCTGTAAAGATACCTACAATATCCTCCGTTCCCTCCTCGAAGCAGACCCGGTTTGCTTCATCGTCCACCTTGTTAGTCTCTAAAAAGTTTTTAATGTGGAATGGAAGCCGAGGGTGGAACATATAAGCGCGGCATCATAACCTCGTCTCAAGTCTCAAGAGAACTAGGTAGCGGAAAAGGAGGTGCAATGTTCTTTGACACAATAGTAATCAATGCATGAGCGGAAGTTCTATAGAAGTAGACTGTTGCGAAACTTTCGCCAACAGATGCCCCAAAATTTCCAAACTCAAGTTTGACAACTAGATCGGAAAAATCCACCTTTGTTGAGTGGGAGTGTTTGGAATGCGCTGATAACGATGGGGATCAAGAAAACGGGACCGCGGGCGTGCTCAAGTCCCAAAAATTCTTGCGGAGATGGAATTTCTTGGTCTGTGAAGGTTAGAGCACCGAAGACTGGAAGGAGATTAAAGAAGACCTGCGTAAGGAGATGAAGGGCACTTAAAATGCGCCGTTGAGATAGTTTTCCTCGTGCTTAAAAGAAGTGGTTGCCAGAATATCTCATGACGAATTTCCAACCGGGGTCCGATAAAGTGATGCTATGGGTAAAGACGTCGTAGCCGGTTTTAAATTGTCCATCTTACGGTGGTTAGAGCCCAGCACAGAATAGCAATCGTATAGCATAAGGGAGCAAAACTTTCTCATGCAAGGATTACCTTTCTGCATAGGATAGAAGGATCCGACAATTTTTCGCCAAAATAACTTCCTTCTAGGATTTGTATATCATGCCTTTAGTAGGATTTTGTAAGCCTAAGGATGCTTCGGCGTGGGTTAAAAGTGAGATGCAATGGATGAATATCTCGACGTTTGCACGAAAAAGCCCTGCATTTGTTGGGAAGACTGAATATCAGGGAAGCGAATCCACATTATATGGAAGCCAAAGCTTATTATATGGAAGGAAAAGTTCCCCAAATTGAAATTCAATAAAATATAATCTCGCTCAACATTAGTCATTTTTGAAATTTTCAGCCTACCATCACTTAAAAGACACCTAAAAGGCATTTAGAATTTATCCTATAAATATGCACAAATGGTTTAATTAGTTGGACATAAGGTAAGAAATTGAGGTTTTCGATGAAAGTGTCAGTTTTAATTGTTTCCTGTTTAAGAAAACATGATCATATGGCATAGGGATCGTGACTAAGAGTTCAGTTTCAGCTGCAAACCTGAAATCCTGTCCTTGTGCAGTGAAGCTACATTTAAAGGAGTGTAACGTTACTGGGATCATAATGATAAAATGGAGCATATACCAGTTAATGATAGCATAGTTGTACTAAATGAATTATTTTATTACTCTACCTACTCGACAATGCTTAGCACATGTTGGAGCTGTAAGTATATCCTCCAATCATCAAATGGAATATTAGGAGACTCCCCACTAGTCTCGTATATATATAAATATATATGTTTGAAATATTATACCAGAGGGCATAAAGCACCAAGTTCCCCATAATATTAAATTATGATACAGTTTCCTAGCGGAGGAGATTAATGTTTAATTAGGTGGTATAGACAGCAAATGGAGCACCATCACCTTGTTTACGACTAATCTTTTTAAATAATTTGAAATTAAACGGCATAGTAGTTTATTAGCAAGATTATTGTCTCAGAAACTGGGAGCACTTTGTTCTATCTTAGAATTCTATCACAAGGCAGCAGAATCGCTCAGACGGATAGGTGATAGAATCCCCTCTCCAGCCTCAATAATGCCCTTTTCCGGGAGAAAGAGATACATAACACAACAGGACTCCGAAGGTGGAAATAAGAAAGTATAAAAGAATGGCAGCGATCAAAGGGAACAAGCCGTCACAGCCTAAAAAAACCTTCCTCCGACCAAGAGAAACCCGCCGTCAGCAGAGAAGACGCCAGGTATAGCGTTCTCCGGCAGTCATACTAACTTAGTCGCCGTCAAGTCATCGGACGCCATCTTCAGCAACCGAGAGGACGTTTGGTTACTTGTTTAAGTTTCCAAAGGGACGAGAATTGCGAAGATTAATATATCCTCACCGAATGCGAATACGAAGAAACCTCCGTCTGGCTCCGCTTCCTCGTTGAAGCGGACATAATCTGCGACATCATCCACCGTCTACGTCTCAAAAAAGTCCTCCCAGAAATCTTCGTCGGTGGAATAGAAGCCGTAGCTGGAAGATGTGCTCGCGGTATATCGTGAGGACATTTTCTGGGTTACCGAATTTCCTGAACGAAATCGGTGTGACCTTCACTAATAATCTCCTGAAGGAGGTGCGCAACATCTTGAGAACAAATTTTATTTTAACCTCCACGAGCAACCTTGCAGTGATCGGAATTAAGAACGTGCCGACCTAACTATCAGTTCATTTGTATCAAATTACGTAGCACAGGAATTTTTACTTAGCATAGCGTTGTTGCTCCTTCTCAACTCTCTCGGCTAAAGCCAAGGTTTGTCGCAAAAACAGTGGGATTCCCCTGAGACTTTTGTGTCAATCCTTCACAGGTTCGGCTCAACAGGCCGCCTCCGCGCCTGGAAGGAACCTCAGGACCGTGCAGATTAACTTTGAGACATAACTGTGTTCCATGATGTGAGAATATATATATATTACGAAAAGGAGCAGATTTTATATATAAAGAATCTATTGTAGTGCGTTTCGTACAAGGCGAGAGAAAAGGTTTAGTGGTAGCTTTCGGAGTCCCTTGAGGTCCTTTAAGAAACCTTAACAGGCTAATGGTCCAAATCGGCTACACAACGAATGGAACTAGCCACATGAGAAAGGGTAGAGAGGGTCGGGAGGGATAATTATAGCTATGACCGACTAATTTGTTGAATATTATGCATTCCTTATCGGTTCTTCTTTAAAATTGATATTTATTAGGCAGAGATACAGGATGGATATTAGATTTTTAATTTGTGTTTTCAGTGCATTCAGTAGAAAAGGCAATAACTCACAGTGCGTGTCACTCGGAGTTTTCTATACATTCACAATGAAATTAAAAAAGAGATATTTTTGTCATTAAAAATTGATCTTTTAGTTATTTTGGCTTAGCCTTCAGGTTAAGTGAATACAACGCACAGTGCTTGTAACTTGGAGTTTTACCAAAAACGTTTATATTCTGCAGTGAATTAGTATTCCATCATCCCGCACTCCTTGACGGCACCAAGGTGACATATCTGATACTAGTTGCACAACTTGCAACAACAGATGCTCAAAAATTTGCCAAACACAATTCAATGTGAAACAATAGGAATGGACGGTGAGTCCGTATATTTTGAATGCTAGTGCACCAAAATTGGCCTATTTACGGTGATGTGGAAGAGAATTTCAAGAACAATACGTTTGGCTAAGCCAAGGTGTTCATTACACTACTTAATAGCTGTTGAGTCATTCTTCAACTGACCATGATTTGGAAGATGATGTCATTAAGTGGTTAGGGAATGCATTTTGCCATTAAATGATGCAAATTGCCATTAGCGGATAGTTCAAAGGTCAATCCAACAACTTGGTACCTCTCCAAATTCATCGCCCATCCTCCCCGATACCTTTATCAGGGCAGGAGAGTTCAATTATCTTGGAGGAAAAATATAAATATACCCGGCGTTAAATATTATTCATTCTGTACTGATTTCTCTTTAAAATTGATATTTATTAGACACAGATAAGAATGTATGTTAGATTTATCATATGTTTTTGATTTGCATTCAGGAGAACAATTTATGTTTCACAGTGCATGAGACAGGGAATTTTGTATTCAATTTTCAATGAAATTAATAATAGAGATATTTTTATCATTTGAAATAGACCGTGTAGTTATTTCTGCTTAACCTTCAGGGGAAAAGAAAACCGCTAAAAGTGCTTGGAATTGGGAGTTGCTACCAAAAAAAGGTATTCTGACTATTTTCCATGTTATTAGTAGCATTCCAGGGAACCTTGATTCATTCAAAAACTATGAGACGGAACACTTCTGATACCTCCAAAGATGATACAAAGTCTATTCTGTGATGAAGTCTATTAGAGTACAGATAAGAAGTAAAGCCAAAACCGGATTAAATATATGTCGCATCGCAGCCTCTTCTGAGGAGTGAAGCATTTTTGGTAGCAAAAAATGCGTCCTGAATGACGCGAAGGAAATCACTGCATTAGCAGAAGTTATATCGAGCAAGACTTGGGCATTTCGCGTCATCAGATGCAGAGTAATGGTGTAACCGTGAATACGCATGAGCTCCTTGTGATAGCCCCAAGAGCAAGGATAATTTTCTTGAATATCACATTGTTCATTGTTTGAAAATTTTTTCCCAATAACAATGAGTAGTTTGAGAATGTGGAGAATCTGGTGTGCTGCCTCTCCTAAATGTAAAGGGTGCATGATTTGCGGAATCATTCGGAGTCAATGAGTGACTTCGAGAATCCTCAGCAGGCGAACTGTTCCAAACAGCCACGCAACAACTAGGACATGGCACAAGAGAGAGCTTATGGAGGAATTTTTCAGGATGTAACCCACGTCCTTCAAGGACAAGGAACTCTAGGACATTGGGAGATCCCGATACCACGGCGGGACACAGATTGGGATAGCAATCTGCAAGACTGGTAAATTAAGGTAAGAGTAAAGCAAACAGGCTCAACATCTTCCTCGATTTCTTCCGGAAATAGGGGAAAACCTATGGAAAACACAGTGTGATAAGTAAGTCATTCCCTCTTTGATAGAAGACAAACAGACTCCAAACTGATTTATGTGTACAATATGCACAAAAGATTTAATCAAGCGCTGCATAACTACGCTTTGATGTTGGTAGGTGATGAGAATTGGCTTATAATTGCTACAGATAAGAATGGATGTTAGATTAATCATATATTTTTGCTTTGCATTCAGCAGAACAATCTATGTTTCACAGTGCATGAGGCCGGGAATTTTCTATAAAATGTTCTATTAAATTAATAAAAGAGATATTTTTTTCATTTAAAATAGATCTTGTAGTTATTTTTGCTTCACCTTCAGGAGAAAATAAAAACAGCTGAAAGTTCTTGGAATTGGGAGTGACTTCAAAAAAGGAATTCCAATTATTTTCCATGGTATTGATAGCATTCCAGGGTCCCATGATTCAGTCAAGAAAATGAGAGACAAAAATTCTGATACCTTCAAGGATGATACAATGTCTATTCTGTGAAGAATTCGATTAGAGTAGAGATAAGAAGTAAAGCCGGAATCAGATTAAATGTCTGCCACATCACAGCCTCCTATGAGGATTGAAGCGAATATGGTAGCAAAAAATGTGGCGACATGCCGTACGACAAGAAGGAAATCACTGCATTAGCAGAAGTTAAATCGAACAAGAGTTGCGCATTTTGCGGCATAAGATGCAGAGTAATGGTGTGAACGTGAATACGTAACAGCTCTTCATGATAGCCCCGAGAGCAAGGATAATATTCTTGAATATCACATTGTTCATTATGTGAATGATTTTTCCGACTAACAAAGAGTAGTTTGAGTATGTTGAGAATTTGGTGTGCTGCCTCTCTTAAAGGTAAAGGGTGCATGATTTGCGGAATCATTGGGAGTCCAATGAGTGTGTTCGAGAATCCTAAGCAGTCACACTGGTCCAAAGAGCCACTCAACAACTGGGACGTGGCACAAGAGAGAGCTTATGGAGGAATTTTTCAGGATGTAACCCACCTCCTTCAAGGACAAGGAACTCTAGGACATTGGGAGATCCCGATACCACGGCGGGACACAGATTGGGATAGCAATCTGCAAGACTGGGAAATTAAGGTAAGAGTAAAGCAAACAGGCACAACATCTTCCTCGATTTCTTACGAAAATAGGTGAAAACCTATGGTAAACACAGTGTGATAAGTAAGTCATTCCTTCTTTGATAGGATACAAACAGACTTCAAACTGATTTATGTGTACAATATGCACAAAAGAGTTAATCAAGTGCTGCATAACTACGCATTGATGCTGGTAGGTGATGAGAATTGCCTTCAAGATGAAGCTTTCAGTATAATTATTTCCTTAAATAATAATTTGAATTGAGTCGTAGAAACTCATATTGGTAAGAGATAATAATATTTATATTTATTTTGTATATATTGATATAATAATATATGTAATGCCATTTTATTGACCTCTCTCAATCCATTTTCACGGTATCTCGACAGAGAGGAATCGTTAAAATATGACAGTGTGGCTGTGAACATACCTTTATCTTCCTCTACTCTCTTATCGAAGCAGACTTAGTCTGTCTCATCGCCTATGCGTTGATTTGATTCTATCCTCACGATGAAATCCTCACGGATGATCAGACTTCTCAAGCATTGCTGATTCCTGTTACAGTGAATCTATTAGAAGTGCCAAAAGGGAAGGAATTCCATAGCAACCACCCTAATTAAGCATAGGATATTAAGGCAGATGCCGTGGGCGGAATAAATGCCCGCGGCAAATAGACTCCACTCAAGTCTCAAGAGGACTAGGTAGCGGAGATGGTGATGTAATGTTTTTTGACACAAAAGAAATACGACCAGATTCAGATCAGAATGAGACGGATCGGGTAGAAAATCTCGAAGATCTAGAGAAAATGTAGCAGGGCGTTAAAAAGCGGACAAGAAGGATGTCATCCCTAAGACGGAAAGACACAGAGTTCTAAACATCTCCAAAAGATGCTTCGGCGTGGGTTAAATGTGAGATGCAATAGAAGAATATCCCGCCTTTGTTGGGAAGAGTGCATATCAGGGGAGCGAAAGCACATTTTATTGAAGGGAAAGCATATTATATGGATGGAAATGTCTATCTTCCGTGAGCAAAAGCCCATCTTATGGAAAAAAAGAGGCCAGGTATTGAGGAAACAGATCTTTAAACGGCGGAAGAAATCTTAGTTAATAAGTCGTTATCAGATAAGAGCATTTAACCATCAAAGACCTTTCTATTCGACGCAAGCCGAGCATACAGTAAAAATGTTAAAAGAAGCAGTAATATCTCACTGGTATATTTGTTGCTCAAAATTTGACAAATAAGTTGATCATGCGCAATAATAGCAAAATTCCTTTTGTATGTGAAGCTTGTATTATTTACCTATCGTCCATCTAAAAGAATGCACTACACTTGTTTTACCTTGTCGAGAGAAAAATCCGTAAAAGGAAAGAGATAAAATAACGCTGTATCATGAACCCTTAAACAACGTTTTGCATCCCCTGGAGTAATTCCTCAAGTATCCCCGACGAATTTGTGATAAATCGGTAACCAAGGAAGAGAGATCTGCGATGGTGAACCTCACCGCACCGATTCGGGCTGTGAAGACACCTCCGTCTAATCTCGCTCCTTCATCGAATCATACACAGACTGCCGCATCATCCACCGTGTAAAAGATGACCTCACAGAAGTTATTCATGATGGAAGAGGAGCATAAGAGGAAGCTATATAAGAATGACCGTGGCCACAACTTAATAATATGAATAATGTTGATGGTTAATGCTGATGCATGTACTTCAGAAACAATTATAGGTATCAACATACCTTTATGAATTGTCCTTTTTAATATAAGTCATAATATATTATGTTATTGATTAACTTTCTCAATCCATTTCTAAATATTTCTAAAAATGTTTTATTTCTTTGATTTATTTTCAGGATCTCTACTGTGTACGTAGTGAGCTGGGAAACCTATTGAAAGCTCTTTTCCATCTAGAGGAAGCGAAGGTAAGGCCTTAGTTCTCACTCGTCCTCTTGCTTACTAAAGGGGCCGTACCTGTAAGTTCTATAATACCACGTTTCATGGCAAATGTCCGTTAATGCATCCAACATTCTCACCAATTGTCATCAAATCTGATTTAGTAACATTTTACTGTGTGAGTGTTTGGGAAGGGAAAAAACGTGCATTAGGAAAGACTGGCTCCTTGACAGGCGACACCATGACTTCAGAGTTATTTATGTGGACAAAATGCACGAGAGAGTGAATCATATGCTGCATAACGCCAGAATGTAGTTAGATGGTGACGAGAATGGCATTCATGAAGAAACCTTTAGTGTAAATATTTCGTTAAAAAAATAAATTGAATGGAAACGTGGAAATTTATCTCATTAAAGAATAATAATATTTTTATTTCTTTTGGGTATATTTTCATAGTAATTCAGGTATTCTCCCTTTTTTGAATTGACCGTTTTTAGACACTGCATAACATATTTTGTTATAAATCACCTCTCTAAAACTATTTTCATGGTGTTTCCATAGAAACAAATTTTGAAAACATATATATGCGGCGGTGAAGATACCTCCAATTTCCTCCGCTCCCTCCTCGAAGCAGATCCAAATTGCTTCTACGTCCACCGTGTCAGTCTCTAAGAAGGTTTACTAGAAGTTTGTTTTGGTGGAATAGAAGCCGTTGGCAGAATAAATAAAGTGTAAATTTTTCGTTAAAAAAATAAATTGAATGGAAACGTGGAAATTTATTTCATTAAAGAATAATAATATTTATATTTTTTGGGCGTATTTTTATAGTAATTCAGTTAATTCCTCTTTCGTATTAACCTTTTCTAAACACGGCATTGCATAATCTGTTATAAATCACCTATCTCAATCAATTTTCATTGTATATCGTTAGATGGAAATAGTGAAAACATAAAAATGCTGCTGTAGAGATACCTGCAATATCCTCCGTTCCCTCCTCGAAGCCGACCCAGTTTGATTCATCGTTCACCGTAATAGTCTCTAAGAAGGTAATCCAGAAGTTTTTAATGGCGGAACATAAGCCGAAGGCGGAACAAATTAGGGTGGCTTCATAATCTCCTGTAAAGTCTCAAGAGGACTAGGTAGCGACGAGGGTGATGTAATGTTTTTGGACTTAAAGAAATATGACCAAAATAAGATCAGAATCAGAAAGATCAGGCAGAAAATCTAAAAGATCGTGAGAAAAAGGCACTAAAAAGCGGTCAAGAAGGACGTCATCGCGTTAAAGGTGAGATGTAATGGAGATGAAATGTGAGATGTAATCTCACCTTTGTTGGGAAGAGTGCATATCATGGGAGCGAAAGCACATTATATGGATGCCAAAGCTTATTATATGGAAGGAAAAGTCTATCTTCCGTGAGCAAAAGTCCTTCTAATAGAAAAAATTAGGAGATAGAATATCGTTATATCCTGAACACTTAAACACCAATTTGCTCCCCATGGACTAATCCGTCAAGAACCCCTGACCCTGACCCTGAACCCAATTTTCATTGTTTTTCGATAGATTGAAATTGTGAAAACATATAACTGCGGCTGTAAAGATACCTACAATATCCTCCGTTCCCTCCTCGAAGCAGACCCGGTTTGCTTCATCGTCCACCTTGTTAGTCTCTAAAAAGTTTTTAATGTGGAATGGAAGCCGAGGGTGGAACATATAAGCGCGGCATCATAACCTCGTCTCAAGTCTCAAGAGAACTAGGTAGCGGAAAAGGAGGTGCAATGTTCTTTGACACAATAGTAATCAATGCATGAGCGGAAGTTCTATAGAAGTAGACTGTTGCGAAACTTTCGCCAACAGATGCCCCAAAATTTCCAAACTCAAGTTTGACAACTAGATCGGAAAAATCCACCTTTGTTGAGTGGGAGTGTTTGGAATGCGCTGATAACGATGGGGATCAAGAAAACGGGACCGCGGGCGTGCTCAAGTCCCAAAAATTCTTGCGGAGATGGAATTTCTTGGTCTGTGAAGGTTAGAGCACCGAAGACTGGAAGGAGATTAAAGAAGACCTGCGTAAGGAGATGAAGGGCACTTAAAATGCGCCGTTGAGATAGTTTTCCTCGTGCTTAAAAGAAGTGGTTGCCAGAATATCTCATGACGAATTTCCAACCGGGGTCCGATAAAGTGATGCTATGGGTAAAGACGTCGTAGCCGGTTTTAAATTGTCCATCTTACGGTGGTTAGAGCCCAGCACAGAATAGCAATCGTATAGCATAAGGGAGCAAAACTTTCTCATGCAAGGATTACCTTTCTGCATAGGATAGAAGGATCCGACAATTTTTCGCCAAAATAACTTCCTTCTAGGATTTGTATATCATGCCTTTAGTAGGATTTTGTAAGCCTAAGGATGCTTCGGCGTGGGTTAAAAGTGAGATGCAATGGATGAATATCTCGACGTTTGCACGAAAAAGCCCTGCATTTGTTGGGAAGACTGAATATCAGGGAAGCGAATCCACATTATATGGAAGCCAAAGCTTATTATATGGAAGGAAAAGTTCCCCAAATTGAAATTCAATAAAATATAATCTCGCTCAACATTAGTCATTTTTGAAATTTTCAGCCTACCATCACTTAAAAGACACCTAAAAGGCATTTAGAATTTATCCTATAAATATGCACAAATGGTTTAATTAGTTGGACATAAGGTAAGAAATTGAGGTTTTCGATGAAAGTGTCAGTTTTAATTGTTTCCTGTTTAAGAAAACATGATCATATGGCATAGGGATCGTGACTAAGAGTTCAGTTTCAGCTGCAAACCTGAAATCCTGTCCTTGTGCAGTGAAGCTACATTTAAAGGAGTGTAACGTTACTGGGATCATAATGATAAAATGGAGCATATACCAGTTAATGATAGCATAGTTGTACTAAATGAATTATTTTATTACTCTACCTACTCGACAATGCTTAGCACATGTTGGAGCTGTAAGTATATCCTCCAATCATCAAATGGAATATTAGGAGACTCCCCACTAGTCTCGTATATATATAAATATATATGTTTGAAATATTATACCAGAGGGCATAAAGCACCAAGTTCCCCATAATATTAAATTATGATACAGTTTCCTAGCGGAGGAGATTAATGTTTAATTAGGTGGTATAGACAGCAAATGGAGCACCATCACCTTGTTTACGACTAATCTTTTTAAATAATTTGAAATTAAACGGCATAGTAGTTTATTAGCAAGATTATTGTCTCAGAAACTGGGAGCACTTTGTTCTATCTTAGAATTCTATCACAAGGCAGCCGAATCGCTCAGACGGATAGGTGATAGAATCCCCTCTCCAGCCTCAATAATGCCCTTTTCCGGGAGAAAGAGATACATAACACAACAGGACTCCGAAGGTGGAAATAAGAAAGTATAAAAGAATGGCAGCGATCAAAGGGAACAAGCCGTCACAGCCTAAAAAAACCTTCCTCCGACCAAGAGAAACCCGCCGTCAGCAGAGAAGACGCCAGGTATAGCGTTCTCCGGCAGTCATACTAACTTAGTCGCCGTCAAGTCATCGGACGCCATCTTCAGCAACCGAGAGGACGTTTGGTTACTTGTTTAAGTTTCCAAAGGGACGAGAATTGCGAAGATTAATATATCCTCACCGAATGCGAATACGAAGAAACCTCCGTCTGGCTCCGCTTCCTCGTTGAAGCGGACATAATCTGCGACATCATCCACCGTCTACGTCTCAAAAAAGTCCTCCCAGAAATCTTCGTCGGTGGAATAGAAGCCGTAGCTGGAAGATGTGCTCGCGGTATATCGTGAGGACATTTTCTGGGTTACCGAATTTCCTGAACGAAATCGGTGTGACCTTCACTAATAATCTCCTGAAGGAGGTGCGCAACATCTTGAGAACAAATTTTATTTTAACCTCCACGAGCAACCTTGCAGTGATCGGAATTAAGAACGTGCCGACCTAACTATCAGTTCATTTGTATCAAATTACGTAGCACAGGAATTTTTACTTAGCATAGCGTTGTTGCTCCTTCTCAACTCTCTCGGCTAAAGCCAAGGTTTGTCGCAAAAACAGTGGGATTCCCCTGAGACTTTTGTGTCAATCCTTCACAGGTTCGGCTCAACAGGCCGCCTCCGCGCCTGGAAGGAACCTCAGGACCGTGCAGATTAACTTTGAGACATAACTGTGTTCCATGATGTGAGAATATATATATATTACGAAAAGGAGCAGATTTTATATATAAAGAATCTATTGTAGTGCGTTTCGTACAAGGCGAGAGAAAAGGTTTAGTGGTAGCTTTCGGAGTCCCTTGAGGTCCTTTAAGAAACCTTAACAGGCTAATGGTCCAAATCGGCTACACAACGAATGGAACTAGCCACATGAGAAAGGGTAGAGAGGGTCGGGAGGGATAATTATAGCTATGACCGACTAATTTGTTGAATATTATGCATTCCTTATCGGTTCTTCTTTAAAATTGATATTTATTAGGCAGAGATACAGGATGGATATTAGATTTTTAATTTGTGTTTTCAGTGCATTCAGTAGAAAAGGCAATAACTCACAGTGCGTGTCACTCGGAGTTTTCTATACATTCACAATGAAATTAAAAAAGAGATATTTTTGTCATTAAAAATTGATCTTTTAGTTATTTTGGCTTAGCCTTCAGGTTAAGTGAATACAACGCACAGTGCTTGTAACTTGGAGTTTTACCAAAAACGTTTATATTCTGCAGTGAATTAGTATTCCATCATCCCGCACTCCTTGACGGCACCAAGGTGACATATCTGATACTAGTTGCACAACTTGCAACAACAGATGCTCAAAAATTTGCCAAACACAATTCAATGTGAAACAATAGGAATGGACGGTGAGTCCGTATATTTTGAATGCTAGTGCACCAAAATTGGCCTATTTACGGTGATGTGGAAGAGAATTTCAAGAACAATACGTTTGGCTAAGCCAAGGTGTTCATTACACTACTTAATAGCTGTTGAGTCATTCTTCAACTGACCATGATTTGGAAGATGATGTCATTAAGTGGTTAGGGAATGCATTTTGCCATTAAATGATGCAAATTGCCATTAGCGGATAGTTCAAAGGTCAATCCAACAACTTGGTACCTCTCCAAATTCATCGCCCATCCTCCCCGATACCTTTATCAGGGCAGGAGAGTTCAATTATCTTGGAGGAAAAATATAAATATACCCGGCGTTAAATATTATTCATTCTGTACTGATTTCTCTTTAAAATTGATATTTATTAGACACAGATAAGAATGTATGTTAGATTTATCATATGTTTTTGATTTGCATTCAGGAGAACAATTTATGTTTCACAGTGCATGAGACAGGGAATTTTGTATTCAATTTTCAATGAAATTAATAATAGAGATATTTTTATCATTTGAAATAGACCGTGTAGTTATTTCTGCTTAACCTTCAGGGGAAAAGAAAACCGCTAAAAGTGCTTGGAATTGGGAGTTGCTACCAAAAAAAGGTATTCTGACTATTTTCCATGTTATTAGTAGCATTCCAGGGAACCTTGATTCATTCAAAAACTATGAGACGGAACACTTCTGATACCTCCAAAGATGATACAAAGTCTATTCTGTGATGAAGTCTATTAGAGTACAGATAAGAAGTAAAGCCAAAACCGGATTAAATATATGTCGCATCGCAGCCTCTTCTGAGGAGTGAAGCATTTTTGGTAGCAAAAAATGCGTCCTGAATGACGCGAAGGAAATCACTGCATTAGCAGAAGTTATATCGAGCAAGACTTGGGCATTTCGCGTCATCAGATGCAGAGTAATGGTGTAACCGTGAATACGCATGAGCTCCTTGTGATAGCCCCAAGAGCAAGGATAATTTTCTTGAATATCACATTGTTCATTGTTTGAAAATTTTTTCCCAATAACAATGAGTAGTTTGAGAATGTGGAGAATCTGGTGTGCTGCCTCTCCTAAATGTAAAGGGTGCATGATTTGCGGAATCATTCGGAGTCAATGAGTGACTTCGAGAATCCTCAGCAGGCGAACTGTTCCAAACAGCCACGCAACAACTAGGACATGGCACAAGAGAGAGCTTATGGAGGAATTTTTCAGGATGTAACCCACGTCCTTCAAGGACAAGGAACTCTAGGACATTGGGAGATCCCGATACCACGGCGGGACACAGATTGGGATAGCAATCTGCAAGACTGGTAAATTAAGGTAAGAGTAAAGCAAACAGGCTCAACATCTTCCTCGATTTCTTCCGGAAATAGGGGAAAACCTATGGAAAACACAGTGTGATAAGTAAGTCATTCCCTCTTTGATAGAAGACAAACAGACTCCAAACTGATTTATGTGTACAATATGCACAAAAGATTTAATCAAGCGCTGCATAACTACGCTTTGATGTTGGTAGGTGATGAGAATTGGCTTATAATTGCTACAGATAAGAATGGATGTTAGATTAATCATATATTTTTGCTTTGCATTCAGCAGAACAATCTATGTTTCACAGTGCATGAGGCCGGGAATTTTCTATAAAATGTTCTATTAAATTAATAAAAGAGATATTTTTTTCATTTAAAATAGATCTTGTAGTTATTTTTGCTTCACCTTCAGGAGAAAATAAAAACAGCTGAAAGTTCTTGGAATTGGGAGTGACTTCAAAAAAGGAATTCCAATTATTTTCCATGGTATTGATAGCATTCCAGGGTCCCATGATTCAGTCAAGAAAATGAGAGACAAAAATTCTGATACCTTCAAGGATGATACAATGTCTATTCTGTGAAGAATTCGATTAGAGTAGAGATAAGAAGTAAAGCCGGAATCAGATTAAATGTCTGCCACATCACAGCCTCCTATGAGGATTGAAGCGAATATGGTAGCAAAAAATGTGGCGACATGCCGTACGACAAGAAGGAAATCACTGCATTAGCAGAAGTTAAATCGAACAAGAGTTGCGCATTTTGCGGCATAAGATGCAGAGTAATGGTGTGAACGTGAATACGTAACAGCTCTTCATGATAGCCCCGAGAGCAAGGATAATATTCTTGAATATCACATTGTTCATTATGTGAATGATTTTTCCGACTAACAAAGAGTAGTTTGAGTATGTTGAGAATTTGGTGTGCTGCCTCTCTTAAAGGTAAAGGGTGCATGATTTGCGGAATCATTGGGAGTCCAATGAGTGTGTTCGAGAATCCTAAGCAGTCACACTGGTCCAAAGAGCCACTCAACAACTGGGACGTGGCACAAGAGAGAGCTTATGGAGGAATTTTTCAGGATGTAACCCACCTCCTTCAAGGACAAGGAACTCTAGGACATTGGGAGATCCCGATACCACGGCGGGACACAGATTGGGATAGCAATCTGCAAGACTGGGAAATTAAGGTAAGAGTAAAGCAAACAGGCACAACATCTTCCTCGATTTCTTACGAAAATAGGTGAAAACCTATGGTAAACACAGTGTGATAAGTAAGTCATTCCTTCTTTGATAGGATACAAACAGACTTCAAACTGATTTATGTGTACAATATGCACAAAAGAGTTAATCAAGTGCTGCATAACTACGCATTGATGCTGGTAGGTGATGAGAATTGCCTTCAAGATGAAGCTTTCAGTATAATTATTTCCTTAAATAATAATTTGAATTGAGTCGTAGAAACTCATATTGGTAAGAGATAATAATATTTATATTTATTTTGTATATATTGATATAATAATATATGTAATGCCATTTTATTGACCTCTCTCAATCCATTTTCACGGTATCTCGACAGAGAGGAATCGTTAAAATATGACAGTGTGGCTGTGAACATACCTTTATCTTCCTCTACTCTCTTATCGAAGCAGACTTAGTCTGTCTCATCGCCTATGCGTTGATTTGATTCTATCCTCACGATGAAATCCTCACGGATGATCAGACTTCTCAAGCATTGCTGATTCCTGTTACAGTGAATCTATTAGAAGTGCCAAAAGGGAAGGAATTCCATAGCAACCACCCTAATTAAGCATAGGATATTAAGGCAGATGCCGTGGGCGGAATAAATGCCCGCGGCAAATAGACTCCACTCAAGTCTCAAGAGGACTAGGTAGCGGAGATGGTGATGTAATGTTTTTTGACACAAAAGAAATACGACCAGATTCAGATCAGAATGAGACGGATCGGGTAGAAAATCTCGAAGATCTAGAGAAAATGTAGCAGGGCGTTAAAAAGCGGACAAGAAGGATGTCATCCCTAAGACGGAAAGACACAGAGTTCTAAACATCTCCAAAAGATGCTTCGGCGTGGGTTAAATGTGAGATGCAATAGAAGAATATCCCGCCTTTGTTGGGAAGAGTGCATATCAGGGGAGCGAAAGCACATTTTATTGAAGGGAAAGCATATTATATGGATGGAAATGTCTATCTTCCGTGAGCAAAAGCCCATCTTATGGAAAAAAAGAGGCCAGGTATTGAGGAAACAGATCTTTAAACGGCGGAAGAAATCTTAGTTAATAAGTCGTTATCAGATAAGAGCATTTAACCATCAAAGACCTTTCTATTCGACGCAAGCCGAGCATACAGTAAAAATGTTAAAAGAAGCAGTAATATCTCACTGGTATATTTGTTGCTCAAAATTTGACAAATAAGTTGATCATGCGCAATAATAGCAAAATTCCTTTTGTATGTGAAGCTTGTATTATTTACCTATCGTCCATCTAAAAGAATGCACTACACTTGTTTTACCTTGTCGAGAGAAAAATCCGTAAAAGGAAAGAGATAAAATAACGCTGTATCATGAACCCTTAAACAACGTTTTGCATCCCCTGGAGTAATTCCTCAAGTATCCCCGACGAATTTGTGATAAATCGGTAACCAAGGAAGAGAGATCTGCGATGGTGAACCTCACCGCACCGATTCGGGCTGTGAAGACACCTCCGTCTAATCTCGCTCCTTCATCGAATCATACACAGACTGCCGCATCATCCACCGTGTAAAAGATGACCTCACAGAAGTTATTCATGATGGAAGAGGAGCATAAGAGGAAGCTATATAAGAATGACCGTGGCCACAACTTAATAATATGAATAATGTTGATGGTTAATGCTGATGCATGTACTTCAGAAACAATTATAGGTATCAACATACCTTTATGAATTGTCCTTTTTAATATAAGTCATAATATATTATGTTATTGATTAACTTTCTCAATCCATTTCTAAATATTTCTAAAAATGTTTTATTTCTTTGATTTATTTTCAGGATCTCTACTGTGTACGTAGTGAGCTGGGAAACCTATTGAAAGCTCTTTTCCATCTAGAGGAAGCGAAGGTAAGGCCTTAGTTCTCACTCGTCCTCTTGCTTACTAAAGGGGCCGTACCTGTAAGTTCTATAATACCACGTTTCATGGCAAATGTCCGTTAATGCATCCAACATTCTCACCAATTGTCATCAAATCTGATTTAGTAACATTTTACTGTGTGAGTGTTTGGGAAGGGAAAAAACGTGCATTAGGAAAGACTGGCTCCTTGACAGGCGACACCATGACTTCAGAGTTATTTATGTGGACAAAATGCACGAGAGAGTGAATCATATGCTGCATAACGCCAGAATGTAGTTAGATGGTGACGAGAATGGCATTCATGAAGAAACCTTTAGTGTAAATATTTCGTTAAAAAAATAAATTGAATGGAAACGTGGAAATTTATCTCATTAAAGAATAATAATATTTTTATTTCTTTTGGGTATATTTTCATAGTAATTCAGGTATTCTCCCTTTTTTGAATTGACCGTTTTTAGACACTGCATAACATATTTTGTTATAAATCACCTCTCTAAAACTATTTTCATGGTGTTTCCATAGAAACAAATTTTGAAAACATATATATGCGGCGGTGAAGATACCTCCAATTTCCTCCGCTCCCTCCTCGAAGCAGATCCAAATTGCTTCTACGTCCACCGTGTCAGTCTCTAAGAAGGTTTACTAGAAGTTTGTTTTGGTGGAATAGAAGCCGTTGGCAGAATAAATAAAGTGTAAATTTTTCGTTAAAAAAATAAATTGAATGGAAACGTGGAAATTTATTTCATTAAAGAATAATAATATTTATATTTTTTGGGCGTATTTTTATAGTAATTCAGTTAATTCCTCTTTCGTATTAACCTTTTCTAAACACGGCATTGCATAATCTGTTATAAATCACCTATCTCAATCAATTTTCATTGTATATCGTTAGATGGAAATAGTGAAAACATAAAAATGCTGCTGTAGAGATACCTGCAATATCCTCCGTTCCCTCCTCGAAGCCGACCCAGTTTGATTCATCGTTCACCGTAATAGTCTCTAAGAAGGTAATCCAGAAGTTTTTAATGGCGGAACATAAGCCGAAGGCGGAACAAATTAGGGTGGCTTCATAATCTCCTGTAAAGTCTCAAGAGGACTAGGTAGCGACGAGGGTGATGTAATGTTTTTGGACTTAAAGAAATATGACCAAAATAAGATCAGAATCAGAAAGATCAGGCAGAAAATCTAAAAGATCGTGAGAAAAAGGCACTAAAAAGCGGTCAAGAAGGACGTCATCGCGTTAAAGGTGAGATGTAATGGAGATGAAATGTGAGATGTAATCTCACCTTTGTTGGGAAGAGTGCATATCATGGGAGCGAAAGCACATTATATGGATGCCAAAGCTTATTATATGGAAGGAAAAGTCTATCTTCCGTGAGCAAAAGTCCTTCTAATAGAAAAAATTAGGAGATAGAATATCGTTATATCCTGAACACTTAAACACCAATTTGCTCCCCATGGACTAATCCGTCAAGAACCCCTGACCCTGACCCTGAACCCAATTTTCATTGTTTTTCGATAGATTGAAATTGTGAAAACATATAACTGCGGCTGTAAAGATACCTACAATATCCTCCGTTCCCTCCTCGAAGCAGACCCGGTTTGCTTCATCGTCCACCTTGTTAGTCTCTAAAAAGTTTTTAATGTGGAATGGAAGCCGAGGGTGGAACATATAAGCGCGGCATCATAACCTCGTCTCAAGTCTCAAGAGAACTAGGTAGCGGAAAAGGAGGTGCAATGTTCTTTGACACAATAGTAATCAATGCATGAGCGGAAGTTCTATAGAAGTAGACTGTTGCGAAACTTTCGCCAACAGATGCCCCAAAATTTCCAAACTCAAGTTTGACAACTAGATCGGAAAAATCCACCTTTGTTGAGTGGGAGTGTTTGGAATGCGCTGATAACGATGGGGATCAAGAAAACGGGACCGCGGGCGTGCTCAAGTCCCAAAAATTCTTGCGGAGATGGAATTTCTTGGTCTGTGAAGGTTAGAGCACCGAAGACTGGAAGGAGATTAAAGAAGACCTGCGTAAGGAGATGAAGGGCACTTAAAATGCGCCGTTGAGATAGTTTTCCTCGTGCTTAAAAGAAGTGGTTGCCAGAATATCTCATGACGAATTTCCAACCGGGGTCCGATAAAGTGATGCTATGGGTAAAGACGTCGTAGCCGGTTTTAAATTGTCCATCTTACGGTGGTTAGAGCCCAGCACAGAATAGCAATCGTATAGCATAAGGGAGCAAAACTTTCTCATGCAAGGATTACCTTTCTGCATAGGATAGAAGGATCCGACAATTTTTCGCCAAAATAACTTCCTTCTAGGATTTGTATATCATGCCTTTAGTAGGATTTTGTAAGCCTAAGGATGCTTCGGCGTGGGTTAAAAGTGAGATGCAATGGATGAATATCTCGACGTTTGCACGAAAAAGCCCTGCATTTGTTGGGAAGACTGAATATCAGGGAAGCGAATCCACATTATATGGAAGCCAAAGCCTATTATATGGAAGGAAAAGTTCCCCAAATTGAAATTCAATAAAATATAATCTCGCTCAACATTAGTCATTTTTGAAATTTTCAGCCTACCATCACTTAAAAGACACCTAAAAGGCATTTAGAATTTATCCTATAAATATGCACAAATGGTTTAATTAGTTGGACATAAGGTAAGAAATTGAGGTTTTCGATGAAAGTGTCAGTTTTAATTGTTTCCTGTTTAAGAAAACATGATCATATGGCATAGGGATCGTGACTAAGAGTTCAGTTTCAGCTGCAAACCTGAAATCCTGTCCTTGTGCAGTGAAGCTACATTTAAAGGAGTGTAACGTTACTGGGATCTTAATGATAAAATGGAGCATATACCAGTTAATGATAGCATAGTTGTACTAAATGAATTATTTTATTACTCTACCTACTCGACAATGCTTAGCACATGTTGGAGCTGTAAGTATATCCTCCAATCATCAAATGGAATATTAGGAGACTCCCCACTAGTCTCGTATATATATAAATATATATGTTTGAAATATTATACCAGAGGGCATAAAGCACCAAGTTCCCCATAATATTAAATTATGATACAGTTTCCTAGCGGAGGAGATTAATGTTTAATTAGGTGGTATAGACAGCAAATGGAGCACCATCACCTTGTTTACGACTAATCTTTTTAAATAATATGAAATTAAACGGCATAGTAGTTTATTAGCAAGATTATTGTCTCAGAAACTGGGAGCACTTTGTTCTATCTTAGAATTCTATCACAAGGCAGCAGAATCTCTCAGACGGATAGGTGATAGAATCCCCTCTCCAGCCTCAATAATGCCCTTTTCCGGGAGAAAGAGATACATAACACAACAGGACTCCGAAGGTGGAAATAAGAAAGTATAAAAGAATGGCAGCGATCAAAGGGAACAAGCCGTCACAGCCTAAAAAAACCTTCCTCCGACCAAGAGAAACCCGCCGTCAGCAGAGAAGACGCCAGGTATAGCGTTCTCCGGCAGTCATACTAACTTAGTCGCCGTCAAGTCATCGGACGCCATCTTCAGCAACCGAGAGGACGTTTGGTTACTTGTTTAAGTTTCCAAAGGGACGAGAATTGCGAAGATTAATATATCCTCACCGAATGCGAATACGAAGAAACCTCCGTCTGGCTCCGCTTCCTCGTTGAAGCGGACATAATCTGCGACATCATCCACCGTCTACGTCTCAAAAAAGTCCTCCCAGAAATCTTCGTCGGTGGAATAGAAGCCGTAGCTGGAAGATGTGCTCGCGGTATATCGTGAGGACATTCTCTGGGTTACCGAATTTCCTGAACGAAATCGGTGTGACCTTCACTAATAATCTCCTGAAGGAGGTGCGCAACATCTTGAGAACAAATTTTATTTTAACCTCCACGAGCAACCTTGCCGTGATCGGAATTAAGAACGTGCCGACCTAACTATCAGTTCATTTGTATCAAATTACGTAGCACAGGAATTTTTACTTAGCATAGCGTTGTTGCTCCTTCTCAACTCTCTCGGCTAAAGCCAAGGTTTGTCGCAAAAACAGTGGGATTCCCCTGAGACTTTTGTGTCAATCCTTCACAGGTTCGGCTCAACAGGCCGCCTCCGCGCCTGGAAGGAACCTCAGGACCGTGCAGATTAACTTTGAGACATAACTGTGTTCCATGATGTGAGAATATATATATATTACGAAAAGGAGCAGATTTTATATATAAAGAATCTATTGTAGTGCGTTTCGTACAAGGCGAGAGAAAAGGTTTAGTGGTAGCTTTCGGAGTCCCTTGAGGTCCTTTAAGAAACCTTAACAGGCTAATGGTCCAAATCGGCTACACAACGAATGGAACTAGCCACATGAGAAAGGGTAGAGAGGGTCGGGAGGGATAATTATAGCTATGACCGACTAATTTGTTGAATATTATGCATTCCTTATCGGTTCTTCTTTAAAATTGATATTTATTAGGCAGAGATACAGGATGGATATTAGATTTTTAATTTGTGTTTTCAGTGCATTCAGTAGAAAAGGCAATAACTCACAGTGCGTGTCACTCGGAGTTTTCTATACATTCACAATGAAATTAAAAAAGAGATATTTTTGTCATTAAAAATTGATCTTTTAGTTATTTTGGCTTAGCCTTCAGGTTAAGTGAATACAACGCACAGTGCTTGTAACTTGGAGTTTTACCAAAAACGTTTATATTCTGCAGTGAATTAGTATTCCATCATCCCGCACTCCTTGACGGCACCAAGGTGACATATCTGATACTAGTTGCACAACTTGCAACAACAGATGCTCAAAAATTTGCCAAACACAATTCAATGTGAAACAATAGGAATGGACGGTGAGTCCGTATATTTTGAATGCTAGTGCACCAAAATTGGCCTATTTACGGTGATGTGGAAGAGAATTTCAAGAACAATACGTTTGGCTAAGCCAAGGTGTTCATTACACTACTTAATAGCTGTTGAGTCATTCTTCAACTGACCATGATTTGGAAGATGATGTCATTAAGTGGTTAGGGAATGCATTTTGCCATTAAATGATGCAAATTGCCATTAGCGGATAGTTCAAAGGTCAATCCAACAACTTGGTACCTCTCCAAATTCATCGCCCATCCTCCCCGATACCTTTATCAGGGCAGGAGAGTTCAATTATCTTGGAGGAAAAATATAAATATACCCGGCGTTAAATATTATTCATTCTGTACTGATTTCTCTTTAAAATTGATATTTATTAGACACAGATAAGAATGTATGTTAGATTTATCATATGTTTTTGATTTGCATTCAGGAGAACAATTTATGTTTCACAGTGCATGAGACAGGGAATTTTGTATTCAATTTTCAATGAAATTAATAATAGAGATATTTTTATCATTTGAAATAGACCGTGTAGTTATTTCTGCTTAACCTTCAGGGGAAAAGAAAACCGCTAAAAGTGCTTGGAATTGGGAGTTGCTACCAAAAAAAGGTATTCTGACTATTTTCCATGTTATTAGTAGCATTCCAGGGAACCTTGATTCATTCAAAAACTATGAGACGGAACACTTCTGATACCTCCAAAGATGATACAAAGTCTATTCTGTGATGAAGTCTATTAGAGTACAGATAAGAAGTAAAGCCAAAACCGGATTAAATATATGTCGCATCGCAGCCTCTTCTGAGGAGTGAAGCATTTTTGGTAGCAAAAAATGCGTCCTGAATGACGCGAAGGAAATCACTGCATTAGCAGAAGTTATATCGAGCAAGACTTGGGCATTTCGCGTCATCAGATGCAGAGTAATGGTGTAACCGTGAATACGCATGAGCTCCTTGTGATAGCCCCAAGAGCAAGGATAATTTTCTTGAATATCACATTGTTCATTGTTTGAAAATTTTTTCCCAATAACAATGAGTAGTTTGAGAATGTGGAGAATCTGGTGTGCTGCCTCTCCTAAATGTAAAGGGTGCATGATTTGCGGAATCATTCGGAGTCAATGAGTGACTTCGAGAATCCTCAGCAGGCGAACTGTTCCAAACAGCCACGCAACAACTAGGACATGGCACAAGAGAGAGCTTATGGAGGAATTTTTCAGGATGTAACCCACGTCCTTCAAGGACAAGGAACTCTAGGACATTGGGAGATCCCGATACCACGGCGGGACACAGATTGGGATAGCAATCTGCAAGACTGGTAAATTAAGGTAAGAGTAAAGCAAACAGGCTCAACATCTTCCTCGATTTCTTCCGGAAATAGGGGAAAACCTATGGAAAACACAGTGTGATAAGTAAGTCATTCCCTCTTTGATAGAAGACAAACAGACTCCAAACTGATTTATGTGTACAATATGCACAAAAGATTTAATCAAGCGCTGCATAACTACGCTTTGATGTTGGTAGGTGATGAGAATTGGCTTATAATTGCTACAGATAAGAATGGATGTTAGATTAATCATATATTTTTGCTTTGCATTCAGCAGAACAATCTATGTTTCACAGTGCATGAGGCCGGGAATTTTCTATAAAATGTTCTATTAAATTAATAAAAGAGATATTTTTTTCATTTAAAATAGATCTTGTAGTTATTTTTGCTTCACCTTCAGGAGAAAATAAAAACAGCTGAAAGTTCTTGGAATTGGGAGTGACTTCAAAAAAGGAATTCCAATTAAATTCCATGGTATTGATAGCATTCCAGGGTCCCATGATTCAGTCAAGAAAATGAGAGACAAAAATTCTGATACCTTCAAGGATGATACAATGTCTATTCTGTGAAGAATTCGATTAGAGTAGAGATAAGAAGTAAAGCCGGAATCAGATTAAATGTCTGCCACATCACAGCCTCCTATGAGGATTGAAGCGAATATGGTAGCAAAAAATGTGGCGACATGCCGTACGACAAGAAGGAAATCACTGCATTAGCAGAAGTTAAATCGAACAAGAGTTGCGCATTTTGCGGCATAAGATGCAGAGTAATGGTGTGAACGTGAATACGTAACAGCTCTTCATAATAGCCCCGAGAGCAAGGATAATATTCTTGAATATCACATTGTTCATTATGTGAATGATTTTTCCGACTAACAAAGAGTAGTTTGAGTATGTTGAGAATTTGGTGTGCTGCCTCTCTTAAAGGTAAAGGGTGCATGATTTGCGGAATCATTGGGAGTCCAATGAGTGTGTTCGAGAATCCTAAGCAGTCACACTGGTCCAAAGAGCCACTAAACAACTGGGACGTGGCACAAGAGAGAGCTTATGGAGGAATTTTTCAGGATGTAACCCACCTCCTTCAAGGACAAGGAACTCTAGGACATTGGGAGATCCCGATACCACGGCGGGACACAGATTGGGATAGCAATCTGCAAGACTGGGAAATTAAGGTAAGAGTAAAGCAAACAGGCACAACATCTTCCTCGATTTCTTACGAAAATAGGTGAAAACCTATGGTAAACACAGTGTGATAAGTAAGTCATTCCTTCTTTGATAGGATACAAACAGACTTCAAACTGATTTATGTGTACAATATGCACAAAAGAGTTAATCAAGTGCTGCATAACTACGCATTGATGCTGGTAGGTGATGAGAATTGCCTTCAAGATGAAGCTTTCAGTATAATTATTTCCTTAAATAATAATTTGAATTGAGTCGTAGAAACTCATATTGGTAAGAGATAATAATATTTATATTTATTTTGTATATATTGATATAATAATATATGTAATGCCATTTTATTGACCTCTCTCAATCCATTTTCACGGTATCTCGACAGAGAGGAATCGTTAAAATATGACAGTGTGGCTGTGAACATACCTTTATCTTCCTCTACTCTCTTATCGAAGCAGACTTAGTCTGTCTCATCGCCTATGCGTTGATTTGATTCTATCCTCACGATGAAATCCTCACGGATGATCAGACTTCTCAAGCATTGCTGATTCCTGTTACAGTGAATCTATTAGAAGTGCCAAAAGGGAAGGAATTCCATAGCAACCACCCTAATTAAGCATAGGATATTAAGGCAGATGCCGTGGGCGGAATAAATGCCCGCGGCAAATAGACTCCACTCAAGTCTCAAGAGGACTAGGTAGCGGAGATGGTGATGTAATGTTTTTTGACACAAAAGAAATACGACCAGATTCAGATCAGAATGAGACGGATCGGGTAGAAAATCTCGAAGATCTAGAGAAAATGTAGCAGGGCGTTAAAAAGCGGACAAGAAGGATGTCATCCCTAAGACGGAAAGACACAGAGTTCTAAACATCTCCAAAAGATGCTTCGGCGTGGGTTAAATGTGAGATGCAATAGAAGAATATCCCGCCTTTGTTGGGAAGAGTGCATATCAGGGGAGCGAAAGCACATTTTATTGAAGGGAAAGCATATTATATGGATGGAAATGTCTATCTTCCGTGAGCAAAAGCCCATCTTATGGAAAAAAAGAGGCCAGGTATTGAGGAAACAGATCTTTAAACGGCGGAAGAAATCTTAGTTAATAAGTCGTTATCAGATAAGAGCATTTAACCATCAAAGACCTTTCTATTCGACGCAAGCCGAGCATACAGTAAAAATGTTAAAAGAAGCAGTAATATCTCACTGGTATATTTGTTGCTCAAAATTTGACAAATAAGTTGATCATGCGCAATAATAGCAAAATTCCTTTTGTATGTGAAGCTTGTATTATTTACCTATCGTCCATCTAAAAGAATGCACTACACTTGTTTTACCTTGTCGAGAGAAAAATCCGTAAAAGGAAAGAGATAAAATAACGCTGTATCATGAACCCTTAAACAACGTTTTGCATCCCCTGGAGTAATTCCTCAAGTATCCCCGACGAATTTGTGATAAATCGGTAACCAAGGAAGAGAGATCTGCGATGGTGAACCTCACCGCACCGATTCGGGCTGTGAAGACACCTCCGTCTAATCTCGCTCCTTCATCGAATCATACACAGACTGCCGCATCATCCACCGTGTAAAAGATGACCTCACAGAAGTTATTCATGATGGAAGAGGAGCATAAGAGGAAGCTATATAAGAATGACCGTGGCCACAACTTAATAATATGAATAATGTTGATGGTTAATGCTGATGCATGTACTTCAGAAACAATTATAGGTATCAACATACCTTTATGAATTGTCCTTTTTAATATAAGTCATAATATATTATGTTATTGATTAACTTTCTCAATCCATTTCTAAATATTTCTAAAAATGTTTTATTTCTTTGATTTATTTTCAGGATCTCTACTGTGTACGTAGTGAGCTGGGAAACCTATTGAAAGCTCTTTTCCATCTAGAGGAAGCGAAGGTAAGGCCTTAGTTCTCACTCGTCCTCTTGCTTACTAAAGGGGCCGTACCTGTAAGTTCTATAATACCACGTTTCATGGCAAATGTCCGTTAATGCATCCAACATTCTCACCAATTGTCATCAAATCTGATTTAGTAACATTTTACTGTGTGAGTGTTTTGGAAGGGAAAAAACGTGCATTAGGAAAGACTGGCTCCTTGACAGGCGACACCATGACTTCAGAGTTATTTATGTGGACAAAATGCACGAGAGAGTGAATCATATGCTGCATAACGCCAGAATGTAGTTAGATGGTGACGAGAATGGCATTCATGAAGAAACCTTTAGTGTAAATATTTCGTTAAAAAAATAAATTGAATGGAAACGTGGAAATTTATCTCATTAAAGAATAATAATATTTTTATTTCTTTTGGGTATATTTTCATAGTAATTCAGGTATTCTCCCTTTTTTGAATTGACCGTTTTTAGACACTGCATAACATATTTTGTTATAAATCACCTCTCTAAAACTATTTTCATGGTGTTTCCATAGAAACAAATTTTGAAAACATATATATGCGGCGGTGAAGATACCTCCAATTTCCTCCGCTCCCTCCTCGAAGCAGATCCAAATTGCTTCTACGTCCACCGTGTCAGTCTCTAAGAAGGTTTACTAGAAGTTTGTTTTGGTGGAATAGAAGCCGTTGGCAGAATAAATAAAGTGTAAATTTTTCGTTAAAAAAATAAATTGAATGGACACGTGGAAATTTATTTCATTAAAGAATAATAATATTTATATTTTTTGGGCGTATTTTTATAGTAATTCAGTTAATTCCTCTTTCGTATTAACCTTTTCTAAACACGGCATTGCATAATTTGTTATAAATCACCTATCTCAATCAATATTCATTGTATATCGTTAGATGGAAATAGCGAGAACATAAAAATGCTGCTGTAGAAATACCTGCAATATCCTCCGTTCCCTCCTCGAAGCCAACCCAGTTTGATTCATCGTTCACCGTAATAGTCTCTAAGAAGGTAATCCAGAAGTTTTTAATGGCGGAACATAAGCCGAAGGCGGAACAAATTAGGGTGGCATCATAATCTCCTGTAAAGTCTCAAGAGGACTAGGTAGCGACGAGGGTGATGTAATGTTTTTGGACTTAAAGAAATATGACCAAAATAAGATCAGAATCAGAAAGATCAGGCAGAAAATCTAAAAGATCGTGAGAAAAAGGCACTAAAAAGCGGTCAAGAAGGACGTCATCGCGTTAAAGGTGAGATGTAATGGAGATGAAATGTGAGATGTAATCTCACCTTTGTTGGGAAGAGTGCATATCATGGGAGCGAAAGCACATTATATGGATGCCAAAGCTTATTATATGGAAGGAAAAGTCTATCTTCCGTGAGCAAAAGTCCTTCTAATGGAAAAAATTAGGAGATAGAATATCGTTATATCCTGAACCCTTATACACCAATTTGCTCCCCATGGACTAATCCTTCAAGAACCCCTGACCCTGACCCTGAACCCAATTTTCATTGTTTTTCGATAGATTGAAATTGTGAAAACATATAACTGCGGCTGTAAAGATACCTACAATATCCTCCGTTCCCTCCTCGAAGCAGACCCGGTTTGCTTCATCGTCCACCTTGTTAGTCTCTAAAAAGTTTTTAATGTGGAATGGAAGCCGAGGGTGGAACATATAAGCGCGGCATCATAACCTCGTCTCAAGTCTCAAGAGAACTAGGTAGCGGAAAAGGAGGTGCAATGTTCTTTGACACAATAGTAATCAATGCATGAGCGGAAGTTCTATAGAAGTAGACTGTTGCGAAACTTTCGCCAACAGATGCCCCAAAATTTCCAAACTCAAGTTTGACAACTAGATCGGAAAAATCCACCTTTTTTGAGTGGGAGTGTTTGGAATGCGCTGATAACGATGGGGATCAAGAAAACGGGACAGCGGGCGTGCTCAAGTCTCAAAAATTCTTGCGGAGATTTAATTTCTTGGTCGGTGTTAATCCTTCTGTGAAGGTTAGAGCACCGAAGACTGGAAGGAGATTAAAGAAGACCTGCGTAAGGAGATGAAGGGCCCTTAAAATGCGCCATGGAGAAAGTTTTCCTCGTGCTTAATAGAAGTGGTTGCCAGAATATCTCATGACGGATTTCCAACCGGGGTCCGATAAAGTGATGCTATGGGTAAAGACGTCGTAGCCGGTTTTAAATTGTCCATCTTACGGTGGTTAGAGCCCAGCACAGAATAGCAATCGTATAGCATAAGGGAGCAAAACTTTCTCATGCAAGGATTACCTTTCTGCATAGGATAGAAGGATCCGACACCTTTTCGCCAAAATAACTTCCTTCTAGGATTTGTATATCATGCCTTTAGTAGGATTTTGTAAGCCTAAGGATGCTTCGGCGTGGGTTAAAAGTGAGATGCAATGGATGAATATCTCGACGTTTGCACGAAAAAGCCCTGCATTTGTTGGGAAGACTGAATATCAGGGTAACGAATAAACATTATATGGAAGCCAAAGCCTATTATATGGAAGGAAAAGTTCCCCAAATTGAAATTCAATAAAATATAATCTCGCTCAACATTAGTCATTTTTGAAATTTTCAGCCTACCATCACTTAAAAGACACCTAAAAGGCATTTAGAATTTATCCTATAAATATGCACAAATGGTTTAATTAGTTGGACATAAGGTAAGAAATTGAGGTTTTCGATGAAAGTATCAGTTTTAATTGTTTCCTGTTTAAGAAAACATGATCATACGGCATAGGGATCGTGACTAAGAGTTCAGTTTCAGCTGCAAACCTGAAATCCTGTCCTTGTACATTGAAGCTACATTTAAAGGAGTGTAACGTTACTGGGATCTTAATGATAAAAAGGAGCATATACCAGTTAATGATAGCATAGTTGTACTAAATGAATTATTTTCTTACTCTACCTACTCGACAATGCTTAGCACATGTTGGAGCTGTAAGTATATCCTCCAATCATCAAATGGGATATTAGGAGACTCCCCACTAGTCTCGTATATATATATAAATATATGTTTGAAATATTATACCAGAGGGCATAAAGCACCAAGTTCCCCATAATATTAAATTGTGATACAGTTTCCTAGCGGAGGAGATTAATGTTTAATTAGGTGGTATAGACATCAATTGGAGCACCATCACCTTGTTTACGACTAATCATTTAAATAATTTGAAATTAAACGGCATAGTAGTTTATTAGCAAGATTATTGTCTCAGAAACTGGGAGCACTTTGTTCTATCTTAGAATTCTATCACAAGGCAGCAGAATCGCTCAGACGGATAGGTGATAGAATCCCCTCTCCAGCCTCAATAATGCCCTTTTCCGGGAGAAAGAGATACATAACACAACAGGACTCCGAAGGTGGAAATAAGAAAGTATAAAAGAATGGCAGCGATCAAAGGGAACAAGCCGTCACAGCCTAAAAAAACCTTCCTCCGACCAAGAGAAACCCGCCGTCAGCAGAGAAGACGCCAGGTATAGCGTTCTCCGGCAGTCATACTAACTTAGTCGCCGTCAAGTCATCGGACGCCATCTTCAGCAACCGAGAGGACGTTTGGTTACTTGTTTAAGTTTCCAAAGGGACGAGAATTGCGAAGATTAATATATCCTCACCGAATGCGAATACGAAGAAACCTCCGTCTGGCTCCGCTTCCTCGTTGAAGCGGACATAATCTGCGACATCATCCACCGTCTACGTCTCAAAAAAGTCCTCCCAGAAATCTTCGTCGGTGGAATAGAAGCCGTAGCTGGAAGATGTGCTCGCGGTATATCGTGAGGACATTCTCTGGGTTACCGAATTTCCTGAACGAAATCGGTGTGACCTTCACTAATAATCTCCTGAAGGAGGTGCGCAACATCTTGAGAACAAATTTTATTTTAACCTCCACGAGCAACCTTGCCGTGATCGGAATAAAAGAACGTGTCGACCTAACTATCACTTCATTAGTATCAAATTACGTAGCACAGGAATTTTTACTTAGCATAGGGTTGTTGATCCTTCTCAACTCTCTCGGCTTAAGCCAAGGTTTGTGGGATTCCCCTGAGACTTTTGTGTCAATCCTTCACAGGTTCGGCTCAACAGGCCGCCTCCACGCCTGGAAGGAACCTCAGGACCGTGCAGATTAACTTTGAGACATAACTGTGTTCCATGATGTGAGAATATATATATATTACGAAAAGGAGCAGATTTTATATATAAAGAATCTATTGTAGTGCGTTTCGTACAAGGCGAGAGAAAAGGTTTAGTGGTGGCTTTCGGAGTCCCTTGAGGTCCTTTAAGAAACCTTAACAGGCTAGTGGTCCAAATCGGCTACACAACGAAAGGAACTAGCCACATGAGAAAGGGTAGAGAGGGTCGGGAGGGATATGACCGACTAATTTGTTGAATATTATGCATTCCTTATCGGTTCTTCTTTAAAATTGATATTTATTAGGCAGAGATACAGAATGGATATTAGATTTTTAATTTGTGTTTTCAGTGCATTCAGTAGAAAAGGCAATAACTCACAGTGCGTGTCACTCGGAGTTTTCTATACATTCACAATGAAATTAAAAAAGAGATATTTTTGTCATTAAAAAATGATCTTTTAGTTATTTTGGCTTAGCCTTCAGGTTAAGTGAATACAACGCACAGTGCTTGTAACTGGGAGTTTTACCAAAAACGTTTATATTCTGCAGTGAATTAGTATTCCATCATCCCGCACTCCTTGACGGCACCAAGGTGACATATCTGATACTAGTTGCACAACTTGCAACAACAGATGCTCAAAAAATTGCCAAACACAATTCAATGTGAAACAATAGGAATAGACGGTGAGTCCGTATATTTTGAATGCTAGTGCACCAAAATTGGCCTATTTACGGTGATGTGGAAGAGAATTTCAAGAACAATACGTTTGGCTAAGCCAAGGTGTTCATTACACTACTTAATAGCTGTTGAGTCATTCTTCAACTGACCATGATTTGGAAGATGATGTCATTAAGTGGTTAGGGAATGCATTTTGCCATTAAATGATGCAAATTGCCATTAGCGGATAGTTCAAAGGTCAATCCAACAACTTGGTACCACTCCAAATACATTGCCCATCCTCCCCGATACCTTTATCAGGGCAGGAGAGTTCAATTATCTTGGAGGAAATTATAAATATACCCGGCGTTAAATATTATTCATTCTGTACTGATTTCTCTTTAAAATTGATATTTATTAGACACATATAAGAATGTATGTTAGATTTATCATATGTTTTTGATTTGCATTCAGGAGAACAATTTATGTTTCACAGTGCATGAGACAGGGAATTTTGTATTAAATTTTCAATGAAATTAATATAGCGATATTTTTATCATTTGAAATAGACCTTGTAGTTATTTCTGCTTAACCTTCAGGGGAAAAGAAAACCGCTAAAAGTGCTTGGAATTGGGAGTTGCTACGAAAAAAGGTATTCTGACTATTTTCCATGTTATTAGTAGCATTCCAGGGAACCTTGATTCATTCAAAAACTATGAGACGGAACACTTCTGATACCTCCAAAGATGATACAAAGTCTATTCTGTGATGAAGTCTATTAGAGTACAGATAAGAAGTAAAGCCGAAACCGGATTAAATATATGTCGCATCGCAGCCTCTTCTGAGGAGTGAAGCATTTTTGGTAGCAAAAAATGTGTCGTGAATGACACGAAGGAAATCACTGCATTAGCAGAAGTTATATCGAACAAGACTTGGGCATTTTGCGTCATCAGATGCAGAGTAATGGTGTAACCGTGAATACGCATGAGCTCCTTGTGATAGCCCCAAGAGCAAGGATAATTTTCTTGAATATCACATTGTTCATTGTTTGAAAATTTTTTCCCAATAACAATGAGTAGTTTGAGAATGTGGAGAATCTGGTGTGCTGCCTCTCCTAAATGTAAAGGGTGCATGATTTGCGGAATCATTCGGAGTCAATGAGTGACTTCGAGAATCCTCAGCAGGCGAACTGTTCCAAACAGCCACGCAACAACTAGGACATGGCACAAGAGAGAGCTTATGGAGGAATTTTTCAGGATGTAACCCACGTCCTTCAAGGACAAGGAACTCTAGGACATTGGGAGATCCCGATACCACGGCGGGACACAGATTGGGATAGCAATCTGCAAGACTGGTAAATTAAGGTAAGAGTAAAGCAAACAGGCTCAACATCTTCCTCGATTTCTTCCGAAAATTGGGGAAAACCTATGGAAAACACAGTGTGATAAGTAAGTCATTCCCTCTTTGATAGGAGACAAACAGACTTCAAACAGATTAATGTGTACAATATGCACAAAAGTGTTAATCAAGTGCTGCATAATTACGCATTGATGCTTGTAGGTGATGAGAATTGCCTACAATGTCTATTCTGTGAAGAATTCGATTAGAGTAGAGATAAGAAGTAAAGCCGGAATCAGATTAAATGTCTGCCGCATCATAGCCTCCTATGAGGATTGAAGCGAATATGGTAGCAAAAAATGTGGCGTCATGCCGTACGACACGAAGGAAATCACTGCATTATCAGAAGTTAAACCGAACAAGAGTTGCGCATTTTGCGACATCAGATGCAGAGTAATGGTGTGAACGTGAATATGTAACAGCTCCTTGTGATAGCACCAAAGCAAGGATAATATTCTTGAATATCACATTGTTCATTATGTGAATGATTTTTCCGACTAACAAAGAGTAGTTTGAGTATGTTGACAATTTGGTGCGCTGCCTCTCTTAAATGTAAAGGGTGCATGATTTGCGGAATCATTGGGAGTCCAATGAGTGCGTTCGAGAATCCTAAGCAGTCGCACTGGTCCAAAGAGCCACTCAACAACTGGGACGTGGCACAAGAGAGAGCCTATGGGGGAATGTTTCGGGATGTAACCCACGTCCTGCAAGGACAAGGAACTCTAGGTCATTAGGAGCCGATAGCAAGGCGGGACAAAGATTGGGATAGCAATCTGCAAGAATGGTAAAGTAAATTAAGAGTAAAGCAAACAGGCTCAACATCTTCCTCGATTTCTTCCGAAAATTGGGGAAAACCTATGGAAAACACAGTGTGATAAGTAAGTCATTCCCTCTTTGATAGGAGACAAACAGACTTCAAACAGATTAATGTGTACAATATGCACAAAAGTGTTAATCAAGTGCTGCATAATTACGCATTGATGCTGGTAGGTGATGAGAATTGCCTTCAAGATGAAACTTTCAGTATAATTATTTCCTTAAATAATAATTTGAATTGAGTCGTAGAAATTCCTATTGGTAAGAGATAATATTATTTATATTTATTTTGGATATATTGATATAATAATACATGTAATGCCATTTATTTACCTCTCCCTTTATCCATTTTCACGGTATCTCGACAGAGAGGAATAGTTGAAATATGACAATGTGGCTGTGAACATACCTTTATCTTCCTCTACTCTCTTATCGAAGCAGACTTAGTCCGTCTCAACGCCTATGCGTTGATTTGATTCTATCCTCACAATGAAGTCCTCACGGATGATCAGCCTTCTCAAGCATTGCTGATTCCTGTTACAGTGAATCTATTACAAGTATCAAAAGGGAAGGAATTCCTAAGCAACCACCCTAATTAAACATAGGATATTAAGGCAGATGCCGTGGGCGGAATAAATGCCCGCGGCAAATAGACTCCACTCAAGTCTCAAGAGGACTAGGTAGCGGAGATGGTGATGTAATGTTTTTTGACACAAAAGAAATACGACCAGATTCAGATCAGAATCAGACGGATCGGGTAGAAAATCTCGAAGATCTAGAGAAAATGTAGCAGGGCGTTAAAAAGATGACAAGAAGGACGTCATCCCTAAGACGGAAAGACACAGAATTCTTAACATCTCCAAAAGATGCTTCGGCGTGGGTTAAATGTGAGATGCAATAGAGGAATATCTCGCCTTTGTTGGGAAGAGTGCATATCAGGGGTGCGAAAGCACATTTTATTGAAGGGAAAGCTTATTATATCAATGGAAATGTCTATCTTCCGTGAGCAAAAGCCCATCTTATGGAAAAAAGGAGGCCAGGTATGGAGCAAACAGATCTTTAAACGGCGGTAGAAATCTTAGTTAATAAGTCGTTATAAGATAAGAGCATTTAACCATCAAAGACCTTTCTATTCGACGCAAGCCGAGCATACAGTAAAAATGTTTAAAAGAAGCAGTAATATCTCACTGGTATATTCGTTGCTCAAAATTTGACAAATAAGTTGATCATGCGCAATAATAGCAAAATTCCTTTTGTATGTGAAGCTTGTATTATTTACCTATCGTCCATCTAAAGTGATACACTACACTTGTTTTACCTTGTCAAGAGAAACATCCGTAAAAGGAAAGAGATAAAATATCGCTATATCATTAACCATTAAACACCAATTTGCACCCTCTGGATTAATTCCTCAAGTATCCCCGACGAATTTGTGATAAATCGGTAACCAAGGAAGAGAAATCTGCGAAGGTGAACCTCACCGCACCGAATCGGGCTGTGAAGACACCTCCGTCTAATCTCGCTCCTTCATCGAATCATACACAGTCTGCTGCTTCATCCACCGTGTAAAAGATGACCTCACAGAAGTTATTCATGATGGAAAAGGAGCATAAGAGGAAGCTATATAAGAATGACCGTGGCCACAACTTAATAATATGTATAATGTTCATGGTTAATGATGATGCAAGTACTTCAGAAACAATTATAGGTATCAACATACCTTTATGAATTGTCCTTTTTAATATACTGCATAATATATTATGTTATTGATTAACTTTCTCCATCCATTTCTAAATATTTCTAAAAATGTTTTATTTCTTTGATTTATTTTCAGGATCTTTACTGTGTACGTAGTGAGCTGGGAAACCTATTGAAAGCTCTTTTCCATCTGGAAGAAGCGAAGGTAAGGCCTTAGTTCTCACTCGTCCTCTTGCTTACTAAAGGGGCCGCACCTGTAAGTTCTATAATACCACGTTTCATGGCAAATGTCCGTTAATGCATCCAACATTCTCACAAATTATCATCAAATCTGATTTAGTAACATTGTATTGTGTGAGTGTTTTGGAAAGGGAAAAACTTTCATTCGGAAAGACTGGCTCCTTGACAGGCGACACCATGACTTCAGACTTATTTATGTGGACAAAATTCACCAGAGACTGAATCATATGCTGCATAACGCCAGAATGTAGTTAGATGGTGATCAGAATGGCTTTCATGAAGAAACATTAAGTGTGAATTTGTCGTTAAAAAAATAAATTGAATGGAAACGTGGAAATGTATTTCATTAAAGAATAATAATATTTTTATTTCTTTTGGGTATATTTTCACAGTAATTCAGGTATACTCCCGTTTTTAAATTGACCGTTTTTAGACACTGCATATCATATTTCGTTATAAATCACCTCTCTAAAACAATTTCATGGCGTTTCCATAGAGACAAATTTTGAAAACATAAATATGCGGCGATGAAGATACCTCCAATTTCCTCCGCTCCCTCCTCGAAGCAGATCCAAATTGCTTCTTCGTCAACCGTGTCAGTCTCTAAGAAGGTTTACTTGAATTTTGTTTTGGTGGAAGAGAAGCCGTTGGTAGAATAAATTTCCAGGGCATCTTATCCTACTCTCAAGTCTCAAGAGGACTAGGTAGCAGAGAAGGTGATATGATGTTTTTGAAACAAAAGAAATACGAGCAGAATCAGATCACAATCAGAAGGATTAGGTATAAAATCTCGAAGATCGAGAGAAAATGCAGCAAGGCGCTAAAAATCAGACAAGAACGACGTCATCCATAAGAGGAAAAGACGCAGAGCCCTAAATATCTCCGAAGGATGCATTGGCATGGGTTAAAGGTGAGATGTAATGTGTGAAAATCTTGCCTCTGTTGGAAAGACTGCGTGTCATGGGAACGAATGCACATTATATGGAAGCCAAAGCCTATTATATGAAAGGAAATTTCTATCATATGGAAAAAATTAGGCCAGGTATGGAACAGATCTTCAAACGGCGGAAGAAACATCTGTCAGGTATATCAAGCAACTTGGTACCTCTCCAAATACCTCGCCCATCCTCCCCGATCCCTTTATCGGGACAGGAGAGTTAAATTATCTTATAGGAACTCATAAACATTTGCCGGCGTTGAGTATTATTCATTCTTTACTGGTTTATCTTTAAAATTGTTATTTATTAGACACAGATAAGAATGAATGTTAGATTTATCATATATATTTGCTTTGCATTCAGGAGAACAATCTATGTTTCACAGTCTATGAGGCCGGGAATTTTCTATAAAATTTTCAATTAAATAAATAATAGAGATTTTTTATCCTTTAAAATAGATCTTGTAGTTATTTTTGCTTAACCTTCAGGTGAAAAGAAAACAGCTAAAAGTTCTTGGAATTGGGAGTTGCTTCCAAAAAAAGGAATTCCAATTATTTTCCATGGTATTGATAGCATTCCAGGGAACCTTGATTCAGTCAAGAAAATGAGAGACAGAAAATTCTGATACCTTCAAAGATGATACAATGTCTATTCTGTGAAGAATTCGATTAGAGTAGAGATAAGAAGTAAAGCCGGAATCAGATTAAATGTCTGCCACATCACAGCCTCCTATGAGGATTGAAGCGAATATGGTAGCAAAAAATGTGGCGTCATGCCGTACGACACGAAGGAAATCACTGCATTAGCAGAAGTTTAATCGAACAAGAGTTGCGCATTTTGCGGCATCAGATGCAGAGTAATGGTGTGAACGTGAATACGTAACAGCTCCTTGTGATAGCCCCGAGAGCAAGGATAATATTCTTGAATATCACATTGTTCATTATGTGAATGATTTTTCCGACTAACAAAGAGTAGTTTGAGTATGTTGAGTATTTGGTGTGTTGCCTCTCCTAAATGGAAAGAGCACACATTTGCGGAATCATTGGGAGTCCAATGAGTGATTTCGGAATACCTCAGCAGACGCACCGTTCCAAAAACCCACGCAACAACTGGGACATGGCAAAAGAGAGTGCTTATGGAGGAATTTTTCAGGATTTACCCCACGTCCTGCAAGGACAAGGAACTCTAGGACATTGGGAGATCCTGATACCAGGGCGGGACACAGATTGGGATAGCATTCTGCAAGAATGGTAAAGTAAGGTAAGAGTAAAGCAAACAGGCTCAACATCTTCCTCGATTTCTTCCAGAAATGGGAGAAGACCTATGGAAAACACAGTGTGATAAGGAAGTCATTCCCTCTTTGATGGGACACAAAGATACTTCAGACTGATTTATGTGCACAATATTCACAAAAGAGTTAATCAAGTGCTACATAATTACACATTGCTGTTGGAATGAGATGAGAATTGCCTTCAAGTTGAAGCTTTCAGTACAATTATTTCCTTAAATAATAATTTGAATTGAGTCGTAGAAATTCATATTGGTGAGAGATGATAATATTTATATTTATTTTGGATATATTGATATAATAATACATGTAATGCCATTTTATTGACCTCTCTCAATCCATTTTCACGGTATATCGACAGAGAGGAATAGTTTAAATATGTCAATGTGGCTGTGAACGTACCTTTATCTTCCTCTACTCTCTTATCGAAGCAGACTTAGTCTGTCTCATCGCCTATACTATGATTTGATTCTATCCTCACGATGAAATCCTCACGGATGATCAGCCTTCTCAAGTATTGCTGATTCCGGTTACAGTGAATCTATTATAAGTATCGAAAGAGAAGGAATTCCATTGCAACCACCCTAATTAAGCATACGATATTATTTACCTATCGTCCATCTAAAGTGATGCACTACACTTGTTTTACCTTGTCAAGAGAAACATCCGTAAAAGGAAAGAGATAAAATATCGCTATATCATGAACCCTTAAACACCAATTTGCACCCCCTGGATTAATTCCTCATGTATCTCCGACGAATGTGTGACAAATCGGTAACCAAGGAAGAGAAATCTGCGAAGGTGAACCTCACCGCACCGAATCGGGCTGTGAAGACACCTCCGTCTAATCTCGCTCCTTCATCGAATCATACACTGACTGCCGCATCATCCACCGTGTAAAAGATGACCTCACAGAAGTTTTTCACGATGGAAGAGGAGCATAAGAGGAAGCTAAATTAGAATGGCCGTGCCTACAACTTAATAATATGTATAATGTTGATGGTTAATGCTGATGTATGTGCTCGTGAAACAATTATAGGTACAAAAATACCTTTTTTGAACTGACCTTTTTAATATACTGCATGATATATTACGTTATTGATTAACTTTCTCAATCCATTTCTAAATATTTCTAAAAATGTTTTATTTCTTTGATTTATTTTCTGGATCTCTACTGCGTAAGTAGTGACCTGCGATACCTATTGAAAGCTCTTTTCCGTCTGGAGGTAGCGAAGGTAAGGCCTTAGTTCTCACTTGGCCTCTTGTAAATAAAGTGACCGCGCCTGTAAGTTCTATAATACCACGTTTCATGGCAAATGTCCGTTAATGCATGCAACATTCTCACCAATTGTCTTCAAATCTTATTTAGTAACATTTTATTGTGTTTATGTTTTGGAAAGGAAAAAACGTGCATTAGGAAAGACTGGCTCCTTGACAGGCTACACCATGACTTCAGACTTATTTATGTGGACAAAATGCTCTAGGGAGTGAATCATATGCTGCATAACGCCAGAATGTAGTTAGATGGTGATCAGAATGGCTTTCATGGGGAAACATTAAGTGTAAATTTTTCGTTTAAAGATAATTTGAATGGAAACGTGGAAATTTATTTCATTTAAGAATAATAATATTTATATTTTTTGCCGTATTTTTATAGTAATTCAGGTAAGTCCTCTTTTGTATTAACCTTTTCTAAACACTGCATATCATAATTTGTTATAAATCACCTATCTCAATCAATTTTCATTGTATTTCGTTAGATAGAAATAGTGAAAACATAAAAATGCTGCTGTAAAGATACTTGCAAAATCCTCCGTTCCCTCTTTGAAGCAGACCTCTTTTGATTCATCGTTCACCGTGTTCGTCTCTAAGAAGGTATACCAGAAGTTTGTAATGGTGGAACAGAAGCCTAAGGCGGAACAAATTAGGGTGGCAACATAATCTCCTGTAAAGTCTCAAGAGGACTAGTTAGCGACGAGGGTGATGTAATGTTTTTAGACATAAAGAAATATGACCAAAATAAGATCAGAATCAGACGGATCAGGTAGAAAATCTAAAAGATCGTGAGAAAATGGCACTAAAAAGCGGACAAGAAGGACGTCATCGCGTTAAAGGTGAGATGTGATGGATGATCTCGTCCTTGTTGGGAAGAGTGCATATCAGGGGATCGAAAGCACATTAAATGGAAGCCAAAGCTTATTATATGGAAGGAAAAGTCTATCTTCCGTGAGCAAAAGTCCTTCTAATGGAAAAAATTAGGAGATAGAATATCGTTATATCCTGAACCCTTAAACACCAATTTGCTCCCCATGGACTAATCCGTCAAGAACCCCTGACCCTGACCCTGAACCCAATTTTCATTGTTTTTCGATAGATTGAAATTGTGAAAACATATAACTGCGGCTGTAAAGATATTTACCATATCCTCCGTTCCCTCCTCGAAGCAGACCCGGTTTGCTTCATCGTGCACCGTGTTAGTCTCTAAGAAGTTTTTTATGGTGGAATGAAAGCCGAGGGCGGAACATATAAACGTGGCATCATAACCTCCTCTCAAGTCTCAAGAGAACTAGGTAGCGGAGAAGGAGGTGCAATGTTCTTTGACACAAAGGAAATCACTGCATGAGCGGAAATTCTATAGAAGTAGACTGCTGCGAAACTTTCGCCAAAAGATGCCCTAAAATTTCTAAACTCAAGTTTGAAAACGAGATCGGAAATTTCCACCTTTGGTGAGTGGGAGTGTTTGGAATGCGCTGATTACGATGCGATCAAGAAAACGGGACCGCGTGTGGGCTCAAGTCCCAAAAATTCTTGCGGAGATGGAATTACTTGGTCGGTGTTGATCCTTCTGTAAAGGTTAGAGCACGGAAGAAAGGAAGAAGAGTAAAGAAGACCTGCATAAGGCGAAGAAGGGCACTTAAAATGCGCCGAGGAGGAAGTTTTCCTCGTGCTTAAAAGAAGTGGTTGGCCGAATATCTCATGACGTATCACCAACCGGGGTCTGATAAAGGGGTGCTATGGGTGAAGACGTCGTTGCCGGTTTGAAATCTTCCATCTTTCGGTGGTTAGAGCACAGCTCAGAGTAGCAATCGTATAGCATAGGGAAGCAAACGTTTCTCATGCAAGGATTTACTTTCTGCATAGGATGAAAGGATCTGAGAATTTTTCGCCGAATTAACTTCCTTCTAGGATTTGTTTATCATGCCTTGCGTGAATGTAGTAGGAAAGTATACTTAAATTTGGCCGGAGCTCCTTGGTTGAGAATGACTAAATATTTACGGGAAGATATGCAATGATTCAGGAGAAAATACTTTTCTCGGTGTATTTCACCTGTCTTGACATGTAAGAGTGATACTTGTGTGTAAAATTCAGCGTTCTCGCAGCGTCTTCACACTATGGAAAGGAGAATGGAGAGAGGTATGATCCGGATCTCAAGAAGAGACAAAATACGAAACACCCGGCTGAGGATGAACTCCGAAATGATAGACTTCATATACAAGGAGAAATCACTAAAATACAGATGCGCTAAACAAGTATTCATAAAAAACGGCAAACGTTGGACACCTGCAGTTAAGAACTGGGCACCAAGGGATGTGATGAGACCAAGTAGAAGAAAAAAAATTAGATTGTATGAAGATGTTAATTTGCTGTTGAAAAGGTCTCGGTAATGATATTTTGGTTTCTCCGACCTTACTTTTGCATGAAAACTTCACAGACCTTGCTATGAGACACAAAGCGAGCATATAGTTAACATGTTAAAGAGAAGCTGAATTTTCTCTCTTGTTTTGCCCAAAATTTGACAAGTTATTTGATAATATGCAAAAACTGCTAAATTCCTTATTTAAAAGAAGCATGTATAATTTTCCTGTCGTTCTTCTAAAGTGATACACCACGCTTCTTTGGCCTTGTCAAGAGAAACGATCGTAATTCGAAATAGGTAATTATCATTGTCTCTTGTACCCTTAAAAACCTTCTTACTCCCTCTGGATTTATTCTATAATAAACCCCTGACGAACATGTGACATAGGGGAATCAAAAGAAGAAAAATCTGCGATGCTAACCTCACCGCATCGAATGTGGCTGTGGAGAAACCTCCGTCGAAGCAGACCCAGTCTGCATAATCGTCCACCGTCTCAAAGAAGACTTCACAGAAGTCTTTGTAGTTGAAAGAGAAGGGAAATATGAAAGAGGATCATAAGCGGAAGAGTAGACATGCACAACTCATTAATTTAATTTTTGTTATATTACTCAATTAATTCAGAGTTTTTTCTCAGTGTTATCTCAAAAGACTCGGGAAATTTTATTTGTATGTAATTCAACAAATTGAGAAGCACTGTTGAGAGGGTGTGTGATACAAAATTTGAAGCATCCAATCCCAACGATTGTTTTTGTGTACTCCCTTTCTTTCCTATATCATTCATACAGTTGTATACGAATATTGAAAACAAATTTAAACAGCTACGAGGAATTGATTTGGTGGAACTGTGCGGAAAAATGTAAATGTATGTTTTAAGTGTCTTTTCATTGTACTATTACTATAAATATGTAAACACTGTGATGTAATTGACGATCAAATTTATTATCCTTCGTGTTATGGAACCGAGCCTCGACTCACGTGCCTTCCCTTGGAAAAGACAACATTACGTATATATTTTTATAAGTACCATGGAATAAATTCGCTTTTTGGAAAATAGATATGCCGGGTCTCGAATATTCAGAGAAAAAGGCATTTTTTAATATATATGCGTCTTTTTAGGTACCAAGAAGAGGAGCATCATGAGGCTCGCTTGCCCGACCGGCTCCTCACGCCCAGAAGGAGCCTCGAGAGAGAGGAGATTATCTTTGAGTCATCACTCGGATCGAAGGTGTGCAAGTAAACACAGTCGAAAAGGAGCAGATAACTGATATGCAACATTTGGTGTGGACACCAGATATAATGCAGTGTACATGCCTCTTTGCTCCTCGTGCATGGTGAGGAAAGAGAATATGTGAAATCCTTTGGAGTCCCCAGAGGTATATACAGGGCGAGCCTCGACAGTCTCCTTGCCCACACCTGCCCCCAACGCATAGAAGAGCCTTCAGAGGCTCAGCTTTAACTTCAAAACTTCAGCTTTGAGAAGTCATGGAGATAAAATTATGAAAGTCTCTCAAATTAACAATGAACTGTTTGATTGATTGAATGAATATTCTTGCTATTGCTTTTCAAAGAGAATTACAGCGGATACCGGTTGAGAAAATACCACCATCATCTTTTCTACGCTTTATGGCTACCATTTAACTTTTGGTTTCATAATGATGACACCTCAACTCAACCTCCTAATAATTAGAAATGCTAGAGAACGGAAAGTTAAACCTCCAATCTTGAAATGGAATAAAAAGAGACTCCCTACTATTATCGTTTAAATGTATGTATAAATACATGTATTGAAGTTAATGTTTCAAAATGCATTGTGCCCAAATTTCCTTAAAACATTAATTTGCGGTTCAGTTGCCTAGATGAAGAGATTTGGAGGTCGCTTTGCCGCTGTCTGGAGCATCTTGCAACCTTACCCACGAAGAATCCTTTCAAAAAGTTGAAATTTAATATCACGGTATTTTAGTTATTATCGTCTCAGAAGGTGGGATTACAAGGTTTGAGTCCCAGTCATGTAACTATTCATCACATCTTTTCCGAATCGAATCCGCCTGGAAAACTCCACTACATAACATTATGTATTCAACAAGTTATCTTTAAGCAACTGCTAATCTTGTTTTTATTCTCTCACTTTCCCCAGAGCAGGGTCAAAAATATGTGATATGAAAATGTGTATAAACCATCAATCGATGTCATCTCAAATGAAATATAACAGTAAAATGTTACATAAAAGCATATTGATAACACAAATTTCAAGTCGGCATCATATAGAAAGGGTCCTCAAAAGAAAAAAGGATTTAATATATTATTTAAATTGGCTGCAGTTTATCCTTCCGGCATCCAACCCGGGTTTATTTGATACTTAAAATCGTCTAATATATGAGAGCATGTTGGCTCTGAAGGAAAAAGGTAAACATTTCATCTTATACCTCCTCAAATTACAAAAAGAAAATAAGGTCGAAGTAGTGTAGAAGGAGTAGCTTCTTGTTTTTCAACGCTGAAGAAGAGTTTCACACCTTAATTGCAATTCAATAATACATTGCGCGTAAAACAGTCATTGAAATAATAAAAATCGCATGGAAAACTCTTCAGAAAGAGTTATCTCACATGGAAGCTAGTCATGCGGAAGATCAGACGAAGGGAATAAAATAATAGAGAAAATATAGTTGCATAACTTTCGAAATAATGGGCATCGCCAATTCTGACAAAACCGCAAATACCATTGCCAGAGTGTTTGCGGGACACATCCTTTTCAGTACCCAAATACCTCCTAACCGATCTGGGTGTAAACATCTCCTCTCCGGTCGAATCTTCGTCAGTTTCACTTTTATATGATAATACAGGATTCAATTCCTGCTATTTGAGAACACTTGCTTAGCAAGGACATCCAATGAATGCTATTTCAAAATAAGTATAATTTTTAAAATGTTTTGTTGTCGTCAATATTCAATTGAGCTGGAAGTAATATGAAGATAGCAAATCTTTGGTCTCTTCGTAGCGAATAAAGAGGAATCTGCTTCTAACTTACAGCAACTGCCAAAATATTACACCTTACTATGTTCTGAAAACGTCCCAGCAATCGCTGGTATCGGTTTACATTAGACCTCACGATACGAGCCATCCTAACGTTGGGCCATCCGGTGTTTCCAGGCCCATTATTTCAAAGCCCCTAATCTTATGCACATACAACTACGCCGTTCAATTTTTTTATTGGGAGATGTAAATGGATATCGTCTCTGACGGCATCTTCTGCAGCCGGGAGAGCGTCGCCGAAAACAAAGCAACTCTTCAAGAAAACCGATTAAATACCTAATAGTGGTGATTAGAATCGTCAACAGTTCGATATCTACAGTTAAGAACTGGATTTCAAGAGATGTAATGAAGCCAAGAAGAACGCCAAAGGTGATTTCATTTTTGTCGAAATTTCGAAACTTTGAGGCTAAAATTCTTACAGAAGATATATTTTGATTTCGAAAAAATATTGCATCCGTAATTTCCATATGGATGGGCCACTTTTTCCAGGTATTACATTTCTATCAGAAAAAAGTGGCAAAACGCTCCACCCTATTATACACTGAGGTATGATAATGTAATTCATCAAATATTAGCCCTGCAACACAAACTTCTGATTGACAGTGCGCCTTATTAAGTATACAGATTTGTAGGCAGATACAGTAGGCAGATTTGGAAAATGAAAATTATGAACTCTTCTAGATCCGATCAGTAATAACAGAGAGAACTATACTTGTGAATAAGCCAGACATTATTCTCACTTAAAAAGAAGGAATAACACACATTCCTCATAGATATAACCACTCCAAATATACATAATTTGCATCGGTTGCATGACGGTAAATTAAACAAATATGCACTACTTGCTGAAAAGATTAAAAAACATGGAAGCAAGACCAGGCCATCATTCTTACATTTTTTTATGTTCGCAACAGTCGTAGTACCAAAAACGTTTCCAAAATTTCTGTCAAGAATTAGTATGCCCATTAAAACCTTAATCAAAATCCAAAAACCAATCCTTTTCCGTGTATGCAGCATAGTTAGGAAATTTCTTAAGATGCCCATAGTTTAAAACAGGAATAAAACTTCTAAAATATAGCAATACAACAATGAAAAATAAAATAAATTAAGCGAGCATAATCCCTATGATGAATTACACCCGAAATAGGTGAATATTTTCGTTCTATTTTGACTGAGAAATGAAAAATTCGATAATAATAGTTCGTCTTTATTTGGGCGAGATATATAATCGAAATATGTGTAACCCCAGGATACATACCCGTACTAAACGAATAAAGGGGTAATAACCTCCTGTTTGCTCGTGATTCTTTTGTATTATTTTCATTTCCCTTCCTTATATTTTTCCTTTTTTCTCTTATATACTACAGGGATATATTTACATTCTAGTACCCTGTAACTGATCGAATTCCCTAAATACTTCAACGAAATAATCTTCAATCACGGAGATCTTTACTTCACATGTACTTCAACTTCGACGAAGGACGGTTTCATACATTCCATAGCTTTTGGTAATCCTTTGAAATTTATTTTACTTATTATAATAACTCTCCTCTTCAACTCGATTAATTCTTAATTAGTCGCATATTTTGACAGCTCTGACATGACGGTGCTAAAAAGTCGTATAGTTAATGATGGCATCTCTTTTATTATCTCCTATCCACGTCCATCTCCTAGTTCTGCAGATAGTCCACGGTAGAGCATAACTAAGTACATCCGGGCGCTCCTAAACCCCCTACCGCCACAGCAAGGCGCTCTGTTACTCATTGAGCAATTTAGTCTGTGCAGTACTAATAAGCCATCTCAGTAATCATATAAAATCTTCTCAATCATTCATTATTCCTACAAGTTGGTCATCGCAAAAACTATTTTATTTAACGGAATTAACCCAACCTTTAACTGCTGAATATTTTTTTCAATTTAATGTGCTTTTAATATTAAATTTTCACATTGAAATGATCAATTATCGCTTAATGCTGTTTATTTTTTCTGCGTACAAGAAGTTTTCAGATTTAATGGATATATCACAGTTAGTTTAACTATTGCTCATGCATACCTGAACTCATGCATAGAAAAAGGATACCAAAACGTAATTACGTCTAAAGAGGTGCATGGAATCATTGAAAGAGCTAAAAACGCATAAAGAAATTGAATCCGGCAAACTTCGGGTTTTTACCACGCATTTCTAGAAAAACTCATTTAACTTGACTATGAGTGGGGGAAGAACATGGTGGTCATAAAATCTATCCACCCTTGGGTCTTAGGACTCTTCCCCTGTTTTCAGTATTGCTATCCCTTGAATTTCAAACTTCTGAAAATTGTTGGAACTACTAGCCGTTATCGAGATAAGCTGTAAATCTATGAATCTTTAAACTAAGTTATCTTATAAAATAATTATAGTTTATGAATTTAAAGTTTAAAAAGGTAAATCTTTCCAAACGCATCATTGAGTGCTTGGAACAATATTCAGAGTGCTTTTAAATATAAATCTTCTCAAATTGAAGGAATTGGAAATGAGGACTTCTATAAGACATTAACTTTGTATCGCAAATTTTTTGTTAGACTTTAAAAGGTATGTATTTACTATTGCGAGGTTTTTAAACTAGAAACCGATGACTAACCACAATAAAGTATAAGTTAATGATCAACTATGATACATTACGTTGGACTGGATCTTCTGGAATATGAACGCAGAAATGAGAAATTCCTTTAAATATTAAATCATAAAAGTAAAATTAATACTTAAATAAAATTGCAAAAAGAAAACAAATACATTTAACATTTTATATCCATTACCTAAATTCTCAAATGTACGTCTATGAAGATGCATCACCATTAATTATCAACAAATGAAGAAATCGTTCCCGTAATGATTGAAACGTTTAATTAAAATAGCTCGATCATACTACAGAATTAGAAAAAAAGATAGTCGAAGTTTCTCAAAGAAATCAACCCATCCAAATAAATGAATATGCAATTTTATTTGGACTTGAGTTAACGAAACTCGTACGATTTTTTGAAGATGCTTTTGTTCATATTCATAGACGTAAATCGATGTCTGGAACTCTCAAATTCATGTTTTCTAGTACCTGGGAAATGCTGCTAATGCAGGGTGCGGCAGAACCAATTAATCAGTTTTGAGAGTATATAATTGGGTATATGATAATACAAAACCGTTTGTTCTTTATATACCCAGATTTCTTTTTTATAACTCCTCAAAACACTCGAAAATACTTAGTCTGTTTTGCCGCACCCTGTAGTATTTAAAATTAAAAAGAACCATTGGTTAGGAAAAAATCATGAAGGTTCAACGTAATATGACATAAGACGGAAAATTAAATGTCTATAATAATATATTGTGGAGATATATGTATACATAAAATAATGATCAGATTTTCGTGATGATACTGAAGAATATTTCTTACCTTTGATGTGGATTGGCTTTTACCCTGTTGTTCAACGTGGGAACGATCCATCATAATAGTACTGCTCTCATGTTTCTTTAATGCCCTCGTTGATTATTGAAGTCCATTCCATTCATGAAAATATAAATAAATTTCCTGATTAGGCAACTCTTCCCTTACAAACATGTTACACTACTATGTGAAGCCCTCCCAATGTGCATACTAACTTCTTTAAATAAACGCCAGTGCCAGAGGTTTAAATTAGATATATGATAAGTGTCTGTGAGGAAAAATATTCCAGCTCTAAGAAAGTCAAAGTAAGGTCATGATATCATTAATCATTCTGCTCGTAAGTGTGCACCTGGCAGTAATAATGCCTTAATGATATATATACTCTTTCAGCTCGTCTTTCAATAAAAAATTAAGATAATTTAGAGCTTGTACTTATTATCTATTCTTAAACTTTAAGCTCATTATCGGCTCGGCCGAAGTTGCAGGGGTCGCATAACACCGCTTGCATCTTCCGCAAACATATCCGCATATGTTATAATATTATATTATTACTAGCCGAAGCGCCCGTTTATTCTTAACGGGGAATAAAGAGGAAGATTATATTTGTTTTCCTTGTATAGAAGTGAATCTAAAGTATATCATATTTGACTCGTTAAATGGCATGCTATCTATAACTGAAATTTTCTGTGAAAATACCAATATCATATGAAAGCTCTCACAATTTGTTGCCAAAATCTATATTGTAAACAATGAATATGAATTTTATAAGAACATTTCCTATAAAACTTGTCACGAGCTCATAGAACTATTTCTTTTCAAGCATGGCACTTCCGTACAATTGACACGTAAATACCCGTTGCAGACAACCAAAATTCCAAGCTATTCTTACGATACACGAAAATGCATGAGCAAGGATTCATGCACCAATGCACCAATCGCATTGGTCGTCAGGGGGACTGGTTATTTACAACCTCCAAAATTTTGTAAAATTTTCGCGTATTTTGTCAAAATTCTTATAATTTCAAATCAAAAACAAAATTTCATGACCATAAAAAATTTTTATTCAATTTCCGTTCTTGAAGTGCTTGTCTCGACTCTGCATGAATGTTCCTTCTAATGTAATTTTTCAAAATTAATAAAGCCTGCAACCGATGAAAGTGAAGTTTACATGTATTCCTTATGGAAATCTATCCGAGCGATCTTGGTTCGAACCCAGAAAAATTATCGATTACAAATACAACGGTATTTCTTTCCTGATCCCAGAGAACACATGTTCAAAGTTTGACACATATCGGGCAAATGGTGTGGACTCCAATGCAAGACACACACAGAAGTTCTGTGTTATATGTATAGACAAGACATCTAACTTCCCTCATCAGTAAGCTGGTAATGTACCCTTTCTGAATGTAACTGCTGGTTATCTTCTTACAGAAAATTTCTCGTTATCCATATAATATATCGTCCTCTTTAATCATCAGCTATGTGAGCTAAAGTCCCCGAGTATTTTTACGGGATAACGCATGAACTCGGATTCAACAATGGTCGTCAGGGGGATGAGTGGTTTAAAACCTCGAATTTTCACAATATTTTCGTAAATTTTACCGATACTCTCGCAAATTCGAATCGGAAGTAAGATTCCATGAACAAAATAAGAATCTACATTCGATCTTCTTTCACTCGGTTTTTGTCTCGATAACGTGCGACTATCCCGTCTAATTTAATTTTTCAAAATAAATAAACACTGTATGCGATAAAAATGAGTTTTACAAGTATTAAGGAAAGGGTTGAGGTGACTTTGCACGTAAGGGCGTGCACCCAGGAAAATTCCCAAGGAAAAACGGACTTGAAAAAAGTCTGACAGGGCCGGGAATCGATCCTCTAACCGGGAGACTGCCTTACCCATCCAGGCTACCCGACCAGAACTTATTGATATTGCTAAATTTATATTTATTTCATTAAATTTATTTGTGTAACTCAGTCGTTATTGCTACCTTTCAAATAAATTGTATTCAGAGCACTTCCTTACATTAAGATTGATCATTTTTCGCACCAAGCTTGAATAAAAACTAAATCATTGGATAGGGAATTTTGAACTTCCTCGTTTATTCCATTTCTCTATATCACCAAGTCATCCGCAAATATCCTCACACTCCTACTAATCCCGTCGCTCAAGCCGTATACAATAAGAACGTCATGGAACGCCATTTAATAAAAACGAGCTTCGAATGAAAGTAAAGTTTTACAAATAACGCAGTTTCGGTCTTATCTTTCGGTCATTGCATCTTATTTCACCTTTTCTTTACATTTATCCGTTAATATTGAATACGTTCATCATTTCTGTAATCTATGGTGAATGGAAGATCAAAACGCAAGCACTTCCAAGAAGATAGTAACGACTCGAAAACAAGAAGACATGCAGGATTGACCGTGGCGTCACTGGGATTGTTTTTTAAAACAATTACGAGTTTCTTCGAACGAATGGGTGGGGGAGAGGCCTGTTTCGTCTAGACTGTCGACTTCCAGAGAGAGCGACGAGAGATGACTCATGCTCTGGGGTTGAGTAGTAAAAACACAAATCGGCACGAACAGCATTCGAGATAATGAGATAGCTATGGTTATGACTTCCTTCTTCTAAGTAAAGTGGGTTACTCAATTCTCGGTTTATCGAAATTGAGAAACGTTCATACCCCATACAGAATAAACTCGGAGAATAAGGCGCGCGTAAAAGGTGTATTTAGACGAAACTGCGCGTCTTAACATGACCTACTTTCCCAAATAAATACATATGGGGATAAAATAAGTATCGGATAATACAATCTTGAAGTTCGGATCCAAAAATATATCGCTCCGGAATTACAGAAATGTGGTACTTAGCCCAACTGCCAGAATTTATTGTCCGAACTACACTGGGGGAATGAAAAAACGAAATAGAATATCAGAATGATGCTGAATGCAAGTATAGAAAGTTGAGTAATGCAGAAATGGGTAGTAAAAACGTTTAATGTAACATTCCTAGGCACATCTCACGGATCAATTAATGAATAAATCCCTTTCACATATATCACAGGAGTATCACATCGAGATATCCCCAACAAAATCTTATAGACTATTCTAGAAGTAGATAAAAATTATTTTCTCGCTATTTAGGTTAAATACTCGAAAATCACAATAAGTAGTACTTATATTATCGTTGAAAAAAATTACATCAGGATCAGAAATACGATCAATATATCCAACAAAATTATTATTACCTAGGTTAACGCAGAAGTTTTGCTCAGATATAGCTAAATATTAACAAAACGATGAGAATGAAATTTTTATGATTCGAAGTACCGAGAAATGTTTAAAAGAAACCAAACAACGTTCAATATGTATTACAGTTCGATCCATTCAAATTATTGAATAGAACAAAGATTACGACGTACAAAAAAGACTCAGACTTAGAAATTGGTTTAGAAAAATCTTAGAAATATCAATTAACTAACTCTTTCGTAACAAATCTGAGTGAATTGCATGGAAATCTAAAATATCATAAAAATAAAAATATACTTCAAAAAGGTATTTTCAAACATGACGTTTTCCTTGAGCGAATTTCACACGGAAAAGTATGAATGTTTGTAGAATTACATAAATTTACCATTTGATAACTGCCAGCTCAGCAATTAAAAAAATAGGTTAAATGTAGTCTAAGAAACAAAAGACTACAATTCCGTTAATAATAACTTGTTAGTGAATCAGAATAATTTTCGTATACAGATAGAAGAATGAAACATGTTAAAAGGAAAACCTGAATACAAATAGAAACAAATAATATAATAGATCAACTTACGTAAATGTTTCAATGGCCGTATAGCGATTCTAGATGACGCCAATTTCCTTCTCTTCTTCGGTGAATGCATGATGATGAAGTTTCTGTATTACCAAAACGAAGAAATTGAATTAATGATTACATTTATTGAATCGTGCTCAAAAACAAATAACCAAATGCTATTCAAACATAAATTGCATCCGATATGCTATATAATGTTAGTTCTCCGATTCCTGGATTTTTCCTCTAAAACACTTCCGCAAAACACATTAATATACGAGATATATACAAAATATTATAATAGATCAACTTACGTAAATGTTTCAATGTCCGTATAGCGATATTATATGACGCCAATTTCCTTTTCATCTTCGGTGAATACATGATGATGAAGTTTCTGTATTACCAAAGGGAAAAAATTTAATTAATGATTTTATTATTGATTTATACTATAAAACAAATAACCTAATAACATTCGATAAAAAAATCGTATCCGATATGCTCTAAGGCGTAAGCTCTCCGAATCCTGGATGATTCCACTAAAATACTTTCACAAAACACAGGCATCTCTTTAAGCAGATACCACAAAACTTTTAAAGTAATGCAAAATTAAATAAGTTCTTCTTAGCAAATATTAGATCAACTTACGTGAAACTTTTTAACCTCGCCGAGGAAGCACAAATGAAGGAACACACATGAAAGATCGCACAACTGCCTCTCTCTCCACGTCGAACTTTACTGAAAGCTTCACCGCAGTTTATTCTTATCCGACCAATGGCGTCATCTCTACACCGTCGTCACACAGCATCCACCAACTGCGTTGAGCGAGACCCCCTACTTCTAAGGCGGAGAACGGAGAAAAGCAGGGGAGGGTGATCGAAAAGGCACGCCATCTTTTCGAAAGCGAATCGTATAAATAATTGAATGTAAGTATACAAATAAATTTCTTCTAAGACTCTTAACATAGTCTCTTATATGTGACTTCATTCTTTCGATATTTATCGGAAACACATTTTTATCAGATCATGTCCACTGTTTCAACTCCATGCAAATTTAAAACTAAAAAAACAATGAAATAGGAATCATTTTTCTAAATTTGATTAATGGAAAATTAAATTTGGATATTCACATCAATGCTGAAACCGTATAGGGTAGATACCATGTCATCAAATTACGGGGTTTTTCCTAAAGAGTTAAAACCACAGTGAGGTGTGGGCTCAAATTGATAAAATGATAACATATATTTCCATACTATGGAGGACTTTGTTTAGTTTCGTCTCGTGTAGTTAATGTAATCGAAGTAAAGTAAATCCAAGGAAACTCTCCACAGTACCACATCAGCTAATAAAAAAAAATTCGGGTGGCAGATAATTTAATTCGCCGAAACGTTAAAAATGCATCGCTGCACTCGAATCCCAAGAGATTTATTTTGTTGTTTCAAACTCTATCAAAACTTAACTATATCTATGCGGAAATTTCGAGCATTGACAATGAGTTAGAATCTAAAATTTTGCAGTATTTTTCTATGGAACTTTAGTAAGAATTCGCGTTGTCAGTGGCCCTGCGTTTTAAGGTCGACTAAACGTATAAGGGTATAACGGATAGTTAGAAGACTTCGGCGCCGGTAACCGATTCTTACGTTTGCGTGTATCCTATTCTGAATACAAGTTAGGAAATTCATAAGTAGTTTTTGACTCTTTCCTAGCATAGTTATTTTGCGGAAGGACACGCTGTCACTTTGCCTAAAAGTGCAAACAAAATTCTCATTGTAAACAGCTATCTAATCATTAATTATAAGTTCAACAGTGTAAGGTGACGAAATATCGAAGGACTGTAAAGTAAGAGGATGCTGATATCACATATCGAAGACTTAACAGTAGTAAAAAGAGCAATAGTTTGCAGATTAGCACCGTTTTCTTACGGTACCTTCTCATCTAATGGTTATCTATCAAAACGTTTACCCGAGCGAAGGCAGAAGGTGGTTTGTTAAAAGCATAAGTATTCACTCTCTGTTTTCTTTCTCCGCTCATCTCCGCTTGCATTTCCCTATTTCGTAATATTTTATCAGTCCCGACAAAGCAAAGCAGCGAGGCCATTGCATCGCACTGAGCAAAATTTGAAAACATTTCCGACACATCATCTGCCGGCCTTTCTCAACGATTCTAGCCCACTGTGTGATGTCATATCCCTAACTATGAAACAAGGTCTATACGAGGATTAACAATACCGCATGCCTCCCTGACGGTTGTGAGATTTAATTATACCATCAGATGCCAGAAAATTATTCGAACGTAATCTATATAAAATATTTCTATTAGCATAGAGTTTATGCATATTAAATGTGGGCATTGGGCACGTATCGATTGCGTTTTACTTTTTTAGGAGGATTTTTCTTCAAATAAATCAAGTTTTATCATTTTTATCATAGGAGTGCAAAAATTGTTTCCTTCACTGAATATTTCCGAAATTTTGTATTAACGGTTACAATTTCGATTTGCATCAACTATTCTTCATTTTCATTACCAATTGTCTGTATAGGTCGTTTTCGCATGAAAGCATAGATAGTAAGAGTGTAGTTCAAATTTGACGTTAGGGAGTCATTATCATACAGAAGTGAGTACTGGCCCTTCCTCCTCCTCTCAAAATCTTCATCATATCATATTCAAGCATGTTGATTCATTTTACTGTCCAAGACGAGGTGATAATTAAAGTTTTTCCATTCCACGCTGCTTGTGAACTAATTAATTCTTGGAAATCTCCCTACAAAATTTTTCATGAGCGTGACAGCTACGGTGAAAGAAATCTAATTTAAGTGTAACCTTTTCCTAAAAATGAAACACTTTACTCTCTTCTAGTTTCATTACCGTCAATCAAGTGAGCATTTTCTGCCACTGATAATATCTAAGGATACAGCGAATTGCATCATCCGCTCCTCACGAAGTCTTTACAGACGCCAAAGTGGCACGCAGGATGCAGATTCTTAAAGATACCTACTCTATACCAAAGAGTGATTGTAATTATGTGATGTTAAAAGCAAGCCTCAGAAGCGAGGACGTTAGTACTTTGGTCCTGAGATTCAGAAGACCGAATAATCTACAGATAAAATTCTTAGAAGTGCAATACTTAACAAGAAAAACGTCCTTGTTTAAATTTAACAATGATATGGTTTCTCTACGTTAGAAATCTCAGTGAGGTCACCCTCTTTCCATTAGCGCAGTTAATGGAGTGGAAAACTTATGTTTATAGAAAGCGAGGCGGTCCTATTGAGTTTAGAGTCTGTAAAACTCCGTCGTAAAAGCACGAGAAGGGAGCTCCGACCGCTGCTGCATCGTTACGTCTCACTATGAGGAAACCGAATCGAATTCGTAGAAATTACAGGCCAGTTTTTGACTCGGTATAAGGTTTCACTTTCACAGAAGAAAATGTTGACATTAACGATATATGTGATGGAGGACACCTCGGTTGGACCAGGGGTACGGATCCTTTGTTTCATCGGAAGACCGCTTGTGCCACTCTGATTCGTAAGAAATTATTTGACGGCATAGAAACAACCAGGGCGATTATGAGTTAAGAATAAAACGAATTAAACCGCAAAGTAAACTGTGACCTAATAATTTTACTCTTATTTTCCCTTGACGTAATAGGTGAGTCTGAGAAAGTATATTATTTATGTATGTAAATTTGAATAAAATCTATGGTATTAGGCCGGACTTCGTGGAAAGCCATAATAAGAAATGAAAATAAATGCACTTCGTAATTTCCACGGAAAAGTTTAATCCAAAACGACCGGTTTCGGCTCACGCCATCATCAGGTAAGTACACAGAGATGCAGCACACATATATATAGATCAAGAGAGTTTTGAGGGGAGGGTAAGGAGAGGAGAAGGGTTGGTAAAGATATATTCATTGGTTACAAAGTCGTCAGCTGCAGTTATTTCCAAAATTTCTAAAGCGTCGAGCTTCCTTCCCTTGGGCTGCCGGTGCAACAGCTTCGCGGAAAAAAAGCTGGTGTGGCCGCACTCCAGGAGGTGGGCCGCGAAGGCTGATGAGTTGGGATTTTTAAGGCGGTAGCTCCGTAGGTGTTCCTGCTCACGTATCCTCAGGGGACGCCCCGTTTGGCCCAGGTATATCGCCGGACAATCGTCGCACCTCAACACTCTCAACTTACCCTCCCCTCAAAACTCTCTTGATATATATATGTGTGCTGCATCTCTGTGTACTTACCTGATGATGGCGTGAGCCGAAACCGGTCGTTTTGGATTAAGCTTTTCCGTGGAAATTACGAAGTGCATTTATTTTCATTTCTTATGTAAATTTGTATCAGAAAATGACGAAAAAGCTGCAACGATGGCTATAAAAGGCTGCATGCTCCCCACCTCTGGGCTATGTGAATGAAATTTTATTTTATATTTTGGACACTCCATTTCATGTTTTAGCAATTCTTTGACCATATAGATGCTTTGCTGGCTTCAGTTGCCCGCAAGCGTTCAATTACATTTGGCTCGAAATATTTTTTTTTACAGTGGTACAAATCGATGCACATTGATTTCTGTAAAAATCTCATTTAAATTTGGTAGCAATAAATCCCGGAATCTTGGATATAAAAATACAGAGAAATCGATACTCATCTAATAAAATACATATTCATAAAAATTACGACGATAAAATTAAGGTTCTATTGAGTATTAGAATAAAAAAATGATCGAAGCCATGTCTTTTATTTAGTCGAATTTTACATTTTGAATCCACTCAACAATCAACTCCAAGACGCTATCGTACAAGCTTTAATCTTGATTCGAAGCCAGGAACTCAACTTCAGGAGTAAATTCTTCACTCCACTCTAGATTTTGAGATTCATCCTAATGAATTAGATCATAATTTCATGCTGTCATTCTTCATGAATGGAAGAATTTTCGTGTTTTTTGTAAAGGTATCGAAAAGTATATTTTTCATTTACGGATATCTAATCATGAATCCTTTTTGTGGTTGAGAGTGTGATAAGTTATCTTATATACGCAGCTAAATTCATGAACTTGCATTCACTTCGCTCTTTACCAAATGTGGAAAGTGTTAGTCATTGGGTCGTCTGTATTACTTGCGTGAATTTCTCCCACATCCATCCACGGCATTTTGGCTCATTGCAAGGGAGTAGAGCAAGGGTTTACTGCTTCACGACGTATCACTGAGGGTCCATTCCATCTTCTAGACTAAACTTCGTTAAGAGTGGAGGGTTTGGGAGTCAAACCGTTCTGGCTGAATAGTTAATTAAAAAAAAAATCAAGCTTTCAAGCTCCCCTCATTTCATAAGTTATCCTATAATTTTTCTTGTTTTCATCTCAAATTTCTTGAAGGATTGCGGTATCCAAAAATAATTACTCAATTACACTGGCCTACAAAAATGAACTTTTTTCAGGTCCTATGATTAAATCAGCTTATTATAGCTAAGTTGGGTCGATAATCACGAATCTGACCTATATGTCTTTTCATTAGCTCTGGTTTCTTTGATATCTGATATCTGGTATGGCATAGAATCTGACTCTCGAACTTCTAACTGTAGATATTGGAACAATCTTTTTTTTCAATTTCTTTCCTCTTTTTCACATGGAATCCAAGTAAAAAATAAGACCAATTAAAAGGAAATGTATTTTTATATATGTTATATATTTATGAATACTCTTTATGAATGTTGAAGTTCACAACCAAGGCGACTTATTGAACCGTGCGCCTTCTCTTAGCCTGTCGCATGTAAATCTTGTCAGGAATATCTCGACTCAGAAACCAACAGTAACCGGTGAGCATGGATATATCCCACTTACCTTGATATCGTTTTTCCATCGCAGCAATGTGTTGATGAAAACTCTCTCCATGTTCATCACTCACTGCGCCACAGTTTTTGGGAAAAAAGAGATGTAGGAGTTCAGAAAATGTATTTTAAGAGACATGTTGCATCCTAGTTTATGGTATTTTTAGAAGGTCATTAACAAGTTCCACATAGTTGTTATCTTTGAGGTTTTCAAGAAATCCGCGAACGACAGCTTTAAAGTCCTCCCATGCCTCCTTTTCAGGACCTTTGACTGTTAGGTCAAATATTCATCCTTCAATATTTCTCAAATTTGTGAGCCAAGAAAAAATCCATTCCTTAATCATAGCCTCACTCAGTGACGGGAATTTCCTTCTGAGGTATTGGAAACATTTACCATATTTATTCATGCCCTTAACAAAGATTTCATCAATCCCAGCTTAATGTGTAGTGGAGGCAAAATCAATTTCTCGGAGCTCACAGGAGGAATATGCCTAATATTTTTTTCTCCAGGCACCAAACTTTTACTAGGGGGCCAGAATTTCTGCTTGTAATGATAGGACCTCGCTCGACTGTCACATTCGCATAGGAAACAACAATGTTTGGTGTGTTTTGGCGATTTTGCAAGGCTGTATGTACGGGAAATTAACCTATCTCTATGGATTTCATCTTTAATGGCATTTCTCCTTAAGTAAAACTATGTTAACACTTGCATTTGATTGCTCTGAACTAACTGAAACTGAAACTGAACTAACTGAAGCAGAAGAGCTGGTGGTGCACTGAACCTTTTGCTGCTACGATTGCTTCATCTCCAAATCACAGCAGCTTCAGTTTTTATTGATAATTAACTCGGAGTTTTTCTTTGGATTATTTATAAAAATCAAATTTTCCTCTCACAGGCCCTATAGGTTCATGTTGTTAATAATATTAAAAACTGCCTTTCATGAAGTAATTTCTTATAACCTTTTTAAGTTGTAAGAAGATGAAAGTCAGTCTTTTGGCCCAAATTTTCAGCCACTCTATGTCGAAGAAGGATTTCATTTATTCGAGTGTCCTGTGTATTTTAATATTATAGGTTTAGATTAGAAAAATAAAATTTTCAATCTAACTCACGTTTTTTATTAATAATATTTTAAAATGGTTGCCTTCTGGTGCCTTATCCACTGCGTAATTCATTGGATTCATGGATGAATTATTTGATTTGCTGAATGCAGATGGCAAAGGGGAAGCCTTTAAAAAATTAAAGAGGGAGGTTACTGGAAGTCCTCGTTTTCAATTTTGTAATAGAGCCACATATTCAATGAGGGACTGGAAAGTGGAGAAAGAGAGGAAGGTGGACTTAAATGTTTTTGCCAAGTGCCACCAACACAGAAGGGTTGGTTAACAAATTTGGAAGCTTTCCTTTTAATTTGTACGGAGGTTTTGAATATTTAGATGCTATCTCAAAAGAGTCTCCACGAAATCTTTTAACCAAGATCCGTTTGAGGACTTATTTGGATACATCAGAGGGAATTGTGGATCCAATACCCTATGGCGATGCAGTCTATTGGAAGTTTGAAATCTGCAGTAATCAGCGGTCCATAGACATAGACACAGAAACCACACGTCTGTCCTGCATTTCGAACAGAGTACGATCACACATATATAGAATCTGAAGGGATTCAATCTAAGAGTTAAAAAACAGGGACTCGAGAGTATATAATTATAGAGTTAGATGGCCAGCTCGCGCATTCCCGTAAAAAAACTGCTATACGGCCACTTCAGCTATCTCAGTATCCCATATGAAGCGGAAAGTTGAATAACATTACTAGTAAAAATTCTAATCTATACATATAATCCGCGAATCTCGTCCGCTGACCGACCTTTGTCCCTGAATTGCCGCCCTCCGCCACCTTCTCAGAGAGCAGCAACTGAACGGGACCATCCACTCCCTCCCGTCAGAAGACCCCACCCCAAGGAACTAACGAACCACCAAATTGAGGATAGGAGGTATAACAATTTCTGCAACGACGTAATTCACTTTTCTGCGCAAAAATCTACCTTCATATATAGCAAATCTACCATATGTAGCAAACTAATCTCTGCGGAATGGATCTTAGGCCGGTTATGATGGCTTGGATGTGCTCGAGAAGAGGCATTCTTAGTTGCAGATGGATCGGTTTCCTCGTGGCTGCAGTTCTAACAATAAGTGGACAGTGTCAGCGTGCTTCGACTAGTTCGACGGTTGCTTAATGAGGTCACCTGCGGAGTTAAAGGCCGGCTGCAGGGTTAAAGGCCTTCACTTCTGAATGTTTATTACATGGTTGCAATACCTTTGATATCTTTGTTATTTAATGTCTGTGTACTCATAGAATCTTTAACTTCTTTAAAAGGCTTACAATAAGTTTTATTCAGTTTAGAATTTTTTAATATACTTTTGAAGATGTAACTTTATTATTTTTTAATAAATCGCCGAATGAGTTGATTTCCTTAATCATTCGAATGTAACAGACTTTTAACTTTATGTCATGAAAATTTACGATGCTTCGCGAATATTATTTTGAATAATTTTATTTGTGGTGCAGCAGACACATGAGTAATATTATTAAAGCTTTCAGATTTTAGAATTTCAGTAACCTCTAATGTTCACTTCCTGTGTAACACCTTCCCAGGCTATGTGAACATAGTTTCTCTTGCTTTACTCGTTTAGGTTGAAATGATAAGAATTATACATTTCCACCTGTAATATATGAGAATTTAAACTTAGTCTGTATCTTCTTCTGGCTAATCCGTTGCAATGAGATGAAAACATTCCGTAAAACAATTTCATGAAATGAGCTACATGAAACCATTCAGATGACTATCTAAAAATGCTGGTTTTGCAATCAAACCAGTTAGAAATACTAAGGAAAGGGTGAAGGATAAAATGCACATAAGGGCGTGCACCCAGGAAAAATCCCAAGGAAAGGTAGGTAGAAGGCAGCCTCCCGGATAGAGGAAGATCCCGGGTTTGATTCCCAGCCCAGGCAGACTTTTTTCAAGTCCATTTTTCCTTTAGTTAGAAATGCATCGGGCGATTTAGTATTTGATGTAAATAATGCTGTGAAACTGATGTTTCCTGAAAAGTTTTTCATGAATTCCATTTCTTCAGTATGCTATATGCCTAAGATGCTGAGATTTTTTCATTCTTTATTCTCTTTTTTCTGCCCTGTTGGAAATAATAAAAATGTATAAAACTCATTCTGATTACTTCCATTGCAAAGGAGATGCTAGTATCCATTTCTCAAAGCTCAGTTTTGAAGGAATAATTGAACAGGTCTATCAGAACAGCAGAGAACATGGGAGATTTTTTGGATTAAGAAAGTAGATTTCTATGTCACTTGCTTAGTTATAATTAGATACTCAATTTGTAAATGAATTTTGAACCATTATTTTTTCAGTATCTGTCAAAGATCAACACTAAGTAACTCAGAGTTCTTTGGAAGTTTGTTTTTTATCTTTATGTCCTATGCAGCAAAGGAAGCTTAATTAGGAATATATTTCTAAAGAAATAATTATGACAAGATTTCATACAAGTGAAATGAATTTCATGAACGATTTAATTGATACATGTAAATATCATGTTTGTTCTCATAAGTAAAGATTCAGAATTAATTACCACCCTTTTCTCATTTCATCCTATAAGGTTCTAATTTTTTTTGATTTCACATCCTCTGAAAAGTATCCTTAGGATGATTGGTTGTGCTTTTTAACAGCAGTAGATTTAGATTATTTCTGTTGAATGTATTTATGTTATGTTAGAAAGAGCGAGAGTAAAAATAGAAGAAAATATTAAGGAGGACCAGTTTGGTCTCCAAAACCAGAGGCTATTGAAGACATTAGGGTCAGAAGAGTTGGAGATGAGACAAAGTCTATGAAGTACGTGGATGGCCAAGCTATAATATTAGAAAGTATATAAGAAATGCAGGAAAAGATGGGAAGGAGATTAAAGAATATGGAATGATAATAAATAAAAAGAGGTTATAAGTGTAGTTAGCAAAAAAGGATAACTAAATATCAAATGATTTTTAATTCAATTATTTAATTAAAATTAAAAATATAGATGGAAGAGGATAAATTATAAGAAGCTCCTTCAAGTATCCATATAGTAATATTACAGAAAAGCACAACTGTACTGTAGAAATTACTAATTATTATTAAAAATAGAATCGCATGATGTGAAGTAACCTTCAACAAAATAAAGGAACTGGTAACATCAAAGTGTATTAAGGTAGGTACTACTTCCATGATTAGAAATTTAAGATCAAAAATGCAAGAAACTTACTTAATATGACTTAAATCGATCTCTTTATGACAGATGTTGCTTTTAAATTACATATGCTTTACATGTATACATACATTTATGAATTATAATAAACTAAATTCTGTAAAAGTGTGCCAAAAGCGCTATAATCTCACTAATCATTTTAATAAACCCTCAAAAGTTGAAAGCCTCCAAATAATTACACAGCTATTTTGAGCATTTCTCCATTATTCCCTGAATTTAGAATTTTAATTTAATGCAAATGTCGTAAAGTTAAATTGAGATTTGTTGAATTGAAATTAAGAATAGAATAATGGTCAGTCATTCACTCAAAGGTTTAAATTGGAGAAGTTACGAATACCATCCGGTAAAATGCAATTATTATATTACCAATTCCTAACTTTCAAATTGTTGCCTGTCTATTGTAAATCAATCAAGGTAAGACTACTCTGTAATAAGACTTACTCTGTAAGAAGACTTTTTCCTTCATATAAAGTATGTAGATGAAAGTAGTTGTCTTGTCAACATTTCCTGAACACTGGAATTAAACTAGGAATTGGTCTAATGTGAAAAATTTAATCTTATTTGGCAACGATTTGATATGATGAAGATATAATGAGAAGATAAATGAAAATTGAGTTTTCATTATGGAGAGTTAAAGGTAAGAGTTGAATCAACATAATAATTGTTAGCAACAATTCAACAGTAACATCTCTCTTCACCTTTCAGTAGTTTATGGTTTTCAAGATGTAGCATTTATTTTTATTGTTCGATATGTTTTGACATGCTTAATAAAACATTTTTTTGTTTAAATTTAGTAAACTTTAGTAAGTTTACAGCACACAAGTACAATAAATGTTAATCATGCTTTTTTAATGTATTTGTCTTATTATTGACAATCTGTAGTTCTTATTTTGAAATGCTTATGCAGAATAAGAATTACTGTGAATATAAGATTGGCGGCATTTACTTCATTATTCTGATATGTCAAACATCATGAAATTAAGATTGCAATCATGATATGCTAAAACTAAAATACAATCACAACTTTGAAAACTACATCAGAATGTAATACCCTTTTTTAAATGGAGTTGACAATTACTAATAGTATTCTTGCCCTTGGTTGTCTAGGTCTGTTCCACCTGAGGAAAGTGTCTCTGATGGTATTCATCTTGAAGGGGGCCTTTCCCAGTACTCATCATTGCTCTCAGAGGAAGACTCTTTCTCCTCATTCTCCCAGTTTTCAAACACATGGGAAGGAAGCATTCGGTGCTTCCCGCTCAATTCCCTCCTGACTTTGCACTCTATTAGTGGCTGCATTCGGGTGCCCTCTGGGTATGACCCTGGCATTTGTGCTACTGCAAATGCAGCATTAAGGTCCGCTTCATCTTGGAAGCATAGGTACCACAATGCCTTCTCTCCATTTGGATCCAGGAATTGGTGAAGTTCTACTATCTCAGCTCCATCCTTGACCCCTTTTCTCACCATTTCTTCATTATAATTTGGGGGAAGAGGACCTAATTTCAGCCAGGTGAGTTCTGACATTCTTCTTTCATGATTGAAAGCAGGGTAGGGAAAAGCAAAAGATTAGAATAATAAAAATAAAAACAAATACTAGTAGTAGTAGTAGTAGCAGAAAGGTTGGTAACAATTTCCCTCCTTTATTTTTTCTCTCCTTTTGGGAGGAAAGGAGAAGTTGAGGGTCAATACTTATGTATCATATTTCTTTGACATTTGATTGGCATCCTCTTAGTGTTCTGTCAGTTAATATTTGAATTCAGTTAGCCTTTCTTATAGAATTTAAAATCATTTTTTTTATATATTCTACAGCTAAACATATCTCCTAGGTATTCATTATGATGCATGAATTTAAATTAATATCCCAAAATTTGGTACTATGCAGAAATAACATTTCTGGAATGCAAAACTCATAGCAAATTATTCTTTTATATTCAAATAAAGCTGCAAATCTTTACACCAACTTGATAGAATACAATGTTCAGGTGGTTATTCTAATTTAGATCATCTTTAGCTATGAAACAGTGCAATCACAAATTGTGTAGCAATATTCCAGAACAGGAGAAATAAGATAATATTAAACAATTTTTTCAACTAATTTTAGTAATTCTCTCAGAATGGAACATCTAAAATTTTTCTTCCATTCATCTTTCCTTTGGAATTACATATTTGCTCTTTGAAGGATTAACTGAGTCATCATCATCATCAGCCATTTTCCACGTCAGATGTAGGCCTCCCAAAGTACTTTCCAATTTTCTCTATCCTGAGCTTCTAATAATTCTAATTCTAATCCTAACAATTCTAATTTATAATCCATTTCAAAATGAAACATTGTTTCAAAATTTCGAAAGTAGCCAATGCAATGAATTCTGGACCAGCCATTCTATGAGCTTAGCTTCTTTTTACTCAAACAATATATTAATTTAATTTTATGGCAAATTATTATAAAATTAAATCATGATCAAATTTAAATCACCTGATTATATAATCATTAAATATTAGTTAAGCAATCATTTAAATAACTTAAGCAAATATGATGGATATTTTCCATCTGTAATCATTAGTACCTTGGAGTTAGTTTGATGACTTTATTGTTAATGTGAAATTCAAAAGGACAGGAAAATAGAAAGATATACTTGATAATAGGCAAACAAATCCCTCTTTATTTTTTGAAAGTCTACTGTGTGATTTCAGATCCATAATAAGTACCAAACACTTTGATGTGGTTGAAGGAAGAATCCTATGGTTCACTAGTGGATTTCAAAATTGACTAAGGTATTTTTATGGCCCTAAGTCCCTCGGGTAGGACTTGCACAATATGAGATCAGATTACTGATGAAAGACCATAAAAAAGTTAACCTGCACAAAACTCAGACAAAAGAAAAGACATGATTTGAGTTCATTAGTCTGTACGACTTCCCATTTTTAAATTTTTAAGGTACATTAACCATTTTTGAGTTTTTCAACTTAAGGACTGAGTTTACTTCTGTCAAACTGTCTATCAATTTAAACTATACTACTACCACTATACTAATAAATTCAGGGTTTACCATAAGAAGCAGAACCTCAAGCTCAAATATATATTTACCCAAACTGAAAAAGCAGAATCAAAATTGGAATAGTGAAATCTTTATACCTCACATTAGATATTAATGAAAACAAAAACATTAGACTCTTCCCCTTGCTCAATTATATTCTTAATCTTTTGTTGTCCTGCAAGTATTATGGAAAGTTTCTTTTGCTCACAGCTGTACTCAAATCCTCAGGAGAAGTTTCATGCCACTAAAAAACATTTTTACCTCTTTATTCCAAGATATCTTGTTTTATATTGTAAAATGAAATTTTCCATTATCCCTATTAACTTTCAAACACTTCTGTAAGGCTATAAAAAATTTAGGTATTTCTCTGATTTAATTTTCAAAGGATATTTGTATGTGTATTTCAATTTTCCTTTTTATACAAAGAAATAACTTTCTTTTCAGTTTTATCAATCTTCAGCCGTACAATTTTTTCAATAAAATCTTACGGACTTCAATCCTTGCCTTCCTCACATATTTTGACAGTTCTAAATAAATATCTACTTAAATTTTTTATATGAATACTGAATGAAGTTGAATTTAGACTCATGTGCTTTCTTATGTTTAGTGATAGCCTTCTTTGTTCTCTTGTTGTCAAGGCATGCTGGAAAGATTATAATTCTGATTGTACACTTATGGAAGTAAGTAATTAGGTTTTTCTTCAATTACAGCATCCTAAATGGAGCAACTCCCCAAATCATAGTTGTTAGCAGCCGAATGGATGCATTGATGTATTGATTATTACCAAAACTGACATTCTTACTGTTATTTTGGCATTTGTAAAAATGTGTGCAATCCTTTATTTGAGGTGGGTGAGATGAGTCTTTGTTTCTTTTAAATCCTCTTACTGTATGTATGAACTTTAATATATTATGTCAATCTTTAATGCATATTTAGAGACAAACCAGTGCCCCATTGTTATGGAAGTCTTTGTTTTTGTGCATACAAAATGTAGTTTCCATGTTTTATGTGCATGATGCAATACAATGAAGTGCTGTTAATTTCCGGTAGCATGTTTGTAACCTGTGTGTTTGCATCTGATAGAGATGGCATACATTTGTAATCTAATCTTTAGTCTTCCTTAATTATGTTCTGGTGGTTAGTTATTACATTAAGATTTCAGCGTTCTGTGATTTTAGGAACCACTGATTATGGGTTCACCTTTCTCCATTCCCTTAAACATTCTGCATGCAGAATCTCTTTGAAGTAATTTCTGTTACACACCATTTTAATGTGAGAATAGGAGCATTTTGGGTTGAAATTTAATCAGGAAATATGTGGCTAGTGCTCCTATTACTTAATTTATGTCATCCTTGTGGGTCAAATTAATATATTTCTTATTCTTACTACAGATTAGTAGATTGCTTTAGTAACCTCTGTATGCCTCTCATGCCTAATTTTTTGTGACCAACTACATAATTATAACCTTCATAGTTGAATTTATGAGGATTTTCATTTGAATCTATAGAAAAGCTTAGTCCATAACTCTTTATTAAGTCCAATTTATTACTTTTTAGTTGACAGCCAAGTAACATAGGTAATGTGATGCAGCAGGATGTGAATGAATGCGTTTTTGTGATTTCTTTTAGATTTAAATCAAAATAATTGACTAAGGAATAGTGTTTCCCTTGACAAATTATTTATTCTGTTTTTCTTGATTGATACAGCATCATATTGTAATTTTAGTATAGGTGTATTTTCGGTGGAATTTTAACCAAGATGAATGTCATTTGTGCTCTTTGCCCTTTACTTATTTTTTGCTAGTCTTGTGGGTCACAATGATCGAGAACTCTTTAAGCTTTTTAGGATTTGTGTAAATACTCACATTACATGGGATGGTGATACTTTATTGGAAATTAAATCACCAGTTAGTCGAGATTGTATGTATTTGTTCAGGAAAAGTATGAAAGTTTTTACAATGAATTGGAAACGATTATGTTTGGAGAGGTCATATAGGTCCGAAAAATTTTAAAATTCTTCAGAATTTGATTTTTCATGTCACAAATGATGTCCTTTTTACTTTCTCCATATACGAAGTATAGAGAAAGTATTGTTTTCATGAAAAAATTCGACTTCGAGATTTCAACGGAAATACATGTTTTGGGGTCCCTAGAACACGTTTTAACCATTTTCGGAATGATGTCTGTGTGTATGTGTGTGTGTGTGTGTGTGTGTATGTGTGTCTGTGATTGTGGGCGCTCCAACGTGAAAACTATTGGTCGTATCAATACCAAACTTTATATATAGTACTGTGGTGTGTGCTGTCAGAGTTGATTACTTTTTGGAGTAAATAGGTTGACCGGAAGTTGAGCTTCATTCATTAAAGCTCATTTCCGGTTTTCAAAATATCTCCATAACTATGATATATACGTGTGTTGTATTACTTATAAAAGTTTTAGATAATGTAATTTACTATAACTTTTGTATTTAACATATTTTTGTATCACCGGCTGATTAGGAGTTATTCGTGAAATACCGATAAACCGGAAGTAGCTGTTATGTACTTTGTGGGCGCTCTAACAGAAAAACCATTCGTTGTATCATAACCAAATTTCATATGTAGTAATTTGGTTAGTTGTTTTAGAGTTGATTAGTTTTTGGAGTAAATCGGTCAACCGGAAGTCGAGCTTCATTCTTCGAAGCTCATTTCCGGTTTTCAAAATATCTCCATAAATATGATATTTAGGTATATATTATTATTTATAAAAGTTTTAGAAAATGTAATTTACTATAACTTTTGTTTGAAACATATTTTTGTATCACTGATTGTGTAGGAGTTAATCATGAAATACTGATAAACCGGAAGTTGCTGTTATGTACTTTGTGGGCGCTCTGGGCTCTATGGGCGAAAGGCCAATTTCATCGATCATGTCCCGAAAAACATTATTTATAATGTTTTTGGTGTCAAAGATAATAATATATATATATATATATATATATATATATATATATATATATATATATATATATATATATATATTAATCACTCATCTTCCAAGTTTAGATGGAATATAGAGTTTGAAATTACTGCCGTAGATAAATATTTACATCTTATATGTATGGAGAAAGTCATGTGCTGGCCACATCAGATTTTTTAATTTACTTAATATAACTTAAACACTGATAGTATACTTTGCATATCCTCTGCCACTTGAATAATCTTTATCAGATACCGGCAAATTTTGTAGTCATTATTTTGTTTAATTTCTTTTCCAAAATTTAGTTGTTTCTAAAATAAATATGGAATGTATTTATTGATTTCATTTCTCTTTCATATCCTGTATTTTCAGTTTTGTTGGTAGGAAATGCTGATGCATATATAACTTCATTTCCAATGAAGCTTCATAACCCTGTTATAATAACTGGTTACGTTTGGGAACCTGTAGCACATGAAGCATTTGTTTTTTTTTATGGAAAGATACTACCATTTGTCTTAAAGAAAATTCCCCTTTCATCTATTGTTGCTGAAAAAAGAATTGATAATGTGTTATAATTTCCTTATTGTGTTTCTTAAATGGTACAAAATTATAATGTGTCTGTGGAAGCATATAATTTATGTGAACATTAGTCCCTTCCTTTTGCTGTTTAGAGATGTTGATTAGGAGCCTTACTAGCAATGATCTTGAGTTCACTAATGAGGTTTTTTGCAAAATGTATTTTTGACCATATATATTCCCGATCTGTCCAATTTAAATTATTGTAGGGGCAAACATTTTGTACTTTATATATCATAATTATTTACAAACTATCAAGGTAATTGCATAAGTACCTTCAGTCAAGTCATTATCAGGGATTATTTTACACTGTTGATTGCATTTCCTTGGCTTTCTCAGTATTAATAATCGTATAAGGAATGAGTGTTTCAATCATGTCGGACGGAAAAGGAACCCTTACGATTTTGATGGACTTGGTTGTAAAGTGATAGACATTATCAAGAGCCTATATACTTGCACATTTTGCTTATGGAAAGTTTAATATTTACCTCTTATGTAGGGAATTAAATTTTTCTTAACATTCACCTAGTGGGGAATTACTCACTAATTCTCAACTCACTAAAATATACTATTTTTTTTATTGTCATAGAATGAATTTTGTAGCATTCTCACATTTAATATGGTCTTCCACAAGAAAATAAATTCAAATTCCTGATAAACAATAGAGCAAGAACAGTTATAGGAAGTTTTCTCGGGTTTCCAACCGGGAAACGTCGAAACGTCGGACCCGTTCCTGTCTGTAACCCAGTTGGAAACCCGAGAAAACTTCCTACAGCACCTGCACTGGGAAAGCACCAGATCCTTTTTTTAATTATTTTTATTTTTAGTCGCATCCCCCGTAGTTGGGTATTAGCGACCACCTTGTTACATATTTTGTATTACATATTTTGTGTTACACCAGATCCTTCTCAAGTACAGTTAGTTGAAATTTAACAAATTTGTGCTAAATCCTTTGTAATAATTCCAATTGTATGCCAGCATATCTGGTACCTTCTTATTTTTAGGTATGCAGCAAATAATTTCTGTTTTAAATCATAATGGTGTGCAATTGCACCTTGCATTCACAAACTGTAATCAGATAAATTCTAACATAATTTCATAACCAATTTTAGAGTGTGATATATACTATCCTATTATTAGTTTTACTTTGGTAGTAAACAATAATTTAGATGATGTTGCCTTTAACTTGTCAGTATTAGATTACAAAAACTGTAATTTTGTTTCCACAGTCAAAAATCTTATGATATCAACTGGGCAGGATTATTAAATAATTTAAATATAAATGAAGCTATGCACTAATTTTATACTATTAAAAATAACCTCATAGATGTTTTACACCAGTTATCAATATTACAAATAGTAACTACCCTCAATGGTTTTCATCAGATTTAAACACTTTATCATGCTGAAAAAAAACTCATAGTGCCAACACATATCTGAACTTTGTCAAAAATGTAAAATCCATGCTGAAGTACTGTTTTCTAGCGTATAGAAATACTGTTCAATGTAACATTTATAAAAATACTGAATACTTATGGACACGGGTCAACACTTTACACAATTCCCAAAACATTCCTTCTGTTATCCATCTTTAAAATCTGAAATGTGATAGCGCAGTTGAAGCATGTAACATCTTTATAAATCATACTCTAAAGTATATTCTGATGTCAAACCATGTGATTTGCCTAGTTTTAATTTTAATCATAGTGTAAATTTAAATTTGATTAAAATTTCCACAGCAGGAATCTTACGTAAACTAAAGTCAATTGATGTCTCTAAATCTCCTGGTACAGATAACCTTTCCCTTCTCCTCATAAGAAACTGTTTTGAGTTCCTGGTATACCCCTTACTTATTCTTTTCAATAAATCACTTGCTAGTGTGATCTTCCTGGTTTTCTTGAAAATCCCATATGCTATACCATCATTTAAAAGTGGCATTAAGCATGACATAAAGAACTATCGTCTTATTTTTATCCACTCAGTTCTAGCAAAGATATTTGAAAGTCTTATTACTGATTGCTTAACCCTAATACATGACCCTTTCTTAATTAACGAACAATATGGGTTCTGGTGTGGTAGATCTACTATAACAAACCTGGTTCCATTTCAGCAGGATATTCTAAAATTACTAAATCACCATAACCAAAGGTAATATATTGTGACATGTCTAAGGCTTTTCATAGAGGTTCTCATCTTGGTCCTTTGTTCTACCTATTATTTGTTAAATAAATTGGTTTGTCACTTACCTTTTATAAATTTTTATTATACACAGATGACCTAAACCACAACTATATTGACTTTAAAAATGATGTTAAAGCTTTACAAAATTCCCTGAACAAGATAAGTGAATGGTGCATCACTAATCTTATGGATTTAAACATCCAAAAATGCAAGATTATAACATATTACAAGCATAAAGTTCCTGTTGTTATTGAATATCTTATGTCAAGTATAGTTTTAAGTATAGTTGACTATATGATGGACTTAAGTGTATTGTTTGACTCTAAATTAATATTCGACTTACATATTAATCAGATTACAGCAAAAACCTATAATATAGGTTTTTGGGGTTTATAGGATTTATATGGGGAGTTTGTAAAAATATTAATGGCATAAAGTGCTTTATAATACTGAACATTTCGTTAGTCTGGTCTCAATTAGAGTATTGCTCAATAATCTGGAACCCTTACTACCATAAACATATCTCTGCTCTTGGGAAGGTTAAATAAATTTCTAAGGACGGTTGCATGTAAATTTAACTTAGAATGGGATATTAATCACTATGATACTTTACCTATTATGATACATACCTACCCTACATACCCAAAGAAAAAAATTAGGTATTATACTTTTATATAAAGTTTTAAATAATCTCGTGTCCTGTTCCAACATCTTGTCCCTTATTTCCTTTAAATCCCCCAAGTATAGACTTGTAGCTCTGACTTGTTTGCAGTTCTGTATCTTTCAAATAACTACTTATAACACCTCCTAATATACTGAATTATGCGTTCTTCCAATATAATCCCTGATAATATGGATTTTTAATCTTTCCTTGTGTATGTTTAGTAAAATTATTGAATGTAAGATATAATAATTTGAAAAACGTTTTATTAATAGTTATTAGTTTTGATTTTCCTATCTTTGATAGCAGATTTTATGTATAAATGAATGATAGGAAATGTTTTCTACATTATATAACTGAAAGAATTTTATGAAGTATTTTTACTCTGCATTGTGACTTATTTGCTCAAATTAACCAGTGTTTTAATTATCATTGCAATATTTTTTATATTTATGTAATTTAGTAAAAAAATGATTTCTGCCCATCGATGAATCATTAAAGCATTATCATGGAAGGAACTTAAAACTTCTTCAGGCAATGAATTCCAACACAATATGGATCTTTTCCAAAATGAATAAAATTTCCTGCATCTTTTCTTTTAATATAAGATCAAATTTTGCAACAAGGATCGTTTTTCCCTAAAGGCATTGGATCTTTCAGTTTTGAAGCCAAATCTTTGCACACAGTTTCACCAGTCTATGACTAGGAATAGAACTAAGGGTCTCTTATGAACATGTTTAATGTGCAAATGTAAGACAATTGTGCCTTGTATCATCATTCCGGGTTAAAGCTTTCATTATGGAAATACCTGAAATCGATGGTAACTATAGTATGTAACATAGTTCTTAACAATTTAATTTTCAAATTAGATAGAACAAATCAAAAATGATTAATTAGTGTTCTAATTAGTGTTCGGTGATACATATTTAAGGTGGTAGAAATACTCATTGGTATTCCCTATCTCATTAAAAAATAGTTATGAATGGTTTGTAAAAGTATATTCTTACTCAGACATTCAGTACTACTGATGAAATGTTTGAAGAAAGTAGTTGGACTTTCCTCAAAAAATGACAATTTTGCCACCAATTACTTTTGGGTCTGACTGTAGGAAAATTTGAGTTTGGAGATTTTTTCTCAGAAATGTTTAATAGGTGTCCTGGAAAATATTTTGGGTCTTGGGTGGACATTCACACCCAGTACGTTTTCCAGCTATGACATCATCAAGTATGGCGACCTCTAAAAATTCAGGTGCAAATGGGAAACAAATTCCAATGAAGACTGAAGTATGACAAGTACTTACATTTTCCTAAGTATTGACGATGAATTTATCTATATGTAAACAGAATATATCATAATGTATTTAATACGGATGAATTATTTATTTGTATTAAATTTCTGAAATTTCGTATTTATGGAATGTAATTCATGGTTCAAAGACGCCTGGAAAGGTTGGCATTTATTAGCAATTTTACTTAGTTAGCAAGTTATTAGCATAGGCAACCCGCAAAACAACCAAATATTCTGGAATTTGCCTTTTGGGATCCGTATTTGCCATTATTTGCATAATTTTCCATTACAAACATCTCATTAACCATTTGGCATAAAGTAGTCCGTGAAAAAACCTACAAAATTATAAAAATAGCAAAAGAAACTTCATACTTACTCTGACAATCGGTATCACTCTCGGCTTATGAAGTTATTGCCTTTCTGGCGGTTTCAGTTAAGTTTCAATTCTATAAAACAACAATATAACTTCCAAGGTAACGAAACCAATGACTCTAAAATTTAAAGTCACTTTTTTAAGTCGTAGGTTTAAATAACTGCTGTTCATATACTTCTGTGCACACACGAAGTTTCCACTTTCTACAGCGTTTGTAGATAGTCTTTACTAAGAACAATCAAAAGTTTATATTAAGCCGTATTTTCTCTCTTAAAATTTAACGTCAGAATATTAGGTCATGCCTCGCCTACCAAGAGCTATTACGACCATTGCATTAATAACGATAAGAGAGAGAATGGCACGTGCCGGCACCGTAACCTGTCAATAATGCTGCAAAGTTGAAGTGTAAAAGTTCTCCGAGCAGCTGTCATCATTCTCAGAACCTTATTACGCATTTAAAAACCTAATAAATGGATTAACATCCGTAATTTTCTGGATTCAAGCAACTGCTAACAAATTATTCGCGAACAAATTATTGAAAAGGTCATCTGTTAGCAATTCATGATAAAACACATCAGAAATCATATTACATCATGAAATGAAATGATAAAAATATCATGAGTAATTATGAAAGAACAGTGAATTCTATTAATTTTTAGAAGAACGAGAATGATAAATCTTAAGAAAGAATAGATAAAATACATAAGTATTATTATTTTGGCGAGATTACGAGTAAAGAGACTTCCGATGACAAAAAATCCGCGCTGTGTCCAAAAAAAGTTGACACAAGCTTCGACATACCATAGAGTATAGTTATATAGAATACAAGATGAAGTGCCCGTCGATCCTCAACGGGGAATATAAAAGTAGATGAAATATATTTTTCCGCTTTTCTTAGAATAGAATTGGGCATCTTTAATTCTTTGCTTAATTCTACGTGACAGGTAATCCAAATTTAATCATTTCCCTGGAAATCTTGTCAAAGCACGACGGAAAACTAGACTTTACAATTTCTACCAGCGACCACCTTTGTCGTGCACTCGACCAAGTGAGAACCAGCTGGTCGTGTACGAAAGCCAAGTATTCAGTCTTGGAATCGATCACGTGAATACCATTTGAAAATACCACGATAATCCCAAGCTATTCTAATGAGAAAATGCATGAGATCGGATTCAACAATGGGATCGGTCGTCAGGGTGAAGAGTTGCTTACAAACTCGAATAAAAAAAAATCGTATATTTTACCGATATACTCGCAAATTCGAATCGAAAGTAAGATTCCACGAGTAAAATAAGAATTTTCATTTGATTTTTCTTTCTTTCGGTTTTTGTCTCGTAAACGTGCGGCTATTCCTTCTAAATTAATTTGGCAAAAGAAATAAACCTAGCATGCGATAAAAATGCGTTTAACGTGAATTCTTTACGGAAAACTATCTGAGCAATCTGGGTTTGATCGCCATAAAATTTTCCAATAAAAAGGCGACTGTGATTCCTTCCAGGTCGCAGGGGATACCTACAGAATTTTGATTTTATATACATAGACTAGCTTAAGCGCCCGTTGAATCTCAACGGGGAATATAGAAGTAGATTAAATTTAAGTTTTCGGTCGCGGAATGAGTATGCACCATTTAGTATACACAACTAAAATCCCATTCCTACTATACAGGAAAATGCATGAATTCAGCAATAGCATTGGTAGTCAAGGGAACTGGTTGTTTACAACCTCAAAAATTTTGGAAAATGTATGCGTATTTTGTTCAAATTCTCGAAATTTCAAATTTAAACAATATTCCACGACCATAATAACTATGTTCAACTTCCGTTCCTTTGTAGCTTGTCTCGACTCCGAACGACCATTCCTTCTGATTTGATTCTTTAAAAGAAATAATACAACTGCGCATCAATCCACTTAATATAAATTTTGGATTACTTTAGATTCATTAGAATTGCTCTTTTTTTAAGAAATGATCGTTTGAGAACTAAACAGTATATTTAATAATTACAATTCTTTTGACGATGTTAGAGCAAAAGCAATTCAACACATATAAATTTAGTTTTCATGGTGTTCAGTCTTTTAATAGAGTAACTTCTATACTAATAATTTCGTAGTAAATTAACAAAGGTATTGAAAGTTGAAAAATAGAGTTACAGATATATATGTTAAAATTAATTTTCAATCGATAAAAATTGCAATAACCACAACTGGAATTAGAAGAAAAAATATATTTCAACCAAAATTCGAACGCATGGGGACTAGAATCTAACGTCTAGCATCTTTGACCACTGCCCTATCCTGTTGCAGCACTTGCAACGAAAAATTAAGGTCAATACACAATCTCACAAGCATAAAATTTGGGTAATTTTTTTTACATTTTATTCTAAAATATGGACGCATCGATTCGAACTATAGTGATTCTACCATTAACTTTTGCAACGCAAAATAATCGTTTAGTGCCAAACAGCGTCATTTACCGCAAAGAGTGAGTTTTCGTTCTTAGATCTTAAATAAAAGTATAACATAGTTTTATCATTAAAGGATACATGGAGAAGCCTATTATTCTTTCAGTAAAATGCAAAAATTTCATTTAAAACGTATCGAAAAGATTAAACATAGGATAACTAAAGACCATAATTTTGTTCATCCGTCATCAATTTCTGCCGTAAAATAAAATTTTACCTTCAGATCTCAAGTACTAAAGTGTCCAAAAAACGAGAGCATAGGTATTTATAGAAGTTGAGAGCAAACTAAGGGGTCGAAGAAACACGATTCTAAATTTTTGTGGAAACATTTTCACCCGTCATCTATCATCGGCCATGTTAATTAGACACGTAATCGTGAAAACGAAAAACTACACGAAGAAATATCAAGACTCGCCGAGCTCTGACTGAAGAATGGCAGTCGTAATCTCAAAGAGTGGCGGCGTCAGTGGCTCCGTGTGAACGCGCCCATTTAAATCTGGCAATATTCGTGCGAAGCGCCACTTATCTACGCCAAATCCTGCGGCGATGGGAACCACCTTAACCGTCTGCAGCGCTGATAAAACGGTGGCTGTGGCGCCGTGTGAACACCTCCATTTAATCTTATTGATAACCGACGGAAGAGCGTGAGAAAAGCTGCGAGAAGCGCTGCGAAGTGGCTCCTTGTGAACGGGCCCTAATACGTATGTGCATGACCTACTTTTCAAAAGTTCATTGACATCGATCAGTTGATTGTCCCTTTCATGCATACCAGCCGGCAACACCTTTCGAACGTGTTGCTTGCATAATCTACAGGATACTAATAATTTATTACTGGAAATTTCGTAGCGGTGGGTCGACTTTAGGAATTTAATGAAATTATACTCTTGGATTCGAGATGAGAATAATCAGTTTATTCGTTCTTACGTTATTTCTGCCTCGGGAGACTCTATTTCGTTGCCTCTTCTGGTGGGGAACAGAAGAAGCCCTTACGCGGTTGGTCTGGATGCGGGGAATCCCGGCCGAAGTCTTTCGGCAGACTCGGTCAGCCAGGGTTGGTTTAGATGCGGGGAATCTCGGCCGAAGTCTTTAGGCAGACTCGGTCAGCCGGGGGTTGCTCTCACTTGCCGAATTCTTTAGGCAGACACTGTCAGCAAGCAAGAGCAAGGGATGCTCTGATTTTCCTATAAAATCCACGGGCTTATATTGTGGTCAAAGGATTGTGACGAGGAAGCTTCCAGAGAGATGCTTGGAAACAGTGCACGCGTCTGGGCAGCGGCCCTAAGGAGCAACTCCTATCGTCCGCCCCTAGGCGCCACAATAAATCGTCCTATATTGGTTATGGCGTTCTTTCCCTCTCCGACGCGTGCCATACCCATGCTTCCATCGCCTCACCTCCTCCGACCGTCCTCGTATAGCCGGTCGTAATTGTGCCCGTAGTAATCATTGAAAATTACGACATCACCCCATCGGCAGTTAAAATCCGCGGTGCGACGAAATCGAGTCACCTTTACATGTTTACATCAATACAACACAAATTAGAAATGAAAAAATAGAACTACGCAAAAGCAACAAAAAAATCAACTAACCTACCACAAGAGTGTCACTTTTCACTGATAACTGTATCCTAAAAAGAGCGTCACTGCGCATTAACACTAAACACTAACTTAAAAAGGATTCACACAAACGCTATATGTCATGCACCGGACACAAATTAATGGAAAAAGCGCTACAAAAAATGAATAATGGACTTCCAGATTGTCCTCTGCTTGTTTTGTCCGTCGTAGCAATGGAAGATGTCATAAACAGAGCTCAGCCTTACTAAATAACCATACTGTTTACTTTCTTTACCAAAGAAAACTTTGTTGAACTTTCTAATGCATATTTTTTTCCGATCTAATTGTAAAAATGCAATGCATCATTTTGACTGAAAATACATTACTATTTGAGTCGGTATTGCAGTGTTTATTGATAGAATAGGAAAAGTTTTATTCTAGAAAGCTTTATCATGTAATAATGCTCTTCATTTAAAAATATTACTTGCTCCATATATATTACATGGAACCCTATTCTCTATGATATTCCTGTAACCTGAAGAAACTTATTATGTAGACAATTTTAGAGTGCTTTGCTGTACGTACTTTTTCATTACTAAACTATTTAAGTACTTTCTAATCATGATAATATTTTTTGAATAATTTCATTTAGTTAAGATTTTAGTCTCTCCAAATTTGAGCCATGAGAAATTTCAGGACGACACCTTTTCATTTGTTTTTAAGAAAGCGTTAAGGGGAATCAATTATATCTTAATAAAATAAGTTAGCTAAGTTTTATTGATATCAAATTGGAAACTAATTTTGATTCAGAGGCTTCTGTGTCCATACAATGATTTGGTTGATGTTTCTTGCAATCATATGTTTACAATATTTCTTATCCTCTGTGCATGTAGAAGCCCTTAGACAGAACACAAATGAATAAGATACATGAGTAAGTTACTTAATTTTTCTACTTAAACTTCATTGCTTCAATTTTTTTACCTACGTAAGTTTGGTATATATGATGTTCTTTACATTCACTTCCTTAGCCTTGTTCTGCCAGGATCAACATATTTCTCCTGAGTTGCTAATTCCATTGACGCCATATTAAACAAAAAGTTCTCCGTTATAAGGCTGCTTGGTTATTTTTCATCAATTGATAATCTTCACTCAATAAATAGCTTTTAGTTCCCAAATGTTGGTTTTTTTGCAGTTTTTCCTTATAGGCTAAATCATATGTCTTATTTTTCTTATTATTCATGCATCATAATTTTCAGAGGGTAATTTCTAAGCTTAAATTTTTATTTCACTTTTTCTCTTAGTTAATATCTAAGCGGTAAATTTTATATTCTACTCTTCTTCTCGTGTTTTAATTCATAAATATTTAATAAGGTTTATATTTCTGAATATCTCAAGATTTTTCTTGCCTAAGAGCTGACTTTATAGCTTGTTGTATGTAGTATGGGATAACTGTGTTTCTTTTTACAAAAAAACTTTGTAACTCTCAATATGAATTCATTTCAGAAAATTTAAAAAAGGCTATTTATGCACATCAAAATTATGCAGATTACTTTCTAGAAATCAGATGCTTTCATATCCTCTAATTTATCTTCAACTCTTTCTGCTCTAACCCTTAAGGGCCCTCAGCTCTTGTGAAAAATTATACTGTCTCTATGGTCATTCTTTTACTTAAAATTTACGATGATTTACCCATTAAAACATTTAATTCATCTTAATTTTATAGATGACGTTCTTCTCATCTGTTTGATTACACCCTAAGTGGGCTACTTCAGTCGATGCATTCAAAATATCAGGAGTGGGAGAAAAGGATGTCTTTGAAGTTCTGCAGTACTATTCCTTACTGCAGAAATAAATTTAAAGGGACATGAGAGAGGCATTTGATGAATGAGATTTGAAAACATTCAGTCAGAAATATTTTATTAAACTCCATAATGAAATGAACAATTCAAAGTAAATTCATAATTATCATCAAAAAGATTAAAACCCCACATTGCTTTTTCCAATCCCTCCAATAATCCTGAGATACACCACCACATAATAATGACTAAAACATGGAATAAGCCTGTGAGGCTTTCCTTGAGATATCTTAGTACTCTTAAATTGAGTTTTGAAATATCAAACAGGTAATTTTAGTATCAGTAATTTAAACTTGAAATGTTTTTCAAGAACTAAACCTATAAGTCAATTCATGATAAACAAAAGTTAAAAGTTACACTAAATTTTAGAATCAGTACCAAAATGTATTGTATATTTTAAGAAAGATAGCAGGTATTTGATATTGAATCTGAAATTACTTCATAACTGTTCAATAGTTACATCAATATTCTACTTTAGTAGACATTTGCATGTTACATTACATGTTAGGGAATATGTATCCATAACATTTAAGTGAGAAATAAAATATTTGTGACATATGCTGATAGAATTGGATTCAATAAACAAAGTACACATTAAGTTCTTACGCAAGTACTATGACTCAATTGAAGGATTTAAACTCATTTAGCTTTTTCATAGCTCAAGGATAATCATAAGAAATTATTAATCCAAATAAAACCAAACCTAATGAAGATTAAATATTTAAAAGAGGCAATAGCTCAGTTTTCAATTAAAAAATTTTTACTTCCTGATGAATGGTTATAACATTAGATTAGATAAACAATTCAGATATGATGAAAAGAAGATAACCGTTGTACTTTTTCCATTGTATAAGGTTTATTAACTTTTTTTTCATTTCAGATAACTTTACATAATATTTTGTTTTGAAAACATTTGCTGAAATTACAATGATTCTAATAATTTCTTGAAGAAGAGTTGAAAAATATTTTGTAGAAAAATCCACATCTTATGACATCACTCCTGCTACTTCCACAGCAGATTGTTACAATGACTATAACAATTTCATCAATGTGTTGATATTATAGCATCGATTTATGCAAGAGTAAAGGACTTACATAAGTGATGGGTCTAGAAATGAGGAAGTATTACTTAAAGATGTGGGTAGAGAGAATTTAAGAAGTGAATCAAGGAGGGAGTAGGGATTTGAGAGTACATTCTTGGTTAAGTAATTTTGCATTTTTCTAGAAATCTCAACAATTTCCAGGGCTTCAAGGCAGCAATCTTTCTCTTCTCCAAGTAACAGTTGAGGTTGGAAGTTGTTGCAGTGACAGAACCTCTACAGCCTTGGGTACTCCAAAGCAGTGAATCCAAACGTGAAAATAAACATAAGCCAGACAGAAAAGAGTCCAAAGGCTTCTCCTAAGTTTGGAGCACCAACACCTTGCTAATGAAGAACCTGTTTAACAAAAGTGAAATTATCATAGCAGGACAGTTTCGTTGTTAGGTAATACCTGCCCAGAGAGCGGAAGAACTGGGCTTGAATCCCAATTATGACAGTATTTTTCAGATCTGTTTAGCTTTAGGTCTTCATGTTGTAAATTTTCTAGTAATTTACATTGCCGCAAATAATCAAAAATGGACCAAACAGAAACATGTGTTTATATTGTAATGGCATTGCACCAATCAACCTGTAACATTTTTATGACCAGAAGTACAATAAGAATAACCACAACAAATGCATAATAATTGCAATCAAGATGGCTCTGTTGTGCAACAACAGAAATTCAAATCACATATGCTGAATTTATTGATTATAACTCAACTAAATGAGGCTCATGGCTAAATATAAAAAATGGCTGTTGAATTATGAAAATGAGTCTATTAGCGTGATAGTAACTGTTGCTAATAATGGTAAGATAAATACTGCTGGACATTTTTATGTTAAACTTAAGGGAAATTAAAATTGGAATAACTGGAAGTTACTTATGGAAAATATCTGGACTACTATGACCTATGGGACATTACAAGGCCAGATGATGGTGAAGATAACCCAGTGCCAACCAGCATTCCAAATGAGAAAACGAAGTTTTATGTTCCACATATTCGAGTATTGGAAATAGGGAGGGATACATGGGCAAAGTTGAGGTCTGCATATGTGGACAAAAGTCTTACGGGAGGGTTAAGAACCCTGGTTATTAAGTTATTCAGTATAAAATTGCAAGACTTGAGTAACATGGAAGATAATATTATACAGGTAATGCTTTTGGCACAAAAATTAGTGATGACAGTGATGAAGAGGATGGTGATGGGGCAAAGGAGGGTCTTACCATTACCTTTTTGTACCTCTTTCAGGAACTGTCTTGCAGCTTTGGAACCAATGGACAGCCAGTGTTCTTGTAGCAAAGGGGCTGAAGATGAGGCTGCCCAACTTACTGAAGACAATGGTGAAGGAGGCCTCCCTCTGGTAGCCACCCTGGCCCCCGCTGTGTCCGCAGTGGTAGATGATGACCCAAACTCATATTACAGTAATGTTGGATTTGGGAACCCTGCATAAGATTATCTCTTACCTTTACTTTTCACCGACCACACAAAGTAGTTTTCGTCTATCAACTTGATGCCTTTATCCAAAGACATGCTTTTCTCCATCATTCTTCTTCTTTGCCAATTTGTTTCAATCCAAAACAATCATCGAAAAAGTCCAATACTTGGATGCACATGCACAATGACATGCATTCCAAAAACTATGCTCACTCAGTATACATACTTCCTCCTCAGTAAACCAAAGAAGTATGTAAGCAATGAATATGTGCATGATACACACGATTGAATTTTGAGAAGAAATGAAGGAGAAAAAGTCTATCGCAGCCAGGATTCAAACCCGGATCTTCCACTTGCCGGGCTGATGCTTCAACCAATTCAGCTTCCGCAACAGCACATTCTCTCCTTCTTTCTATGCTATGATGGGTAATGGTGTGTTGAAGATGGCACCACTCCTGTGCACACGTGGGACATCTAAGATGCCACCTCACCATCATAGCTTACTTCCAAAAGCCAGGAATGGAGAAGTATGTAAGCGATGAATATGCGCATGATGCAGATGCATGAATACTGAGATGAGTGGTGAGTGTTAAGTGCAGCTGAGTAAGTGGTAGCAGAGAGCAGCTTTAAGTAGATTTAGGAAAGAAGTAATACGTATAACACATGAAGCAAAAAACTCAAAAGAATACACAGATGGTTGCAAATTGAAAATGTGGAAGGACATCTCATCCAGTGGTGCAACATTTTGGACTCGAAATTGGAGAAAAATCCTTTGTACTCTTCAAAAATGTAAGGATATATATGAAGATCAGAAAATATATTTTTCCAAGGATAGAAAAGACCCCGTGCAGGTGCATGAAAAGGTAGGCAAAGCAAAATACAGTGCATCACGATACGAAGAAGGCTTTAGAGCTATATCATCTCTCGGGGATGTCCAGATAGTTAAAGAAATTCAAAAGTGTGACAGGTATTCTACCCCCTTCTATTCCGCCATGTTTTCCTCCTCCATTTTTCATAGAGTGAGCCCAACAAGGTGGACAGAGTGAGCGTTAGTGGAGACTACGCCAAGAGTGCCGTTTGCGTGGTGGACGCTAGTTGCACATGTATATTTTTTTGGGATGTAAGCAAACTCATGCTCTCATTCCACCTGAAAACCTGCTACAGTCTGGCGCCCAACGTGGGGACAATTATGGTGTTTGAGAGAAGTACGAATTTAGAAATGTCACAGCTATTGTGGACTCTCAACAGACTTGGAGCCCAATTTTCCCAATTGGAGCCGGGAAGCATCGCATCGTCTTGGTCATCGCTCCATCCTGAACGGCGGAATTGCTCTCATGCAGAACGGTGTGAAGACTACCAAATCAAGGTCCACTTCCCTAACCGTTCCACTGGCATCGTCTCCTACCCTCTCGCACAGGGACATGGCGAGGCCTCCGCACGAAGATCCAGAATATCAGAAACAGTTGCATTCTGCGGCAGCATTAAGGCAGAATAATCAAGCTGCAGGACCGATAACTATTCTAGCAGAAACTATAATGCGGAACAGTCAACCAACAGTCACCTCTCCGGCATCACCGCAAAAATACCCGAAGCTCAGTCAAAGGCCTTCAGGACTCAACCCTAGCCGCAAGATACGTGGTGAGACAAAAAAGTGTCGTAAAGTGTACGGGATGGAGCACAGAGACATGTGGTGCACTCAGTTTAAGTGGAAGAAGGCATGTAGTCTGTTTGGGGACTAATCAGCTTCAACTTCTGGAAAAGGGTTCCCCTCCAAAATCCCTTTCTGATCAGCCTAAATACCACCGTCCTGGCAGCCAGTCTCAAATTCAAAGTTACCCATCAAGACTCTTAGGAGAAGACTCACAGCAATGGGTTCTTTGGGGGCACCTGGATTTGTACATAAAGAAAACATAAAAATGGCAACGAAATGGACTGTGCGATATAAGTAATAAAAAAATTAATAAACAAACGTGGGGTTTTTGGAGGCAGACTGAGGACACTCATATGAATTCCGCGGCAACGATCGGAACGTAGCTACTCCTCTTCCTTGAGGTACTCTTCGTTTGTGGTCGTGGTAGGGGATCCCCTAGATACCAGCCGGATAATATCCATAGGCCAAGTGACCCCGCGTACTTCGCGGAGAGGAAAAGGAAAACGACACGCCACCGAGTCCCCCCAGTCTGCCCTCTAGAGACGGTCCTTCAAATTATAATAATTACGTAACAAAAAGTTTGTGCTGAAGTTTTGCCATTTCCACGCTTGATCCTTGTTCGGTCGCATCTGTCACAGTGAGAGTGCTAATGTGTAAACTTTGTTGAGGTGTTTATGTGAGCATTGCTGCAGAGAATTTTGTTTAGCCTTTGCGGTCATTGACCTCTCCTAGACCACGCACCTGCCCATGGTATCTCGAGTGTGCGATTGAAAATTGCCTAATGCCTAAGGATCTCTCTGGGGGTAACGCAGTTGAAGGAATGGCTGGCCAAACCTTAACCAATAAACAATTTCAGTTTTTGGTAGCCCAAGTTAGTTCGTTGGCCCAAAGAGCGGAGCGCAATTCTAGCATTCCCCCCATAATCAGCGACAATTTCGCAAAATATACGGCACGATTTTGTGGCGATACCACGGAGGATATTGATGCATTTATCGAGGCAGTGTTTTCCTAAAAATACTTGACCAATATGTCCGAGGAAAATGCGCTTCCAGGACTATCAATGTTGCTGGAGGGAATGGATGCTAAGTGGTGGCAAGGCGAAGGAACGATTAGCGATTGGAGTGATGCCGTTAGCGCGCTTCGTGATGCCTTCAGTCGTACGTTGATGCCGAATCTCGCATTCCGCGAGATTTTTCCGATCCTGGCTGTAGAAGTTACATCTCTCGGGGACGATCAATGAGGGACACAGCCTTTGCGAGCAGCAGAGGGAACGACTTGCAGCCATCATCAAGGAGTACGGAGATGTATTTCGACCACGTAAGGAGCCAACTTTCTTTGCCAAACATACACTCCGACTGAAGGAGAAAATGCAATTTGGTGGATTAACCTTTCTCTTTACAGGAAGCCACTGCTGAAGTATGCGCCAAGTGCCTCTTAGAAGAAGCGGTACTCCTCTATCGAACCCCAAGAAGTGTCATCAGCGACAATAGTCCCCAATTTGTGAGTGCAGTAATGCAGAAGATGGCACATTGTCTGGGGTTCAAGCAGAAACTGACACCACTCTACCGCCCGGCGGCAAATCCTGTGGAAATGAGGAATAGGGACCACAAGGAGCAGCTGGCCATACTTGCTGCAGATAAGCATCGCTGCTGGAAGGACCACTTGCCTAGCATAAAATTTCCTATGAACTCAAGCACTTCAATCAACAGGGTATAGTTCTGCATACCTGACATTTGACCGAGAGTTACGTACACCAGTTGAGGTATAGCAAAACCTGCGGGTTTTAGTGGATGAATTCCCATTCATTCCTGAAATTACCCAATATTTGAAAAGATTTACAATTAATCTGAGAATGGCAAATGAGAGAAATGTGGGTCAGCAGGATTCCCGGAATCAGTATGCTGAAAATGCAGGCAAGCAGGACCTCAACTCAGAATTGGGAACAAAGTTCTCATGAATGTCCATGCCCTCAACAGAGCCAAAATAGGATTGCGTGTAAGTTTGCTTCGAAGAGGGATGGACTATAAGTAATCATATCCCGAGAATCTCTCACGTCGTTTCAGGTGGCAGGTGCAGATTACCCTTTTGTCCCTCTAGGTGTTTATTACACTTCAGTCTAAACTCCATTTGTGAAGACAACTGAAGGGCCTCTTGCATCGGTCCTTCTTCTGAGAGGAGAAAAGGGTGGCCTAGGATATAGGAGCTACCTAATGAATCAGAAGCAGCCGTGGAACAAGAAAAAAGGCGCAGGGCCCCTGATAGACTCAATTTATAATGCAACCACACGCGAGGACGTCCATGAGGTTGTAAGGGGGAGGGTTTAGAAGGTGCTCTAACACCCTTTCTATTCCACCATGTTTTCCTTAAAAATTTGTTAGACTTATGGTGCAGAGAGATAAAGTGATAGAGGAATCCAAGACATAGAGGATAAATTATTATAAAACAGTCGCACCCTTGGGAAAAGTGAAGATTCGTACAGCCTTCAAGAGCGTTGAAGAGATTGTCCCAGGGAATAGCACGTTGCAGTTGGAAGAAATAGTCAACATCCCACCTCTACACCTTATATTGGCGAAAATGAAGGACAAAAGATAATTTAACTTAAGAAAAGACTGCCTCGTGGAGATGGCGCAAAAAAAGTGAGGATGCAGCCACCAGTACCAAAAATTCCAGAAGAAAGAGGCCAGTATAATGGACACTAAGGAACAGAGGCAGCACAACTATGGAAGGCAAGAAGCACATTCTCTGCTAATATAGGGAGACCCACTGTTCCGACAATTTTTCTGATTCAGTTGAACTGCCAATTTTTATTTGCGATTGGGAAATAACTAAACTGAACAAGAGTCGACTTCCAAATAGGATGGATCTCAACTATTTAACGAAGAAAATTTGGAAGAATAATTTTGTGTGGAGGAAACCGATTGTGTATATAGTTCTAGTTTGCCTTAAATGCCTACTAAGAGATAGATTTTATTGGTCACTGTTGGACTGAATATTATTAATTCCATTGATCTGGGATGAGATGCTGAAATACCTTTCCAATGATTGTTTGTGTGGTATTTTACCCATAATGGTGATATCGTGCTTTGTGATGCATCACATTAAATGTGATCCCCACCTGATTTAACGTAATGCAAGCATGTTGATTTTTCAATGTTTCCTTTAATGACTTCCAAGTTAATATAGCCACATTTACGAGCGTCCTCATTTCATGTTTCAATTCAGGAACATCTAGTCTTGCATCGTATTTTTCGTTCTTTTGATTTATATTAGAATGATACTTAATTCAAATTATATGTTAAAATTACCCTTTCCTTTTAACTCAGGAAGGACCTCTAAATTTCTGGAAACTCAACGCCGCTCTTACTTCATGCTATTCGGAGAGCGTCTTCCTCAAGTGCATCAGTAGTGCTGGGACAGGCAACCATCGGTTTGATTTTGGCATTGATTGCAGTTCTCTTGCTATTGATATGGTGTCCTCTTATCACTCATTTGAGAATAGTCAAGGCTCTGTGCCCGATACCAGGACCTATAGCCTAGCTTACATCATTGGAAACTTTTTCAAGATAATGGGAGGAAGCCATGTGTTTTTTCAGGCAACACGTGAATTGTATGAGAAACACTATTAAATACATCAGTATTTTTACACTTTGTAAGTTTTTGTAAAAGTTATGAGGTGGTATTTTTATACGATCAATGAACTACCTATAATCAAAACCTGATCATTATTACACTGTGAGCTAGATTTTAACATCTCAGAGAGTTACTGTGTCTGATCATTTCAGAAGAATAAGATGTAAATAAAAAAGGTAATTCATCATTCATTATATTGCAAATTCAAGACAATTGTAGCTGAAAATTTATTAACTGAGTAATATTAGTTTTACACTTAAAAATGATGATCTCACGATTTTATCACTTAGTCGTAAATTCTGTGTGATTGGTGCATTGCCAGTAGTTAAAAAATATAAAATTGGAAGTACGCTTACGCTTAACGTAACACGTAACACTTGCCGATGAAAAAATAATTGATACTGGTGGTTTTTAAAGGTCAAAAGAAGCGGGAAAATAGCAAGGGATGGGGGAAGGCACTTGGCAAAAACCGTTCAATGTGAAAGCGCTCATTTAACCGACGTGTATTACTAACCCACACCCGGTCGTAAACGTCCCAACCTGGTGCCGACCCTCTTCAGTCGTTGGGTCGGCTGTTACCCGTTGACGAGATCTATAATCCCTTCTCGGCTAGTGTGAAAGGCTCCATTTACTTCCATGGCTTACTACCCTTGTGACTCAGATTAAAAACCAGCAGTTGACAGTTTCTAAAATGTGAGCGCACGATCCCCAATAATCCTTTTCAGAAGAGATTTAGTACTCTTAATATTTGCCTCCCACAAACCACAAAAATTCGGGGAATAAGGGGGGTTAAAATGCCACTCAATTTCTCTTAGATCAAGTGCATTAACCGTTACTTCTTTAGATATTTCCCTTTGGAACTGCTTAGCAACGCCCGTCAGATAGTTTTTTGCACCAACAAAATTAATCCCGTAGTCTGAGTATACATGAGCGCAGCGTCCACAGCGTCTTGTGGAAGACATTTTGGGGATAATGCTGTTCTAAGGAATAACATAAAAACTCACACAAAAGAGAAGCCCTTTGAATGTGAAGTTTGCTTAAAATGTTTTAGTAGAAAGTGTGTTCTCAATAGACATTTGCTTATTCATTCTTCAGAGAAACCATTTTCATGTGAAATCTGTGATAAGAGATATGAACCTATCAAATGCTGATAGGAGAGCCTCTGTGGAAAGATTCGATACCAGCTCTAAATGACACGTTTTAGTGCTATCACATACAAAAAGGCATAAATAAGCCTTTGTAAATTTTGATTCCTTTAGATTAAATGGACCTCCGAAATCCACTGGAAGGAAAGAGTGAATTTTTGTGATATTTGTAAGCAGAAGCTTTTTTAGTATTTGTGAAAAAACAATTTAAGTAACATAAACTGAGAAGTGCGGCTGAGCAAAATATCTGACAGAAAAAGAAATAATGGAATCAATGAAAGAGGAGGTAGAAAAGCTGAGTTCCTATAAATGTGGGTATATTGGAAATTATCAAAGAGATAGCCTGTTCTTTTCGTGTGAAACCACATGACCAATAACGAAGCCGCATTAATTCAGATTAAATGCATAGGTGCTTCTCCGCTCTCGAGATGTGTCTGGCAATAAGAATAGTGCATTCCATGATATATATTATTTTTTCCCCGGTTTATTTGCCATCCAGAAGATCGTTGTGAGCATTGCGTGTAAATTAGTTGCAAAGAAGTGAAAGAGGATTGGACGTAATATTTTTAAAATCTGCAGCCATTTTACCAATAAGAGATTTGATGCAATGTATCAGCGAATTTTAATTATGTACACTATTTCTTCATGTAATTTCCTTTATTTAATTTTGCTTGAGAAAGGTTGTACTACTTGTACAAGAAAATTTGACGCAGTCAAGGTGTTGGACTGTTCAACTATGATTCACCCATTCCCAAGGAAAAGGTAATTATATTTCATCGATGTTATATATTTTGTGTTTGGATAATTATTTATTGCACGATATGGGTGACGTTTTTGTCGTGTTGAGAAAGGTCAACAAATTTGGTGTGAATTGGAACAATGAACATTGTTTGCAAGCTTTTACAATACCTGTTCATTTAAATGCCTCGACAACAGCCGCTAATTCGTTATTCTGGATTATGATGACGAACGGGTAAATATTTTGTAAGTGGAAAAATTTACACTGGGTGTTCTCTGGGACCCTACACCATTTGAATCTCTCAAAACCAGGCTTTGGAAATGTCAAAAAGAGCAACCAAGTCCCTGGACCCAGATCCATATGTAAGGATGTGCATTTTAGTTTTAAGGAGGTTTTGTTCTTAACAGATTTCTGGGTGAATGAGAAGAATTCCTAGCTATATACTATTCCAATCATATAATTTAATTTGAATGTGCATTCGTCACTCAATACAACAGTTGTTTAAAAATATGTATCTGCAACAGAACAGACTCCTTCGTAAGCTCCTCTTTTAAAAAGGAAGCGAGGGTATATTTGTAATAATTGCTATTGATTTACTACAAAGAATGGAATTTCAATAGGTGAAGGCAACCGATCATAAAATTCGGATTGCTATGGAAACAGTTTGTCTCAAACAGAAGATATTTATTATAAAGGTAGAATTACGTTTTTTGTGATATTTGCCAAGTGACGTTTCAACAGAAGAGTAGTATCACACTAAGCCATGTGAGGCAGAAAGATTCCATGAGCAATGAGAATGAAAATGTTCGTCTCGTGGTCAGCTCGGTAGGGAAGAATCATGCTTATATTCATACACTTTTCGGGAGAGTTTGTTTTTACACGCTGGAAGTGGTGAACTGTGCCGAAGAAGGACGGATTTACTAGTTTTCTGGATACGTTTTCGCTCGAGATAACCCCCCTCGAGGAAGCGAGGAATTAGTCCTACTTTTCAGTGCGAACGCTTGTCGGCCAGGTTCGAGTCCTGAGTGAAATATGGAGTGGAGTGCTCGCGGAGAAAGTATTGGATTGGATGTTTTTCGCAGCCAAACTTGCAGGTGGAATCTTACGCGAAGTGGATCGGTCCGCCAACTAGTAAGCGTTTTTCGTGTAGGATATGCTCTGGATTTTCTAAGTGTGCCGAGGGTCTCGAAGTCCCGGAAGCTCCGTATGTCGAGTATAGTTGACCGCACGTGGTAAATTTCACTTGGCTTCCGGTAGGGGAGGAACGCCGTTCAGACGAAGGGAGTTTTCGAAGAGTGAGTGAGGAACGAATAATGAGTGTATAAATGTAGGTAGCTCAGGCTGAATTGGAGGATATGGAAGCAGGAAGTACGCAGCATCATCTACATTTGATCTTTACTCATGTCTAGTTTCCAACACTGACCCAGAGAAGTTTTGTACCGTGGATAATCTTGGCACACTCTGCCTGATTCCAGGCGGATTGTCAAAAACGAAACCATTTGGTAAACCAAAAAATGTCCCCGTCTGCCGATCACCACCTGTATTTATACCTGAGGTACGGGGGGGGGGGGTAACGGTGAAGGTCAGAACACTCGCGAGGAGGACTTGTAAATCTTCCTTCAGTCAAATGAGCCGCGGATACCCGGCTCATCCTCCCCCACTACCTCCGCGACCAACGTAAACAAACGGCTTCAAAGAAAAAACAAAAATTGTCACAGGCGAATCACAACAATAGGGCGAGGTGCTCTTCCCTCGGTCCCAGAACGGTTTTAGCTGCGTCACGTGGCATTTTCTCAGAACGGCCACGGCACAACACATCATCCACCGTTTGACTTTTATTTTGCGATGCAATCTCTTAAAGTCAAGTCCTCCACCATTGATTTTGTTTATCTCGTCCTTTACCAACAAAATAATCACTGCAGCATAAAGGTAAACAGATGAGGTATGTGTCCAAAATCTACTCACACTTTGTGGCATCTCCCCGTTGCAGGTGGAGTTAATGCAAGGCATATTGGGCACAAGGATCGCTCCAATCTCATTTCCCCCCTTTACCCCCTCCTAGGGAACCATACCATGCCCTACCACCACTCCAAGTACAGGCAGCGGGGTGAATCAAGGTGCCAGAGTCCTATATTCCATCCCGACTACCTCCTTCACCATCTAGACCACCTCCAGACCACTCCATGTACTCCCGCGTGTGCAAGTGTGTTATTGAGTGATGCAAAGAGACCGGAAGAAAATTGAGATATCTGTGTGACGTCGCTGTTAAGTTAAACTTTCGCTAGCCATGCTTTTCATTTCAGTCAGCTGTTTCCTTTTACTGCAGCAGCTGATTTTGATGGGCGAGAGTCTTTTCAAAGAAAGGATCCACGAGTAAATCCCCCCAGGAACATCCTCCCCTCCTTTGTGGTGGATTAAACGAGTTCTGTGATCCGTGTGTTCTGTAGACGAGAGCATCTGGTCGTAGCGGCAGCACTTGCGTAGTCCTTTAACAGGAGTGTTTTCCTTTTTGGAAGGAATATAGTTCGTTTCAGAGCACCGTGGTTGACATCCGCGCAGGATGTTTGGTAGCGTGTTACGTCGCTCTCGGATGGGAATCCTAGCGGCATTGAAATGAAGTGTTGAGAGTGCGGGAAATGATTCGTCCGAAGGCTTTGGAGCAAGGCGTCGGCCGTGAGCCATGGAGATCATAGTGAGCGATCGGAGGCGGCGGCCTCCGACGGAGGAGGAGTGGTGTGATAGACGGGGGTCTCCGGAGGGCTTCAGCAACGGTGGTATTTCTTATTTCAACGAATCATGTCGTGTATCGTGCAGATATTGACTACCTCAGTGACCCATGCTTGAAGGGTGGGCGAATGAAGAAATTCCATAAACATTGGAAGGGTTCCATATCGTGTACGGTTTGAGTACCACTTCGTGATATTCTGGTACACAAGAATCAAATAAAACCGTATTTAGGACCAGTTCCTTCTTCAAAAATTGGTATTCAGAAGCATATTGCTCAAAAGAGAGAGTGAGTTTATTTGCGATATTCGTCCGCAGAAGTTTTAACTGATACTGTTACTAATATCGTACGAGTAGCTCAGATGTATTTGTAAGAGATTAATATTATAGAAGTCCTTTTCTTTTTGCTGTTTGTGGTCAATGATTTACGTAACAGGACCTGAAGAGAGTAGGTGAGCAAGAGAATGACAAAAGAAATGATGGAATAAGAGATAGGGGAAGCAGGAAAGCTGAGTTGTTGTAAAAATGGGAATATTAGGCATTTTCAAAGCGATTACCCGTACTTTCCGTGTGGAATTTGCAATATATGAGGAAATAAGTCCACCTGTTTTTCCGGCAGATACTTATGTCATTCCAAAAGGAGCATCAAAATGACTGCTCCAAAGTTCAGAAACCGGAATATCCGCTTTCAAATCGACGCTACGCCACTATCTTGGAATGCGTCGATAAGAGATGCGTCATTGATGTCTGCCGGACCTCGAGAGCATCTTTTCTTCAATACTAGACACAAGGTATAGACTATGATGTCCAAGAGTTCCGAAAATGGGACCAGACCATTATTGTGAGTAGAGAACTACATTTAGCCCAACAAAAACGGTTATGGAGTTCGAGCTGAGATGCTGGACGACAGCTACTTTGTTAACCTAACGAGGACAAGGACGTACAGATGTGCGCAGGAGCGGGTACTTCTGCAATATCTTCTATGTAATCGGGAAAGCAGACCGCTATGGAAAACTAAATTGTTCAAAGAAGCTATCTATTCCGGAAAATTTGAGAAGACAAGGACTTTGGAAATATCTTCGGATGACATAGAGGAATCGAGAGCGTCAACCGTTACTTCCTTATCTATGTATTCCAACGCAGCAGCGCCAAGGTCCATTGGGAAAGTCTCTTAAAAATGAAGTCCTTAAAGGCATCACTTGATGAGATTCCTATGACTTCGGATGATATATTTGTTTCTGTTTTATTCAGTTGGTACCTTAATATCATCAACTTCTGGAAAATAACAGGAGAGACAAAATCTAAAGACGAATATATTACACCATTCCTAAGTCATAAAAATCCAGTTATCCAGGAATGAAACCAAGGAACTCCGTGTTGTAACACAAGACTATGATATCATGCTAAAAACTTAGTCATTGCAAGTCACATAACATTTTGGATGAGATGGATTGGATCAGGCATCAGGCAACAAAGGTTTCCACGCCTGCTGTTACCTGTCACAATGATCTGCAAGAAGGAAATATCTTGTTAAGACAAGAAGATCCTTCTGACCTCCGGAATCAGTATTCCCCAAGTTACGAACATTCCAATATGGTGATCATCAACTTTGAAAACTGTTCATACAATTAGAGAGGATTTGTTATTGCAAATCATTCCAGTGAATGGACTTACGACTACAAGTTGGAAGCTCCCCCAAATGTCTCGTCATGTCCGAAGGCCTTTCCAACGATAGAGCAACAGCTATTGTGCATTGCGTGCCTCCATTGCTACCCTTGCTCACAATGTTCGCAACACAGCTTATGAGAATGTTCTGGCCGGGTAGCCTAGATAGTAAAAGCTGCCTCCCGGATAGAGGAAGATCCCAGGTTTGATTCCCGGCCCCATCAGACTTTCTTCAAGTCCGTTTTGCCTTGGGATTTTTCCTGTTTACACCCCGTTATGTACCTCTAACCCTTTCCATGTGAATTCTTAAGGGGGGTTCCTCCTCAACACCACTTTGTGTTGTCCGTTCCTCGACGAAGCCTTTGCACGTGGTCGATGTCGCACAGTCGGTCGAAACCTAACAAGCCTTTGCGCACAAAGTTCCCAAATCGGCTTGTGAGGCAGGGTACCCTAGATGGATAAAGGCAACCTCCCGGATACAATAAGATCCCGGGTTCGACACACGGCCCCGTCAGACATTTATTCAAGTCCACGTCCAGTTCAAGAACAGTTGACCAGCTCCGGGCAAGAGAGATTACTATAAGCGGCTACAGAAAGGACTCACAAGAGAGGGAGAGGAGGAAAATATCATAATATTATAAATCAGTGGAGCTGTTATTGGGAGATCTAACAGCTAGTAGTACAATCCGTCCGTAAAATGACGGCAACCTAGCAAAGTTAGCTACTAGAGAGGGGCTCCCCTTTTCCGGTTAGAAAGAGGAGAGCGAAATGTCCATCCTCGGGGATTGTGAGAAATTCTAGACCTCCAACGGCGCATCGGACGAAGACATGTTAAGACTTGCACCCGAAAAATTGAACACGAAGGCTTTGCTTTGATTCCGTGTAAATAGAGTTTTGTTTGGGACATTTTATGAGTTGAAGGGTGGTCTGAAAGAGACTTTTACCCGTAGATTACGATATTAGGATAAGGAATGCTTTGTTTGTCCGAACTCAGGGGATCCGAGAGAAAATCGTGGACTTCCTCACTTCAGTCTCCGCAATGAATAATCGTTTAGCGCGTCCGCTTCCAAAAAGTAATCTTTTGAGGAACTGACTAGCACCAACCTTAATCGCGATTTCTTGGTCAGAGGCACCACACGACCTATTTTTATTGCTCTTTGGCCGATCAGTAGAAGGACAACGTGCTACAGCGGATTCCTACCGACCGGCGCCGAGGCCTTCCGGCATGACCGAACCAGAGTTCGGTTTTTATCTCAAGGACTTGGGAAGAGGTGCGTCCGTCTTGGTGGCAACGCCTTCCGTACCCGAAGATCACTAGGAAGTTCCTAGGAAACGTTGGAATTTTATGGTGTATCCGACTTAAATTTCTCGACGCAGCGACCACGCGCTTTTGTCGTCGTTGTGGGGAAAAGGGCAATTATCGCAAAACTGTAGTGTGCTGGAAACGTGGGAGGGACGCCGTCAAACCTAATGCGCTCCGTACTGGCATGTAAGCAGCCCGGAATAGAAAAGAAACGGCGATAATGGTTTGAAACCTCTAGGAATTTTATATCGCGGCCCGCTTCCACGCTTTATCCTATCGCGCCGATAAAATTCTCGTGGGGGTTGTCATTTATGGGAGAAAGTAGCCTACTCTTTCAGATTCAGGGGCTACACGCCCCTTGCTAAGTAATTCCGTTGAGGACTTACTTGAGCCGATTCTTCCATTTGAAGATAAAGGAGAGGAGTCAATCTAATTAAGGGCCAAACTATTTAGATACGTATGGAAATGGGTAAGCGTCCTTCTTACTCACGCTGCTCACTTTCCAAAAATCGATCAGTAAACGTTTTGAACCGTCCTTTTCCGGAACAAGAAGGACAGGGGACGACCACGATCGATGGCTCTTACACTCCACTTTTAACCAACTCATCGACTTGGTCGTCGATCTTTTGTTGGATAATAGGCGAGACCGGATGGTACCTTCGTTTAATGGGGACACAGTAGGTTAAAACGATTTTATGTCTGACTATGTTAGTCCTCCCGTGTACATCTCAAATAAGTCTATTTAAGTGTCTTAGAACCCCAAAATCGCGAGATCCTCTTTGGTGGAGAGGTTGCCTCCAGCTGGTGTTTCAATTAAATTCTCCTCCAAGTCCAAGGCGAATTCTCGGAAAGGAGAACTGGCACCGCCTCCCCATCTACCAGAACAACGGAACGGTCGGGAAAATCTTACTCTCTCTTACGTCTAGCATGAAATCCATTCCAAAGAAAATAAAATGTGGCAATAATGGCAGGACGCCAAAACGAGGTACAGAAACCCTTCTCCCCGGTTGCACTGCCAAGGATACAGACTTTGATACCGTGGTCCTCCTTCCGTATGCCATTTCCTATTAAGATGCGATGCTTTGAGTGTCGGGATAATGGGCGTGTTAACGAAAAGATTAGCGGAGAAGACCGCGTTTTTGCTTACTGTTCCCGATCCTTATTCCCCTCTGAGCGCAACTATAGAAAGAGTGTTTTGCAGTGTTGTTTTCAATAAAAATTCAAGCCCTATATGGAAGGGTACTGCTTCACCGTGGCTCTTTGTCCACAAAAACCACATGGACAGTGTCATTCACTTGAACAAAGTAGTAGTTATTCAAATAGAGGATGACATTGTAACAGTTCATAAGACCTTTATAAAATAGGAAGAAGGGTTTATTTGTGATATTTGCCAAAAGAAGTTTCAAATGAAGTACTGAATCACAGAAAAATTCATGTGATTCAATTATCGCAAAGGCCTTTCCAACGAAAGATCAACAGCTATTGTGCATTGCCTACCTCCATTGCTACCCTTGCTTACAATGTTCACAATACAGCTGATGAGAATTTTCTGGCCGGGTAGCCTAGACAGCTAAGGCTGCCTCCCGAATAGAGGAAGATCCCGGGTTTGATTCTCGGCCCGATCAGACTTTCTTCAAGTCCGTTTTGCCTTGGGATTTTTCTTGTTTGCACCCCCTTATGTACGTTAAATCCTTTCCATGTGAATCCTTAAGGGGGGTTTCTCCTCAACACCTCTCCTCTTTGTCAGTTCGTCGCATTGCGAGTGATTAGAATTAGGATCAGAAGGTACGCTTGACCATATCCGGGCCTGGTTAAGGGATTGCTGTAAGATGCTACGGACAGGAGTCACTCCAGACGGAGTGGATGAAAATATCTTAATACAATAAATCAGTAGAGCAGTAATTGCGATGCATGAGAGATCAAACAGCTAGCAGTTCAAATCCTTCCTTCAAGTGTTTTCGCCATAGCGAAGTTACCTTGGAGAGAGGCTCTCCTTTTCGGGTAAGGAAGGGGAGAGTAATGACCATCCTCGTGGTTTGTGAGAAATTCCAGACCACCAACGGTGTATCGGACGAAGACATGTTAAGGCTTGCACCCAAAATATTGAACGTGAAGGCTTTGCTTTGATTCCGTGTAATTATAGTTTTGTTTGTGACATTTTATGAGTTGATGGGTGGTCTGAAGGAGGCCTATCAAACCATAGATTACGATATTAGGATAAGGAAGGATTTGTTTGGTCGAACTCAGGGGATCAGAGAGAAAACCGTGGACTTCCTCACTTGCATCTCTGCTTTGAATAATCGTTTAGCGCGTTCGCTCCCAGAAAGTGATCTTGTGGAATTGGCTAGCGCCAACCTTAATCCCGATTCCTTGGTCGAAGCTACCACACGACCTTTCGAGTCCATGTGGGAGTTATTGCTCTTTGGACGATCAGTAGAAGGACAACGCGCCATAGCGGATTCCTACCGACCGCCGATGAGGCCTTCCGGCATGACCGAACCCGAGTTCGGTTTATCTCTCAAGGACCAGGGAGGAGGTGCATCTGTCTTGGTGGTCACGCCTACCGTTTTCGGAGATCACAAGGAAGTTCCTAGGAAATTTTGGATTTTGGGTGTACAGTGTTCCCTCGCTACTTCTCGCTTCAGTTTTCGCGGCTTCAGTACTTCGCGGGTTTTTCCAAGATATTCATCAAAAGATAAAAATGAAAAATTACAATCATGTCGGCAGCCACACAACGGAAAGGAGCGTTGTTTCATGTTTCATGAGTTAACTCTGAGTTCAGAGAACATACCACGTGCTCTCATAAAGGCGCGTGATTGGTTAAAAGTGCGACATCGACGCGATCGACATCGACTCGAGAGTACGAGTGGATATATACCTGTGAGTTGATTGTCAGCGCATTATCACAGCCTCACCTAGCATCTTCTCTTGTTATACAAGCCCGGCTTGTCCATGATGTTGACTGCCTCGCATGCTGTATTTTAATCATCTGTTGGCTATAACTTGTTTTGTTTAAGCAGTAACTTTTTTATGAATTAAGCCCTTATAATGTCGCCTAAGCGCTGTGTCCCTGCGAAAGCTTCCTCCGTGGCGCCCAGGAAAAATAAGATGATGACCATCAGCGAAAAAGTGAAACTTCTAGATATGATCAAATAACGCAGAAGTTATGCATCTGTTGCACGCCCAAACGGAGTGATTGAATCTACAGTGCGATACATCAAGAAAGAGGAAACAAACATCCGCAAAACTGCTTCAATAACCTTCAATAAAGAAGCGAAACGTGTCGTAACTACGCGAAATATCAGAATTGTGAAAATGGAAGCTGCATTGGAATGGCGGATTGCTGATTGCAAGAAAAAGACGGTGAGTTTGGACACTAATATGATCAGGAAAAAGGCCAAAGTTCACTACGACCAAATCTTGCCCGAAGACCACAATGAAGAGGCTGAATAAGATGCTGAAGAACCTCAAGCCAGTGCTAGTGCTGCCAGGAGTGATTTGCCTCCTCGAGGAAGAGGCTTTTCAGCCAGCTGGTTCGAAAAATTTAAAAAAACATACGGCCTCAGAAACGTGCTTCTGTATGGTGAGGCTTCTTCTGCTGACAACGATGCTGCTTATCGTTACGTGGAGAAAGAGTTTTCCTAACCTCATCAGTGAGGGAGGCTACCTTTCTGAACAAAATTTAAACATGGATGAAACAGGCATTTTTTAAAAGAGGATGCCTTCGCGTACATTCCTCTTCAAGGACTTCAAAACAAGAGGCCAGGCTTCAAGGCTCACAAAGACCGTGTGACTATCATCATGGCTGGCAATGCTGCAGGTTTTATGTTTAAGACAGGCCTTATTTATAAAGACAAAAATCACGGGCATTAAAAAACAAAAATACGGCTCTTGTGCCCCTGTTCTGGATGAATAACTCCAAGGCCTGGATAACGAAAGATCTGATCCTTGAATGGTTCCTCCATTGCTTCATCCCAGGTGAAGCTGTATCTGGCAGGAAAAGGCCTCCCTTTTAAGGTCCTTCTCATGATGAACTGTGCAGGAAGCCATGCAAAGGACCTACAATATGACGGTGTGCAGATAGTGGTTCTGCCCCCGAACACTACATCTCTAATTCAGCCGATGGGTCAAGGTGTCATTCGTGCCTTTAAGGCACTCTACACTCGCTCCACGATGGAGGCCCTCATCTCGGCAGTTGACGATGCTGACGACGAATTCACCTTGAAAGCATACTGGCGCAGTTACGACATTGCTTCATCTTTGTCTAATATTCAGCAAGCATTAAAGGACATGAAGAGTGAGGCCATAAAGTCAAGTTGCAAGAAATTATGGCCGAACGTGGTGCACGACGATCCAGGCTTCACTCCCGAAGAAGTTCATCACTCAGCGGTGGAGAAGACGGTGAGGCTGGCTCACATCATAAGGAATGAAGGATTAGTCGACAGGTCGAAAGAAGACGTCAGTGCCCTTATCGATCACAGTCGGACCCACTGACCGATGAAGACCTCCTTGAGATGACAAAGTCTGCAAGTGAGGAAGTAAACGAACAGGAAGACGAAGAAGAAACTGAGAAGCGTGGCCTTACCCTGTAGAATCTGCAACAATTGTGCAACATGGCAAGAGCGATGCAACATAGTGCACAAGATATTGAAGACAATATGGTTCGAATTGTCGATTTCAGCAATCGCGTTATGTCCTTGTACAGGGTAATTTGAAGGAAAAGAAAAAACAAAGACAACAACTACCTAACACCGTGTTTCTCCACAAGGTTAAGCCCCCGGCTCAACCGTGAGCGCCTCCAGCAGAAGAGTCTCCGAGTGAGCCTAAAGCTTCTACGAGTCAAGTGAGAGCCTCTCCACGGCCAACAACGCAAGACTCTTCGCCTCTCTGAGAAAAACATGTCAACTAATGTTTATTACTGTATGAACAAATGCGGTTTTATAATTAGCCTTATTAATTAGCTCTGAAACATTTATGTAAATACGTATATGTAGTGTTGTAATTTTTGTCTTAAATGTGTAAAGTATAAATACTGGTTACATTTTGAAAACATTCTTGTACCCGTATATGCGACAATTTCTGGGGGCAAATCCTACTTCACGGTTTTCAGCTTTCGCGTAAGGTTCAGGTCCGCATTAACCGCAAAAAATAAGGGATCACTGTATCGGAGATAAATATTTTGACTTTGCGAACACGCGTTTTGTCGTCGTTGTGGGAAAAAAGGGGCAATTATCGCAAAACTGTAAGTATGCCGGAAACGTGGGATGGACGCCGTAAAACCGAATGTGTTCCGTACTGGCCTGTAAGCGGCCCGGAATCGAAAACAAACGGCGGTAATGGTTGGAAACCACGAGGGATTTTATATCGCGGCCTGCTCCCACGCTTTATCCTATCCAGCCAATGAAATTCTCGTGCGGGTTGACATTTATGGTAGAAAGTACCCTGCTCTTGTAGATTCAGGGGCTAAACGCTCCGTGCTAAGTAATTCCGTTGAGGAGTTGCTTCTGCCGATACCAGCCTTCGATGACAAGGGAGAGGAGTTAATATAATTAAGAGCAAAACTATTTAGATATGTATAGAAATGGGTAAGCGTCCTTCTTACTCACGCTGCTCACTTTCCGAAAATCGACCAGTAAGTGCATCAAACCGTCCTTTTTCGGAACGAGAAGGACAGCGTACGACCTCGATCTATTCGATGGCTCTATCACTCCACTTTTAACCAACTCATCGACTTGCTCGTCGATCATTTGTTGGATAAAAGGCGAGACCAGATAGTACCTTTGTTTAATGGGGACACGGTTGGTTAAAACGATTATATATCGTACCATGTTAGTCCACCCCGGTACATCTCAAATATGTTTAATTCAGTGTATTAGAACTACAAAATCGCGAGATCCTCTTTGGGGTAGAGGTTGCCTTCAGCGGGTGTTTCTATTAAATTTCCCTCCAAGTCCGAAGGCGAATTCTCGGAAAGGAGAACTGCCACCCCCTCCCCATCTACCAGAACAAAGAGACGGTAGGAAAAATCTGACTCACTCTTACGTCTTGCATGAAATCCGTTCCAAAGAAAATAAAATGCGGTAAACCGGGCTGGACACCAAAGTGGGTTACGGAAACCCTTTTCCCCAGTTGCACCGGCAAGGTTACAGACTTCGATACCGTGGTCCTCCTTCCGTATGCCATTCTAATCGAGAAGCGATGCTTTGAGATTCGTGATAAAGGGCGTGTTAACAATAAGATTATCGGGGAAGACCGCGTTTTCGCGTTTTTTTCCCGTCACTTACCCCCCTCTGAGCGCAACTATAACGAGAGTGTCTTGCGGTGTTGTTTTCAATAAACAAATTCAAGCCCTATGTGAAGGGGTACCACTTCACCGTGGTTTTTTGTCCACAAAAACCACTTGGACAATGTCACTCACTTGCACGAAGTAGTGGTTAATCAAATGGAGGTTGACATTGTAAGAATTCAGAAGACCTTTATGAAAGAGGAAGAAGGTTTATTTGTGATATTTGCCAAAAGCAGCTTCAACTGAAGTACTGAATCATAGAAAAATTCATGTGGGACAGAGCTATTCAAAAAGCAACTACCCCAGACATCTCAATGATAAGAGACACCACTGAAGGCGTTTGTGCAAAACTGCTGGCCGCTGACCAGACGGTGTGGATCGGTCAAAGTGAGCTGGCCAATAGAGAAGGCATATAAAGGCATGGGGTGGTGTGGTATGCTATCGGCATGACTGGCGTGTCGGCCAAGTTTGACAGCGACGGCTGTGGAGACTGTGAGTGAATTGGAAGAGTTGGGCGAGGATAGAGAAACCTTCCTTTTCTTCTTCGAGGAGGCGAGATAGCAGAGAGAGAGACTTGCTGCATCATTTGCGAATTTCAAAACCGCCTTTTGCAAGCAGTTGTTTTACCCCCTGGAGCAATACGGCCTCATTAATCTCATCGGCTCCCTTTCTCACCAAATTTCTGGCACCGCTCGTGGGAAACATTCAAAACCAGACCCAAAATTCAGCGGGCGTTGTTAAGAAATTCAAAGAAGAACCGAATGACATTTTGGTGAACTACGGCGTAGTGTCCCTCTTCGCCATAGTCTCTGACGAAGACACCCTGAATCTTCTGGAATGCCGTTTTGCCAAGGAATAACTGTTCCCTCACACCTCTAACCTCGACCTATTTCTGTACCAAAGGATGTACTAGGAACACAGAAATGGAGCGGCCATGAGCTCACCACTCTCACCTGCTGCTGCTAATTTATTCATGGAAAACTTCGTGGAAACCGCTTAAAGGAATGTTTTCGTATCATATTATATTAAAGACGCAGCATATCATATTATTGTACCAGAATATCCAGAATTTAACGACTGGGAAGGAAACCCTATTGAAACGAGGGAAGCGGAATAATTGGGCGGAGATGATTGCACTGCCTCTCCCCGCGTCGGCAATGGCACTACAGGGTCCGATACATATCAAACTTCGAACTATTCTAGCCCCAAATGTCACTTAAAACCCACACAGATAATGGCCATCATATTCATCAGCAACCAAGCGCCGCCCCAAACTCGCAGGAAGTATTCCGTGCAAAACAGCCGGCCATGGACCATACGGATTGGGTCACATAATGCTGGCCAATATGGAAGTCACTTATATGCAAGGGGTGGTGTGGTCTACTGTCAGCACGATTTGCATGTCGGCTAAGTTTGACAGCGACTGTGGAGACTGTGATGGAAGTGGAAGGTTGCATACGATGCAGCAAGATAGCAGAAATTTTGCAAAAAACCTGCATCCTCTGCAGGTGAGCGAAGGTAACGCGTATGTAGCTGCACTCTTGGGAACCTTTTTCACTCCTGCTGCTCGTTTCGACCATGTCCACCTGGAGATAATTGGACACATTCCTTACTCAAACAGACTCCGGTACTTTCTGTCTGGCATCAACCGTTTCTCGAGATTTCCGGAGACGATATACATCAGAGACAACACTGCTCCGACAGTCGCAAAAAAATTTCTTGAGTGCTGGATATCCCGTTACGGCACCCCATTACAGTTAACTAAAGACCTCGGTCGGCAATTCGAATCTGAACTTTTCCGTGTATTGACAGTGCTCTCTGGAGCTACCCATTAACGGAACACGGCTTACCATCCTGCTGCTAACGGCTTAGAGGAAAGATTCCATAGGAAGCTCAAAGCAGCCATCACGTGCCACACGACGGACTACTTGACCAAAGTTTTGCCGTCAGTCGTGCTTGGCATCCGCTCGGCTTGGAAAAAAGAAATCAACGGCACACCGGAGCAAATACTTAATGGAGCGAATCTTCGGCTTCCAGGAAGGTTCTTCGCTACTACACTCCAGCATGACGGCAACATTCCCAGCTACGCCACTGGATTACGTCAGTAAATGCAGAGCTTGCGTCAAACCGCTGCCGCCCACCATGGAGAGAAGAAAACCTTCGTTTTCCGAGATTTAGTGACGACGAAGCGAGTTGCTGACCAAGCAGCGCGAAGCATGCACGATTTTCTTTTCTGCAGGAGAACGGGCATTTCATCAGACTTACACCTTGAAGGGAAGAGACCATCCACTCGCAACCCATCGGACACCAATATTTAATTCTTTTCTGTGATTGATATTATGGGATGTTCTGTATTTGATATTCTATATAATAAATCGTAGAATCTCTTATCCATCTGGCCGCTCATACATCCTCATAGCAGCCACTAACGGAAAATGACTTCAGAGGCAAAACCAAAACACGAACACATTATACCAATCCATAACTAGAAAATTCCAGTTGGGCCAGAATGAAACCCAGGACCTTGGTTTGAAACAATATACTACAACCACATTTGGTTATAGTAGGATGTACCTATACATGGTAGATATAAATGCGGACTATTTATGTGAGTGTGAAAGTTGCTCTCTTCCAATAACTACGGTGATCAAAGTAAGGAGAGATACCACTCAAGGAATTTTCGCGAAACATACTATATTATTGACGCAACATATCATATTATTGTACCAGTATAGGAATGTGTATGTATAACTCAACTATTACGTAGTATGAAAATTACTTTAATGAAAAATAGTAGTAGAAAATTAACACAAAATTAATAAACTTAGGTCCAAATGCTTAGCCGGAATGTAGAAGCTAATCTACCAATAAGAAAAGCTCCATAAATATGTGAACTCGAAAAAACCAAACACGCACGAACTTTTCGTTATGGTGACTTTTACCTATTTTCTCAACCGTAATTAAACATGTATTTGCCAACACCGCAATAATCATGTTAGAATATTTATTTCTAACTTGTAAAGTATTTATTTCTAACTCATTCTAATTGAAAAAGCATTCGATCCTGTCAACAGAGACATACTATGGTTAGTTATGGAAAGAAGAGGATTTCCTAAACGTATGATAAAAGCTACTCAGAGCATATATAGAAACACCAGAATTGTGATTGATACAGGGAACCAGTTGACCCAAGAAAAGGCTATTAACCAAGGTGTAAGGCAGGGTTGCAGTATGTCACAAACTATTATGTAATTTAATTTGTACATAGATGACCGGAAATTGAAGGAAGATAAAGTTGCGCCAGGCATAGAATTGGGACCTTCTGAGTATTTAAACACATTGTTATTTGCTGACGACCAGGTTATTATACAAGATAGTGAAGATAAACTGCAAATGGCGCTTCACAAATTACATCAACTGAGTAAAATGTATAACCTAAAAATTTCGACAGCTAAAACAAAAACGATGGCATTCTTAGAAAGCTATCCAGTTAGAACAAAGATTGTTATTGAAAACCAAGTACTTGAACAGGTAACCCATTTTCAATATTTAGGATGTGATCTAACTTATGAAGATGATAAAGACATCACAAATAAAATTTACATCTTCCAGAGGATAAGCGGGACAATAAGAAGAACCTTAAAAGGTAAAAACCAGAAAAGAAACCCAAATTAAGTTTTACAAGATGATGGCAGTCCCTATTATGATGTATGGATCAGAATGTTGGACAGGAAAACAAAAAGAATTAAAATATATACAGTCCTCTGAAATGAAATTTCTTCGAGCAGTTAAGGGATGTACAAGGATACATAAAATAAGTAGTACATCTATAAGAGAGAAACTAGGAGTTCAGGCGATGTCAGAGCGATTGATAAAATACAAAAACAGATGGAAAGAGCATGTATTGCGAATTCCCAGAGAGAGATTTCCAAAGCAAGCTTTGAAATATAAGCCATTAGGTGAAATAAGTGTAGGAAGACCACGTTTAAGATGGTAAAGTGAAGCTGGAACAGGCTTAAAGCCTAATCCTGGAAGGAAGAAGAAGTATTTATTTGTCGTTTTATCAATGTTATACGAAGTAAAAAGACACTAAACAAATTAAAAATTAAAATATTATCGAAACGTTATGAATATTTTCTATAAGAATTGATCATGATAATTATCCTAGAACATACCCAAAAAAATCCAAAAAGTTTGCTAAAATTTTTCCTGAAACCCTTCTCTGCCTAACTTCATTTGTTTGCAAGATGTTGAGTCTTCCCTTACGAAAAACTTAAGAATATTAAATAAACTAAATGGCATAGAGCCGTACTTTGCCTAAAATTTGATATGGACTAATTGAAACGGAATAAAAAAAGTTTACTAGAGTAAAGGTATTTTTAAGAGCTTTAAAATGAGTGTAAATGAATGTGATGCATTTTTTCGCCAGGAGTAATAACAATTTGAGATCCATTTTTCATTTCCAAAAAAAATGTTTTTCATGAATATTAGTAAAATATTAAAAAGAATATAATATATAAAGAATATATATTCTGCATAGAATATTGGTAAAATATTCAAAAATATCTAATTAATTTGAGAATTGGGATTTTTAAATGCGTAAAACAAACAGAATAGTTATATTTCGAAATATATTCGGCATAATCTAAAATTATCCGCGAAAACTTATGTTTTTGAATTTTGTTCAGTTGATATGAATGATACAGTGTTCATTATCTTTCTGGTACTTAACAATAAATGACTTTATTTATAGGTGCTTAAAAATTATGAAAATATTGTTTAGAGAATAATTAAACTTTATTTTTGAAAATTTGGTAACACTTACAAAATTGCATACTTTTTATTGCTTTAAAGGACTATATTCTCAGATGATCATAAGAAGGTAAAAATCTTGCGAGAAACTAAAATTAGGTTGAAATATCTTGATTAGTTTTTTTTTTACCGAAGGAGATACACCACCTTGGGTCATATTGACCGCACGTGACTAATTAAGGGTTAAACATCATTCCATGTGGAAATGAAATATCCCTTTAGGAAGTGCCTGAATTAAAATTCTTAGGTCATCCACAATGTATTCCTAATCGTTCATTGCCAAATGTATCTTAATGAGCAATGTATCGTTTGATTAATCTTTAAATAAGAAATGAAAACGATTAAATCTAACTAATACGAAATCAAATAAAGAGCAAAATTCCCCCCACGAAAGGGGAATCTTGAATGTTTCCCTTTATTAGGATTGCGGTGGTTATCGTTCTATTACTTATATCAATAATGTTTCCCTTGCAGTGTATTCGTACTTACTATCCTTCGTACAATTACATATACCTCAGCTAGAGGTGTAACATTAAGTACACCCGATAGTTATTGAAAGTCTGTCGTAAGTCAGTTGCCTCTTTATTAGCCTTTGTGACTATGTTATCCATCTTGTCGCAGGTTTGACGAAAATTTGAAAATAATTTACAGTTTTGGATATAACTGAAGACAAAATATCACAAAATATAAAATAAAAAATATTTAATCAGCTACGTAATAAATGGCGTGGTGAAATTTTTTGTGAAGCAGCTATGAATCCGCCCAAGATATGAAATGCTATGAAAGTTCAACGTTATATGAGATTAGTCATTTGGAAAATTAGAAGTCTTATATATTAAAAGGAACACTGATTTAAGAATAAAATGGTATTTGTACCCATTGATTGGAAGTACCACGACAAAATCCAATACTCTGGAGATACATACATACAGCAAATTATAATTACATTTTCGTAGTGATAAAGAAAAATATTTCCTACCGTTTGATGTGGATTGGTCAACCCTGTTGTATAACTTAGGAAGGAGCCATCAAGATAATACCGTCCTCACGTTTCTTTTGCGGTGATTATTCAAGTGAAATCTCTGAAAACAATAAAAAAATCATCTAATTTACCAAGACATTCTCTATACACATGTTACACTACTAGATGAAACCCTCCCAAGATCCATATTAACATTTTAATATACGACGGTGCCCAAGGTTCAAATTAGATTCAGTCAAAGTATCCTTATGGAAAATATTCCCGTTCCAAGAGAGTTAAAATAAGATTATAATATTATTAATAATTATCATTTGACAACTTCAGCTAGAGGTGTAATATTAAGTACAGACGTTAGTTAAAGAATGTTTGTCTTGAGTCAGTAGCCTCTTTATAAGCCATTGTAACTAGAATTAACCCATCGTGTCGCAGGTTTGTCGAAAACTTGAAAAACATTTACAATTTTGGATATAATTGACGAAAAAATATCACAAATATAAAATTAAAATAATTTAATCAACTACGTAATAAATGGCGCGGTGAAATTATTTTGCGATCAGCTACGAATCATTCCAAGGTATGATTGATCAGTCTTCACATATTTATCGGGTTTTCTAATCTTGTTGGTGGAATAAAAAATATCAGAGCGGATATAATTATTTTATTTTCACGTCTAAGGTTAGAAGAAAAGGAATAAAAAGAAATTCTACTCGAATCATCATCTTCAGTTTGTACATCTTTTTTCCCGTGTGAAAGTAAAATCTATCCTGTTTGAGAAGACATAGCTTAAAGTAGAGAACATCGATTTTAATGATGTAAAGCGCACAGCACATAATGCTTATTTCTACGCTAAATAATGTGTATTTCAACATTTTACTTTCTACTTTTGTATTTTTACAGTACCTTGCTTGAAAATATATATAATTATAAATATTACATTGCTTGAAAATATTGCCGATTTTGTCAATCAAAAATCTTTAGCCCTAATTTCACTGATTGTAACTCAGTTGATTGTCTTTGAATGAATTTTAAATTGCTGTACCTACTATTTAATGATGACTACAGCATATTTACTATGATAAATTGTTTATATTTTGCTAGTTGCACATCCAATGGGTGACAATGTAAACCTCTGTTAACGCTGAAACTGAGAATTCGATTGAAGTTGAAGTTACACCGGTTTGATCGCAAGAATAACAGATAGAAAAAGTTGCCATGTCAGGTTACTAAAACATATCAATAGCAGTATTATGAGTTGATATTTCCTTCCAATTTTCTCCCGTTTCACGGCTTGCGCTCCCCCCTCCGCTCTTATTTGCCCAACTTCTCCTTACTCTCCTTACTCCTCTCACGGCCAACCTGCCTGTATTGTATTGATAGAATTATCTACATCTTCGACGGCTTTGATAGCTCAAATAATGAGATTAAATACAGCAAATACCGTAGCAGTCTTTGCATGAGCTCCTTTGAATAAAATTGGTGAAATCTCAGGAATATCTGTACGCGAATAAAGCGAACAATAGGAAATGAATAAGGCACTTTGTAATTTCCACACTGTGTGCCTTAAAGTGCCTTATTCATTTCTTATTATGGCTTTCCACGATGTCCGGCCTAATACTATAGAATTTAAAGCGAACAATGTTCATGAACCTAACATTTTAATTTGCCAATAAAATCTTATTAGGAAAAAGAAATTTCTTCAAGAAATATATTTTAGTCTTTTTGAATTAGGCTAGAGAAGAATATCATTTGATAATCTAAGTTAACTAACAAGAGGAGACTTTCGATTTTTTTGGATGATTTTTATAAACATTTTTGTAAGGATAAATGAAGTGGAATAGTGACTTAGTAACGGAGTCCGTATAATTGGGTCTTTATTACGCAATAATAATACATAAATGATAATTAGTCTTTTTTTTGTGTCTGAAAATAATTAGTCTTTATTCGGTCGAGATTGATAATCGGAGTATGCTTGATCCCGTAATACATACCGATGCGAACCGAATAAATAGGAACCAAATATCCGCTGTTTGTTAGTGATTCTAATTTATGTATCTAATTTTTTTCTCCTTCCATATATATCTTATAGACTTATTGGAAATATTTCCATTCTAGTGCCCTACATCTGATCGAATTTTCTATTAATTTCAACCAAATAAGCTTCAATGACGGAAAGCCTTACTTCACTCGTACTTAAAGTATGTCGAAGGATGGTTTTAGACATAACTTTCGCTAATCCTCAGCTATTGATTTTTGCTAATTACATTATGTAGTAGTAGTGAATTTATTTAGTAATTCATTCTAAAAAGTACAAATGAGAGTTAGAAGTAAAAGTACAAGTAAGAAAAAATATACATACATCAATCTTACAAATTCTTGCGTATAAATTTCATCAATCTAACACTTTATGTGCATACAATACACATAATTACGCATCATTTTACGCATAATTAAACAGATTTTAAAATTACAAGAAAAAACTATACATATCTTTAAATTAAAATAAATTTATTATTCAACTCATTATTACCTAGTTCCTTTTACAATACTGAAACATTCCCTTCTAAATATTCTTCCATTCTCAATTCTGCGGACCCATTCAGGAAGACTATTGAATAAACTCCATCACTCATTAATGACTTTCTAGAAATATTTGTAGTATGCCTTTTTAAGTCAAAAGTTTGTCGTGTATCATAATAGTGGTGGCTATAAGTAAATGTTAACTACTTATTTAAATACCTTGGCACTCTTTCATACACCATTTTGTGGACCAATTCTAACACATGCAGTGAAATTCTCTCTTCTACGGACATCCACCGCAGATCATTCAACATGGATTTAATTGGAGTAAGTTTTCCACATTTTAGAATTGCTCTCATCGCTCTATTTTGAAGTTTCTGAAGTTTATTTATTTCTTTATTGCAGATCCCATATAAAACTGTGGAACAATAATCAAAATGGGGAGAAATGATTGTTTAATAAATTATTATCCGTCTTCTTCAACTCGATTAATCCTATAAATTAGCCTTCGTAAGCACAATTATTATTTAAGGTACTTTACGACTATCCTAGCGCTTTACTGTTGAATACTTTTCGAATTTCAAGCTCTTTCTATGTTAAATTTTCTCGCAAGAACGACCCATTTTCACTAAGTACCTACAATTTTTTCTGCGATCAAGACGTTATTTTTAAATCAATGGAGTATCACAGTCAATTTTAGGCTCTTGCTTATGCCTGCTAAAGCTCACGTATAGAAGCGAGAAGAACAAAACATGATCTCGTCTAAAGAGGTGCATTGCATTGAAAGGACTAAGAACGTGAAAGAAAATTGAATCCGAGTGATTTAGGATTATATAATGAAAAATAGCGTACGTCTTCTAAATTTAAAATTTATCTGCTAAAAAATAATCAAAACCTCAAATAACATATACGCAGATAACTGTTTCCAAACATTGCATCCGACTCGATGTTTCCTTTGCTCTGAAACCTAACTGAACGGTACCATTCATCCAAATACGTAGAAATATTCGAAGGCAAAAGTCCTTCATCCAAAAAAACTGTCCCTCATTTGGAGAAAAGTCATTTAACTTGACCATAGAGCCTTTGAGCGGTGTGTGACCGCCGGGAAGTCGTAAAATGTCCGAGAATAGCTCCTTGGGTCTTAGGAGTCCGTTCCCCTATTTTCAGTTTTTTCATCGCGTAACACTCGCACTTGATAATTCAGAAATGATTTGGAACTACTAGCCGTTATCGAAAGAAGATCGGTTCTGTGAATGTTTAAACTAAGTTAACTTCAGAAATAATTGAAATTTCGAATTTTACATTTTAAAGGCCAACCCTTCTAAATGCATCATTTAGTGCGTAGAACGACATTCAAAGTGTTTTTATTGCGAGGGAATTCATTGCGAAACCTATAAATGCTAAAAATTAATAAAAACCTTTTGAAATTGAAGGTGTACGAAATTAAGGCTTCCCCTATAAGACATCAGCTTTGAATCATAATCTTTTGTTAGACTTTAAAAGGTATGCATTTATTATTACAAATTTTTCAAACTAGAAACTGATTGCTAACCATTGTAAGGTATAGGTTAATGATAAATTATGAATACATGACGTTGGACTTGATATTCTGGAATAGGAACGTATGCATAAGAGATTCCTAATAACAAAACAAAACAAATAAAATCATAAACGAAAAATTAGCACACATAAAATTGCAAGAAGTTACTTTTGGAATTTCACAACGTGAAATGTACATCTATGAAAATGTATCACCTCCTGTCACCACCAAATGAAGAATACGTTTATTTAATGATTAAAACATTTCATTAAAATAGAACGATTATGCCACAGCTTCAGAAAATGCAGTAGTTAAAGTTTCTCGAAGTAGTAAATCCCGTCCAAATAAATGAATATGACTTCAGATTTCAGCTTATCAAACAGGTAAGATATCGATTGGTAGATATCGGCCATTACTGCACTATTGCCGCAATTAACATTGAAAGTCTAAGTACCCCATGAAAATTGTAATTCATAGCTACATAGCTTGTTACACAAGCGTAATATAAATTCCCCAGGTATCAAATCTTAAAATTCAACGTACAGGAAAGGGCAGTAGGAAACTTAATTGAAGGTATAATTCCAACTTATGAATGAACCATTTTCCTTCATTTGGATTAATATCCGGCTGATATTATATATTTTAATAGAAAACATACGGAAATGACCAAGATGTTCTTGAAACCTATAGCAAAGTGATAAGAATGGATGCATACTTTCCCACGGAGAGTTTTTGTTTGAAAGGTATCACCGTTACGTGGCAATCATCAAGTCGAAAAATATTACGGTTTATATAAATAATTATTTATATATTTTGTGACTGAACTATTTACCATCTTGTGAAAGTGTCTGCTTAGCATAAAATAGATTCCTTTTCTTTCTCTTTGATAAAAATTGCTGTATGTAAGTCCAGTCGACTGGAAATAAGCCTGATAGAACATGAATACTAATCTTTTATAAATAAATAAAATAAAAACTAACGCCAAAATCGGTTGTCTAACTTATTGGGATATCCATTCTCATCTTATTTTCTTATTTATTTCTGATGATTTCGGTGCTTCATGGGACGAAAATAAAGAAGTACATATTTTATGTGAATATTCAATTTATCTACTCACATGCCTTTCACAATGGCATATTGCAGTATTCAACAATAACTAGACATATTTGCTTTCATTGGCGAATGACACTGAAATTCACCGTGGTTATAATGCAAAGAAAACGTGAAAAGTGCAAGTTTCATTATATGTATCACGAAAACAGTTATTAATGTATAAATAAAAATTATTTTTCAAACTGTTAAAAAAACTTTCTCATTCTTATATTCTTTTTAATATTTTTTATTTCTTTCTTCGTATTCTTAAATCGATAATTGGAAGTCGTAAATTTATGTTTCCGAGAACCCGGAAAATTTTGCTTAGAGTATTATCGTTCGAAATGAGCTGACTTTTAGGGAAAAGCTATGAAGGTTCAACGTTATTTGAAGACTAACTATTCGGAAAATTCTAAGTCTATTCTATTAATAGGAACACGGATAGATAGAGAAAATAGGTATTTGTACCCTTTGACTGAAGGAACCGCGACAAAATCAAACATTTTTCAGCTTTATATATTACATTGTAATTATATTTTCATGGTGATAATGAAAAATGTAATCCTACCTTTTGATGTGGAATGGCCTTTACCCTGTTGTCCAACGTTGGAAGGTGTCATGAAAATAATACTCCTCTCACGTTTCTTTTGCGGTGATTATTCAAGAGTGTGTACCTGAAAACAAAAAACCATCTAATTTAGTGAGACATTTTACATTACTATCTAAAACCCTCTCAAGATGCATAGTAATTTTTATTAAATAAATGAGGGTGTCCATGGTTCATATTAGATTTATTCTAAGTCTCTATGGGGAAAAATATTCCAGTTCTAATAGAGTTTAATAAGGTCATGATATGATTACTCATCGACATCTAAGAACCAACGATGAAAAGTATATTCTGAGTTTTAGGATATCATTTGTTGAAATATCTAGTTAAAAATGCAGTCACAATTTTTATTTCATAACGAGATTATTTTTTAGTGGTATGTTTTTTTACGAACAGCCGGTGTAAACAAACAAACATTTGCGTTTTCCTGACTCGCGTCAACGCAGCATTTGTCAAAAACAACGCAAAGGAATTTCTAAGCGAAACAGCGTAGCATCACATGCAATTGTGTGTGCATCTCCCAATCTAAACGCTAATATCACAGACAGAAAGATCGTCAACGCGGGCCAAGAAAACAAAAAGGCGCACCGGGCCTATTAAGACTTCAACTTGCTGAAACGGTACGTGAATAACAATTAAACTACACAATTAATACATGAATTATGAGAATTTTTAACGTACTTTGCTACTTGTTTAATCATCTATTTATCAAATTTCAAGCTCATTATCGGATCCACCGAAGTAGCAGGGTTCGCATAATACCACTTGCACCTTTCGCAAACATTTATTATACTATAATTTACCCAAAATATACAAAAATCGCGGCCTAGCGTCTAACCCTTTCTTTGAAATATTCCCAATCTTCGCCTGAGAGTGTATTCGTTACGCTTGCTTTCTTATCGTCACATTTTGTTAAGAAAACGTTATCACCTTGTGCAGAGTTTCTTGAAGTTCGCGGGTACGCCTAACATTAGTTTACCATTGATTTTCGAATATGCTTGATCCAGTTTAAGTTATTTGTAAGTGTGATCACGAGAGTTGCAACTTAATTTACTACATTTATATTTATCATATAAATCTTATTCGAATAAGTCAGACGCGGCTGTTTCTATTCGAAGAAATCGGCTACGGAACAATTACTTGCATTAATATCTTTAGGGGTGTTGAATGAAGACTAAATCATTTGATAGGGAAAAGTGGTCTTTCTCGAATGATCTATTTCTCTACGTGACTACGCCAACCTCAAATACCCTCACACTGCTACTAATCTCATCGTTCAAACAGTTTCTATGAAGAGCCTCATGGAACGCAATTTAGCATAAACAAGCTTCTGATGTATGTAAATTCTTACTGATAAGGCTGGTTCGGTCTTTCCTTCCGGTAATTTCATCTAATTTTCTTTTCACATTACAGTTAGCCGTAAATAGTAAATTTGATAAATATTTCTGTAATATAAGGTGAAGTGAAGATCAAAATGCAAACCCTATCACCAATATAGTAACGACTTGAACACACTTTTGCATGGACCGTGACCATATTGGGATCGTTTTTTAAAACGAATACGAGTTTACTTGAGGAGATGGATGGTGGGGAGACCTTAGCGTCTAGACAGTCGACTTCCAAGGAGAGCGTCGAACTCTGGGATGCGCAGTAAAACATGAATTAGCGCGATCTTAGGGAAAATGAGTGGATCTAAATGCATTCCTATAAATAAAGCGGTGTTATCATTTCATGGTTTATCGAATCTGAGGAACGTATACACCCCCTTGAGTAGAAAAATTCAGAGAATCAAGCGCAAGTAAAATGAGAAATTTGAAGAAACCGTACGTCTGAGCAAGAGCTTCCTTGAGGTGCAAATAACAACAAAGGAAAATGAAAAATATCTGATAATACAATCTTCAAGTTCTTTTCCAAAACCTTTTCCTTTCGGAAAAACGGAAATATGGTATTTAGCCCGACAGGTAGAAGTTATTGTTATCAGAGCATTGAAAAAACGAAAGAGGATAAAGAAGAAAACGTGTACAATAATGTATAAAAATGAGTAAAAAGTTATAATTTAACTTTCCTAGGCACATCTCACGGATTTTTTAATGAAATGCTCTTACTCATAAACCAAATGAGCATGAAATAAAGATAATCCCACCAAAATCGACGAGAATATCCCAGAGGTAGGTAAACCTTTTTCTATCACTAATTAGATTAAACACTAGAATATCATTATAAGCAGGATTTGAAATGCCATCATTAAAAATATTCACTCACATTAGGATAAGTAATACGATCCACATCTGAAACATGACTATTATCACCAAACTTATCCAAAAAAAACGCAGTTGTTTAGGTATAGATGTATAAATTGACAAAATGATGAAAATGAAATGATTATGACTCCAAGTATTGAAAAATATTCAAGATAATCTCAAGAGAAACCTTACAACGCAGACGTTTAATGTAGCAACATATTGAAGTAGTTTTAACCGTAGTAAACTTAATATCAACACGCCATGTCAAATAGTTTCTACAGAGAAAAGAGAGTTTCACTCATTTCAAGCAAATTGAGACAAAAATCATGCAACTAAACGTAATTGGTTCAAACAAAAATAATACGTTCATTTCATTTGAAAACACACCTCCGATAAAATTATCGAATAAGAACTAAATAGAACTTTTTCCACTTGTATTGCAGTAATGTCCTCCCAAATAATTTAGAAAAATATAAAAATGGTTCCCCTCTTTCATAAAGTATCTGAGTGAATTTCATGGAAATCTAAAGTAGCTTAAGATTAATATTATACTTCAACAAATTACAGTCTTAAGTGACATTCTTCTTGATAGACTTTCACATGGAAAAGTATGAAAGCTTGTAGATTAATATGGGACAATCACATCAGTCCTTTACACTTGTTATGACGATGTTTAATTCCCTACACCTACACAGTATAAATGATTAGATTCACACATTACAATTTAATGCCTACGAGCATTTTATGTAGATTATGCATACACTTTATGTGTTCATTTAACTTGAGAAAACATCTGCAATATAATTATCGAACGAAATATAAATAGAACTTGGATCATGTATATTATTGATAAAGTCTCCCGAATTGTTAAATAGAAAAATTATTGTAAATATCACGTACCAGAAAAGAAACAGATTTAGGTGTCAATTTAGAAAAATTTAGATTCACACAATACCATTTAATTCCTACGAGCTCAGCAGTTTAAAAAAATTAATTGAGACTACCTGCAGTTCAAGGAACGAAAATCTACAATAATCTACAGTAACAACGTGTTTGTGAATAAGAGTAATTATTATAGAAAGAAAGAAGTCTGTAACGTGGTAAAATCAAGATCTGAATACAATATTGAAGCAAATAATATAATAGATCAACTTACGTTAGATTTCGATGTCCATACGGCGATATTAAATGACCCCAATTTCCTTCTCCTCTTTGGTGAATGCATGAAGATGAAGTTTCTACGCTAACCGGAAGGAAAACATGAATTAATGATTACATTTATTAAATTACACTGCTTTAAAACAAGTGATATTTTGGTACTCGATAATAAAATCGCATCCGACATGCTCGAAGGCTAAGGTCAAATTAAAATTAAATACATCTTGTATCTCTTTGATACTGTATGCATTGTTGATTTGCTGTATCTTGCTTTTTATGGAAGTGGTATTATTTAATAGAAACAAACGCAAAAATACAAATTAGAAACAAATAATATAATGGATCAACTTACGTAAAAATTTCATTGTCCATGCAGCAATATTATACGCCGCCATTTTCCTTCTCTTCTTTGGTGAATGCAGTTGATGAAGTTTCTGTAATACCGAAGCGAAAAGATAGAATTAATAATTACATTTTTAGATTTACACTATTCTTAAACAAATGGTCTAGCTATACTCGATAAAAATCGCATCCGATATGCCTAAAGGCGTAAGTTCTCGGAATCCTCCATGGTTTCACTACCTCCACGAAACACGGGAAGCTCTGTTAGCAGCATCCACAAAAATATTAAATTAATACTCAATGAAATAAGTGGCAAAATATTCCATTAACTTATGTGAAAATATTTTACCACACCGAAGTAGCGCAACTGAAGGAACACTCAGATCACACGGCGGCCACGTTCACTTCTCTCTCCACGTCTAACTTCCGTTCGCGTTACTTCGAAATGCTTCACCGCAGTTTTATTCTTATCCGACCAATAGCGAGATGCCTGCGCCGACGACACACTCCAACCACCAATTGCGCACGAAGCCCCTACTACTATGGCGGAGATCGGAGAAGAGAAAGGGGAGGGGGGTACCCGCAGATGTACGACATCTTTATGCAAAATGATAAATTACTGGATTTTCTCATCAGAGACTAAACGATACCTCTAACGAGGGATATCATTCATTTAGAAATATCGGAAACTCATTATTATCAAACTTAGTCCATATTTATTTTAAAACTGAAACAGCAATATAATGGGATTGATTTTTCGGAAGTTGATTATTAAAAAAATTAATATCCGCTCCACTGCTGTAAATAGCTGAATCCCTATAGGTTAGATTCTACGTCATCAAAAGCGGGGTTTACCTAAATAATTAAAACCACGGCGATATGTGGGCTCAAACTGATATGAATAAAACACACATTTCCATATTTTGGAGGACCTACTCTAGTCAATGAAATTCAATTTGATTCTCCACAGAACCGTATCAGCTCATAAAAGGGCATTGCGGGTCGCAGGTAACTTAATTCACCGTAATATCAAAAATGCAGGACTGCACTCTCCTGTTTTTCTCTCTTATTTCCTCGGGTCAAAATCTACCAGAAATGTATGATATCTATGTAGAGTTCTCGAATATTGACAGTGATTTAAAGGTATATAATTGTGTAGTATTTCTCCTGGGAATTACAGTATGAATTCGCGGTGTCAGCAACCCTAAGGATTGATGCGTCTTAGGTCGTCTGAACGTATGACGGTAGGCAGTTAGTTAACATTTTTTGCGGAAGGATACGATATATATTTGCTGAATAGCGCTAACAAAATTCTCGAAGTCAACAGCTATCCTAATGATTGATTGATTTGAGTGCAACAAATAAAGAAAACTACCACATTCGGCATCGTACCTATCATATCGTAAGCCTTATTCAATGTTTCAGACCTTCTATCCTCTATTGGTGAAGTGTTCGAGATGCAAAATAACCTCTGTGCAAACATGTTACATATATAACCGAATCAGTCATTCGAACACAAACATTCTGAAATAAGTTTAAGTAGCATTTAGAGAATTCTAGAACCTTCATGCCGCTAAAATCGTAAGATAAAACTCATTTCCCTTTCCTAGACCTTCTATCTCATGTTACAGAAAATGGTAAAACAAACATATTTTATAGTCTAGAGGAGGGGCAACCTCCTCACGGCCCTTAAACAAATTTCACGCTACCTATGAGCTAATTGATTCCTGGAAATGCCCAACAAATATTCACTCGAACTCGATAGGAAAACGTTTTACAAAACCACACTTAACTCCACTTCCTATAGGGATCTAGCGCATTTATAATTATCACAAAGTTGCGTATGAGTCTGTATCAAGTACTCATTCATAAGCGTGACAGCTGTTGTGGAAAAAATCAAATTTAGTTGAAACCTATTCCTAAAAGAGAAACACTGTACTATCATCTAATTTTATTATTGTTAATCAGTCGAGTTTTTTTGCTAATTTCTAAGAGTTCAACGAATTGCCTTATCCGCGCCCCACGAAGTATTTACAGAAGCCAAAGTGGCGCGCTGGAGGTGGAATCTTGTATATACTTAATTCCAAAGAGTGATTGCAATTATGCGATGTTAGAAGAAAACCTCAGAGGCGAGGAAGGAGCATCGGTACTCCTGGATTTGAAATTCGGAAGACCGAATAGCATATAGATTAAATTCTAGATGTGCAGTATTTATATAATGACGTCTAAAAAATTAAACAATCAGTTCGTTTTTCTACGTTAGAAATCTTTGTGACTCCCAGATGATTACGTCATCCTCTTCGCTGGAAAAGGAGTGAAAAACGTTTGTTTAAAGAAAGCGAGGCGCTCTTATCGGCTTTACGGTCAGTAAAACTCGGTCGTAAAAGCACGTGAAGTGAGTAAGAGCAATTTCGGCTCAAACCGTTGCTGTATTGTCACGTCATGCGATGAACAAATCCTTGGATTCGGAGAATTTGGCCAATAATTGACACGAAGTAAGTTTTCACCGAAAGAAGGTTTGAAATAGCCAACGTATGTGTCGGAGAACGCTGCGGCTAGAATAGGGAAGTGGAACCTTCGTTTCGTTGGTATACCGCTTGCACCACTCTGATTCGTAATAAATCATTTTGCCGCATAGAAAACAATCATGGCGATCATGAGTGGCATGTTGCTTACATTAAAATAACTTAACGAAATTTGTTAAGAAAAACGAATCATATCGCAATATAATGGTGGCTACTTGAACGAAATGATCGCTATCACAACAGAAATAAATATTTTCACATTATTGTTCTAGCTGCGTCATCATGATGACCATTTTCAATCCTTGATGAGAGAAATTTCGTCAAAAAATCGTCAATCACGGGTAGAGGAGAATCTTTCAGAGACAGCTCGCTAGAATTATCTGTGTAGTAGTAATCCTCGGAATATGGTTACAGTAGCCTTTTTTGCATATGCTTGACTCAGTTTTTAGTCTGTATAAAATATATCTGATTAATTGTGTAGTATGATGGTAATAGTAGGTAGCATTGACGTAATTAGTGAAGTAGAAAGTCCGAATCCGGTGAATGGAAGCATCTGCAAATTTCGACTGATTTTTATCACAGCGCAGATCATCAACGAGCAAAACGATTGCGGTCTCACCAGCGTTAATATTAAACATTGTTTGTCCTCGTATTCCTCGTGTCATCAAAAAAATGATTAATAATCGTTCAAAGTTTATTTGAGTAAGTCGATTTCTCTATTTCAGGGAAGTACTTTACTCGTTCTCATGTTTGAATCAGCACCGTTCTACGTAGGCGAGTGGTTTTAAGTGCACCGTAACAGCAGTGTTACGGCTATGATTAAGTCCCTCGGTTAGAATTCAATACAGATGAAAATATCTGATTACCGAGGGAAGGTTATCGAAAAGTTTATCGATTAAGAACTTACAGACAAAGTAAATGACATTTCAGCGCCAGTAAAGAACGAACGCGATCTCTGAGACATCTACAAAATGTTACAGGGAAGCGATCGCAAAAACAAATAATTACTTCTAGTTGTTTTTCCCCAGTTTATCAGAGAGGCTAACAGGGTGGATTAAGTAATGATGGTGTCATAAAAACTCCCATCTAAATACATATCTAAATCTTAAGTGATGTTTAAAGACGACGAAAGGCTTGCAATAAGTTTGGGTTATCTTGACTCACGGTTATTGGAGATCACCATAACATATTTAGTTGTTGTTTATTAAAAGTGCTTAGGTCGTTTTACACTTTGGCTTTCACCGTGAATCGAACCGGGTCTGCCTTCTTCGAATCGTCTCGCCCGCTTGGTCAACCGGGAGCCAAACACGTTTTGCTTTAACGAGTGTAGACAGAGCGTGCGTGCGCAATCAGCGATTAGCACAACCACATACTCCCCTTGAAAGGCTCATAAAGACGCTTTATCTCTCTTTCCTAAGAATAGTAAAATATTAGTTCCGGAGCGCAAGACACTTCGGAGTGAATGCACGTAGGGTAGACCGGGGCTAAACGGATCATGGGGCTGAACGCATCTTGCTAAGGTATGTCGCTTCTTCAACCCAAGAATACATATCATCCGTATTGCTGGGTTTAATTTTGAGAAAGTCATCTATAGGTGCGTATATGAACTACATAAACAAGTGGCTGGAAGTCTTGCGCTCACGTCAGTGGCCATTCCGGGAAGAGTCGCCGAACCGTGTGTACGTGTTTTTATCGTCAATGTAATTTTTGTGAACAACATCAAAAGATTTTTCTGCTCAGAGTACGTTATATTACTAATTTATTATTAAAACTATCTCGTCTTGTCTTGTCAAAAGACAAGTAAAAACCTACGCTATCCATAAATATACGATAGCTTAAGGAATATTAACCCCATAAAATTAAGACGCTATAGCGTCTATATTCTTGGTATTAAAAATGTAGTATAGAAATAATGGTAATATAGCGTGGTGATATCAAATTACGACACTGCTATAAAACAAAATGAATATAATTTGCGAAGAATAATTATGCGTCAAATTTGTTTTCTAAATATATTTGACTCGCCGATAATTAGTTTTCAGGGATTAACATTTCTACTTTTGGCCACAATTGAAATTTGTTATACATGATATCTACGTTAATAAGACTTGTCGAAATTAGTTTCAGTAAGAAATAATTGTGGTGAGTTGCAAGATTTTGTGTACAACAAGTGTAAAGCAGGCAGTTTCACTTATTTACTCCTCGGTGGTAAAGGGTTAAATTGTATGTCCGGCGTATAAGTCGACCCCTGATTTTGAGCGATTTTTTTAGACTTCAAGGGTCGACTAATACGCCGGCATATGCGGTAAGTATTTTACGGTTTTTTTAAGGTTCAGAAAGGTTTTTTAGGTATCAATTTCTATTAATATTAACTAAAATAACTATAATTTCGTAATTATAATTATTACTGCTGATGATGGTAACTTTTAATACAGTTTAAATTATATTTATCATGTAACTTTTAATGATTTACGTGCCATTACTAACTTATTTGCAATTTATGTGTTTGTGTCCTGTTCATCACATTACAGCTTCATAGCCTGGCAAATTCTTTATTATTTTATTTCTCAAGTCATTCATTTTTTACATCTGACTGACTCAGATATTCTCTAAATCTATGGTTTGTTACCTTTAATACAGTAGAATTCCGTTATAACGAGTACGGCATATAACGAGAGTTGCGTGATAGCGAGTGATTTTTTTGGCCGTTGTCTGTCTCGCTGAAAAAAGGATAGGGAGTTACGTTAGTTATAGCGTTAGTTAGTTAGTTAGTTATAACGAGTGGTCATATCTGAAGTATCGTTATAATGAGTGCCACTTTTCTATGTCTGTCTTGCAGGAGGCATATCTCGAAATCGTCAATTGACGTGAGAGACGAAGTCCAACAAGCTAACGGTAATCTGAGGCGCATTATCTCTTCAAACGGCAGAAAAATATTAAATACAAAGTTATCGTTACCTAATTCATGCATTTGTTTTCCACAAATCGCCTCACCCTTCCTCCGCAAAAATCCTCCTGCCAAGCGCCACTAGCGGATTGCAGGGTTTAAATGTAAATGGTCACCCCGAAATTCGAGTGTTTGACATTGAAATAAGATTTGCCCGCGAAAGTAATGCGCACCTGATATGCGGTCACGCCATTCGCTGCACCTTATACGTCTTATACTGTACAGACATAGGCTAATATTTGCGAATGTCTATATGCGTATACACTGTATACAAAATGCCGGTAGCCTTCTATGCCGAAAATCCTACGTAAGTGCCAATTCAAAATCGTTCATTCAAACATTTTGATGAGCTAGCCATTCCTTTTCAATTACAAACTATCGGCCTACAGTTTTTCTACCTATAAATAGACATGCTGAAATTTGTATGAAAAGTACCTAATTGAATGGGTACTGTTGTATTGAATGCGTCGAGGCTAATATACCCATCACCTGCTATAATTCTACTCAAATTAGTTACAGCTCTGCATAGACTCTTGTAACATGGATTCACTTTTATTTAAATTAATACTCAGTGCAGTGTTTTGCAGAATTATTAACCATTTTTATGTTAAAAATATTTAAAAAATGACTATAAATAATAATCAGCTACAAATTTTGACACAAGTAAAGATTAAAAATTTTTTCATAAGTATGCATAGATGGATCTCATACTACATTTAATTTCACAATTTTTAAATATTCTTTATCTGATTTTCTATTCAGAGAACATGAAGTTGAAATCAAAAACACTTTTTTGAGTTAGTTGCTCTTTTCGATTGAAAAATATATTATCAACGAACTTTAATTACTGTTTGTTTTTAAATTTTAATAAAAATAACTCCCAATTTACTACAGACATTACAACCACTGTGTAGTATTTTTAGTAGATTTTTATTTTTTCATTTATTCCATTTACCCCAGAAAAATCCATTTTCTGGACCCTTACAGTGGAAGGTAATAAACAATAACAATGAAAAATCACACACGACCATACTCTTATCGGAAAAATCTGAATAGCCGTGATTCGAACCCGGGGCCGTGGCATTGGAGTGATAACGTGCAAGCGCGCTAACCACTCGGCCACTACGGCACCATAAAATTAAGCTGATTGATTCCAATTAGTTTCATATGTTTCAAATGGATTCCGCCAATGTACTGTATGGTATAATACTACAAAAGCAGACTGGAACACCTCTACAGTGGATTAATTGTCATGAAAGCAAAACAAGATTGTTTGTGCTCTACTGCTTGTTGCACCCATTTCTCAGGAAATAAATTGCTTATCTAAATACCATCCATGTATTGGTTTGGTTGTCACTTAGAAACTCTTCAATGCAGAAGCAGGACTTGCACAATTGTAAAAGAAATAAAGGTCATTGCCTCAGTGTTCTTGATTTAAAGATTATTGAAAAATATTGTCCATAATAAGAAAGTCTCAGATCAATATTTAGTCAATGATGTCATTCATGCAATAAGTCTTATGTAAGTGAAAGCAGAGGGAGATTATTTAGGATATTAAGAATTTTATTTAAACAATTTTGTAATTAATCATAGTTAGTGATTTATTTAGAATGTTATGACATTCTCTCTTACTTTTAATTCCAACTTTGAAAATCATCTTGCTAATATAGAAGGACAAAGATTACGAAAAAAATTTAGAAAGTATTCTTTTTACTTATCTTAAGATAGAGATAATTATGTATTTGCACTTTTTATGAATGATAAAATTACAATAAATGTAAGTATTGTAAATTAACTAATTGTGATTAATTGGTGATGAAATATATTTTCTTTTTCGTTAGTAATATGTTAATTTTCTCATTTTTTCAGATGTATGGGTAATTGAAACCAAAATATCAGTGGATATTGAAGAAAGGAAAAGTATTTTCAGGTTATCATCAAAATTTTGTCATTCCATTTATTTTCCATAGTTTATCCCAGAACTTATAGCTGGTAACCGATTGGTACCCAAACTTATATTGCTTTATAAGTATAAGCCAGGTGGCCATGGGACCATTGTCCTTGGCCTGACCCATTCGGCATTCAATTTTGAGGGCATTCCCATTCAAAGAGGAATAATGTTGCAGCCCTTGGCTGTAGTGGTTTAAGCACCTCATTGAAATAGAGGCCAGAAAGTTGCAGGGTCACCCGTGATCGACAACTGGCCGGCAATGGCATAGCCAACATGAATAGGCCCGAGCTTTCATAATTTTGCTTGCACCTCTACAAGGTTCTTGTGATGGTAGTTCTGGCATTGTTGGCCCTTCAGTATGCTTTTAGTACTATATTTGAGTCTCAACATTTTGAACCTCTTCTTACCAATGCCAATCACTCTACTGGGAGAGTTGGTATGGATATAGGTGGGGCAATGGATAAGAACTTAAGAGAAATGCCAAATCCTCTAGCTAAAGGTATTCATCCCACTCTGCAGACATCACCTGTTGTCACAGTGGAAAATTCTCATTCCTCTTCTGTGTTGATATCCCATTCAATGACAAACTCCAGTAATGGAGTGAAACATCTGAGTGTTGTTGACATATCTGCTGAATCCAAAGTGCTGTGTTCAAATTGTGTAGCAAAAGTGCTCAATAATACTTCTGCATATTCAGTAACTACTTTTCCTCCAGTTGGAATACCTCTTTGCCCACCAGTTCCTCCAAATTTAGGTGAGAATAATAACTCTATTTATCCTTAGAATCTTCCCTTCAGCCTTAAATATTTCATTATGTTTTAGTGTAATTCTTCCCTCTTCTATATCCAACTAAGTAAGCTAATTTATAGTAACTCTTAGTGTTAATGATTTGATTTTTATTCCTTTTTATTCTAAGGAATTGTTTGGGTGGACCAAGTTTGATTTTTTCTGCAAAGCTGTAACTATCATTAGTAATTTCTGGGGTTTATAAGTTTTAAATGCTTATCTGTTTTTACAATGGTTGTTATTTCCCACTAGGACAAGTAAACTTTGAATGAATTATGAATTTTTTGTCGATGTTCTTAAGTAAGCAATGAATATGCATGATTCACATTCTTGATATTTTAATGAGGAAACTAAGATGAAAAATCCTGATGTAGTTGGAACTACTACACAGATTCCCGCTATCTAGGAGCTTGTTTTAGCCAATTAATGCACCACAACAGAGTAATTTCAACTTCAATTTCTGAAGCTTTTCACTGTATCCCATCATAGTTTTAGAAATCAAAGGAGACATCTGTTGTGATACCTTAATTGGCTATATGATATGCAGGTAGGAGTCCCAGCTACATAAGAAATTTTCACCTTATTCTTCATCTCAAAGCTTCTTCAGATTCATATGCCTTACTTTCTTCATTTGTGATACGTATTTAATAGTTTTGATGTTATTTTTATCTGCAGGTGAAATAATTGTTTCATGAGTAATGGAAAAAGTCTTCTAATTTTGACATCTAAAAGAAACTCCCGGATAGTCATGTGGACAGTGTGTTTGCCTTTTGTGAAAGCGGCCCTGGATTCGAATCCCGGTGGGAGCCAATGTGCAAAATGACCTAAGCTGTCAAAGCACTTTTAACAATAATACTACAACAAGAAACCCCCTACATGCAATTTTGATACTTAACATATTATTGACAAATTATACAAACTACTTTCATACTACATATATATATAAGCTAGTGACTTCCTTCATTACAACCATGCAGGCATTTTTGGAAGCACTAACTTTTGGTTTGAGAGTTAATTTAAAGCTTCCTCATACATATGTATTTATTTTTCATTCTTGTCCTAATAAATAATATTTTTATTTGGCGGCATTTATCCAATAGTTGAATCATCCTATGTGTTTTACATTTATATTGATACCAGAAAAGATGCTTGTTAAAGTAAGATAAGGTACTTAAACACAGGAGAATCTATCTCTTTCTTTTATTTCATTCATGTATTATTTATTGCAATTCTTGTGTAGACAGTGTTATTAAAGTAAGATAGTGAGTTTGAATATATTAATCTTCTTTATTCGAGTGAATGGTGCAAGTTGCTATCCTGTCATCAATGAAGTTCAATTTTGTTCTTGATTTCAAGACTGAGTCACACAAATATTGTCATCCTATATTTCTCAGATTCCTTTGTTTTGTAACAAGTTATTCTATTACTTTTCATTTTGTCAAACTGCTAAAATTTAAAAGTTGAGTTGAAACTTTGAATGAAATTCAGTCATTTTTCTTAAGTTCATTGATTGTTATATATGTTGCTGCATTTTTACTGTATATTATCTTATCTTCACTATTTTGAAATACATTTTCTGAAGCTCTGGCTGTTTTAATAATCATTAACTATATCCCATAATACATTGCTGCTCTCTTTTTCATAAAGCAAATCTAACTGATAAGATTTCCCATGTGAGATATTTTAAAATTTTCAGAATAAATAGAAAGAAATCTTTAACTTTGCTATAAAAGATTTTATTTCTATGGCTTTTACGAATCATAATAATGCATTTGGTTTATCAATTATGCTATGGTAATTCTAGTTACTTATGCTTAATCACTAGCTTTATAATTTCAGTTTATTACTGTGTTTTGGAAAATTAGCACTATGAGTTTGATTATAATGATATTCATAAAATGTATTTAAGATTGATGTTATCTATGTTTCATTTTGTGATTAATTCAAAACTAATTTTGGTAACAGTGGGACCATTGGAAGTCACAAAGGAGACACCATCAGTAAAAGAATTAGAAAAGGGGTTAGAGAAGTTACTAGGACCAGATTTCGGAAGTCTACAACCTGGTGGCCATGGAAAACCACAAAATTGCAGAGCAAGAGATAGAGTAGCTGTCCTAGTACCGTATAGAGATCGTTCTGATCATCTAAGAGCCTTACTTCTTCATTTGCATCCATTGCTTCAGAAACAACAAGTAGAGTATGGAATCTATGTAATTGAACAAGCAGGTTAGTAATCCTCTAAATAAAAGTTATGCAAAAATAAGTATGGCTAATTCTATTTCTCATAGTTGGAAAATTTGGGAGAATCCCATGTAAATAAATATGCTATAGTTTCAGAAAAAGCTTCAGCTCAGGGTATCTATTTAATCCTTTTATAATTAGTACAAAAAAGATGAAATTTCAATTAAAAGAAAAGTATCCAATTTCATAAATATATTTCATTATATAAATTACTGTGGAGTATATTCTTGCTCATTTGCACTACATATTAATAGATTTATTAAAGTAAAGAGAATTAATTTGAAGAAATCCACTGAAAAAACAGGATTAAGTGCATGTAAGTTCGCAAGATCATACATTGCTGGATTTTATAAGGCAAGGACTACCAGTAGTACTGGTCTTAATTACTTATGGTAGTTATCATCATCATAAAAATGCTTTTAAATTTTAAATGTTATTTTATATTTTCATTTTGTTGACTCATCCACTGAGGATCCTGAGATATTAATACTATTTGCAATGTTGTACAATGCTCTAAAAGTTTTACTTATTTTGCTTTAATGAATCTTACAAATTTTTGACTAAAGATTTATGTTTTTCTTTTTGTGTTAGGCAATGGACCATTTAATGGAGCCAAACAAATGAATGTTGGTTTTGTTGAAGCATCCAAGATGCATGCATTTGACTGTTTTGTATTTCACAATGTTGATTTACTGCCAGAAAATAACAGAAATCTATATACCTGCCCAGAGCAGCCTCAAAATATGCCAGCATATATTGATATTTTCAAATACAAGTAAGAATATTTCTGTTCTTTAATGCTAAACTTTGGTTCTCTTTCATTCTATTCTCACACATACCTCCTTGTTTTTCCTAATGATGTTATGTATCAAGCCTTAACCCTCTTAGTGCTATCCTTTTTTCTGGGGTACTGGCAAGAAATGCCGAGGGTATTTTAATAAAATGTTGCAACTAGGGAAAAAACAATATAAAGCTACTTTTTTACATATCTATATGGGGTTATTTTTTAATTAATGATATTAAACTGATTGATAATGATAAATATAATATAATATATGATAAATAATAATATAATATATGGTAAATATAATAATGATAATCGCACTTTTCAGCCGAGCGGCAAAAGCCGATATATCGACCCGCCGCACTAAAAGGGTTAATTGATTAAGAAATTATACTTCAATTCTAAGGATGAATTTTCTAGCATACTGAATAATTATACTCATTTTCTAAGATAAAAATTTTTTGCTCAAGAAGGAATAGGAAATATCTCAAAACCTAGCCTTCTGTTCTCATGTAACAGTCTACATTTGATGTTTCTCACTTGATGACACTCACTCACTCAGCCTGGGTGTCAGGCAGGTTAGTGCCTGTGTGTCCACCCATCAACAAGGGTGGCCTATGTTCAAGTCTTTCCCAAGGCATAGTTGTGTTTGTTGTTTTTCAGAGTGTTGGTTTCTGGGTAGAAACTGATTATATATGGTTACCAAAGCATAAATTGTGATGTTGTTATTCAGTAGCAATCATCAGAATCAACCAAAAACTGATGTAAACTGACCCAAATTATACGATTTACGTAACAGTTCCCAGAAGTGTTTATGGTATGTCAGAGTTCTTAATATTATATTTTGATGCTCCTCATATCCTTTTAAATCTATAACATATTGGTATTTGAAACAAATGTTAAAGATCTAAGTAGAGCAAACTTACACCATTCCTTGCCTACATAAAATAACTATTTTATTTTACGATATTTTCTCTTCCTTTATCTTGTAAGATTTTTCCTATAAGTTTCATTAAGCATGATCTTTTTTATGAAAAGAATAAAATTATAGATTTAACTAATCTGTCAAACTATGATTTTGTTATATTTTCATTCTGATAGAAATATTTTGTGAAATAGGATTTATTGTTCTAACTCCTCGGAAATATCCATTTATAGGAAAATTGCAGTGGGAGATATATACAATAACAACTGATGAATACACACACTTATCCCCTAACAAAAAAAACTGATTTGCTAGGACAAAAACCCCAATACCTAGGGATTGTAGCGCTAGCATGGTAGTCACTCTGTCACCACTGATGGTATTATCTATCTTTCTTATTATTATCATTCAGTATGCTAGAAGTTCACAAGTGTTCAAGGCAACATTTGTGGCACCCCTTAGTCTGTGTTAAATCTCTTTTCTCTATGTTCAAAATCATCATGATTCAGCTCAAAATATAGAATAGAATAGAGTTTATTAACGGGACTAACCCTTTACAAAGGTTTAGATACAGTATAAAATTGGTATCAAAAGTATAAAAAGGAAAATTTTAAATACAACAACATAAATTTCGTTTATAGTTGAGAGAAATATAAGAATATAATAGAACAAAGAAATAATATAACATAGTAACAATGGCACAAAGTCAAGATAAATCCCTTAGTTTATAGAAATTTTATATAAATGTATACAAAATTCTCTACTATATATAGATGCTTCTCCGGATTCATTAATATGTACGAGTAAAATGTAGCTTGCATACTGCAAGCAGATTGACAACACCAATTTCATATCAGCGTCCTATCGAGATGGTCCTCAAAAGAAAAAAAAAGTTTGAAAATATTCTTAAAATTGGCTGCAATTTAATAGTCTGGTATTGAACCCTATTATAATATATAGATGCTTCTCCGGATTCATTCATATCTATTATATATAGATATATAGCTATATATATATATAGGATACTAATTCACAGGCTAAACCAGAAGGGTCATTGACTTCAAGTTTTTACGACGTGTTGGCCATAACGTGTAACCACCAGAAAAATTGCGATTTTGAACCTCAGTGTCATAGGTTCGATTGCAGAGGGCCCCAAAATCCTGATTTTTCCTTTTAAATGCATTGCATTGATTTTCGGGAATTAAAAAATATACTTCCCGGATAAGTGGAGAACTGAAACTCAAGAAGCCGATTGATATGGTCAGGATCTATCGATAACAATAAGAACTTTTACAGAAAATATCCCAGGTTCGATGCTAGGATGATGCAAAAATCTGCCCTTTAAAATACATTGAGGAAGTTTTTCATTACTTATTTTGAAGAACTTATGAAAATTATAGGAAGTTCGTGCTTGGCTGGAAGATGCATGGTAAGAATTGGTTTAAGAATAAAATTTCGATAAGACCATACTACTATTGGGTTCGATGTCAGAGGGCATTAACATTTCTCTAATAAGGAATATAAGGGAAAAGTAGGACTTCATTTGAAACAGTTCTAGCCAATATTTCTGCTTGAATTTTCACACATAGTTAGAGATAATAATCTTTTACAGTGTTGCATAGCAAGTATCACCAGAAAGAACCGGGTTCGGGCCGGGTTGCCGGGCGGTAAATATGTCGGCCATTTAAAATACATTGAGGTAGTTTTCATTATTTATTTTGATGCACTTATTGAAATGATAGGAATTTCTTGCTTAGATAGAAGAGGTATATTAAAACTTGGTTTGAGAAAAAAAATTAAATAATACTATGCTGTTACTGGGATCGATGACAGAGCACATTACAAATTCTCACATAAGAAATATATGTGAAAATCAGGACGTCGTTTGAGGCAGTTGCAGTCAATATTTCTGCTTGAGTTTTCACACATAGTTAGAGACTATCTTCTGTTGTTCTGCACAGTAATTATCACCAGAAAGACCTGGGTTCGACGCCGTACGGAGAAATTGCAGCGAATTTTAAAAATATTTTCAATACTTTTTAAACTTTTGAGGACCATCTCGGTATAATATCAACTTGAAATTTGTGTTATCAACATGCTTGCAGAATGCAAGCAACATTTTACTCGTATAGATAGATAGATAAGGAGGATACAAATTCACAGGATAAACCACAAGGGTCATTGACTTGAAATTTTTATGACGTATTGGCCATAACGTGTAACTGCCAGAAAAATTGCGATTTTGATCCCCAGTGTCATGGGTTCGATTCCAGAGGGTCCCAAAGTCCCAATTTTTCCCGTTTAAACGCATAGCGTTGATTTTCGGGAATTAAAAAAAAATACTTACCAGATTGGTAGAGAATCAAAACTCAAGGAGCCTATATATATGGTCATGATCTATTGAAAACGTTAATGACTTTTACAGAAAATATCTTAGGTTCGATGCTAGGACGATGCAAAAATCGGTCATTTAAAATAAATTGCAGTAGTTTTTCATCATTTTTTTAAATGCACTTATTGAAATGATAGGAAGTTCTTACCTATATGGAAAACGTATATTAAGCCTTGAGTTTTGAAAATTATTTAAGTAAGACCGTACTGTTCCTGGGTTCAATGCCGGGCCACATTAAAATTTCTCTCATAAGGAATACATGGGAAAAGTAGGATGTCGTTTGAAGCAGTTGCAGCTAATATTTCTGCCTGAGTTTTCACACATAGTCAGAGATGATGATCTTCTTTTGTTCTGCATAGGAAGTATCACCAGAAAGACCCAGGCTTGATGCCGGGTGGTAAATATATCTGCCATATAAAACAGATTGGGGTAGTTTTTCATAATTTTTTTCATGCACTAATCGAAATGATAGGAACTTGTTCCTTTTCAAAGAGATGAATATTAAGACACAGTTTAAGAAAAAAAATTATATAATACCATAGTTTTCCTGGGTTTGATGACAAAACACATTAATTTCTCACATAAAGATTATAAGGGAAAAGTAGGACATCATTTGAGGCAGTTACTACCAATATTTCTGCTTGAATTTTTGCACATAGTTAGAGATGGTGATCTTCTGTTGTACTGCTTAGTAAGTATCATCAGTAAGCTCCGGGTCCGATGCCCGACGATTAGATTGCAGCGAGTTTTAAGAATATTTTCAATTTTTTTTTTCTTTTGAGGACCGTCCCAATATGATGCGGACATGAAATTAGCGTTGTCGATCTGTTTGCAGTATGCAAGCTACATTTTACTCGTACAGCTATATAGCTAGATTACTATATAGCTATCTATATGAATGAATCTGGAGAAATATCTATATATAATAGATATATAGATAGATAGGATACTAATTCACAGGCTAAACCACAGGCGTCATTGACTTGAAAATTTTACAACGTATTGACCATAACTTGTATCCGGCAGAAAAATTGCGATTTCGAATCTGTGTCATTGGTTAGATTCCAGAGGGCCCCAAAGTCCCGATTCTTTCCATTTAAATGCATTGACTTGATTTTCCGGGATTTTTAAAACATACTTACTGGATAGGTAGAGAATCAAAACTCTGGAAGCCTATTTCTATGGTCAGGATCTATCAAAAATAGAAATGACTTTTAAGGAAATTATCCTGGGTTCGATGCTAGGACGATTCAAAAATCTGCCCTTTAAAATACATTGAGATAGTTTTTCATTATTTTTTTTGATGCAGTTATGGAAATGATAGGAAGTTCGTGCTCAGCATAAAGATGTATATTAAGAATTAGTTTAAGAAAAAAATTAAGATAAGACCGTACTGTTCCTGGGTTTGATGCCAGAGCACATTAAAATTTCTCTCATAAGGAATATAAGGGGAAAGTAGGACGTCATTTGAGGCAGTTGAACCCAATATTACCACTTGAATTTCCACACATAGTTAGAGATGATGATCTTCTGTTGTGCTGGATAGCAAGTATCACCAGATAGACCCGGGTTCAATGCAGGGCAGTAAATGTGTCGTCCATTAAAAAAAATTGAGTTAGTTTTCGTTATTTTTTGATGCACTTTATATAATGAAAGGGAGGTTCTTGCTTAGATAGAAGATGTATATTAAGACTTGGTTTAAGAAAAATAATTAAATAAGACCATGGTGTTCCTGAGTTTGATGCCAGAGCACATTACTAATTCTCACATAAGGATTATATGTGAAAATCAGGACGTTGTTTGAGGCAGTTGCAGCCAATACTTCTGCTTGAGTTTTTGCACATAGTTAGAGACTGCAATCTTCTGTTGTTCTGCATAGTAATTAATACCAGGAAGACCTGGGTTCGATGCAGGATGGAGAAATTGCAGCGAATCTTAAGAATATTTTCAATACTTTTTCAACTTTTTAGGAACTTCTCGATATGATGTCGACTTGAAATTTGTGTTATCAACATGCTTACAACATAATACTGCAAGCATATTGATGGCACAAATTTCAAGTCGGCATCATATTGAGAGGGTCCTCAAAAGAAAAATAAGGATTGAAAATAATCTTAAAATTCGCTGCCAAGTTCAACCAGGTCTTAGGAGAACATTCCTTATCAAGAGCAAAAGCTTTTCACTGGCAAAAATCATTCTCGGATCTTGTACAATCAGATCATTGTTTAACAGTAAGGATGATGAGTGACCAGTTAAACTTAAATACTTTATAAGGTTTGTGCCGAAATGGTGCTGAAAAACCTCACAAGTGACCAGAAGGACAATCGAAGAGAACTGTCCGTTGATCTTCTTTGGAGGATTGACACTACTCACGAATTCTTCAATAGTGATGAATCCTGGTTATTAAGTACAATCCTGAGATGAAGCGGCAAAGTGAGGAGTGGCAGACTGACCAAAGAATGGGCAAAAGAGCAAATCCAAGATCAAAACAAAGCTCATTTGCTTTTTAGACAGTAGAGGTATTGTGGAGTAAGAATTTTTTTCTCCAGGACAAAATGTCAATCAAGTGTTTTACAAAAATGTCCTTGATAGGTTAAGAAAAGTGAACCTGTATGTAAGTTGTATGAAACCAGACATTGCTGACATGTGGATGCTTCATCGTGATAACGCCCCTATGTCCATCACCAAATTTTTTACTTCAAAAGGCATTCACCTTATCTTAGTTCTTGACCTTTTTCTTTTCCCGAAATTGAAAATGTCTTAAAAGTGAGTAATTTTGGGACTCTAGAGAAAATTCAAAAGAATGTGTCTGACATGTTAAAGGCCCTACCAGTTGAATCCTTTCAGCTCTGCTAGCAAGAGTGTGAGCAATTCTTCTGCCCGCATATAGCTGCATAAGGGAACTACTTTGAAGGGTATAATATTATAGTTTGAAAAAAGCAAAAATTTTGGTTAATAATAAATCAGTCTAATTACTTTTCTTACACACCTCATATAATGTGAAATATGTTATCAGTCAATATGAGAACAATGTTTTCATATTAAAAGAATATTTGTAAGTGTGGTTGGCCTGCATGGAATATTGGTAAAATATTGAAGGTTATTTTAATTAATTTGAGAATTGAGAGTCTTGAATGGTTAAACCAAGCAGAATGGCAATACATATTTCGAAATAATATTCAGTAAAATCTAAAAAATATCCACCAAAACTTATGTTTTCAGATGGTATTCATTATTCCGGTAATGGGTACTTAATTGGTACCAAACAATGAATTAATTACGTATGGGCACATAAAAATTATTAAAATATTTATTAGAAAATATTTTTGGTAACTCTACTAAAATTGCATGCTTTTTATTTCTTGAAATTAATGGAATTCTCGTATAATCAATTCAAAGCAATGATATTTTCAAAACGAAAATTTGGTTAAAATTTCTTCATTAGTTTGTTTTACCGAACGAAATCCACCCCTTGGTGTCATATTGATCCCAAGGGACTAATAAGAGTTAATATGAATTGGAATATAATGGAAAATTTTCAATTTTTAGGCCTATACTTCAGCAAATGTTAAAAAGCGGTAGTACAACATTCAAGGAAAGTTCTACATTTGGTAGTTTTCTTTGACATAATAGTTAAACAAAGGATCTCGTTAGTAAAAGCAAATTAAAAGGTTTTTGTTGATATGTAATACCAATGAGAAACTGAAATGTAGTTTTATAGTTTGTATTTTATTATTATATTTAGTATTTTAATAATATATTTAGTATAAGAATGTAATTTTAAGAAACTACTTGACTGTCCTGAAATGAAAAAGACCTGTAGTAATATTGTTAGAAGTGATAACACAGCTTAGGTTATTTTGCATGTAGGCCCCTTCAAGCAATAAAACCTGGGACTGCTTTCACCAAAGCTGAGCATACTGTACACATGGCTATGTGGGAGCCCAATGAATTTGAGATGAAGAATTAATTTAATCAATTAAAGAAGAGGAAAGAAGAGATGTTAAATTGGATCAGATGTTGATTTTATTTTTAATAGAATTTTTTCTTTTGAGTAATCAGAGAAACACAAGTATAAGTTGTTAGAAAAATATTTTGACAGCAATAGAGGCAATTTATCTTTAAAAAGAATTGAATATTAATTTGAATTCAAGAAGGTTTGAGAAGGATCTTGATGATAACATAGCTCAGGCGAGTTTCACGAATTAATCTCGATTCATCCAAATATTACTGGAGGACATCCTCTCAGAAGCAGAAATTTATTAGCTCAAATTCAGCAATATAAGAGGGCCAATACCAATGTAGAATGCATTTATGTGCTGTGTTATACAAACATTAGGTCATTCTTCAGTGCTATCACAGAGCTATGTCAATTATGAATTAATTATTATTTTGATGTTAGAAAATATTTTAATAGCTGTAATTTTAATCAGTAGTTTACATTACATTTTTTACTCCTTTAAAGGCTTCCATATCCCTCAATATTTGGTGGAGTCAGTGCCATGACAGCTGAGCAGTTCCACAAAGTTAATGGATTCAGTAATATGTTCTGGGGTTGGGGGTGAGAAGATGAAGACATGGCTAATCGAATGAAGTATCACCACTTTCATATTTCACTCTATCCTGCCAACATAGCCCGTTATACAATGATTGGTCATAAAAAATAAAAAGCCAATCCTAAGAGGTATGTCGAGTTTAGACTAAATATAGTAAATGTATTTAATGTTTAACTGATTTTAGATTTAATCATAATTTCTCAGTTTTGTGATTATGAATTGGTAAACTGTAAATGTAAATAATTCTTATTTTTTAATCCTTTAGAAATATGTATTTTATTTGATTTGCAAGGCCATGTTCATACCATATCATTATAGATTAGCTGAGCTGATATTTATTTATTCATTATTATCCCTATATCTTATTGGTTGATGGAAAAATTGAGTAAGAGTTCAACAGAAATTGGCTGCTTTTTCCATATTTAACGTGTTTATCAATAAACAGTTATAATGGATTGGCCATGTAATTTATATGCTCCCAAATGTTTTTAACTGCAGACCCCTTTTAATTTTCCATGGACCCCCCGTAGCCAGCCTAGTATGTACTGATTTTTTCTCTTGGAAAGCTATACCTGGTTTTCATTTGGTTATATTACTTTTTAAAATGGGATATTTAGCTTTCAAAACTCTAAAACACTCTCAAGAAGTAAACAAAATCATGAACCCCCATTTTTATCTGACATTGATCCCTGCAAATCAATATAAACCACTGTGGGTCCAATATGGACCACTTGGAGAACCTATGATGTATTAAGATCTTTAATATTAAAATGGGTTGCAAAGCCTCTAAGTCTAAAATTCTTCGTAAAATGTTTATTGATTCATTTATTTAAGGATCAGTGCACTAGAGAACAGCAATGGTTAACCGAATTAAACCCGTGTTCTCAGAGCGCCTACGAGCCTGGGTCTATTCGATGACGTAGGCAAACGGTGTAGGTAACGGTAAGTGGCACACGGGTCCGGCTTTACTCGAAGGGAGCACGAGTACTCAAACACCCAAGCGGGTCTGGACGGGTTGAAGAGACTCAAAATGAATCAATTGACCCGCCTTGAATTGGTTCCTCCGTCTTACTCGTCCCTTGCCGCGGTGCTCAAAGAAAACCTGCTTATAAGTGGAAGGCGTTGTAATTTAGCGATGGTTCTTGCGCAGAATGGTTTGCAGGTTGTTCTTTTTTCCTATTTGCAATATGTTGTTGATTTTTTATGTTAGATATTGATAAATAAAAATATATCTCCGAAAATTGGTTCACTTATTACAAACAGAGAAGAACTGTATATTGCTTGTAAGATTACTTTAACTTGAGTACATATTTCCTCCGATTTATTGCGTCCGACTCAGATGGACGAAGTTAGAAGTCATACGACGGCATTCATTTTGGTTCTAAATGATTTTAATGGTATCTAGTGGAAATAGTCCAGAAAGAAAACATACAAATAGTGGTCCGTGTGCATAAAAAGAAGCATTTGCTCAAAAGTAAAAGATAGAAGTAAAAGCACAACCTTCTCTTAATTTGCATAAGCATTTGCTTTTACTTGGTAGCAAATGATTTAAATGACGAGTAAAAGGTCAAGTTGTTTCCATAGAAATGAAGTAATCAGCTATAGCCGCCACACGAACAGCATTAACTTGTTCAATTTTAACGTAAATCGGTAACTGTTGCTTGTAAATGAGTTATTATTTATTTTATGAGTAATAAATTCATTATAATCGTGTGAAAAAGTGATAGAGAACTCCCATGTGAAGATGTATCCTTTCTTATTTTTGGAGGAATGGTCTATAAGAAACATGGCGGTGTATTTTATCCGAGATAATTGGGAAAACGTTGTTCGCAATTAATTGCATTCCAGTAATAAGGTTATACCTTAAGTCCTCCTTGATGCGAGGATCTGATACAAAGGGAGAAATATTTTGTTTTATTTATCCAAAGCTGGTCTTTCATAGAGGAGATCAGTAAGGAATCATACATGTTCGATAGCATAGAATTTTGATTATGAATGTATGGTGTTAGATAAAAACATGCAAAAAGGAGGGGTTGAAAACAAGTTATTTTTTGAGGATCACTTTGTAATATGAATATAAATCCCTTTAAAAAAGTTATAATGTACCAAATGATTTGTGTAATACCTATTGCATGTTGCTATTGCGTATTATTATTATTGTGTATTATCTAAAAAATTATCTAAACTCATTACAATAAGGATTGAATTAATTGTCCAAGACGCCAAAAGAGCAATCAATTATGTATTTTTATGAATTTTTATTGCAGAATCTGAAATTAATTTATATACAGAGCCGAGCTGAAGTCTATATGCACTTTTGCAAATATGTTATTTGTTGAGTTTCATGTTCTATAATAAATTAGTTTTATTTATTCATGACGATGAAGGATTTTCAGCAAAATTTTGTTTCGTTTATTCCGCAGTATTACACGATCAATTATGTGAGGCGGTAAATACCTCTGGCACAGGCCCTCGGCACGACCAAGCTCCCAGGTGTGCAAGTGATAATTATAAATATATATAAAATATAAAAAGATTAAAATATATAACAATTACAATGTCACTCCTGAGTTAGATTCCGGAACCTTTGCAAACGTAGTCTTCAAGGAGTAATGACCGCAGAAAGATCAAAATAATTCTGGGATTTCTATAGGTAAAACCCAAGGCAAGAACTACACAAAGGTAAGCCCACACAGTCTTTCTTATATGATAAGACTGGTCACCATCACCACCTACTGAGCGTTAGGCACCTGCCCCTCAGCAGGGGTGAGGTCGGATATGTCGGATCCCTTGGATTTCCCCAAAACCCCTTTCATTTTTGAAAAGGAATACCTTAATACATGAACACCGCGGGTAACGCTTGATGTTCGATAAAGTGAGAATAGTTCTTTATGTGAGAAATGCTTTTCATTAGTACGTATTCGTAATGCCTATACTTTAACACTAGAAGGTCCGATAGCGGTCAATTGACCGTTCGCAACTTTCTTATCGTCCTCACTCAAAAAGTAATATTTGTGCGGATCTGATTTTTTTTTTACTTTTAATATTTTAGGGGCATAAGCCACTGTGAGAAATATTTTGTAAAATTAACAAGTACTAATGGCGCAACAAGCGGGTCTAACTACAAGGTCCGCGAGCGGTCAATTGACCACTATTGCATTTTAAGCATTTCTGTTGACATCGGGCACGTTTCCTGCCTAATATGGGTCCTAATATCTAGTTCTATCATAATAAACGATCATAATCATGGGTTTTATACTAAAAAAATCGTTTTTCCTTCATTTGTTGCTGATTGAGGACCATAACTGTTGAAGCTTTGTTTCAAGTCCCCAAATAAAATCCCTCACCCCACCGCTCGCTATCACGGCAGTGTGAAGTGCATATTCACACGCTTGGACCGATGCATGTCTGGACATGCCTTAGTTGACCAATGATAGCACAGTTTGGACTCGCATTTTGCTTGGCGATCATGCTGGCAGACGTGGTGAAATTAATGTTCTAAGAGAATCAGGGGGTGGCACTGGCTACGCCAAGCAGCACTTAGAGGAAAATTCTTACTGGAGCGCGTTGAAGCTTTTTCTGACAGTACTTATGCTAAGGCTTATAAAAGATTGTACTGAAAAAGAAGCTCGGCGAGTTCTAGACTGTCACTGTTGTCACTGTCTTTAGAAGAGATCAAAGCGTTTCTCTCTATTTTGTATGCACGTGGGGCTTGTGTAGCTCAATCAACCCATGTACCTGTTTCACACGCAATTGGGCAAACCACTTTTTTCGGCGACAATGTGTAGAAATCAGTTCAAAGAAATCATGAGATTTTTACGTTTTGATGAAAGGGCCAGCCGTGTTGCCTGTAAACAAACCGACAAATTTTATTTGGTATCAGATCTTTGGAATAAGTTTGTTGAAAATTGCTTAGCATGCTACAGACCTGGCGAAAATATTACTGTTGATGAGCAACTGTAACCGAAAAAAGTGCAGGTGCCCATTTTTACAATACATGGCAAATAAAGTCGATAAGTTTGGGAATACATTTTGGACCACTACCGATGCGAAAAACAGGTACATGCTCAATATTATTCCCTATGTAGGCAAAGATGTGTCAAGGCCCAGTACAGAACGTGACGGCAAAAACATTGTCAAACAACTTGTTTAGCCTTACCTAAACAAGGGCAGAAACGTCACAATGGACAATTACTTTACCTACTTGAATCTTGCGAAAGAACTCAAAAAGAAAAAACTAGCCTTGTAGGGACGCTAAATCGAAATAAAGTACCTCCTACTTTGGAGAAATGTGGTGATTCTCGTTTTAGCTCTGTTATCTATAAGCACAAAGAAATCACCTAGACCGGTTATCATTCTAAATCTAAAAAAACGTCCTAGTTCTTAGTAGTATGCACCCGTGTACAAATTAACGGTGAGACGGGGAAAAAAGCGAGAGACGGTACTTTTTTACAATAAGAACAAATGCAGAGTCGATACGGTTGACCAAATGACTCGTAAATACAGCGTTTGGTCTGGTACAAGGCGATGGCCCGTGCATGTTTTCTATAACATGCTAGATCTAGCCATGATTAATGCTCATTCATTGTGCAAGTTAGTTTTTAACTCTTAATGTTTCACGTAAATCGTTCATTTAGGGAGTTGCAAAAGAAATGTCAAATGCAAATTTGCCATGTTCTCTATGACACTTTTTCACTAGAAAATCTTCTGTCGAGATGTTATTTTTACTTTGCAGTGTATGATGATTTTCACTTCTTAAAAACCAGTGATTTAAAACATTTTCATGTTATTATGTTATAAAAGAAGATATCTGTTCATTTTTTTAATTAATGAAAAAAAAAATCGAAAGAAAATTAAATTATATCCGACCAATTCCATTTTATGAACTGTAAAACCACTCTAATCCGCCTAAAATCATACTATAACCGGGTTCAAGTGCCAAAATATGTTAATAGAAAAGCTCATGAAGTAGAAAAACAATAAAAAGGGGCATCTGAAATCGCGAACACAGCGAAGTCCTTCTAATAACGCATAGCGGTCAATTGACCGCTCGCGGACCTTTTAGGTAGGCAACATACCCCGGACCTTCTAGTGTTAACGTTATTATTTTCCATATAAATGGTGTAAGCGTTATTATTTACCAATAGAATTTTATCATAGATATTCAAGTAGATGAAGTAATTAGTCATAATTCAGTGAAGTGAGATATCACATGTCTCTGTTGGTTGAATTGAAGGCGAAATTCATTGAAACTCCTCAAAATGATCCGAAAGAGAAATAGATTAGTGAGCATTTAAAATTTTATTTTTTCCTGATAGACATCGATTTATATAAAAAATACGTAAGTGATTTTCTTATCATAAAACAGGAATTTTCTTTGATTGATACTTTGCATCCATTACGAAAGGCACAAAAAAGGAGGTTTGCTTCGATAGTTCATTCTCATTTAGTCTTTTGTCATCTACATTAATGGAAATAATTAAGAAAATATTAAGATAATTAAGAAAAAATTCATTTTCGCCTTTCCAGACCAATTCACAGTGGGAATACTAATATAGTTGTGTGTAAAAAAGAGAGCACGAACATCAAGGCTACATAAATCAGATAACAAATATTTCAATATCCTTTCAGACATCCTGTAATGAAAGAAAGCCTTCGCTTTTGAATCGCGCTCGTACGTCAAAGACTATGATGACGTTACGGGTTCGACTGATTCAAACGGTGCGAGTTGGCTCAAACCGTATTTTGGCGGTTACGGGTCAACTCGTAACCCGTCCTTTTTGGGGACAGGTTGACCATACGGGTCAAAACTAATCATTTGCCGATCTCTACAGTGCACCCTTCATGAAAGTATATACCAAATATATTCTTTCATACAAATTCTAAATTGAATGAATCTGAAATCAATATTATTAACTGCTGTCTGTATATTGATGGCATTCGATTGCTCATTCTCAACATGACTCATTTATCACCAAAGCATGGCATTTACTTTCATTTTTTCTATAAATTACACTCAAAAGTAATTGATTAGGGAAGTAGTTAGCATAGGCTATTGATAGCCACCTTAAAAAGACAGTTTACTGGGTTAATTAGTTTTTTCTAGTAATGATCACTTTAAACAAACTTGTCTCCAGACTGTACATGCTTCAGCCTTTGTTTAATTTACTCCTTATTAGCCCTTCATAGTTGAGTTAGGTTACCACCTAAAACACTCACAAGAAGTGAACAAAATAATGGACCCCCATTTTTATTCGACATTAAGATTAAAATTTTCTCACACTACCAACTCCTTTTCCTCCTCAAATATTTCTGAGATAAAGTCTAGAGATTTTTAAACTATGGATGTGATACACACAAACATTATTAATTATATGGCGACATGGATAAATGTGCTGATATATATGTGACTGGAAAGTAGCAATTTTGTGAGAATAAGGATGATTAAAATGTGGAGATTGCATGGTTGGTGTCAGTTGATTTTCTATTGACATATAATCCCCCACCTTTTGAAACTTTGATAATTGTGTACTCATTTTTAATCTTTAAAAAACTTCTTTCAGAAACTAATTTTATCATCAATTTATATTTACAATTTTTTTAAGTATCAAGTCTAATTTATTGTCTTAATAAATTGTTGTTTTAAATTAAAAATATGTTATTCATTGTATTTATATCACAAATTGTTGTTCATAATAGTTGTTTGCATATATTAACCCTTCAACTGCTGTTGTTGTCTGTTGGTAAAATTCATTTTATCTTTGTATAGTTCCTATCTTAAATACATGTTCAACATCAAGCTATAACAAAAATATAATTTCCTCTCATTTTAGGCAAAAAGTTATATAATTCCATTGAAGTAGCCTTAACTTGGTGAAAATTGGGAATTGGATTAAAATAAAATCAGGGAACTTAAATAGTACACAAATTAATAATTTATTAAAATTTATTTTTCTTGAAAAACCATTATATTAGTAAACAATGATTTATTTTTTTAAGCATACCTTAACTCTGGGCAAAACTGATGGGCTCAGTAGTCTCAAATATATAAGGAAAAATATCAAACTGAGAAAGTTCTACACTTAGGTGTATGTGGAGCTGATGGATGGCCTTGGCCAGGCTAGGCTTAACCCGCTATAGAATTGGTCTGACTAAATACTGGAGTTGAAGATCAAAGTAATTTTCCCATTTAATATCATCCACAAATGGATATTCCAGGTCAACTGCAATCCAGCTCATTAAAAATAATTTTCTTGATAACATATCGAGAAACATATCAAGAATATTTCAGGCAGCTGGATATAGTTTTATTTTTTAAATGTTACAAGCCATCAGAAGTGTCATTCCATGTTATTTTCATTACATAGAAACATTTAGAGTTATTACCCTAAGATCTAAGTACAGAGACTGATTGATCATAAATCAAAAAATTTCAATGCCCTCATAGCACCTCATGTCACTCCACCAACAGTATAATTGAGCATCACTCCCAGGGAAACCCTGAGGTGTTCTGCGAGGTTGCCAGGGAGGTTTTGTCCCGAGACTCGAGAAAGGAAGATTCAATGTATTTTCGTAGCAAAAATTGGTGCATATTCACTAAAAATCTGCCACACAATAAGAGAAAAGAGATTCGTATGAATTGTAAGTACACATAGATTCCAGGATACAACTTTCATTGAAATGTGCCCAAAATATTCAAACAAAATACTGGCAGACAGATTAAAATGGCCTAAAGTTGCAGAAGCCTGAAGTACATTCACACCAAAAACTACAAAAACCCTGCAATATTTAATAGAGCTATGATTTTTTTACACTAAAGCCACCTACAGTCACTCCGCAATGATTATTTTGAAACTTCAGCAGGCATCTACGAAGGGAACACAAAGATCCTCATCAGGGCTTGAACAGTAATGATAGATTTCATCACTAGCACCGTTATAAATATGTTGGAAAAAAAACATCCATAAAAATTGTGGATGACTGTCATCAAGTTTTTGTTTCTTAAAGTGAATGTTTTTTTATATCCTGGTCTTTTTCTGCTACACTTCTCTGTATCTGTATATTTGTAAATGTATCTGAATGATAAAAAAATCCTTTATATTATTTTAGAACTAAACAATAATGATTAATACAGCAAAGAGAATATGAATTTTGTCTTATGATGCACAATAAGAGAAGCTGTCTTGACCCTTGAAAAAGTCAGGACTCCCAGTTGACTTTTTAACACTTGTTCATCACACAGCAAAGTGCAATTTTGGCAGTTTCTAAATTCCAAGACTTAATGAATGTCATGTTATATTCCATATTTGTAATTCTGATAAGCTTTAATAAGCTTAAACTCAATATGGGAAGGCGTTACCTCACAGAAGGCCATTACTGTGAAAGAAAGACTGTTTTATACACTTCCACAGCAGTTTTTAGATAGCAACATGTTTCACTAGTATCCTAGAATCATCAGGCAAAACATTTTCCACATTTTCAAATATATAGAAAACCAGGAAGGGGGAAAGGGTTAGAGGAGGGGTTTTTTCAGGAAGGATAAACTTTTTCCATTGGCCATGGGCATGACGTTGTCATGGAATTAGTAGATGGGTTGTCGGGTGAGGAAAGAACTGTTTATGAGGATAAGAACTTCACAAGTGACCCATTATGTGAAGAGCTATTGAAAAGGAAAACATATGCTTGTGGAACACTGCGTAGTAATCGCCGTGAAATCCGTCAAATCTTGGTGAACAAAGATTGAAGAAAGGGGATATCTTTGGACAAGAAAATAAAAATGGGGTACGAGTGCTGAAATGGTTTGAACAAAGGCCAATAATCATGATCTCCACTAGATCTGAACACGGAGCCAGTTTGATTTCTACTGGTAAAAGAAATAGGGATGGTGAAGATATATTGAAGCCTCCTGTTATTATTGGTTACAATAAAGTAAAGAAGGGGGTAGAATTATCTAACCAAATGTCAGGATGTTATACCTGCCTTCAAAAAGGTATGAGTGGTATAAGAAGGTAGCATTCAAGATTATTTTAGGGACATGTGTAGTGAATGCATAGGTTATTTTTAATGACAATCGTAAGGGGAAAAACTTATCAGCATTTTGAAATTCCGAGAATTGATAGTTGATGGTTTATTGGAGAAGTGTTCTGGTGCAGGTGAATTAGTTTAAACTTCTCCAAAGAAAAAGAAACATGCTCAAGAAGAAAAAATTCAAAATATGATATACGAAAGCATCATTTAGCCGAACTTGAAAGGAAGGCCCGCAAGATCCGTAAAAGGTGCACACTGAGTTACGACAAAAAATGAAAAAAGCTCCAAAATAGCTAGAATGAAAGCGAAAAGAGTATGCACCAATAGTAAAGAATGGAATAGCCATCCAGCAATGTGTATTGAATGCTTTAATGAAAAACATTAACAACAATCTGTACAATATTTAGATATTTTTACATTTAAGTATTATAAATTTCATAACACATTTATATATTCTTATTTATATTTATATTTTCTTAGTTATGGTCTATAATTTTAAATTTAGATTATTTATTACTTCTCTATTTCTTAAGAGTTACATATTTACATTTTTACTAGTATATAGCAATTTATTTATTTACGGAATGCCTGGTGTGATTTTTTATTTACAATACGTCTTAAAACAATAAAGTTGACTGTTAAAAAGAGACTAAATCCTGTATTTCTCAGTGTTCAGTAACCTTCATCAATTGAAATATATTTGAATGTCTTCCATCTAGGTAGACCAGTGTTTTGGATAGAATACATGTACGAGATCAAACTTAGAAGCGTAGTCTTCCTTTATTTACCAGAAAATATGTTACACTGATAATCATCTTTATAAATGGATAGTAGCGAAACATGTTGCCATAATAAAACTGCAATGGAAGTGTATGAAACAGTCCTCCTTTCATTTCAAGAAGCTTGGTAATGAATTTTGTAAATGACAACTGATTGTACACTTAAGAGAAGGGCCATTCCTTTGAAGTTAATCGGAAAAAGGCATACATGATCTGCTGCCACCAGGCCTAAGGGTGATTCAGAGTCTCTCGTCTCAAACGGAAAATCCCACTTCCTCCCGTTTTACAATATTTACGATCGAAAAGCCTTTCCTCGCATTTCAGAGTGCTTCCTATCGGAAAATCGGAGACTTTCCATTCGAAAAGTTTACTACTGCTCTAGAGCACTTGAAAAGTCTTTCCATGCGTTCCGTTTGTTTTGATTATTCAGAGGTAAATAAACTTAAATGTTTTTTAACGTTATTAATTTCATGAATGCACATTTATATGGATGTTCTACAAGTAAAATAAAGGTGTAAAACAAGCAAATTAGAATGTAAACGGATAGATATATGAGTATATGCAATCATTGCTGCACAAGATTTGTTGACAAATCATTTTGACGTTCTATTCAGCTGCAGGAAGATGAAATAAATCGAAATGCATAGCATAGTAACTTATAAATAAAATAAATTAATATATTACTTTTGTTAGTTTTGTGATGACTGTTTACGTGCTTTAGCTTCATATTTACATCAATGCGAGTAATAGACTTGGTTATTAATGTCATCTATTTATACCCATATTGTATAACATAAATACTATTTATCTACGTGAATATTAGTTACAATTGGCGTTTCACCAGCGTTTTTCACTGTTATTTCTGCTTCTCATCTCATTCTCATCGATTTCCGATATCACCAATGAATGTTGATTTCCTTGAGTTTGTTTCACTTTTCATTCCTGAGGAATCGAAATCGATGCTACATTTACTTTTATAATTGCTTTTATACGTAAGTCTGTTGTTAATAGCATATACCATGGATGCCTTAAGGAATCTGAGGTTTGTGCAGTTGCAAAGGAGAAGGTGCCAGGTTTTAAGGAGAAGGCAAGACCTCAGACACTTGAGGGATCATGGTGACCCCTTCAGTGTTACTGAGGAGGTGTTCCAAGGCTTGTATCGCCTCATTAAAAACATGGCAAGGGCTTTAGTTGAGGAAATGCGGCCAATCTTGAATACTGGGCAGCTTTCAACAGCATTACCCATTGAAATTAAGGTATGCGGTGTTGTATTTATTCAAGGGAAATGTCCCATTTACAAGACTTTTGAAGAAAAATAACATCTTTTAAGGTTACTTCTCATACAGGAAGTTTCCTTAGTTTAAAATATGAATGATAAACAGTATCAACCAAACCCGAGTTTGCATAATGTACTAGTAATGTAAAAATTCCATTGCTAATAATTTTATGTTAAATTAAAATGTCTACTTCTTGATACTCCTTTTTTGGACCTCATAACTCGCTAGGTGTGGTGAGCACATTCTTAAATTGCCATTCTTATGGAAATTGTGAAGTATTTAAATGATAATGACAGATTAATAATTTCTGTGTTTGTATTAAAATAATGAATACTTCCACATAATTGTAGCACCTAGATAATACTTCTATCTTCATTGTTTTAATAACCAAAGAATTTTCTTCGGCACTATATTCTTGGGATCCTTTGTTCATTGCACTTTTATGGACAAGGCTGCTATCAGAAGTCAGTGGGGAGCAGTATCAATGTTAGCCTCAGCCATGCCAGTGTCAGCAGAGCTTTAGACGAGGTGGCTAGTGTCCTCAACACATGTGCTGTGTTTACAAAGTGGATTGTAGTCCCAAACAGTCTATTGGAAAGGAGGGTATACATTGAAAAGTAATTTATTTACATTATTACATATATTATGAACTATATTACATATATTATCATGAAAACAGTAAAAAAACATATTTACATAATTTTAATAGAAAAATAATCTTATTAACATACATTATTTCCTGAGGAGCCTCAATCTGAAAAGAAAGAAATGAGTGTAAATTAAAATGCTCTCAATTTCAGGCATTTTGAGTCCTCTCAAATCCCAGGAGTGCTAGGATTTGTTGATGGAACTCATATTGCAATTCAAAAACCATCTGTGCATGAGCACCTCTATGTGAATCGAAAATCGATTCACACAATCAATACTCAAATTTTAAGTTTTAATGCAAAATACTCCATTAACAAATTAATTCTCCCCTTGTCATGAATCTTATTTTGTTTTTTTTTAGGTGTGTGACTCAGCTCAAAATTATTAACGTACTGGCCAGATATCCCGGGGCCTCGCACGACTCCTTCATGTGGTCTAACAGTCGCTTTCGGCGTCTACTTGAGGAAGTATGGAGAGGAATGCTGGCTGGCTCTTAGGTATGCAAAGTGAAATTTCCTTCAGGAGGAGTAAAAATTATACAGCTGTAATTTTACTGGGTGATTAAAATCATAACAGGTGATTCTGGTTATCCTAATGAGCCATGGCTCATGACACCCGTCCTCCACGCCGAAGGGAAGTCCAGAGGCCAAATACACCCGCATGCATGCGAGGGCAAGATGTGCCATTGAAAGGTGTATCGGGGTACTGAAAGGGCGGTTTAGGTGCCTGAGCAGGGGAAGGATGTTGGAGTACTCACCAGAGAAAGTGTTCGGGATAATGAATGCTTGTTGTGTTTTACACAACCAGTGTGTGCAGGTTAATTTAAATGCACAACTTGACCTGGTTGAGGAAGACCTGGACTTGATACCACCTGTGGAAGAACCGGGCCACATTGCAGATATCGACAGGACAGTTAGGGAGCAACTCATAATGAGATTAGCCTACCCAGCAGGTGAAGTACTCCTTCCTTTCTAATATATATTTTATACATACATTTATTATACACACACAAACACATCTACACTGTATTATATTGTATATTATAGTATTGTATATATTTTTTGAATGTGATTGTATTGTATATTATTGTATTAAATAATTATAATAATATTGCATTCACTAAGGTAACCCAAGAGTGGTCCCAGCATAGGAGTCTCGTCCTAGAGGAAAAAGAGGTGATTTTTAGAGGGTATTCTCATTGAGTGAGTCCCACAAATGGGGAGACTATGCAAGCCACCTATGGTGCGTAAATGCATTCCTACCTCTCAAGAAAAAAACAAAATGCACCTACTCTCATGGTAATTTGAACATAGGGTGGAATTGGAGGAAGAAGGGACTAAGGGAAGGATTATATCAACAGTACTTACTCTGTGAGTATATCTCCCATAGTACCCTTCATTTCTGCCATTGAAGCTGCCATGCTGGTAGCTGCCTCAGCCTGCTTGATGGCTGCCTCGGCCATCATTTCCGAGGCTCGCACGCTTCTCTCTGCCAGCATATCATCATCTAAGGAAGATTGGTCAATGTTAAAAGTTCAATAGAAAATAGTGGATGCGCTCTGATTTCAGTTATTCTAATTATTCAAGTCCAGCACCCAAACATCTGCTAAGTTCTGATGTAAAATAATTCCTTCCAGAGTACTTAATGGGCAAAAGATTTCAATCAATGTAGTGGTATGTTATTGTATTTTTTCAGCATAAATAATTTCTCAGTTTCTTGGGTATAAAGAATGTGACTAGGTATCCAAATCTAATTGTTTTACCTAGGACCAGTGGCGCAGCCAGGATTTGCCAATGGGGGGGCGGGTCCAAGGAAACGAAAAATGCCAAACTTACAGGGGCTAGGATATTCATTCTCGTTCCTATTACTAGAGATGTTTGAAAATGTTTTTAATTTTTCTGTAATTTGTTGATTTGAAAACCAAATTGGGTTGTTTTGTGTTTTTATTATGTTTCCTAAATTTGGTGTTACTAATTTTCCCAGAGTCTCATTTAAGCGAAGGAATGTTATTAGGCACATTTTAGCATAAACATTAAAAGCATTGGAAATATAATTCACTGTAAATTGTACAAAATATTAAATTAAATTTATTTAAAACTGTGCTGTTTACATCTAATGAAAATGCTTTCACAGCCGCAGATCAACGTAACATGATATTTTCATCAAACACATCAAAAACATATTGTTAATGATAGATGTTAGGAAAAACAAAACATATTTCTTTGTAGAATTAGGCGAGTTTTTGTGATGATACATAATGGAAAGAAAGTTTTGTGAATTTATTGCAAAAGATCAAAGCTGAATTCGCGTAAGCAAAGATGTCATGAGTGATCAAAAATTTGACAAAAAATATGTAAATAATACAATTATAAATTTTAAATTTATTTAAATCATACGAAAATTACATTTCCCTCTCTTACAAATGATGAATGAAGCGAAAATCACCAAAATCCGTACTGCTTATTTAAACTGTCGAAATTAGCGTTATTTCGCTAAATTGGCCAAAGTTCGCATTATTTGTTAGTTTTATCGCTTATTGCGAAAAATAAACACCTCTACTTATTAAAAATATGTAAATTCTTTCAAAAACTAAATAAATTAAAAAATGGAGGACTTTAATGGCCAGGTAGCCAACTGATTACACTATCCTAGATAGTAGTTTACATAAGCGAATTATTGGAAACTTATCATAAGAGTTGTTTGGATAGGTCCAATATCTATTTAAAAAGTCATTTTTTGTCTATGCTGAAGTTTTTTAGTGTTGTAGATATTAACTTCCCGAGTCTTTGAGCGTTCTTTCTTCCAAGAGGTTACTAAGCGTGAGAAGCAAAAAATTAGTAACAAATATTTGGCAAGCGACATAAAACGTAATATCCACATATTAGATCCTCACATTGGCACGCCCATGCTTATTTGAATATCTTTCGTTATTTGACTATAACATCAGCAGGTTTCTTAGGAGTGACTTCATCCCTTGTTTTTAAAATTACCTCCTATTCTAAGAAACAAAAAATCATTTATATCAGATGAAATTTTCTGGTAGGCTTACAATTAAGCCTGATATCTTTATTTATATATTAGTTAAGTATTCAATTGAATGCGTAAAAAACCAATATAAAAAATTTGGTTGCATTAAAAAATACAGTATAATCTTGATTATTGTTGATACTATAATTGAATTTGCAGAATTAAATTTACACACCAAGGTGAAAAAAATGAAGTTGTCAACTTACAATTATTTAGACTACGTAGTAGGTGGTTTAACCAGCAGAGAGCTGACGCAAACCCAATATTACGAGCTGTGATCAAAGAAAATAAAAATTTTCCATGAATTGAAATTTTGAAGGGGCATTGCATGACCACGTGGTTGACAGGCTAAGTCATGAGATTCGTTGGATTCTATTACCAGAGAAAAAATTGGTGGAAGGAAAAAAGGAAGCTGGAGAATTTAAGCCACAGTTTTAACAGTTCATCAAATTTATTTCAAGCCATCAAGTCTCTGTTCCGATAAAGCTGTGCGTACCTTATGCGCCCAATACCTTTTAGCTGACTGATTTGCTTCCAAAATGGTGTATCATTCATAAAATCATCAAAAATTATTTTTTAGTGATATCTTGTATTGAATTGAATTGATTTTATTAATGGGCAGAAAAGTGCCCTTTTTAATTAAACATGATTATACATCAAAATACATATATTTTTTCTAATACAAGAGGAAATAGGAACATTTAATATAATAAAGATAGGTTAAAAAATATTTAAATTAAAATATGAACATCACAAAATATCTATACATAAGGATATAAAGAAAATAATAGATTTTATACAAAACATGAGGGAATCAGAATATTGCAAACAAATATTAAAATCATTTTAATTCAAAACATAATTGAAAAAAAGTAGTGATGGGTCAATTCCAAGATTTTAGCGATTCCGATCCTGATTCCAGTTCTGACATTTCGATTCCCATTCTACCAATACCGATTCCGTCGATTCTGATGCCATAGGCTCCAAGAAAAATATCACTTAATTCCAGGCAACAAGACAACCACGTAAAAAATCATTACTCTATGAAAGAATCAGTTCACAAAACATCACACTATTTAATTAAATGGTAAAATTGTGTCCCATCTTTCGGTGATGAAACCTTTAATAGGGATCTATGTTGTTTATTAAAATGTTTTAATAAATTCGAGGTAGACTTTGAAGTTCCACCACGGAAAATTTTTGCATGGCAGTGGATACACATGGCATTTTGATCATATATAGTATCAATATGAAAATTATTCTACACTATTGAAATTACAACGCGAAGTAGAAGTCAAGGTATATTTCTAGATTCACACAGTTTACGTTTTTTAACCCACTAGATTTAGCCCGTTTAACCCCTTTACTTGAAATGTCAAACATTAGAAAGAAAACGCACGTAGAACAGCGATAAAATAAAACGTTAAAGTAAAATAAATATAATTGCGACAATCAGGGAGGGGGGGAATTTGCATGGTAATATTATAAAATGAAAAGAAGTTGAACATACATGTATATTTTTGTCAAGTAACTCAAAATAATAAACATTTGCATGAAATAAAAGTATTAGGTTCTTCAAAAGAAACTAAGGAACATGAAAAAATGTTCTTAATTACCACTAGAAAACAATTCAACAAAAAAAATATTATCGGTCGCACAGCGAAACTACCAGAGATATTTATGCAATAGAGCCTTGCCAATGGCTGAAAAGGATAACGGAAGCGCTACGGGGTGGCGCTGCTCGAAAACGGCCTTCGAAAAGCAAAGCGGATTTTGGTGACGATTGTCGTCAGCCGCCACCGGGTAGCACCCAGTTGACGACGATCGTCGTAGCTCAGCGTTCAATGTGTTAATAAAGGAACCAGTGCCTTTGGAATTGCTGCTAAACTCATCTTCAGGTGTGCCCTCCGATAACCGCACTGAAAAAGGCAATCCTAATTTATGCATCTAATAATGGTCATTTCACAAAAAACCACATAGACATTATCTTACGTTTTTCCGATAGAGGCCTAGAGCTATTCGTGGACAGTGAAAAAAAATTCACGGATGTCCATCTGTACCTTATAAAATCCAAACTAAACTCTCCTTCGAACTGTTCACTGTGATTTATCAAAAGCACTACTGAGCATTCACACCCTAAAAACAGTCGCATGCAGAAGATCTAACAGAGCGTTTTAACAATCTGTTTGTCTCTTAAACGTAATCTCCATCTCTGTTTTAAGGGTGTAAGTTTCAAATTACTTCTCGAATGTTCCCTTGTATTTTTGCGAGGAGTAAACGAATTAGCACTTTCAATTGTATTCATGGGAATCTTATCTTATGGTGTGAGTCATCTAACTAAAAGATAGGCTTAAGAAATGCACATGTTGAACATAGAGTGCAAAACACTCGTATCTTAATGTCCCATTGATATCGATGTTGGCTCTAGGCCTGCTCTGCTACCGAAAACATCACCTTAGCTGAAGTCGGAGCCATTTTTACATGTATGTGAAGCGTTCGCTGAATTTATCAATAAGTGTATCTCTAAGGCTTGCATGATGATTGGGGTTTTGTACTCTTCAGCAGAAAAAAAAGCTCAGAGCTAGTCATAGGGCTCGACTCTTGGGAGGGGTTTGAACCACTAAAACCCCTCCTCGCCGCGCCACTGCCTAGGACAATAGTAAATTTGAATTTACAGCGACTGTAAGTTGCTCCACTTAAAATATTTGGCAAGCATGTCCTGAAGATATTGTTCCATCCTTCTTGGATCAATGTATGGTATGACAACTAAGAACATTACTATAAATTTTATGTATGTTTCATGCAAAGCATGCATGTATTTTATATCCATGTATTATTTTGTAAGTATGAAGTTGCTGATTCTTTTTGTGTGTCACAGTACATGTAGAAATGGCTATAACGGTAATTAAAAACATTTGAATTGAAAAATGTTATTTTTAAATTTTCTTTCCTTCTAAGACTTAGATATTATCATAGCATTTCTAATTAAGTTCACTTGCAATTTCTTTTCCCCAGTACTTATATTAACATGAAGGTATAGGATTCCCCTCCAATCTTTTCATGGGAAACTTTGTAAAACTTTGTCAAAACACTATTAAAAAGGAATTGCTATTGTCAAGTCATCTGTAGTAATATAAGCATACAATGCAATTCCATTCTAGTGCAGCAATTTACCTTCATGTAGGCACCTTCTTCTTCAAGGTGGCAGAGTATGTGTGGGTGTGGCCTGCTGCAGAGTTGCACTCTCCACGACCACTTCCAGTGGGTACACTTCGAAATCATCACACATTTCTGGGTCTAGCTGCAACTGAAATTAAACAATTTTGAGTTAAACAGACTGAATCAAAATTGTTGTAGAAAATGCTTTTGAGTCATGTACGTGAGAAAATGTCATCTCTGCAGGATCCAAAGACTCTTCAACCCCTGTCACAGCTACCTCATATGAGACTGATCAATCTCTCTTCCACAGGTGTGAGAGGTTTAATTCTCAGTGGGGGTCCGCCACCAGTGCCCTGAGAATGCCAACATTGTTTAGCGGCCTTTTGCTTTACGTCAGATTTCCAATCCTGCCAGCACTATTAACACAAACACAATAGCAATAATGCAAAAGTATGACTGAAAGATAATAAAATAAAAAAGATGGAAGTATTTAATTACTTTCGCCCACTTCCATGCCTTCTTCGTCGCCCCAGGAATTCAGTTTTATTGATAACTCCTCCCACAATTTCTGTTTTCTTTGGGCCCCCATGGGTCCCACCAGCTTGTTATGGGCAGGGTCGTTATGCTGGAGCATAAATTCCGGCATAACTTCTCGCTGCTACCCTGACACTCTATTGCTGAAACCTTTTATAAGCAAGATTACAAATTATTAATAATGTACAGCAGCAATATACACGTAATTTAAAAGATTTAATCAAGATACTAATAAACACCTCAGTAAATTTAGTGATATTCTTCAATGATACAATATAATTTAAAATGGGTACATAGGTTGGGTTTATTCGAACTTATTCCTCTACATGTGGCCCAAATATTTAACTGCGTACAGTTTTACTTACGAGTTTTAACGAACAAAATCGTGTAAAATATTACCACATTTCTGTCTCCAACACAAAAAACAGCGCAATTACATTACAAAAATTACAAGGGGACAATTATAAAATAACTTTAAACTCAAGATTGCTTCAAATCCATATATGACAACGTATCATAACAGCCTTATCATAAATATATGATGAAATTACCTCTTTCAATGGTGAAATTTGCACGACCAATGGGCACAAAACTGTTTTTCTCTGCTCACTTGTCTCATCGAAACGTGGTGGCCTCTTAAATTTTTCATAGTTTCCTGAAAATCGCTTTCCGGGTGACCTCAGACGGAAGACTCTGCGATCGACTAGTAGAAACTCCGTTTCCGTTCGAGAAGACTGAAACACCCCCGATGGCCTAATCACAGCGTCATTTTAAAATAAATAAATAAATACATGAGGATACATTCCCATTTGATGAGAAAATCTATGATTAAACTAAGACAATGTAATATGAGTCACATGTTCATACCTTGCAACCTACCATACGTAACTTGTGTTGCTGATCCATACCCTTTCTCATTTCTTGCAGCAAGTCGAAATATGATGGTAGGTTTTGAGGTGATGTATATATGGGCTGCTGCAAAAGATGAGTTAGGGACTATAAACTGATTTGTAGGCCATGAATAAACACTAACAAATGCCAACTGTGCTGGAGAACTGATGAAAATATTATTATCACCCTGAAAATAGAGAAGAATGTAATAGAATAAACATTATCTCTTTAAATTGGCTACTGCTGTGTGGTAAATTGATAAATGATTAAAATATCTAAACATGTTTTTTTTATTTAAAAAGAAACCAAGTACATTACATTAAATGAAATGAATGAAAATAAACCGCAGACTTCGTATTTTCCACAAAACGTTTTTAACACACGACCGGTATCGGCCTTACAGCCACCATCAGGTACATACAACAGAAAACAGACAGAATTTAAAACATAACACCTAGTCTTGAAGGTAGAGTGAGAAGGGGAGAGGGGTTGGTGAAAGTAATGTCATTGGTTAGGGTTGCGGATGCCCCCACTATTTCCACGATCTCATGACAATCCAACTTCTTCCCCTTCGCCTGTCTATGGAGGAGCCTCGGCACAAAAGAGCTGGTGTGGTTGCTCTCTCCAGGAGGTGGTTGGAGAAGGTGGACAAGGAATTCCCCAGCCGGTGACTCCTTTGGTGTTCTTGTGCCCTCACCTTATGTAAACGCCCCGTCTGACCCAGGTATAAGGCAAAACAATACTCACAACTCATAGACCCCGGAATGGTCACTAATATCTCATTTATCTTTAACTTGGGAAATTTCCCGTGAAAGATTCCTCGGGGTAGTATAAAATCCTGCTTTGAGGTTCGGCAGCAAACGATTTTGCAAACAGCAAGAAATATTTCCTAAAAATGGGAGTTTAACCCATCTTATCTTAGGAGACTCTAACGAGACTAAGGATGGGAAAATCGACGCAGCTGCTATTTTGGAAGCTTTCTTCTTAAGAATGAAATGAAGGTAAAAATTATAATTATAGAGAATCTTTTTGTTTACCTGGCCTAGTGTAGCGGCACTTCCAACTGCAGGATACACTGATCTACTAAACACTATTAAATAATTTCTCCAGATATTCTATGAGAAGGCTCCAATGACAAATGTGCACCTTCCACAACCTCAGAGATTTGATAGCTGATGGAGCTCCAAGAATTACTTGAATTAAAGTTTTAACCCCTTAAGTGATTCAAGAGAATTTTTTTTTGATTCCACTTGAGATGTCAAATATCCATGAAAAAAATCACATTGAAATTTGGTTCTTTTTAATTTCTGCTTCTTTATTAGATAGTCACGCATCTATTTTCAGCATTTTTGGCTCAGGGTAACACAATTCACAAATTAAATCTTTTTTATAAGGAAAAGATATAAATTCCACAATTTCTTTAATTTTTTCAAAATCTGGGGATCTTACCTCAAAATCTTCAATTACTTTTTGGATTTCAGCAGCGTATTTGTCAAACTTATAATTTATATCTTCATGTTTTCGTAGGTTACCCGCCATATTTGAAAAACGATTCAGTTTATTTTGTTACAGATCATCTTTTAGCAAAATAAATTTTGTTTTGTAAGCATCTATGCAGCTAATAATATCAAATATCGTTTTATTTTTACCTTGTAATCTTATATTTAAATGACTTAATATTGAAGTAAAATCAGTAAGAAATGCAACGCCGCTAACCAAATTTTATCATTTAAATTTTCACAGCTTCCATCTTGTTCATGAATAAAATCTATAATTTCAGGCAATAAATCACAAAATTGCTGCAGAAACTTACCTCTGCTTAGCCATCTGACATTGGTATGTAATAATTCAGGTTGGCCTTCATCGAGCTGCAGTTGGAAGAGACGTTGTTTGAGGGAACTTCCTTGAATTGAGTTAACAATTTTAAATTGTCTGTTACCTCTTTTGTGTTTAGTCCCTTGCTAGCTAACACTTGCTGGTAAATTGTGCTGTGATAGCTCAGAAAGGCTGGGAATTCATCTTCATTTTGACATTGAGCTATAAATCCATTTTTGCAACCTATCATTGCAGCTGCACCATCCATTGTTTTCAGACTAATTTAAAAAGTGATACTTTCAAATCATTGAGCAAGTTTTTAAAGGCTTTGAGTATGTCTACACCTATAATCCTTTCCTTCAAAGAAATCATACCCAACAATTATTCTTTAGATGTAAAATACTTAAAAACCATAAGAATGAAAACAAGTTATTGTCACTTATCAAACAAAATAAATTCCACGTCAACCATATAAACAAAAATAACCATACGAACAAAACTAGTAATTGTGCTGTATCACTTACATCTGTCGATTCATCACACTGAGGGGAAAAACAAGAACATCTATTAAAATCATTACATAACTGCTCTTTTACATTCCCACTCGTCACTTCAGTTCGTCGCATCACTCTGTTTCAAGACAATTGTAGATCTTTAATTGCAGCAACAATTCCACTCTCGTTCTTAAAATCGTTTAAAAAAGAATCTAACATTTCAAAAACAATTTCCTTCACAAATTCCCGTCGGAAATGGGTTACTTTTTTTGCAAATAGCTTACCTACAATGATGCAGTAGTAACTGTTGTGACTTCAACTGTGGCTTTTTAAAAACACTTTGTTCATTTGTTAATGGAGTTTTAAGATCCCTAACTTTATGTTTTCTCAGTTCAGAAATTGGAGGATAATCTGTTTGATGCTTGTTATCTAAAGCTAAAAAATGTCTGATTACCCTTTTAAGCAATGGCTACCGAGGTAAGGCATTAAAACAACAACATTTATCATTCACCATTGTAAAAAAGTAATCGAGTTCCCATTCTTCATTGAAGTGATGAGTAGTGAATACAAAAAACAGACGCCCGATGCGTTCCGATGCTATGTTTGACTTGTTTAAACTCGTAATTTTGATCAATTAAAAATCGAGAACATATCAATTCATACTGTGCGGACTACAGGCTGTAGCCCAACACTTTGTACGGTAAGATTGAAGGAAAATTACGCGAGTTAAAAGCTCTCGAAAGTGAAGGTGATGCCAACCATTCAAAAATTTTTCACCAAAAATGCAATTTTCAAGAAGGATAGAAAAAAGGATTGGGAATGCAGGTATCTATTCAAGTAAGCGTAACGACGAACAAGTTACCAACAAATTAAATAACAATGTAATAAACCAAATAACTGATCGCATAGAATAAATTATGCAGGTTTTTGAGATAGCTTTCCAAGGATTTGATGAAACAAAGAAACAAAACGTTGAACCCATTCTTTCGTTACGGTCTATGTTTAACTTATTCTTGTAGCAATGCTCCGTTAACTGAGGGAATACAACATACTGTTTGGTCGCTGTAGATCTTGCCAACGGCCATACCATGATGAAAACACCGGTTCTCGTCCGATCACCGAAGTTAAGCATCATCGGGCCCGGATAGTACTTGGATGGGTGACCGCCTGGGAACACCGGGTGCTGTTGGTTTTTTATTTATTTTATATCGCTATTAAATACTATTAAGACATAGGAGTAAATTCGTTTTAAAGAATTTAATTTTTTCCGAGGGCCTTAAACACTGCTTAGCCCAAGCAAAAGCATTCGTAAGAGAGAAAGGAGGAAGATTCTAAATTCGATTTATTTTCTTGGAATTCCTTAATGCCATGAACACAAAGCAATGGCAAATGATAACACGTGGTGAGACGAAATGGTGTGATTAGATAATTAAATTGATATGCACATTGCGTATTACTGTATTGTAATTTTTTGTGTCAGTCTTTCCATAACATCTATGTCAACGGCCATACCACGATGAAAGCACCGGTTCTCGTCCGATCACCGAAGTTAAACATCGTCGGGCCCAAAGAGTACTTGGATGGGTGACCGCCTGGGAAACCTGGGTGCCGTTGGCAATTATTATTTATTTTTTTTATGAATTTCCAAACATGAAAGAATCAATAATTCTGGATAGCTTTTTGAATTTTAAAGCATCTAATTCGGCAGCCCACTTCCATTAATTCCATATTGTTTTAAACCTCTCCTTTGAAAGGATAATAAGCTTCTGATTTAATTAAATAATAATATTTGGCAGTTACAGATATCCCATACAAATAACGGACATTAAAACAATCTGCAGTAGTGGTTACCATCTGCATGTCATATTGATAATTCCCTTGTAACAGTAAACAGCTAATCATCCTTGCAGCTTTCTCATGCAAATATATTACAAACAACGTTCTTGTTTCTAAAAAAGTAAGAGAAAACAATCAAACATTTAAAAAAACGAACAACTGGAATAAGTTCAAAGCAGAATAACATATATTTGGTCCAACAAAAGACATTGGGAATTTTCTGACAGGCGAAACACACTTCGGCGTGTGATGAGTGATAACTGATGATTAGGAAGGAATATCGGGAAGGAACGAGCATCACCTTCACCAGCCAAAGACGCAAATTAATTATTCACATTATGAAAGATTCAGCAACTGAGAGTAAAGCAATGGCCCCGAATTCTTTCGAAATTAAGTGACATTCCGTCCGCTCATTCTTGAGTGTGATGCATGGATTTACCTCTGATTATGTTCAAAAATCAGACAAGGATGAACCCAAATAATAACAATCCCAATTAAACGACATCCAAATACAACATTTAATAGGTTTTCTATACAATCTTTGCATGTTCCTCGTAATAAAGTCGAAAACATCCATAGCAGAATGAAAGAGGCGGACCGTAAGACGTAATCCGCTCCGCAGAATAACTTTCGTTCAAGATATATGTTAAATTTCGCATACTCCGTTAAATGAATTATTATCTCCAAACATCGAATTTACGAACACCTTATTCCGTTTTGCAGTTTGCTCAAATATTCCACAATATGAAAGCCATTGAATTGGGGACTTGATAGTGTGACGAGAGATGCAAAGGCGCGAGAATGACGAGAAGACGTTCGACAAAGGGGTGGTTTGCACGATGCTCCATGACGATGCCGTCAGCTTATCGACGATGAATTTATATGAATTGATAGAGGAAGGATTAACAAACGTAGGGAAATGCTTTTTTGCAAACAATGTACGTTAATTTGCCAAAATTTAATGTTTTTCCGACGGACGCGCGACTCATGTGAATACAAGTGCCGCTCGCGGACGTTCCCCTTCGGATGCGAAGATCGATGGAGCGCCGGGTGCGGCAGCATCCAGAGGCCTCAAGTCCACTCCCGCTCCTCACAGTCGGAGCACGTCTGAATCGCCTCCAACACCTACAAAAAAAACCATTCTCCGCAAACGAGCAAAGTACGGAGCAACCGAGAACGAGACATCTCCAACGTTTCCGAGAGAAGGGGTTCGTCCTAAATGGTACGCGTGGTAGAGGAAAAACGGATTCCATTTTAGGCGCCAAGGTACGTATACTTCCTCTTCTGGAATAATTACTGATTTATTAGTCATGGCAGACACATCAGCAAACGCAGCAGCATCTTCTCCTCCATCGCAGCCGGCAGGTGCGGTGGCCGTGAAGCCCGTCCAGGCTTCTGCGGCTGCATCCGCATCCAAGAAAGCAGCAGCAAAGAGCGCGGCGAAGAAGGCTCGCGCAAAGCCATCTCACCCACCAACTTCAGAGATGGTTAACAATGCAGTCAAGGCACTGAAGGAGAGAGGAGGCTCTTCACTGCAGGCGATCAAGAAATACATCGCTGCAAGCTACAAGGTGTATGCAGAGAAATTATCTCCGTTCATCAAGAAGTACCTGAAGTCGGCCGTCACCTCCGGAGCTCTCGTGCAGACCAAGGGAAAAGGCGCATCTGGCTCTTTCAAATTGAGCTCTAAGACAGGAAAGGAGGTTGCACCGGCAGCATCCACCATCAAGGTGAAGAAGACCGCCGGAGTCAAAAAGGGTGTGAAGAAGGCAGCAAAACCCGTGAGCAAGAAGGCAGCGGGAGTCACCGCCTCTGCATCCGGAGCGACCAAGAGATCCGCGCCCAAGGAGAGGAGCAAGTCTGCACCACCTGCAAAGAAGGCAAAGAAACCAGCAGCAGAGAAGCCGAAGAAGAAGGTCGTGGGAAAGCCCGCCGCCAAAGCAGCCAAATCTCCATCCAAGGCAAAGAAGGCGACCTAACCGCGAGCACCCAAGCCGAAGAAGACGCCGACAAAGGCAAAGCCGGCAGCCAAGAAGCCAGCAGCACAGAAGAAGAAGTAAATTCTTCTTCCTTTCGTCGTCGTCCTCCTCTTCGAGGGCGTAATTAAGGTCCTTTTCAGGACCATCAAATTCTCTCAAAGAAATCGATTTCATGCTAATCTCCCAACTTTCTCCCTCATTTCCCAAAAGAATTAAATTTTCTCGTCGAAATAAAATGAAGTAAAGGAAAATGTGCATCTCTGCTAGGAGATTTCAACGAACGGCGTAAAGACGATCGACGATTTCGAGTCGAAAAAAATTTACGAAACTTGGTAATATTTCATTAGATTTTTGGGAATGAAATTTTTCCCTCGTTTTAGGATTAAATTATCAGAACGATAAAAAGAGATAAATAAAGATAAAAGTCGTTATCGCACAGAACTATCCCAGAAGCAAATATAAAGACGCCTCTTTCCTCTGACCAACGACGATTTATATTTTTTATTCATTTTCGAAAATGAAAGAAACATCAATTTCTCAAACTCTAAAATTTTCGTAAAATACATCGCAGTAGTCGGAGGACGCGAGATAATCGCACATTGTGTATGATATACAGCCGACGAGACTCGGGAGGATTAATTTATCAATTCTTACACGAATTTATTTCGAATTGTTTTTTTTTCGTCAACTTTGGAATGAAGTATAGGAAGCATCTAGAGAGAAAAATTAAAATAAACGTCGATATTGCGTATAACTAACTCTTTATTAAATTAACTGATGAGTGGTCGCCAAGACAAAAGACGATTTATTTTTTTTATCGATTTTTTAAAACTAAGGAAACATCAATTTCTCATACTTTATTATTTACGTAAAATACATCGCACAAGTCGGAGGACATCTGATAATCAAATATTGTGTATCGAAAACACACGAGAAGACTTTTAAAACATTTTAATTTAAAATTTTTTAATGAAATTATTTCAATTTCTTTTTTTTTGTCATTTTCGGAAAGAAGTTTCAGAAGCATCTAAAGAGAAAAATGAGAATTGACATCAATATTGCGTAGAACTGACTTCGAAGCAACCTAACCCATGCATCGTCGCTCTGACAAAAGACGATTTATATTTTTTATTTATTTTCAAAAGTGAAAGAAACATCAATTTCTCAAAAATTTGTTTTCGTTAAATACATCGCAGCAGTCCGAGCAGAGATTGCTTAAAAAAAAGACGAAAGGTACAGTGGGATAATGAGAGGCACAGAGTATGGGAGATATTGAGAAACAAAACCTACGACCTACGTCAGTGCAATTCCAATGATGAAAGTGATAGCTATTCTTTTAACACTTTGCTAAACACATTATTTAATTTACAATTATTGGACAATGAGTTGATTTGGTAGAAAAGCTACATTATTAATTTGGATCATTTATGAACCATGTATAATAGAAATCGTTTATTTACCAGAGAAAGAGATCTTAACAATGCAGAGAATTTTGAAGTCATATTAAACCGACACTCTTCATCATGTAACCTTTTATAAGTGACTATTTGAGGATCAACATGCTTTGCTTTATTCCTATTCCGCCCTCCATCCACGCGTCACACCCCGAATCGGCACTCGCGCCCAATCCCAAGTTAACCACAATATTTAAATAAACACCCTTCACGGCACACGCGCCCTCTCCCTGTTTCAATGTAATATTTAAATAATCGTCACTTGATAACCATTTTTTTTTTAAAGAATTCAATCTCAGCTGCGATACTGAATTTACAATAACTATTTTACGTCATTATCGAACAGGCATTGTTATAATTTCTGCGCACCCATACCTTACGGAATTAAATATATGGAACCAGATTAATAATGCACATCTATCACTAACAGCACCTGAAAAAGAATATATATTAAATCAAGGCTAGCGGATATTTTTGAAGCTTATATCGAGCATTTTTTGAAGACATCATTTGTGTTTAGATTAACAGATCACAAAGTGCTTTTTCTGGTGATTACTTATTACACCTACGAACATGAGATTCCGTTACAGTATCAAAGAGCTACACATAAAACGCTTTATAAACATAGTTTTTTAAACTTTTTAAAGTCACAGGGCTGGATACAAGCTAAGATATATTCATTAATAACGAAAAAATTTCATCTAAATCATAAAACACCAGAGAAATTTCCAGTTATTCCGTAATACATTACAGAGGGGATAGCCAGGATGATGAAGAGTACGAAATAAGACGAAAAGTAAGAGGGAAGAAGGATAGGGTTTCTTCAAATTGCTGATTTTGGAAAGAAGTGCGAGAGCTGGAAATGAAAAGATGGAGAAAAAGCTGTAAGTATGGCATTGGCAGAACAGACGAAAGAGGTTGGTGACTAATTGAATTTTGTAGGGAAAGACAGACGAAGGAAACAATCAGATGGATCAAGCATCACAGACTATTCTTACTTGGAAGGCTACAGGTAGCCGATGACCGGAATAATTGCTGGCATAATGGTAGAATGATGATACCGGATCGCAGGAAAAAAAGTATGTGGATTCCCAGGAGCAGATATTTGTATCTCAAAAAATTAAATAGAGCATGTGTATGAGTAAAACGTCGAATTGGAACAAGAAGAAATATCGAATTATCTACGTGTTTGGTTGATGAAGGATTCGAGAGCTGCGAAAAGGTGAAAAATACGAAGTGATAACAGAAGCATGAGGATATTAAGAAATCGTTGTCAGCAGTGAGAAATTCATGTGAGGAAAATATTGATGATGGTTGAGCGCATTCGTACATGGCTGTGAGATATGTACCAAAAGGAACGTAATGGAAGGTGATTGAATTTTCGGTATGGAGAAGAACAATAAAATCAACTTGATGGAAACATATGGGAATGATGAAGTGCTGAGAGGGTAAATGAAAACAGACGGATCCTTTTGACAAACCAAAGGACGAAGAATTGAATGAGGCATGTGATAAGGAAAGTTAAACTTAAGGATAGGATGGAAGAGACAGAGCATAGACATGTTAGGATAGAAAGGACAAAGTCTGATCTTCAGAGATTGCTTTAACAAAAGAAGATAGGTGCAGTAGGATAATGAGAGGAGCAGAGTATGGGAGATATTGAGAAACAACACCTACGACCTACGTCAGTTGTGCAATTCCAATGATGAAAGTGATTGCTATTCTTTATACACTTTACTGTTCATTATATTTAATTTACAATTATTGGAGAATGAGTATTTTTGGTAGAAAAGCTACATTATTTTATTGGATCATTTATGAACCAAGTATAATAGAAATCGTTTATTTACCAGAGAAAGAGATCTTAACAATGCAGAGAATTTTGAAGTCATATTAAACCGACACTCTTCATCATGTAACCTTTTATAAGTGACTATTTGAGGATCAACATGCTTTGCTTTATTCCTATTCCGCCCTCCATCCACGCGTCACACCCCGAATCGGCACTCGCGCCCAATCCCAAGTTACCCACAATATTTAAATAAACACCCTTCACGGCACACGCGCCCTCTCCCTGTTTAAATGTAATATTTAAATAATCGTCACTTGCTAACCATTGACCCTTTACAAGAAAAGTGCGGACAATATAACATCAGGTCTCTTCTGACTTGAAAAAAAATATATATTTTACCAAATTTCTATTTTATTACCTTTAATGTTATTTTAGGATTTTGCCGGGGTCGTCTACGATTTTTTTTTTTAGAATTCAATTTCAGCTGCGATACTGAATTTACAATAAATATTTTACGTATTATCGAACAGGCATTGTTATAATTTCTGCGCAACCATACCTTATGGAATTAAATATATGGAACCCGATTAATAATGCACACCTAATCACTAACAGCACCTGAAAAGGAATATATCCTAAATCAAGTCTAGCGGATATTTTTTAAGCTTATATGGAACATTTTTTGAAGGCATCATTTGTGTTTAGAATAAAATATAAGTGCTTTTTCTGATGATTACTTATTTAACCTACAGACTTGAAATTCCGTTACAGTATCAAAGAGCTACACATAAAACGCTTTATAAAAATAGGTTTTTTAAACTTTAAACGGAATTAAATATATGGAACCCGAATAATAATGCACACCTTATCACTAACAGCACCTGAAAAAGAATATATCCTAAATAATGTCTAGCAGATATTTTTTAAGCTTATATCGTACATTTTTTGAAGGGATCATTTGTTTTTAGAATAACAGATCACAAAGTGCTTTTTCTGATGATTACTTATTACACCTACGGACATGAGATTCCGTTACAGTATCAAAGAGCTACACATAAAACGATTTATAAAAATAGGTTTTTTAAACTTTAAACGGAATTAAATATATGGAACAAGATTAATAATGCACAACTATTCACTAACAGCAACTGAAAAAGAATGTATCCTAAAACAAATCTAGCGGATATTCTTAATCTTTTATCAAACATTTTGTGAAGGCATCATTTTTGTTTACAACCCTGTAACAGATCACAATGTGCTTTTTCTGATGATTTCTTATTATACCTAGGGACATTAGATTCTGATACAGTATCAAAGAGCTACACCTAAAACGCTTTATAAAAATAGGTTTTTTAAACTTTGTTAAGTCACAGGGCTGGATACAATCTAAGATTTATTCATTGATAACGATAAAATTTCATCTAAATCATAGAACACCAGAGGAATTACCAGTTATCCGTAATACATTAGCACAGGGGATAGCCAAGATGATGAAGAGTACGAAATAAGAAGAAAAGTAAGAGGGAAGAAGGATGGGGTTTCTTCAAATTGCTGATTTTCGAAAGAAGTGCGAGAGCTGGAAATGAAAAGATGGAGAAAAAGCTGTAAGTATGGCTTTGGCAGAACAGACGAAAGAGGTTGGTGACTAATTAAATTTTGTAGGGAAAGACAGACGAAAGAAACGATCAGATGGTTCAAGCATCACAGACTCTTCTTACTTGAAAGGCTACAGGTGATGGAAGACCAAAATAATTGCTGGCGGAATGGTAGAATGATGATACCGGATCGAAGGAAAAAAGTATTTGGATTCCCAGGAGCTGATTATTGTATCTCAAAAAAATTAAATAGAGCATGTGTATGAATAAAATTTCGAATTGGAACAAGAAGAAATATTGAATTATCTAGGTGATGGGTTGATGAAGGATTCCAGAGCTGCGAAAAGGTGAAAAATACGAAGTGATAACAGAAGGATGAGGATATTAAGAAATCGTTGTCAGCAGTGAGAAATTCATGTGAGGAAAATATTGATGATGGTTGAGCGCATTCGTACATGGCTGTGAGATATGTACCAAAAGGAACGTAATGGAAGGTGATTGAATTTTCGGTATGGAGAAGAACAATAAAATCAACTTGATGGAAACATATGGGAATGATGAAGTGCTGAGAGGGTAAATGAAAACAGACGGATCCTTTTGACAATCCAAAGGACGAAGAATTGAATGAGGCATGTGATAAGGAAAGTTAAACTTAAGGATAGGATGGAAGAGACTGAGCATAGACATGTTAGGATAGAAAGGACAAAGTCTGATCTTCAGAGATTGCTTTAACAAAAGAAGATAGGTAGAGTAGGATAATGAGAGGAGCAGAGTATGGGAGATATTGAGAAACAACACCTACGACCTACGTCAGTTGTGCAATTCCAATGATGAAAGTGATTGCTATTCTTTATACACTTTACTGTTCATTATATTTAATTTACAATTATTGGAGAATGAGTATTTTTGGTAGAAAAGCTACATTATTTTTTTGGATCATTTATGAACCAAGTATAATAGAAATCGTTTATTTACCAGAGAAAGAGATCTTAACAATGCAGAGAATTTTGAAGTCATATTAAACCGACACTCTTCATCATGTAACCTTTTATAAGTGACTATTTGAGGATCAACATGCTTTGCTTTATTCCTATTCCGCCCTCCATCCACGCGTCACACCCCGAATCGGCACTCGCGCCCAATCCCAAGTTACCCACAATATTTAAATAAACACCCTTCACGGCACACGCGCCCTCTCCCTGTTTAAATGTAATATTTAAATAATCGTCACTTGCTAACCATTAACCCTTTACAAGAAAAGTGCGGTCAATATAACATCAGGTCTCTTCTGACTTGAAAAAAAATATATATTTTACCAAATTTCTATTTTATTACCTTTAATGTTATTTTAGGATTTTGCCGGGGTCGTCTACGATTTTTTTTTTTAGAATTCAATTTCAGCTGCGATACTGAATTTACAATAAATATTTTACGTATTATCGAACAGGCATTGTTATAATTTCTGCGCAACCATACCTTATGGAATTAAATATATGGAACCCGATTAATAATGCACACCTAATCACTAACAGCACCTGAAAAGGAATATATCCTAAATCAAGTCTAGCGGATATTTTTTAAGCTTATATGGAACATTTTTTGAAGGCATCATTTGTGTTTAGAATAAAATATAAGTGCTTTTTCTGATGATTACTTATTTAACCTACAGACTTGAAATTCCGTTACAGTATCAAAGAGCTACACATAAAACGCTTTATAAAAATAGGTTTTTTAAACTTTAAACGGAATTAAATATATGGAACCCGAATAATAATGCACACCTTATCACTAACAGCACCTGAAAAAGAATATATCCTAAATAATGTCTAGCAGATATTTTTTAAGCTTATATCGTACATTTTTTGAAGGGATCATTTGTTTTTAGAATAACAGATCACAAAGTGCTTTTTCTGATGATTACTTATTACACCTACGGACATGAGAGTCCGTTACAGTATCAAAGAGCTACACATAAAACGATTTATAAAAATAGGTTTTTTAAACTTTAAACGGAATTAAATATATGGAACAAGATTAATAATGCACAACTATTCACTAACAGCAACTGAAAAAGAATATATCCTAAAACCAGTCTAGCGGATATTCTTAATCTTTTATCGAACAATTTGTGAAGGCATCATTTTTGTTTACAACCCTATAACAGATCACAATGTGCTTTTTCTGATGATTTCTTATTATACCTAGGGACATTAGATTCTCATACAGTATCAAAGAGCTACACCTAAAACGCTTTATAAAAATAGGTTTTTTAAACTTTGTTAAGTCACAGGGCTGGATACAATCTAAGATTTATTCATTGATAACGATAAAATTTCATCTAAATCATAGAACACCAGAGAAATTACCAGTTATCCGTAATACATTAGCACAGGGGATAGCCAAGATGATGAAGAGTACGAAATAAGAAGAAAAGTAAGAGGGAAGAAGGATGGGGTTTCTTCAAATTGCTGATTTTCGAAAGAAGTGCGAGAGCTGGAAATGAAAAGATGGAGAAAAAGCGCTAAGTATGGCTTTGGCAGAACAGACGAAAGAGGTTGGTGACTAATTGAATTTTGTAGGGAAAGACAGACGAAAGAAACGATCAGATGGTTCAAGCATCACAGACTCTTCTTACTTGAAAGGCTACAGGTGATGGAAGACCAAAATAATTGCTGGCGGAATGGTAGAATGATGATACCGGATCGAAGGAAAAAAGTATTTGGATTCCCAGGAGCAGATTATTGTATCTCAAAAAAATTAAATAGAGCATGTGTATGAATAAAATTTCGAATTGGAACAAGAAGAAATATTGAATTATCTAGGTGATGGGTTGATGAAGGATTCCAGAGCTGCGAAAAGGTGAAAAATACGAAGTGATAACAGAAGGATGAGGATATTAAGAAATCGTTGTCAGCAGTGAGAAATTCATGTGAGGAAAATATTGATGATGGTTGAGCGCATTCGTACATGGCTGTGAGATATGTACCAAAAGGAACGTAATGGAAGGTGATTGAATTTTCGGTATGGAGAAGAACAATAAAATCAACTTGATGGAAACATATGGGAATGATGAAGTGCTGAGAGGGTAAATGAAAACAGACGGATCCTTTTGACAATCCAAAGGACGAAGAATTGAATGAGGCATGTGATAAGGAAAGTTAAACTTAAGGATAGGATGGAAGAGACTGAGCATAGACATGTTAGGATAGAAAGGACAAAGTCTGATCTTCAGAGATTGCTTTAACAAAAGAAGATAGGTAGAGTAGGATAATGAGAGGAGCAGAGTATGGGAGATATTGAGAAACAACACCTACGACCTACGTCAGTTGTGCAATTCCAATGATGAAAGTGATTGCTATTCTTTATACACTTTACTGTTCATTATATTTAATTTACAATTATTGGAGAATGAGTATTTTTGGTAGAAAAGCTACATTATTTTTTTGGATCATTTATGAACCAAGTATAATAGAAATCGTTTATTTACCAGAGAAAGAGATCTTAACAATGCAGAGAATTTTGAAGTCATATTAAACCGACACTCTTCATCATGTAACCTTTTATAAGTGACTATTTGAGGATCAACATGCTTTGCTTTATTCCTATTCCGCCCTCCATCCACGCGTCACACCCCGAATCGGCACTCGCGCCCAATCCCAAGTTACCCACAATATTTAAATAAACACCCTTCACGGCACACGCGCCCTCTCCCTGTTTAAATGTAATATTTAAATAATCGTCACTTGCTAACCATTAACCCTTTACAAGAAAAGTGCGGACAATATAACATCAGGTCTCTTCTGACTTGAAAAAAAATATATATTTTACCAAATTTCTATTTTATTACCTTTAATGTTATTTTAGGATTTTGCCGGGGTCGTCTACGATTTTTTTTTTTAGAATTCAATTTCAGCTGCGATACTGAATTTACAATAAATATTTTACGTATTATCGAACAGGCATTGTTATAATTTCTGCGCAACCATACCTTATGGAATTAAATATATGGAACCCGATTAATAATGCACACCTAATCACTAACAGCACCTGAAAAGGAATATATCCTAAATCAAGTCTAGCGGATATTTTTTAAGCTTATATGGAACATTTTTTGAAGGCATCATTTGTGTTTAGAATAAAATATAAGTGCTTTTTCTGATGATTACTTATTTAACCTACAGACTTGAAATTCCGTTACAGTATCAAAGAGCTACACATAAAACGCTTTATAAAAATAGGTTTTTTAAACTTTAAACGGAATTAAATATATGGAACCCGAATAATAATGCACACCTTATCACTAACAGCACCTGAAAAAGAATATATCCTAAATAATGTCTAGCAGATATTTTTTAAGCTTATATCGTACATTTTTTGAAGGGATCATTTGTTTTTAGAATAACAGATCACAAAGTGCTTTTTCTGATGATTACTTATTACACCTACGGACATGAGAGTCCGTTACAGTATCAAAGAGCTACACATAAAACGATTTATAAAAATAGGTTTTTTAAACTTTAAACGGAATTAAATATATGGAACAAGATTAATAATGCACAACTATTCACTAACAGCAACTGAAAAAGAATATATCCTAAAACAAGTCTAGCGGATATTCTTAATCTTTTATCGAACATTTTGTGAAGGCATCATTTTTGTTTACAACCCTATAACAGATCACAATGTGCTTTTTCTGATGATTTCTTATTATACCTAGGGACATTAGATTCTCATACAGTATCAAAGAGCTACACCTAAAACGCTTTATAAAAATAGGTTTTTTAAACTTTGTTAAGTCACAGGGCTGGATACAATCTAAGATTTATTCATTGATAACGATAAAATTTCATCTAAATCATAGAACACCAGAGAAATTACCAGTTATCCGTAATACATTAGCACAGGGTATAGCCAAGATGATGAAGAGTACGAAATAAGAAGAAAAGTAAGAGGGAAGAAGGATGGGGTTTCTTCAAATTGCTGATTTTCGAAAGAAGTGCGAGAGCTGGAAATGAAAAGATGGAGAAAAAGCTGTAAGTATGGCTTTGGCAGAACAGACGAAAGAGGTTGGTGACTAATTGAATTTTGTAGGGAAAGACAGACGAAAGAAACGATCAGATGGTTCAAGCATCACAGACTCTTCTTACTTGGAAGGCTACAGGTGATGGATGACCAAAATAATTGCTGGCGGAATGGTAGAATGATGATACCGGATCGAAGGAAAAAAGTATTTGGATTCCCAGGAGCAGATTATTGTATCTCAAAAAAATTAAATAGAGCATGTGTATGAATAAAATTTCGAATTGGAACAAGAAGAAATATTGAATTATCTAGGTGATGGGTTGATGAAGGATTCCAGAGCTGCGAAAAGGTGAAAAATACGAAGTGATAACAGAAGGATGAGGATATTAAGAAATCGTTGTCAGCAGTGAGAAATTCATGTGAGGAAAATATTGATGATGGTTGAGCGCATTCGTACATGGCTGTGAGATATGTACCAAAAGGAAATATAATGGAAGGTGATTGAATTTTCGGTATGGAGAAGAACAATAAAATCAACTTGATGGAAACATATGGGAATGATGAAGTGCTGAGAGGGTAAATGAAAACAGACGGATCCTTTTGACAAACCAAAGGACGAAGAATTGAATGAGGCATGTGATAAGGAAAGTTAAACTTAAGGATAGGATGGAAGAGACTGAGCATAGACATGTTAGGATAGAAAGGACAAAGTCTGATCTTCAGAGATTGCTTTAACAAAAGAAGATAGGTAGAGTAGGATAATGAGGGGAGCAGAGTATGGGAGATATTGAGAAACAACACCTACGACCTACGTCAGTTGTGCAATTCCAATGATGAAAGTGATTGCTATTCTTTATACACTTTACTGTTCATTATATTTAATTTACAATTATTGGAGAATGAGTATTTTTGGTAGAAAAGCTACATTATTTTTTTGGATCATTTATGAACCAAGTATAATAGAAATCGTTTATTTACCAGAGAAAGAGATCTTAACAATGCAGAGAATTTTGAAGTCATATTAAACCGACACTCTTCATCATGTAACCTTTTATAAGTGACTATTTGAGGATCAACATGCTTTGCTTTATTCCTATTCCGCCCTCCATCCACGCGTCACACCCCGAATCGGCACTCGCGCCCAATCCCAAGTTACCCACAATATTTAAATAAACACCCTTCACGGCACACGCGCCCTCTCCCTGTTTAAATGTAATATTTAAATAATCGTCACTTGCTAACCATTAACCCTTTACAAGAAAAGTGCGGACAATATAACATCAGGTCTCTTCTGACTTGAAAAAAAATATATATTTTACCAAATTTCTATTTTATTACCTTTAATGTTATTTTAGGATTTTGCCGGGGTCGTCTACGATTTTTTTTTTTAGAATTCAATTTCAGCTGCGATACTGAATTTACAATAAATATTTTACGTATTATCGAACAGGCATTGTTATAATTTCTGCGCAACCATACCTTATGGAATTAAATATATGGAACCCGATTAATAATGCACACCTAATCACTAACAGCACCTGAAAAGGAATATATCCTAAATCAAGTCTAGCGGATATTTTTTAAGCTTATATGGAACATTTTTTGAAGGCATCATTTGTGTTTAGAATAAAATATAAGTGCTTTTTCTGATGATTACTTATTTAACCTACAGACTTGAAATTCCGTTACAGTATCAAAGAGCTACACATAAAACGCTTTATAAAAATAGGTTTTTTAAACTTTAAACGGAATTAAATATATGGAACCCGAATAATAATGCACACCTTATCACTAACAGCACCTGAAAAAGAATATATCCTAAATAATGTCTAGCAGATATTTTTTAAGCTTATATCGTACATTTTTTGAAGGGATCATTTGTTTTTAGAATAACAGATCACAAAGTGCTTTTTCTGATGATTACTTATTACACCTACGGACATGAGAGTCCGTTACAGTATCAAAGAGCTACACATAAAACGATTTATAAAAATAGGTTTTTTAAACTTTAAACGGAATTAAATATATGGAACAAGATTAATAATGCACAACTATTCACTAACAGCAACTGAAAAAGAATGTATCCTAAAACAAGTCTAGCGGATATTCTTAATCTTTTATCGAACATTTTGTGAAGGCATCATTTTTGTTTACAACCCTGTAACAGATCACAATGTGCTTTTTCTGATGATTTCTTATTATACCTAGGGACATTAGATTCTGATACAGTATCAAAGAGCTACACCTAAAACGCTTTATAAAAATAGGTTTTTTAAACTTTGTTAAGTCACAGGGCTGGATACAATCTAAGATTTATTCATTGATAACGATAAAATTTCATCTAAATCATAGAACACCAGAGAAATTACCAGTTATCCGTAATACATTAGCACAGGGGATAGCCAAGATGATGAAGAGTACGAAATAAGAAGAAAAGTAAGAGGGAAGAAGGATGGGGTTTCTTCAAATTGCTGATTTTCGAAAGAAGTGCGAGAGCTGGAAATGAAAAGATGGAGAAAAAGCTGTAAGTATGGCTTTGGCAGAACAGACGAAAGAGGTTGGTGACTAATTGAATTTTGTAGGGAAAGACAGACGAAAGAAACGATCAGATGGTTCAAGCATCACAGACTCTTCTTACTTGGAAGGCTACAGGTGATGGATGACCAAAATAATTGCTGGCGGAATGGTAGAATGATGATACCGGATCGAAGGAAAAAAGTATTTGGATTCCCAGGAGCAGATTATTGTATCTCAAAAAAATTAAATAGAGCATGTGTATGAATAAAATTTCGAATTGGAACAAGAAGAAATATTGAATTATCTAGGTGATGGGTTGATGAAGGATTCCAGAGCTGCGAAAAGGTGAAAAATACGAAGTGATAACAGAAGGATGAGGATATTAAGAAATCGTTGTCAGCAGTGAGAAATTCATGTGAGGAAAATATTGATGATGGTTAAGCGCATTCGTACATGGCTGTGAGATCTGTACCAAAAGGAAATATAATGGAAGGTGATTGAATTTTCGGTATGGAGAAGAACAATAAAATCAACTTGATGGAAACATATGGGAATGATGAAGTGCTGAGAGGGTAAATGAAAACAGACGGATCCTTTTGACAATCCAAAGGACGAAGAATTGAATGAGGCATGTGATAAGGAAAGTTAAACTTAAGGATAGGATGGAAGAGACTGAGCATAGACATGTTAGGATAGAAAGGACAAAGTCTGATCTTCAGAGATTGCTTTAACAAAAGAAGATAGGTAGAGTAGGATAATGAGAGGAGCAGAGTATGGGAGATATTGAGAAACAACACCTACGACCTACGTCAGTTGTGCAATTCCAATGATGAAAGTGATTGCTATTCTTTATACACTTTACTGTTCATTATATTTAATTTACAATTATTGGAGAATGAGTATTTTTGGTAGAAAAGCTACATTATTTTTTTGGATCATTTATGAACCAAGTATAATAGAAATCGTTTATTTACCAGAGAAAGAGATCTTAACAATGCAGAGAATTTTGAAGTCATATTAAACCGACACTCTTCATCATGCAACCTTTTATATGTGACTATTTGAGGATTAACATGCTTTGCTTTATTCCTATTCCGCCCTCCATCCACGCGTCACACCCCGAATCGGCACTCGCGCCCAATCCCAAGTTACCCACAATATTTAAATAAACACCCTTCACGGCACACGCGCCCTCTCCCTGTTTAAATGTAATATTTAAATAATCGTCACTTGCTAACCATTAACCCTTTACAAGAAAAGTGCGGACAATATAACATCAGGTCTCTTCTGACTTGAAAAAAAATATATATTTTACCAAATTTCTATTTTATTACCTTTAATGTTATTTTAGGATTTTGCCGGGGTCGTCTACGATTTTTTTTTTTAGAATTCAATTTCAGCTGCGATACTGAATTTACAATAAATATTTTACGTATTATCGAACAGGCATTGTTATAATTTCTGCGCAACCATACCTTATGGAATTAAATATATGGAACCCGATTAATAATGCACACCTAATCACTAACAGCACCTGAAAAGGAATATATCCTAAATCAAGTCTAGCGGATATTTTTTAAGCTTATATGGAACATTTTTTGAAGGCATCATTTGTGTTTAGAATAAAATATAAGTGCTTTTTCTGATGATTACTTATTTAACCTACAGACTTGAAATTCCGTTACAGTATCAAAGAGCTACACATAAAACGCTTTATAAAAATAGGTTTTTTAAACTTTAAACGGAATTAAATATATGGAACCCGAATAATAATGCACACCTTATCACTAACAGCACCTGAAAAAGAATATATCCTAAATAATGTCTAGCAGATATTTTTTAAGCTTATATCGTACATTTTTTGAAGGGATCATTTGTTTTTAGAATAACAGATCACAAAGTGCTTTTTCTGATGATTACTTATTACACCTACGGACATGAGAGTCCGTTACAGTATCAAAGAGCTACACATAAAACGATTTATAAAAATAGGTTTTTTAAACTTTAAACGGAATTAAATATATGGAACAAGATTAATAATGCACAACTATTCACTAACAGCAACTGAAAAAGAATGTATCCTAAAACAAGTCTAGCGGATATTCTTAATCTTTTATCGAACATTTTGTGAAGGCATCATTTTTGTTTACAACCCTGTAACAGATCACAATGTGCTTTTTCTGATGATTTCTTATTATACCTAGGGACATTAGATTCTGATACAGTATCAAAGAGCTACACCTAAAACGCTTTATAAAAATAGGTTTTTTAAACTTTGTTAAGTCACAGGGCTGGATACAATCTAAGATTTATTCATTGATAACGATAAAATTTCATCTAAATCATAGAACACCAGAGAAATTACCAGTTATCCGTAATACATTAGCACAGGGGATAGCCAAGATGATGAAGAGTACGAAATAAGAAGAAAAGTAAGAGGGAAGAAGGATGGGGTTTCTTCAAATTGCTGATTTTCGAAAGAAGTGCGAGAGCTGGAAATGAAAAGATGGAGAAAAAGCTGTAAGTATGGCTTTGGCAGAACAGACGAAAGAGGTTGGTGACTAATTGAATTTTGTAGGGAAAGACAGACGAAAGAAACGATCAGATGGTTCAAGCATCACAGACTCTTCTTACTTGGAAGGCTACAGGTGATGGATGACCAAAATAATTGCTGGCGGAATGGTAGAATGATGATACCGGATCGAAGGAAAAAAGTATTTGGATTCCCAGGAGCAGATTATTGTATCTCAAAAAAATTAAATAGAGCATGTGTATGAATAAAATTTCGAATTGGAACAAGAAGAAATATTGAATTATCTAGGTGATGGGTTGATGAAGGATTCCAGAGCTGCGAAAAGGTGAAAAATACGAAGTGATAACAGAAGGATGAGGATATTAAGAAATCGTTGTCAGCAGTGAGAAATTCATGTGAGGAAAATATTGATGATGGTTGAGCGCATTCGTACATGGCTGTGAGATCTGTACCAAAAGGAAATATAATGGAAGGTGATTGAATTTTCGGTATGGAGAAGAACAATAAAATCAACTTGATGGAAACATATGGGAATGATGAAGTGCTGAGAGGGTAAATGAAAACAGACGGATCCTTTTGACAATCCAAAGGACGAAGAATTGAATGAGGCATGTGATAAGGAAAGTTAAACTTAAGGATAGGATGGAAGAGACTGAGCATAGACATGTTAGGATAGAAAGGACAAAGTCTGATCTTCAGAGATTGCTTTAACAAAAGAAGATAGGTAGAGTAGGATAATGAGAGGAGCAGAGTATGGGAGATATTGAGAAACAACACCTACGACCTACGTCAGTTGTGCAATTCCAATGATGAAAGTGATTGCTATTCTTTATACACTTTACTGTTCATTATATTTAATTTACAATTATTGGAGAATGAGTATTTTTGGTAGAAAAGCTACATTATTTTTTTGGATCATTTATGAACCAAGTATAATAGAAATCGTTTATTTACCAGAGAAAGAGATCTTAACAATGCAGAGAATTTTGAAGTCATATTAAACCGACACTCTTCATCATGTAACCTTTTATAAGTGACTATTTGAGGATCAACATGCTTTGCTTTATTCCTATTCCGCCCTCCATCCACGCGTCACACCCCGAATCGGCACTCGCGCCCAATCCCAAGTTACCCACAATATTTAAATAAACACCCTTCACGGCACACGCGCCCTCTCCCTGTTTAAATGTAATATTTAAATAATCGTCACTTGCTAACCATTAACCCTTTACAAGAAAAGTGCGGACAATATAACATCAGGTCTCTTCTGACTTGAAAAAAAATATATATTTTACCAAATTTCTATTTTATTACCTTTAATGTTATTTTAGGATTTTGCCGGGGTCGTCTACGATTTTTTTTTTTAGAATTCAATTTCAGCTGCGATACTGAATTTACAATAAATATTTTACGTATTATCGAACAGGCATTGTTATAATTTCTGCGCAACCATACCTTATGGAATTAAATATATGGAACCCGATTAATAATGCACACCTAATCACTAACAGCACCTGAAAAGGAATATATCCTAAATCAAGTCTAGCGGATATTTTTTAAGCTTATATGGAACATTTTTTGAAGGCATCATTTGTGTTTAGAATAAAATATAAGTGCATTTTCTGATGATTACTTATTTAACCTACAGACTTGAAATTCCGTTACAGTATCAAAGAGCTACACATAAAACGCTTTATAAAAATAGGTTTTTTAAACTTTAAACGGAATTAAATATATGGAACCCGAATAATAATGCACACCTTATCACTAACAGCACCTGAAAAAGAATATATCCTAAATAATGTCTAGCAGATATTTTTTAAGCTTATATCGTACATTTTTTGAAGGGATCATTTGTTTTTAGAATAACAGATCACAAAGTGCTTTTTCTGATGATTACTTATTACACCTACGGACATGAGAGTCCGTTACAGTATCAAAGAGCTACACATAAAACGATTTATAAAAATAGGTTTTTTAAACTTTAAACGGAATTAAATATATGGAACAAGATTAATAATGCACAACTATTCACTAACAGCAACTGAAAAAGAATGTATCCTAAAACAAGTCTAGCGGATATTCTTAATCTTTTATCGAACATTTTGTGAAGGCATCATTTTTGTTTACAACCCTGTAACAGATCACAATGTGCTTTTTCTGATGATTTCTTATTATACCTAGGGACATTAGATTCTGATACAGTATCAAAGAGCTACACCTAAAACGCTTTATAAAAATAGGTTTTTTAAACTTTGTTAAGTCACAGGGCTGGATACAATCTAAGATTTATTCATTGATAACGATAAAATTTCATCTAAATCATAGAACACCAGAGAAATTACCAGTTATCCGTAATACATTAGCACAGGGGATAGCCAAGATGATGAAGACTACGAAATAAGAAGAAAAGTAAGAGGGAAGAAGGATGGGGTTTCTTCAAATTGCTGATTTTCGAAAGAAGTGCGAGAGCTGGAAATGAAAAGATGGAGAAAAAGCTGTAAGTATGGCTTTGGCAGAACAGACGAAAGAGGTTGGTGACTAATTGAATTTTGTAGGGAAAGACAGACGAAGGAAACGATCAGATGGTTCAAGCATCACAGACTCTTCTTACTTGGAAGGCTACAGGTGATGGATGACCAAAATAATTGCTGGCGGAATGGTAGAATGATGATACCGGATCGAAGGAAAAAAGTATTTGGATTCCCAGGAGCAGATTATTGTATCTCAAAAAAATTAAATAGAGCATGTGTATGAATAAAATTTCGAATTGGAACAAGAAGAAATATTGAATTATCTAGGTGATGGGTTGATGAAGGATTCCAGAGCTGCGAAAAGGTGAAAAATACGAAGTGATAACAGAAGGATGAGGATATTAAGAAATCGTTGTCAGCAGTGAGAAATTCATGTGAGGAAAATATTGATGATGGTTAAGCGCATTCGTACATGGCTGTGAGATCTGTACCAAAAGGAAATATAATGGAAGGTGATTGAATTTTCGGTATGGAGAAGAACAATAAAATCAACTTGATGGAAACATATGGGAATGATGAAGTGCTGAGAGGGTAAATGAAAACAGACGGATCCTTTTGACAATCCAAAGGACAAAGAATTGAATGAGGCATGTGATAAGGAAAGTTAAACTTAAGGATAGGATGGAAGAGACTGAGCATAGACATGTTAGGATAGAAAGGACAAAGTCTGATCTTCAGAGATTGCTTTAACAAAAGAAGATAGGTAGAGTAGGATAATGAGAGGAGCAGAGTATGGGAGATATTGAGAAACAACACCTACGACCTACGTCAGTTGTGCAATTCCAATGATGAAAGTGATTGCTATTCTTTATACACTTTACTGTTCATTATATTTAATTTACAATTATTGGAGAATGAGTATTTTTGGTAGAAAAGCTACATTATTTTTTTGGATCATTTATGAACCAAGTATAATAGAAATCGTTTATTTACCAGAGAAAGAGATCTTAACAATGCAGAGAATTTTGAAGTCATATTAAACCGACACTCTTCATCATGTAACCTTTTATAAGTGACTATTTGAGGATCAACATGCTTTGCTTTATTCCTATTCCGCCCTCCATCCACGCGTCACACCCCGAATCGGCACTCGCGCCCAATCCCAAGTTACCCACAATATTTAAATAAACACCCTTCACGGCACACGCGCCCTCTCCCTGTTTAAATGTAATATTTAAATAATCGTCACTTGCTAACCATTAACCCTTTACAAGAAAAGTGCGGTCAATATAACATCAGGTCTCTTCTGACTTGAAAAAAAATATATATTTTACCAAATTTCTATTTTATTACCTTTAATGTTATTTTAGGATTTTGCCGGGGTCGTCTACGATTTTTTTTTTTAGAATTCAATTTCAGCTGCGATACTGAATTTACAATAAATATTTTACGTATTATCGAACAGGCATTGTTATAATTTCTGCGCAACCATACCTTATGGAATTAAATATATGGAACCCGATTAATAATGCACACCTAATCACTAACAGCACCTGAAAAGGAATATATCCTAAATCAAGTCTAGCGGATATTTTTTAAGCTTATATGGAACATTTTTTGAAGGCATCATTTGTGTTTAGAATAAAATATAAGTGCTTTTTCTGATGATTACTTATTTAACCTACAGACTTGAAATTCCGTTACAGTATCGAAGAGCTACACATAAAACGCTTTATAAAAATAGGTTTTTTAAACTTTAAACGGAATTAAATATATGGAACCCGAATAATAATGCACACCTTATCACTAACAGCACCTGAAAAAGAATATATCCTAAATAATGTCTAGCAGATATTTTTTAAGCTTATATCGTACATTTTTTGAAGGGATCATTTGTTTTTAGAATAACAGATCACAAAGTGCTTTTTCTGATGATTACTTATTACACCTACGGACATGAGAGTCCGTTACAGTATCAAAGAGCTACACATAAAACGATTTATAAAAATAGGTTTTTTAAACTTTAAACGGAATTAAATATATGGAACAAGATTAATAATGCACAACTATTCACTAACAGCAACTGAAAAAGAATATATCCTAAAACAAGTCTAGCGGATATTCTTAATCTTTTATCGAACATTTTGTGAGGGCATCATTTTTGTTTACAACCCTATAACAGATCACAATGTGCTTTTTCTGATGATTTCTTATTATACCTAGGGACATTAGATTCTGATACAGTATCAAAGAGCTACACCTAAAACGCTTTATAAAAATAGGTTTTTTAAACTTTGTTAAGTCACAGGGCTGGATACAATCTAAGATTTATTCATTGATAACGATAAAATTTCATCTAAATCATAGAACACCAGAGAAATTACCAGTTATCCGTAATACATTAGCACAGGGGATAGCCAAGATGATGAAGAGTACGAAATAAGAAGAAAAGTAAGAGGGAAGAAGGATGGGGTTTCTTCAAATTGCTGATTTTCGAAAGAAGTGCGAGAGCTGGAAATGAAAAGATGGAGAAAAAGCTGTAAGTATGGCTTTGGCAGAACAGACGAAAGAGGTTGGTGACTAATTGAATTTTGTAGGGAAAGACAGACGAAAGAAACGATCAGATGGTTCAAGCATCACAGACTCTTCTTACTTGGAAGGCTACAGGTGATGGATGACCAAAATAATTGCTGGCGGAATGGTAGAATGATGATACCGGATCGAAGGAAAAAAGTATTTGGATTCCCAGGAGCAGATTATTGTATCTCAAAAAAATTAAATAGAGCATGTGTATGAATAAAATTTCGAATTGGAACAAGAAGAAATATTGAATTATCTAGGTGATGGGTTGATGAAGGATTCCAGAGCTGCGAAAAGGTGAAAAATACGAAGTGATAACAGAAGGATGAGGATATTAAGAAATCGTTGTCAGCAGTGAGAAATTCATGTGAGGAAAATATTGATGATGGTTGAGCGCATTCGTACATGGCTGTGAGATATGTACCAAAAGGAAATATAATGGAAGGTGATTGAATTTTCGGTATGGAGAAGAACAATAAAATCAACTTGATGGAAACATATGGGAATGATGAAGTGCTGAGAGGGTAAATGAAAACAGACGGATCCTTTTGACAAACCAAAGGACGAAGAATTGAATGAGGCATGTGATAAGGAAAGTTAAACTTAAGGATAGGATGGAAGAGACAGAGCATAGACATGTTAGGATAGAAAGGACAAAGTCTGATCTTCAGAGATTGCTTTAACAAAAGAAGATAGGTAGAGTAGGATAATGAGAGGAGCAGAGTATGGGAGATATTGAGAAACAACACCTACGACCTACGTCAGTTGTGCAATTCCAATGATGAAAGTGATTGCTATTCTTTATACACTTTACTGTTCATTATATTTAATTTACAATTATTGGAGAATGAGTATTTTTGGTAGAAAAGCTACATTATTTTTTTGGATCATTTATGAACCAAGTATAATAGAAATCGTTTATTTACCAGAGAAAGAGATCTTAACAATGCAGAGAATTTTGAAGTCATATTAAACCGACACTCTTCATCATGTAACCTTTTATAAGTGACTATTTGAGGATCAACATGCTTTGCTTTATTCCTATTCCGCCCTCCATCCACGCGTCACACCCCGAATCGGCACTCGCGCCCAATCCCAAGTTACCCACAATATTTAAATAAACACCCTTCACGGCACACGCGCCCTCTCCCTGTTTAAATGTAATATTTAAATAATCGTCACTTGCTAACCATTAACCCTTTACAAGAAAAGTGCGGACAATATAACATCAGGTCTCTTCTGACTTGAAAAAAAATATATATTTTACCAAATTTCTATTTTATTACCTTTAATGTTATTTTAGGATTTTGCCGGGGTCGTCTACGATTTTTTTTTTTAGAATTCAATTTCAGCTGCGATACTGAATTTACAATAAATATTTTACGTATTATCGAACAGGCATTGTTATAATTTCTGCGCAACCATACCTTATGGAATTAAATATATGGAACCCGATTAATAATGCACACCTAATCACTAACAGCACCTGAAAAGGAATATATCCTAAATCAAGTCTAGCGGATATTTTTTAAGCTTATATGGAACATTTTTTGAAGGCATCATTTGTGTTTAGAATAAAATATAAGTGCTTTTTCTGATGATTACTTATTTAACCTACAGACTTGAAATTCCGTTACAGTATCAAAGAGCTACACATAAAACGCTTTATAAAAATAGGTTTTTTAAACTTTAAACGGAATTAAATATATGGAACCCGAATAATAATGCACACCTTATCACTAACAGCACCTGAAAAAGAATATATCCTAAATAATGTCTAGCAGATATTTTTTAAGCTTATATCGTACATTTTTTGAAGGGATCATTTGTTTTTAGAATAACAGATCACAAAGTGCTTTTTCTGATGATTACTTATTACACCTACGGACATGAGAGTCCGTTACAGTATCAAAGAGCTACACATAAAACGATTTATAAAAATAGGTTTTTTAAACTTTAAACTGAATTAAATATATGGAACAAGATTAATAATGCACAACTATTCACTAACAGCAACTGAAAAAGAATGTATCCTAAAACAAGTCTAGCGGATATTCTTAATCTTTTATCGAACATTTTGTGAAGGCATCATTTTTGTTTACAACCCTGTAACAGATCACAATGTGCTTTTTCTGATGATTTCTTATTATACCTAGGGACATTAGATTCTGATACAGTATCAAAGAGCTACACCTAAAACGCTTTATAAAAATAGGTTTTTTAAACTTTGTTAAGTCACAGGGCTGGATACAATCTAAGATTTATTCATTGATAACGATAAAATTTCATCTAAATCATAGAACACCAGAGAAATTACCAGTTATCCGTAATACATTAGCACAGGGGATAGCCAAGATGATGAAGAGTACGAAATAAGAAGAAAAGTAAGAGGGAAGAAGGATGGGGTTTCTTCAAATTGCTGATTTTCGAAAGAAGTGCGAGAGCTGGAAATGAAAAGATGGAGAAAAAGCTGTAAGTATGGCTTTGGCAGAACAGACGAAAGAGGTTGGTGACTAATTGAATTTTGTAGGGAAAGACAGACGAAAGAAACGATCAGATGGTTCAAGCATCACAGACTCTTCTTACTTGGAAGGCTACAGGTGATGGATGACCAAAATAATTGCTGGCGGAATGGTAGAATGATGATACCGGATCGAAGGAAAAAAGTATTTGGATTCCCAGGAGCAGATTATTGTATCTCAAAAAAATTAAATAGAGCATGTGTATGAATAAAATTTCGAATTGGAACAAGAAGAAATATTGAATTATCTAGGTGATGGGTTGATGAAGGATTCCAGAGCTGCGAAAAGGTGAAAAATACGAAGTGATAACAGAAGGATGAGGATATTAAGAAATCGTTGTCAGCAGTGAGAAATTCATGTGAGGAAAATATTGATGATGGTTAAGCGCATTCGTACATGGCTGTGAGATCTGTACCAAAAGGAAATATAATGGAAGGTGATTGAATTTTCGGTATGGAGAAGAACAATAAAATCAACTTGATGGAAACATATGGGAATGATGAAGTGCTGAGAGGGTAAATGAAAACAGACGGATCCTTTTGACAATCCAAAGGACAAAGAATTGAATGAGGCATGTTATAAGGAAAGTTAAACTTAAGGATAGGATGGAAGAGACTGAGCATAGACATGTTAGGATAGAAAGGACAAAGTCTGATCTTCAGAGATTGCTTTAACAAAAGAAGATAGGTAGAGTAGGATAATGAGAGGAGCAGAGTATGGGAGATATTGAGAAACAACACCTACGACCTACGTCAGTTGTGCAATTCCAATGATGAAAGTGATTGCTATTCTTTATACACTTTACTGTTCATTATATTTAATTTACAATTATTGGAGAATGAGTATTTTTGGTAGAAAAGCTACATTATTTTTTTGGATCATTTATGAACCAAGTATAATAGAAATCGTTTATTTACCAGAGAAAGAGATCTTAACAATGCAGAGAATTTTGAAGTCATATTAAACCGACACTCTTCATCATGTAACCTTTTATAAGTGACTATTTGAGGATCAACATGCTTTGCTTTATTCCTATTCCGCCCTCCATCCACGCGTCACACCCCGAATCGGCACTCGCGCCCAATCCCAAGTTACCCACAATATTTAAATAAACACCCTTCACGGCACACGCGCCCTCTCCCTGTTTAAATGTAATATTTAAATAATCGTCACTTGCTAACCATTAACCCTTTACAAGAAAAGTGCGGTCAATATAACATCAGGTCTCTTCTGACTTGAAAAAAAATATATATTTTACCAAATTTCTATTTTATTACCTTTAATGTTATTTTAGGATTTTGCCGGGGTCGTCTACGATTTTTTTTTTTAGAATTCAATTTCAGCTGCGATACTGAATTTACAATAAATATTTTACGTATTATCGAACAGGCATTGTTATAATTTCTGCGCAACCATACCTTATGGAATTAAATATATGGAACCCGATTAATAATGCACACCTAATCACTAACAGCACCTGAAAAGGAATATATCCTAAATCAAGTCTAGCGGATATTTTTTAAGCTTATATGGAACATTTTTTGAAGGCATCATTTGTGTTTAGAATAAAATATAAGTGCTTTTTCTGATGATTACTTATTTAACCTACAGACTTGAAATTCCGTTACAGTATCAAAGAGCTACACATAAAACGCTTTATAAAAATAGGTTTTTTAAACTTTAAACGGAATTAAATATATGGAACCCGAATAATAATGCACACCTTATCACTAACAGCACCTGAAAAAGAATATATCCTAAATAATGTCTAGCAGATATTTTTTAAGCTTATATCGTACATTTTTTGAAGGCATCATTTGTTTTTAGAATAACAGATCACAAAGTGCTTTTTCTGATGATTACTTATTACACCTACGGACATGAGATTCCGTTACAGTATCAAAGAGCTACACATAAAACGATTTATAAAAATAGGTTTTTTAAACTTTAAACGGAATTAAATATATGGAACAAGATTAATAATGCACAACTATTCACTAACAGCAACTGAAAAAGAATGTATCCTAAAACAAGTCTAGCGGATATTCTTAATCTTTTATCGAACATTTTGTGAAGGCATCATTTTTGTTTACAACCCTATAACAGATCACAATGTGCTTTTTCTGATGATTTCTTATTATACCTAGGGACATTAGATTCTCATACAGTATCAAAGAGCTACACCTAAAACGCTTTATAAAAATAGGTTTTTTAAACTTTGTTAAGTCACAGGGCTGGATACAATCTAAGATTTATTCATTGATAACGATAAAATTTCATCTAAATCATAGAACACCAGAGAAATTACCAGTTATCCGTAATACATTAGCACAGGGGATAGCCAAGATGATGAAGAGTACGAAATAAGAAGAAAAGTAAGAGGGAAGAAGGATGGGGTTTCTTCAAATTGCTGATTTTCGAAAGAAGTGCGAGAGCTGGAAATGAAAAGATGGAGAAAAAGCTGTAAGTATGGCTTTGGCAGAACAGACGAAAGAGGTTGGTGACTAATTGAATTTTGTAGGGAAAGACAGAGGAAGGAAACGAACCGATGGTTCAAGCATCACTGACTATTCTTACTTGGAAGGCTACAGGTGATGGATGACCAAAATAATTGCTGGCATAATGGTAGAATGATGATACCGGATCGCAGGAAAAAAGTATGTGGATTCCCAGGAGCAGATATTTGTATCTCAAAAAATTAGATAGAGCATGTGTATGAATAAAATGTGGAATTGGAACAAGAAGAAATATTGAATTATCTAGGTGATGGGTTGATGAAGGATTTGAGAGCTGCGAAAAGGTGAAAAATACGAAGTGATAACAGAAGCATGAGGATATTAAGAAATCGTTGTCAGCAGTGAGAAATACATGTGAGGAAAATATTGATGATGGTTGAGCGCATTCGTACATGGCTGTGAGATATGTACCAAAAGGAAATATAATGGAAGGTGATTGAATTTTCTGTATGGAGAAGAACAATAAAATCAACTTGATGGAAAAATATGGGAATGATGAAGTGCTGAGAGGGTAAATGAAAACAGACGGATCCTTTTGACAATCCAAAGGACGAAGAATTGAATGAGGCATGTGATAAGGAAAGTTAAACTTAAGGATAGGATGGAAGAGACAGAGCATAGACATGTTAGGATAGAAAGGACAAAGTCCGATCTTCAGAGATTGCTTTAACAAAAGCAGAAAGGTACAGTGGGATAATGAGAGGAGCAGAGTATGGGAGATATTGAGAAACAACACCTACGACCTACGTCAGTTGTGCAATTCCAATGATGAAAGTGATTGCTATTCTTTTTACACTTTACTAAACATATTATTTAATTTATTATTATTGGAGATTGATATATTGTTGTAGAAGAGCTACATTTTTTTGGATCATTTATGAACCATGAGCAATAGAAATCATCGCTTCGTTTCACGAATCAACAATTCGAAATAGAATTCTCAATTATTCTTGTGATGTTAACACATAGCAATTTGCAAATATTATATTACCAAAGCAATATGCTCATAAGGAATCTAGAAAATATGTTCTTGTACTTAACAGTCCTTTATTGTATAATGCCCAGCGTCGTGAGGTTGGAAGGATTGCTATCTCCTATGAGGTCTGATGTCTCCACAGGTTCTTCCTTGAATTCCTTCGTTACTTTCAATGGACTGCCCTCTCCCTGAAGGAAATTAATGCAACAAAATGCGACATATAGAAAACTACCACATTCCCACAAAGTTTTATTTTACTTAAATTTAGTTTAGTTAATTAACACATTTATTTATACTCGATTATTAATACATATTATCAAAATATCTGTTTAAATAAGTTATTTCTTTATGGTAATGTTTAGTAAAATTTTTGTTTGATAATATCGGTACATTTGGATGATAATGCATGAAGAAAGATACATGCACATAAGAAAAAAATTGGAAATATGTAAGTGGAATGGGAAAATTTCATGATACCATATACAACGCAATTACATTAGAGGGGATGATTGAGAGGGAAGACAAACACCCACCGAGAATTGGAATGTGGCAGTATAGTAAGGGAAATGAATTATGTTTTAAGAATACTTTAGCATGAATTTCCCAACATGGGCGGCAAAAGGAGAAACTGGAAAAAATGAGGACGGGCTTGAATACATTCTTACTGATGGGCTACAAATATACGTTCTTAAGTAGGTGCTTAAAAGAAATCCAGATCCAGAATATTACAATAGAGAAATAAAAGCTTTGAAAAGAAGAATTGGAAAAGAATACAAATCTAGAGATCTCAACAATTATAACCAGGAAAAATACAATAGTTATCTAAATTATCTGAATGAGTACAAAAAGAAAGCAAAACATAAATACTTGATTAATATCTTGGAAAAAGACGACAATGGAGATCTCTTTAAATATCTAAAGAAGAATGCAACTATAAAGAGAATAATAAAATGATCAAAGATGCGAGTGGGAAAGAAATAAGTGATGACACAGAAAAGGGCAAACTGTTTAAATAAGCTGTAGTCAAGTGTATTCCACAAAACACTAGTAGATCAGAATAGAACAAGTCACATTGATTAAGGGGAGTGGTCAGGCCTGAAAAATATCGTCACTGTCGCTCTCTCTATTTAGTTCCAAAATTTGCCGCTGTCTATTCTCCTAGCAATGGTGGAATGGGTAGTTGAGGGGAGTAAGGAGATGGGAGAGGGTAAGCGAAAAAAGGGCAAACAGGCAGTTAAGGACGACCAACAAATCCTTTCAGAATGTTCATTCGTTTCTTTACAGAAGTTTTTCTGGGAGAACTTTTCCATGTATGACACAACGGCGAGAAAAAATTAAACTGATGCATAATTTCAATTAAAAAATAAACTCTTTCATCCAAAAAGTAGTCCTTCACTGGTTCACAATGTATTTTTTATACAAACTAAGGACATTCCTCCGATGCTAATTTACTTTTACTCTCAGAACTTAGTGGCTGCTCTGGATATGCCGTTATAGACAAATATTTTTCCTACAATTTATTCTGTTATCGATTCAAAGAAAAGAAATCACTTATATTTTAACAATGTACCGCATACTTACTTCAGTGGAGTACTATCACAATACTCTGATTCGGTACAATTTTATTGATGCATATTTTTCAAGTGATGATGTGAGTTATCCCGAACCCCATATTTACATAAATAACAAATAACTGTTTACATTTAGTCACAAAACCAGCATGGGATATCGTGGTAATTTTTTCTAAAGAGAGCCTATATTGAGTGGTTTTTAAATTCATCTGAAGAACTTTAAGAACACATAATGTAATTATTTAATTCCTATTTAACGTACTGATTGCAGAAAATATTTCTTCCATGCAAATACAAGTTATATTGACGTTAATACTCCGCGAGTTGCTATATAGCTCAGGACAGAAATCATGATACTGTGTAGCTATTTAACCATGCAAATATGTGCTTAGAAATTTTTCGAATGGTAATAACTGATCGTCTTGGCCTCATTTGTTAAAACAGAGTACCCCACGTGAAGGCTGAGGTTGACTGTGCATAGGAGTCTGCTATGTATTACGCATCCCTTGTACTCCTAACCTAACTAACCTAAATATTACCTAAACTTAAAAGAGCGAAATATAGCACTAAAAACTGGCATAAAAAGTGGTGATTATATACAATTGCGACGAAAATAAGTAACACTGAAATTAAAACTAAAGCATCATTTATAAAAATAATAATTTATGATTATTTTGCAATTGCTGACATATATTCGGTAAGAGGAACTCTAAATAAAATTCTATCGATCCCAGAGAGCCATTTACATTGCCGTAAGCATTTCAAATAGGGATAATGGAGTCTTATTTCAAGACTTTCCCATTATGATACGGAATTCAAACTTGTAATTAAATAAGATCAGGTCCTAGCAAGTTATAATGTCTACTCGAATCTGCCAATAGGTCCTGGGTTGACTACAATTTTTAAGATTTTGTAGAACTCCTTCCCGATAACTTAGAAACTTAAAACTCGGCATGTGAGTAGAAATCATAAATAAATTTCATATACGTATTTTAAGGTTTCCCTAATTGTCCTTGGTTTGATCCTAGAGAGCCATTTACATTTACCATATGTGTTTCAGACGAGGAAAACAGTCTAAATTTTGTTCCTTCCCAGTATTATATTGACTCCAAAGGTTGAATCAAATTGATTTTATTTCTATCTATTATATTCTATATTATATGTATTCACACCTTCCAAAAGATCCTGAGTCCAACACCAGGCGTCTCGACTATTTGAAACCTATGGCGGGAATTTCCAATTATTTATGATTAGGTTTTGAAAATATTTTAAGCTATATCCCGGTAGAATAGGAAATACAAAATCACAGTGGTCAGGAGAAATATTCCCTTCTTTCTTTATATTTATGAAACTGACACCAAATGTTTGTGAGTTTGTCGCTGGATGGGTACAAATTTCTCCTATTTAAAATACTGTTGTTGTTTTTAGTATATATCAACGACCTCAGCAATCGCATTGAAAGCAATGTTAGGATATTCGCAGACGACACAGTCATTTACACGGAAATAGTTAGTTCAGAGGATAGATTAACCCTTTAGAAGACTTAGATAGACTTATGAACTGGTGCCATGATTGGCAATTAGAGCTTAATGTAGAAAAGTGTTCGGTAGTTGACTTCTTCGAAAGTAAATCTATAATAAATGATTATTCTTATACAGGGTGTCCCAAAAGTCATGGACCAAACGAAACACCGAGGTAGAACATCACCTGGGCTACATGTTTGCAATTCATTTTGGTGTCCGATCTTCTTTTGTTTTCGAGTTACGAATTTTTTTCGTATTTTCTGAGAAAACCATGACTTTCCAGACATTTGTGGTCATGGTGACGTAAGTATTTGAGATGCATTGTTGATTTTTTTTCTCTAAAAATGCTAAATAGTTGTTTAAACTGACGAAAGAATAGTTTTTACCCTTACTCATACCGTTCAGCCGAAATAAAATTTCAAATTCTTAAATTCTCAAAATTCCGAACTTTGACAAAATCTTTGAGGGCAATTTAAAAAAAAATTCATAGTAAAAAAAATTTTTGCCACGTATTTTAAAAACTTTTTCAATGCATCAGCTATTTACCACGTAAATTTTGTTGGATTATCTTTACGGCATCATACCTAAAATTTGATTCGAAACATAGTAAGTCGATGATTCCCAGTTCTTACAAAAAAATCAAAGCCTCTTTAAACCTTAAACTGGAGTCATTAATGTGTTAAATTATCGAAAAAAGAAAACGTTTTATTATTTAACATGGCTGTGGCACTCTTCGGCGGTAAGTTAAAATACCCTCTTCCCTCGTTACTTGCTTTAATCAACAACAATACCCTTCGAGATTACTACAATGTACGGACGATTGTTGGGAGCCGCGGCGTAACTATTCCTTATGAGAGAAACTTTTATGTACTCTGACATCGAACCCAGGAACATTAAGGTCTTATCTACATTTTTATCAAAATACTATGCTTAATATACATCTTCCATATAAGTGAGAACTTCCTATCATTTCAATAAGTGCATGAAAAAAAATAATGAAAATCTACCTATATGTATTTCAAATGGCCGTTTTTTGCATCGACCTAGCATCAAACTCAGGATATTTTCAGTAAAAGTCATTTATGTTTTCGATAAATTGTGACCATATATATAGGCTCCTTGAGTTTCGATTCATTACCTATCCTGGAAGCATTTTTTTTTAATTCCTGAAAATCAAAGCAATGCATTTAAACGGGAAAAATCGAGACTTTGGGGCCCTCTGGAATCGAACCTATGACACTGAGGTTAAAAATCACATTTTTTCTGGTTGTTACACGTTATGGCCAATACGTCGTAAAAATTTCAAGTAAATCAGGCTTGTGGTTTAGGCTGTTAATTAGTATCCTATCTATCTATTCTTTCCGCAAACAATACGTGACAATAACCTATTAAGGAAGTAATTTAGATTCAACTTTTGTTTACACCCCCTGCTACATGCCGAAAGGCGGCTTGTAGGGTATTAATGTAGATGTAGATGTAGATCTATCTATCTAGGTATATACCTGAATGAATCCGGAGAAGCATCTATATATAATAGATATATCGAGTGTTATATGAACTGGAGTCATTAATCATTTTTAAAAGCATTAATTTCATTGCCTTCGATTGTTCTTTCTTTAATGCTGATCAGGGGGGCGACTCTCGTTCATTTGTTCTCTCAGGGAGTTTCTTGGAGATTGCGTGTCGGTGTCACTACTTGTACTACAGTGGGCTAAGGGGAGAGTAAATATGAAGTTAATATAAAATAATTCTTTATTAATAAAACCTTTATAACTACAATATGATGACAGAGGTCACCTTGACCTTATATGATTATTATTATATGGTAATATTTACATGATTTACAAAAACTTTCTCTCTACAAATCCACTAATGAGGAGCCAGAATGGTTTAAACGGTCCAATCATTCGAAGGAATCAAGCGAATTTACCTGAAGCGTCTTAATCCTAAATGTGATTTGCAATCGTTAATCGCAAAATACAATATATTTGCGAAGAATTTGAATTTCAAGGAGATGAAGATTATTCTTCGATGAGCTTGAGATTAAATATTTCTAATTTCCTAGCGGAAAGCAAAAGTAAGGAAATTAATGACGTAACATTGGTAAGTGTATGACCTTTAGCTAACATTGTTCTATCCAGTTGATGAGATAGTGAAATTGTAATAAACTTTGTCATCTTGAAGTTACGCTATTATTGCTAAACGAAAATTGACGTTAAATATACCATAATAATGATATATGCGCTGTTTTATCGTTATGAATATGTGTGAATGAATACTAGTGAATGAAATAATGCCGTTAAAGTGAATTTTGAATAACCTATCTGAAGTTAGATTCCTGCTAGTTTTATTTATTTGTTAAAATGTTATCTTACAGGCACTCAGTATCGAAGCAGAAGATAAAGATGTAGGCTTCTTTTGTTATAAATGCGGAGGAGCTCTAAACTTCCGGAATTGTATAGAATATTTCCCTTAAAATGGTAAAAATGCATATTTTTGACGTTAAGTTTGTCTTTACGTAGTGTTAATCTCAAAGATAATGATGATATATCGATCCCAGCTGTCATATTAAAGGACTAAAACATAACATTAGTTATTAATATGTTAAAATGTTATCTTACAGGCACTCAATATCATAGCAGAAGATAAAGATGTAGGATTATTGTTTTAGGAATGCAGAGGAGTTCTAGGTTGCAAACTTCGGGAATTGTGTAGGATATTTCTTTTAAAAAGGTAAAAATTCATATTTATGATGTTAAGTTTGTCTTTATAAATTTTCACTACGTATACGTAGTGTAAATCTCAAAGATAATGATGATTTATCGATCCCAGCTATTACATTAAAGGACTAAAACATAAGATTAGTGAAACAATAAAGTGTAATAGCATCCTAAGAGGCAGGTTATCCAAACTCAACAGCAGACTTTTTTAATGTCCAAGGGAGGCAGTAAAGCATTCTTTAGTGATTCAAAACAGAATAATTAGGATTTTTAGTTACGCTTAGAGCTTGTGTTTACTGGTTTTATGTGTAGTTCTACCACATTTTGCTGCTTACTTGGTGTTATGATACCTGTTGTTGTTTGTTACCTCTCTGTGGGATTTCACCTTTTCATGGTGTGGTGGATTTAGTGGTCCAGTGAAGATATTTGTGGTGCCAGAATGTCTGTAGGAAGTTTATTTCCAAGTAACCAAGTTCTGCACTAATTGAAAGAATAAAACAGAGTAATTGAAATAACTCAGTATACCAAGAACATTTGTTTATAGATTTTTTGTTTATCTCTGGCACATCATGCTTCATAGTCTAGGACATGTGGTTACTTCCAGATATGTAATAGCTATCGTGATTTGTAACCTCTGTTGAAATTCACCTTTCGGTTGAGTGGATTGTGTGCTTCAATGAAGCCATTTGTGATAGCTATAATTTACTTAATCTATTTCCAAGTAACTGGATTCAAATTGTCCCCTGTAGTAGTGAATATCAAAATTTGTAAATGAGTGTGTATAGTAAAAATAGAAATAGTGTAGAATTAGTAAAAATATTATTCTTATATTATTTACTAATTCCTCATTTACTTTGTGGTACCTAGCTATATACTACATCATGAAAGGAGTTATAAAGAGTAATTTATTCTACTAAAAATTTTTATGAACAGATAGATTGCTTTATTCAACAAACAAGCTTTTTTATGGCAACAACTTAATTATTATTAACCCTTGAAGTGAGGTCGTTGACCTCATTTCAAAGTCTGTTGTTTTAGTCCACAGCCTAAAAAACATTTGTATAAAACGTTTATCTTGCTGATATACTTTCATTGCATTTTGCCTAGCAACAGTTTTAGGGGGGGGAAATGCAATAGTCTTATTATGGTGATATAAGTAAAATGAAGGTCCAATTAAGATATATATTTTCATAAGAATTGAGATGTTATCACAATTTGACCCAAATAACAGAATTTAGAAAAATAAAATGGTATTTCAATTGCAGTTTTCTTACAGTCCTCAAAGGGTTACGGGGCCATAGTAAATGATAAGTAATGTTAATGTCTTGCCAGTGAATAAGAGGAAGTTGAATTTTTTCTCTTAGAACAGGTTTCATTCCTTGTTATAAGGATACTTTCCTTGCAAAAAGCTATTTTATGATACAAATTATATACCGTATAGAATTTCAGGAAATCCCTTGGAACTCGTGATGCATCATAAATACCTAGGAATTACAATCAGTAGTACTTTTTCCTTCAAAGAGCATATTCTAAGTGTAATTGGAAAGGCGAATGGGATGCAAAGGTTAGCCAGTAGAATTCTGAGGGTATATTCATCTTAAGTAAAAGAAATTGCATATCTTTCCTTTATTTGACCTCTACTTTAGTATTGCTGTGCGATTTGGGATCCTCACGAAGTAGGATTAATTTCCAATCTTGATAGTTAGTTATTAACATTTAATTATTTTAGTAAAATTCCTCTCAACCAACCCTTCACTAAAATCACAGAAATATCTTCCCCTTCCCTACACCAAAATTTCAAGAATGCAAATGTCTGGTTTTTGGTTTGCTTTAACTAACCAGATGATGATGATGATCAATGCCTCTTTCTTTGAAACAGGTTATTTGTTTATAAAAATTAGGATAATGTGGACACTTATAAAAAACTACTCTATATAACTCCTCTCTCATTAAATGTTTTAATTTTCTGTTAATTGCATTTCTATGTGAGATCTAGTAGATCAATGAGTGTGCTTTTCATTAAATGTGCCATCGTTTTCTTACTTATCAAATATACTTTCATATATTTAAGTGCTTTTTGTAGTGCAATGCATCTTGTATTGAAAAAGACTCGTGATGGATTTTCATTTTAATTATTCATTGTAAGAAAAACTAGTGCTTGCTGACTGTGATTTTTAATATAATTAACAGTGGTGAGCTTAGGATTGTTTCGGTTTTTAAAAGAATTTACTTGTTTGTACCTATTCCATCAAATATCAATTCAAAAATAGGTTTCTTTACCCTATGAATGCTTTTTAACCACATTTGTAGTAAAGCTGGTATCTAAAGGGAGGAACTATCTGTATTTATGTTCACCAAAGTGAATTCTAAGATACCCATGCTTTTTTAAGTCTTCTAGTTTTGTACTTGTATAATTGTAAAAATGATACTCGAATTTCATCACGATATGCATTTTCTCTTTTAAATTTATTGTACAACATTTACGTTGAAACGCGTGAATGTTTATAAATTGTATGTTCGATAATTATAGGAAGAGTACAGTTAGATAAATGTTTACGGCCATCACAATATTTCCTGTGATTACCGATTATCTAGCAAAATTCATTATGTTGAAAAATGTATTTCTTCTTGTATAATGAAATGTTTTAATAAATTTTCCTATAAGAACATATTTTACTTGTAATTATTCATGTTCTCTACAGCGGAATATACCTCTGCAAACCTAAAATAAATATAAAAATTTCGAAAGTACGGGATATTTACAAAAGCGTAGCAGCCGTATTGCTAGCAGACGACTAACAGCGCCACTGGCGGTAGTCTCCGAAGAAGTGCCTTACCTCCCCTTCTTATGGAGAGTCGCCCCCCTGATGCTGATTTTACAGCTATATGAAAGACATTCCCTTAAATTTTTCATTATAATTCGGCTTTGGTTTATTTCGATTTCTTTAAACCAATACCTCTCATTAATGATTTCATTTATATAATCAATGGTAATTCAATCCTGTTGAGTGCAGTCATTCGGTTACTTCCAATAAATAAAAGAATAAAAATTAATTACTATTATTAAAAGTTTATATTTAGAAAAACACAAGTAATTAACGAAGGAATGCTTTCAAAGTATCTGTATTCAGGAAGGCTTTGTTTATTTGCCATCTGAAAAACCTGCAAAGTCAAAATTGCGAGAGAGATAATTAATACTTTATAAAATCCAAGATTAGGTTCCAATAATAGTTGAAATGGACCAAAAGGAGATTATTTATTGACAACCGAAACCACGGAGAGAGACTAGCAAATCATTTTATGGACGGAAAACTGCTAAAGACATATCACGCGGAATACACAAATAGAATACATTTTTGTACCTGTTTAAATACATCTATAAAAAGAGCGAACGTTATTTAATTCGCTAGTATTTTCTTTGCTTTCAATACAAAAAATCATCTCACTTAATAATCACCGATGTGTATATATTTATTTATCCGACGTCAGTCACTTCCGTAAGAAATGCATAGTAGAAATTCTTTTGTTTAATCAATCAATCAGTTTAGATCAATCTTTTTCCGGGTAATCGTTAAAATCAGCAAATGACATTTAGTGTGAAAGAGCAACACGCATTGTCACGGAATATGAGGTGGGGTAGAAAAATCATTCATTGCCGAAGACAAGACTAGTATATATTTGGATGAATCTCTCTAGCTTCCTCTGCTTCTATGTAAGAAAGCACAAGACCATGGTGAATGACCCTTACCCTCATAATTCTTAGCTTTGACTGCGGAGGTCCCTCGCAGAAAGAGTGTGAGGAAAAAGAGGGGAATGAAAACAGCGCCACTATCCTATTTGGAAAACTAGAATTCGAAAATGCTAAACATCATTCTCGGTTTAAACGATTACAGTTATTGTGAAACAGTTACATTTATGAAATCTTTCTGGATACAAAGATGAAGGATGAAACTATCCTTTCCCTCTAACGAAATATTCGTATCCGTCCTTATAGCCGAGTACTACTTCAAGGAAAATGATCTTACTGGCAATTTGTTGATAATTCTTTCGTGTGTCCAATGGTTATAACAGTTTTTTTTATCATTCTAAATGGCGACGTAGCGATACAACCGGCAACTGCCTGAAATCCTATTTCTGAGCGGGGTGACCATCCCCCTCAAGGAAGCGCGGTTATCATTGCTTTTTTCTTGGAATACTTGTGAATGCGACAAGGAATGTCTAAGGCTTCTAGAGATTTAAACCCCTAACTCTTTTATGATGTAAAACAAGCTAAACAAAATTGGAAGACTATACAGTGTATAATTTTTGATAGGAGAATGTGAGAATAAAATTTATTTGAGGAACATTCATCATTTAAAACACATAATTGTAAAAATATCATAATGTTATTTTATATTGATTTTACCTAAAATAGACGGCATCTCTAAGCATAAGTTAAACAACTGATCAAGAATCAATGGTCTACAAATAACTTGAAAATATTTTTCTGAACTATTATTATCACTTTTCTAAAGCTCATTTACACCACAACCCTTATTGAAAAGTACAGTTTTACCCTGCATTTACGTTCCCTTCGCTTACATCACTTTCTGTCAGTCCCCTTGGATTTCCTATGTTCAATATGTTTGAAATCCTCATGTTTATGTTTCTGAAATTTTATCTTTCCAGCCGTGTACGCCACATGACATTGTATCCTGCAGGATGTTTTTTTTGCTTAACTTTTAATATTTTTTCATTCATTTATGTTTTAATTGCATTATGCATACAATTTGAATTGATTTACTGTACCAAATGGCAGTACCAATTAATTTATATCTCCTAATCCCAATGTCATCCCAACTTGATCTTTTACTATGTTATGTAGTGTAAGACTGAGAAGCAAATATATTTTTTCCAAAAATGCTGAAGGTATGGTATTTTGAGATATGTAAGGTCAAAGGATAAGGTCACTGACCTTAGTAATTAACATTGCTTGAATATGTTTAAGTTGCATTTCATTTGAAAGCTTGTTCCTAGTAATTTCCAAATTGACCTTTTTCACAGTTCTATCTCTATTAGAATAGAAGTTACATTGGGTTTTGTCAGCAGTGTTTGTCGAATTTTCTACACATTTTGATAACTTTGGGTGGCCATTATTTTCTTCGTACTATAACTACAATTCTGTAATTTGGCATTTTTCATTCTCTCAGGTGCAATAAACACACCAAATTTGATGAAAATCAGAGAAATAGTACTTTTCTGTGTTGATTTATATGGAATGACGCTTAGTTATATTGGTCTCATTGATCAATTGGTCATATTCAATCATACTGAAATATATAAATGTTTCTCAAGTTGTTGCAAAATTAAACTAAATAGAAGCATCACCATAAACTGAGAATTTTGATCATCAGTAATTTTATAAGAATTGATATACTTATCATCAATTAGAGCTTTTGGTAAATTTGATAGTTTTATAAAGTTTTGGATTCCATATGTTCCATCAAACTAACTGATACGAAATATATTACATCATTTTCTAATCTATTACATTTAATTAGACTTATCCCATGTTAAAAATAATCGGGCTCTTCAATTAGTTCCTTTTATAATATTTGATTCTTTTTATAGCAGAGAATCACAATGCTAGTAAGTTTGATCATAGAGTAAGGATATAGAGGGCTCGCCTCCATGTATCCAAGTGCCCAAACTTTTTTGCGTAGTTCAGGACCCAGCGCGCAGATGTTGCTGCGCATCCGGTTCATCCACATGCTGGATGCAACAACGCATAAGGAAGTGGCCCCGAGCTGGATGCTCGGTTCTGTAGGCTATGGGCGGTGGTCAGCTCTCGCGCATCTTCTTCGTGCCGATGAGTCCCCTCATTATAGGGGGCATTAATTTGGCTAACTTTCTCTTTCAACGCGTATATTTCTACTTCATGCATCAATGTCTCCTATAAAACATATCTGGCCGTTTGAGATACGTTGGGCTTTAGTAATGGCAAGTAATGTGTATTCATTACTTATCATAATTTATTTTAATACTTTGATAAACCATCTTGAACATACATGTAAACCAAAATGTTAACTACTATAGATAATTTTCATCATAGTGTACAGCAAACAGCATAAAAAAGTTACCACCTACGACGCAACCAGCATAACTTGAGTAGGGCGAGTCTTTCAGATTCTCTGTTTTGAGCGCGCTTTTTGTCTTCCTCTTTATGCCTGCCACGTTTTCAAGGCTTTTGTGATGATACATATTTTATAAATACTCTCTAAAATTCAATGCTTTTGCTGTGGTAGAAGCAGTATTGTATTATGAAAGAATTAAAGTCATAGTTCGTTAAATCGGCACGAATCTCAAGCATAATTCACTCTTCTTCATAAAATATTGAACATGAATTACTTTGGCTGTTCATATTTCTTCCTAACATAATATTTTCCATCAACGCAGATTTAGAATGAAATTGTTTATTTCAGTTAATGCTCCACATGCCCCCAGGATGATTGTTTTCGTAAAGATTATGCTTAATTATGATACGATAATTAAGAGAATATAAACTACTGTAAATTAGGTCAACGAAAGTAGGAAAAAATAGAAAAAAAAGTATATCATAAATATAATAATGGTGTTGCAGATTCATGAAAGATAGTTAAGTAAGAAATATATTTGAATTAACTATCCGCGAGCCTCCGTAAGGCTTATTGCAGAGAATGTGAAACACTCAACTATCTAAATAATTTACATATTTACGCACCTTATACTATACCTAAAATAATAGCAATATATACCATCTGTCCTCGCTATTATCTCGCGATAATCTTTTTACCATCTGGCTGTGAAAATAACGATCGTTTAGAATAGGGATCATGTCGTTGCGTACTTAGTCATGTAAGTCGCAGCTAAGGAATATCTCTAATAATTATTGTCTTTACAGAGTTATATTCTTATAAGATACCCAGCGGAGGGCTCCGATCATCTTGGACTCACTGCTATCCAACCTGTAGTCTCTTAACGAATGACTTTATATTTTACGTGCGAAAATTTCTTTTGGATAATGAAATCAGAAGGACTAGTCGTGCAGAGTCGAGCAAAACGTAAAAAGAAGTGAATAATATACTTGTAAATATTTAATTCCTTTATTTAACCCTTAAAATGCGGGAGTATTTTTCTTTTGTGACAGTTGTGTGGGGGAGGTAAGTTAGAGAAATGGTCCCTTCTCATGGTGGGCCAGACAAATTGCAGCAGGCAGAAAACCCCCATAATCCGGGTAGACCTTTTTCCGATGCCCGCGGTCAGCGGTTATTGTTCAAGACTTTTGGTTGTTCCTCTAACGTGGAAGCAATTGCCAATGATTTAATTGTCTTATTTTTTCCCTTGCTGTTAGCTGATTAATTTGATAACAAACAGTTAGTAGATACATTGATTTTTAACGAGTGAGGAAAATATGAAATTACGAAGGCACTGCTAATTTTAGAATTACGCAGAGGCCGGAAAACCCCAGGGAAGGGTTTTCCACATTTAGGACAATGCAAAAGATTTTGTGAGGGTGGGTCTCATTCACAGGCACCGCCATAAAATTGAGGAAGGCATGGGCAATGAAGAGCAGGTCAAACGTATAAGAACGTTTTTCCCGCAGTTCTCGCATTCTGGCAGGAAAACGTTTTTATACGTTTCCCGCAGTTCAAGGGTTAAACCTCCGTCAAAAATTTTAAACTGCTAAAACGATTATGAGTTTCAACATTGGAAAAAGGTATGAACCAACAACTTAAGGCTGTTACAACTCCACACTTAATATTTGCAGGTAAATGCTCATGAATGAAAAATACATTTAAATCTATTGCTAACGATCTCTGTGGCAAGTCCTCCTTTTGGTCCTACGTCCGCTTTTAATGTTTTTGTCTACATAACGGTTAATCGGTACCATGCATACCTTCTTTCTCAAGACAAAAAAATGGAGCTTCTCCTTGTGGGGTGAGAGAGGAAAGAGAAAGGGTCTTCAATGGAGCGGTCACAGGTTACTTCCATCTTCAGTGCCTCTAATTTTCGAGGCATCTTTTAAGGGTTTTGTATGAAAAAGAGAATTGCTTGAAAATGCCATTCATCATTGTGGATAGTGACATAAGGAAAAGTTCGTCGATGAAGGAATATGAATGGGTTACTTCATGGAGACGATGATAGGAAAATAAACTATGGGGATACGGCAATTTTATGCTTACTATGGAAAGAATATTGATTTAGATTTAGATGTATATAAAAAATACTCAGATAATGTGGTAAACAGGCTCAGAAGTGATCTGCACAGATCCTGGGATGTTGGATATTTATAAGATTGAGAAAATGATTTAAGCCATTTAAGATAAAATAAAGCAGGTTAGAAAGTGACCGGAAAAATATGTTTTCAATGCTTCAGCCAGAGAGAATGTTAATCAGGTCAACGATTCGAAAAAGTTACGATTTTTGTGGCAGTTTGCAAGTTTCATTTTCCTTACATACTGAATTTGGTTTTATGTGAACTTACTTCTAAAACGTTCATTTGCATCCAAAATTCATAAACCATTAACAATAAACCTATCATAGTCGAAATTATTTATATTCAATGTAAATTTATTTTAACTCAAAAATGATTGGTATAGGGTAGGATATAATCATGTAGGCATATAAAAATATGCATACAATGTGCATACATTCATGCATACAATTAGAGCTTCTGCCAGTTGATCCCACACAAATGTCGAGCAATTCACAATTTAAATTTCTGCACCTTCAAGATATCGTAAATGTCTTCCGTATCTTTAAACCAAGTTTTAAGGAAGAATAGGTGAGGCTTGGAAACCAGCATTAAGATTCAGCAGTAATAGATTCTCCTGACATATTTCCCAAGAAAGGAAGCTTTCCTCATCTTATTTAAGAGTAATCATAGATAATAAGTACGAGATGTCAGTATTTCTAGTGCTTTATTCAGTAATGGCTGACGGACTAAACTGGCCTCTCATAAAAAAAGGAATGGTAAAATACGAAGGCTGAATTTAAATTATTAACACGTTGAACGCTGAGCGACGACGATCGTTGTCCCAGTGGCGGCTGACAATGATCGTCGCCAAAATTCGCTTTGCTTTTTGAAGGCCGTTTTCAAGCAGCGCCACCCCGTAGTGCTTCCGTTATCCTTTTCATCCGTTGGCAAGGTTCCTTTGCGTATATATCTCCGGTAGTTTCACTGTGTGACCGATATATTTTTTTTTGTTGAATTGTTTTCTAGTGGTAATTAAGCACGTTTTTTTCATGTTCCTTAGTTTCTTTTGAAGAACATAATCATTTTATTTCATGCTGATGTTTATTAGTTTATTATTTTGATTTACTTGACAAAAAAATACATTTATGTTCAACTTTTTTTCGTTTTATAATATTAACATGCGAATTTCCCCCCCCCCTCTCTCTGATTGTCGCAATTATATCTTTTAACTTTAACGTTTTATTTCATCGTTGTTCTGTGTGTGTTTTCGCTCTTATGTCTATCATTTTAAGTAACTTGATAAATACAAACATGTATTGTAGATTTACTTTCGTTAAGTAATATTACCATTAGAATCCGCCCCCCCTCCCCGATTATCGCTATTATATTTATTTTTACTTTTACATTTTATGTTATCGCTGTTCTATGTGCGTTTTCTCTCTAATGTCTATCATTTTGAGTAACTTCATAAATACAAACATGTATTGTAGATTTACTTTCGTTTAGTAATATTACGTTTGGAATCCACCCCCCCTCCCTGATTGTCGCAATTAAATTTTTTTTATTTTTACATTTTATTCTATCGCTATTCTACGTGCGTTTTCTTTCGAATGTTTATCATTTCAAGCAACTTGATAAATACAAACATGTGTTGTAGATTTACTTTTGTTTAGTATTATTACTATGGGAATTTTTTACGAGTCTTACTTTTTCGTTTATCACTGATTGACATGCTTTCTTTTTAAGTTTTGAAGCAGAAGAGGAAAGAAAGAAGCTATTTTCATAACAAGAGGAATTCTTTCTGCTTTGAGAGTAAGATAATTATAATATTTCATTTTCAATTTAGTGTCTCATACCACTGAGCGTTGTTAACAACCACAATGCTATATCTGAGAGAATTTTCTGTTTCCTAATTTAATTTTTTATTTATGTATGACGGAGTGACAGGTTCTACGTTCAGAAATATTTGGCAATTGGGGGAATTTTGCAAATCCTGATTCTTCAGGCTTTGTATTTTGCAAAATACCCAAACCCTGGAAAACCTTCCGGATTGTATTTAAGATTTCTAGTGTGTAGTGGATCTTCTGATTCTGATGTAGGCAGGATGGGCCATGTCAGCAATGTTGTATGGAAGTTGATGGAAGGAAGATTGGACAGTGGTAGGTGTCTTTTCATGGACAACTATTACTTGTTATCAATTTGTCTCATCGTTTACTAGAGCGAAGGACTCATTGTACTGGAATTCTAACAGCTAATCGGAAGGGGAACTCTCCTGCGGTGATAACTAGAAAACTAAAGCGGGGTGAGGTATATTTTCAGCACTGAAGGAGTCTCCGTTATGAAGTGGAAAGATAAAAGGGATGTTCTGATGATCAGCTCCGAATTTGGAAGCAATATGGTCGATTTTCGCTGCCGGAGTGGGATTGGTATCACCTTAATACCAGAAGCCATTACTAGATACAATGAGCCAATGAGTGGCATCGATCATTTCGATCAGATGATGGCAAATTAGCCCATTGAACGCAAGACTCTAAAGTGGAATAAGAAACTGGGTATCCACATCTTTCACCTCCTTTTAGTCAATAGTTATTTCCTCTACCGACAAACCTATCCCAACATTCCTCTGTACAAATTCTGCCCATCCGTAATTAAATCCCTCCTTCTTCCATCCTATTCTGAACCCATACCCCATTACCTCCATAGTCTTAAGTTTTTGTAAATACATTTTATGATTCTAGCGTTGTGGTATAGATGTGTAAAACGATTCGCAGCTAAGAGGGATAAAGAGATCTAATACAGCTGACTACACGAATATGATCAATTTAGTGCCGATAAATTACCGATAACTGTGCGTTTTTAACTATACTTCAGGCAAATATACTTAAGGAAGGGATCGACTTTAAATATTATGAACAATTCTTCTGCGTGAAATACAGAATCTCAAAAAATTACATTTTTTCAATCTAGGTTGGAGAAAAAATTCGAAAAGCGCAGAGCCGTTTCAACTAATAAGTAAATTCATACAGTATGAAAGGAATTATAATAAAATTTTAATTTTGCGGAAGAATTTGCGTTGTAAAAGGTAAGCAAACATTCAGGCATATTTTAAGAGAAATAGTGGGAGGTTATGCAACCAAGCATTACAGCAAAAAAGGTGCTATCCGGTGGCGGCTGACGGCGATCATCGCCAAATTATAAATTAAAAAAAATCGAACCAAAACAATTTTTTTTTTTTTTTATTTTTCTTTGTCCATTCATGATCCTACACACATAAATCTATTATATATAGATGCTTCTCCGGATTCATTCATATATTCATACAAGTAAAATGTAGCTTGCATACTGCAAGCAGATCGGCAATTCTAATTTTATATCGGCATCATATCGGGACGGTCATCAAAAGAAAAAAAAGTGATTGAAAATATTCTTAAAATTCACTGCAATTTAATCGTCTGGCATCGAACCTAGGCCTTCCTGGTGAACCTACTATGCAGCACAAAGGAAAATCACCATCTCTTACTATATGTGAAAATTCAACCAAAAATATTGGCTCCAACTTCCTCAAACGACGTCCTACTTTGCAATAATGTAAATGGCTCTTTGGATTCGAACCAAGGACGATCTAGGAAATCTAAAACATGCTTTAGAAATGTAACTATGTTCTCTATCTATATACCTAATTTCATGTTTTAACATTGTTGGGAAGGGGTTTAAATTAATTCTTTAAAATGGGATAATTTACTGATTGTAGAGACAGCTGGTTTCGAACCCAGGAAATATTGGTAGCTGTGAATGCACAGTATGACTTATTAGGACTTTATCTTATTTCATACAAAGTTTGAAGTCGATATCATGCCGGGAAGTACCTAAAACTTTTATCGGTTATCTCCATAAGAAATGCATTGAGGAATGTAAATGGCTCTCTGGGATCGAACCAAGGACGATCAGCGAATATATAAAGTTTGATAAATATATCCCCCATTTAAAATACATTGAGGTAATTTTCATTATTTATTTGGATGCACTTATCGAAAGAATAGAATGTTCTTACTTAGATAGGAAATGTATATTAAGACTCTGTTTTAGAAAAAAATTTAGATAAGCCCATGCTGTTCCTGGGTTCGATCCTAGAGCACATTATAATTTCTCACATAAGGAATATATATGTGAAAAGTAGGATGTCGTTTGAAGCAGTTGCACCCAATAATACTGCTTGAATTTACACACATAGTTAGAGATAGTGATGTTTTGTTGTGCTGCATAGTAAGAATGACCTCAAAGACCCGGGTTCGATGCCAGACGATTACATTGTAGCAAATTTTAAGAATATTTTCCATCCTTTTTTTTTTCTTTTGAGGACCATCCCACTATGATGCCGATATCTATCTGCTTGCAGTATGCAAGCTACATTTTACTCGTAAAGACTATAACTATAAAAAAATTTTCAGTCACCGGCAAAAATTCAAAATTTTACCATAGTGTTCAAAGTGTTAAGCAGCATTTACCGATGTAAGGGCAACTCAGATGGATTACGCCTGATATAGCAGTTTTCCTAAATGTAATTTCCGTAACAATATAGCAATATATCTCAACGACTATAAGGTATGGTGGAAATAACTAAGGAAACAGATTCACAATATCTTACATAACGCAGTTTCACCAGGTAACGGCTTCTTCAATTAATTTGAATTAAAGGAAATTACTCAGTGAACTAGGAGAAGAGAAAGCTGCATCCATTGCGAATTAAATTGATTCCAATCATTGGTAGGGGGTAATCTGAAGATTATTGACATTCTGGGCAGGCAGACGTTTAGAACTAGTTCCCCTTAATGGATAAAAAAAGTTTACCTAAATATTGTGACCTGCTGTAATTGTTAAAATTACCTAAGCTATACGAGTATAATTTTATCATTCAGAATCTTCAAGGGATCTGAGATGCTGTCGACGGTCTCCCAGACTGCCCATGTCTTGGACCGCCTCTGCTTTCAGGAGTAGAATTAAGCATATGTTAGCCATAGAAATATCACTCCCGTAGAAATTTAAGCTTCGGAGCATTCTAATTCCAAAATTACGTTCTCAATATTTACATTCATCTTTTCAGGCTTTTTCTTCTAATCAATGATTTTCATAAACCTTCGGGATATCCTTACAAATCAATCAACAACAAAACGGGAAAATTTAAGAAATAGCTATTTGCGTAAACTAGCATTCCTTTGGTTCTTTTCATTACTATCATTGAATGTATAGTGTTTTCAATCCTTTCAATCCAATCGATTAACATTGTCATGCAAAAGCCACAATTCCACGGATAGCAATCTTATCATTTTTCATAACTGATAAAATAAAAGATGGTCTTCTTAAAATACTGAGAACTTCGAAATAAAAAATTGTAATACTCTTCGGAGTAGATTGTTGGATCAGTAAATAGCTAAAAAAATGAGAAGTAACTTTAGAGAAACAAAATTTTGCCAAAAGGACGTCTACCGCTGGCCTTTTACTACAGTATTTACTGTAAGCCATCACTCTGAAACGATAAGGAATCCATGGATCCAATTTTTAGGACGGTAGTTTCATCAAGCGATTTATGATTATTTTCATTTAATCCACATCAGATAAACAGTGAGATTTCGTAAGTTATAGGCTGAAGAATATACAAAATTTCTAATCTGATGCTCTGCAGTCCCACCTTATGAGAGATTTATTTCTTCGAGTCATACTTCAAATTGCGAGCAAAAAATTACACATATATCAGAGAAGGCTAGCGGACACATTATTTTAGATAACATCAAAATGAATCGAGCAAATTGCAACCCATCCTCTTCTCCCAACGAGAAAGATTTTCCTTTCCATTCCCCTTTGGCAACGAAAGGTTTATTTTGTCCTTCTCCCCCACCTATTTCGTTTTGTCCTGTTTAACAGTTTTCCAAGAATTCTACCCTTTCACCTGCACACACACTTTTGTTACCTCTCACTCCTTCTTCTTTTTCAAGGCACACTCGATATGGAGGATCACGTACTTATGTAAATGTTGAAGATGGTGCTAGTAAATGTCAAAGCTAATTGTGAGAATTTGCTAGTGTTGTTATAAGGATAATTTAATTTTACAAATTCTTGGATTATATAATCTATAGGAGTCACGAGAGTAAGGGGAACTGGTAATCTAGAAAATATTATTCCTTATTTAAATCAATCAAATGAGCTTTAACTTTGGGGAACTCCATAGGTAACTAAGCACAAGGAAATAAATAACTTTGTCAAAGTTACACGAATTTTTGTGTGGAAGATGTGGACGAATTTTTGTGTTGAAGATGTGGAACTTTTATTAAAACGAAATGTGAGTTTATTTGATACTGAATGCTGTATTCAGTTAAATTCATTTGTATGATTTTGGAAATGATTTGCTATTCTGTTATCAAAAATTAAAGTGAGAGTGACTTTGATTGCTGCATTCAATTCGATTCATTTCTATATTTATTTTCCAGTTGATAGTCATCAAATACAATAGTACGCTTTAACACATCAAATGTTGCAGCAGATAATGGATAGTAGTAAATGAATTTTATATAAATAACGAAAATTCTCCATCCAAACGTGAGAGCCCAGCTAGCGTAACGGACCATCTCCTCCATCTTTCTTTTCTCTCCCTCCCTTCTGGAGAAAAAGGCTCGCTGGCCCGAAATTTGGCCCGAGATTTTCTTGGTGGGTCAGGGGTGGTAACTTTTTTTGCTGTTTGCTGTACAACAGTATTTTCCTGGATTTCCTTCAATTCCTAACAATTGAAGTATATTTTGATTTATAAAAAACCAACGTCTAACCCAGATTTTTAATACATTATAACCGATTCGAACATCTTTATTGAAACATATAAAAAAATTCCGTTATGCCCGTTATTTGAAGATTAGTATATATGATTTGACGACATACAACGGGGGCGTGAGCCAAATCGGTGGTTGTTTGCTGGTGCCAATGGGTGAGGTGGCGAGGCTACCACCTCAGGTGCCTTTCAGAGGGGGAGGCCGTCTTTTTCTGATGAAGAGTACAAAACTCCAATAATCACGCAAGTCTTACAGATACAATGCTAGTGTTCGCTTGATATATTCAGCAATAGCTTTGCATACCCGTAAATATGGCTCCGATGATGATGTTTTCGGTAGCAGAGCCAACATCGATATCAATGGAACGCTATGATATGAGGGTTCCGCACACAATGTTCAACGTGTGCAAAGCTTATCCTTTAGTTGGATGACTCACACCAAAAGATAAGATTACCATGAGAAAATTTGGAAAGTGATTATTTGTTTACTCCTCAAAAAAATACAATGGAACATTTGAGAGGCGATTCAAAACTTGCAGCCCGAAAACAGATTAAGATTATGTTTGAGAGACAAACAAATTGATAAAACGCTCAGATATTTTGCATGTTACGGTTTTAAGGGCGTGAATGCAAAGCTAGGCTCATGAGTAGTGCTTTTGAGAATTTCAAAGTGAACAGTGAAAGAGAGTTTAGTTTGGATTTCATAAGGTACGGATGGACATCCGAAAATTCTTTTCACAGTCCTCTAATAGCTCGAAGCTGCTATCGGAAAAAACGTATGTTAATGGCAATGCAGTTTATTTTGAAATAACCATTATTAGATGAGTACATTAGGATTGTCTTATTTTAGGGCTGTTATCGGAGGGCACACCTCAAGATGAGTTAGGCGACATTTGCAAAGTTACTTGTTCGTTATTAAGCATTCTGGATGATTAAAAGTCTGTACAGTACTTCATTACTCAGGACGATAGAAAATATACTGATATTTATTTTATGATTGCCTGTTAATTTGATGTGTATTTACAAAAATTATTCGATAATCAAATTTCCGTAGAAATTAGTAAATTGTTAGTAAATTAGTAAAAATTAATTTGCAATGATATGATTAATAGTATACTACTTGGAAGCAAATAAGTCCGCTGAAAGTTATTGTGCGCTTAAGTTACGCTCATATTTATCGGAACTGTGACTTGATGACTTGAAATAAATTTGATAAACTTTGACTTAAATTCTTCAGCTTCCTTTTTGATCCAGCCAATATTTTCTCTGGTGATAGAATCCAACGAATCTCATGACTTATCCTGTCAACCACGTGGACATTCAATGCCCATTGGAGTTTACAATTCATGGAAAAGTTTTTTTTTTTTTTAACACACTGTGCATAGGACTGGGTTTGCATCAGCTCTCTGCTGGTTAAACCAACCTTTACTTAGTCTAAATAATTGCAAGTTTACCTCTTCATTTATTTCACCTTGGTATGTAACTTTAATTCTGCAAATTCAGTTATAATATCACAATCATACTGTATTTTTTAATGCAGCCGAAATTTTAATGTTAGATATATGACGCATTCAGTTGAATACTAAGCTAATACATAAATAACGAAAACTTAATTCAAGAAATTTCTTTTCTTGAAAGGAATGACATTAACATTGAACATCTGTCCTTATCATCATCAAAGCTACAGATAGTAATTCTTCAAATTTATGAGGAATAAGTTAATAGTAATAAAAAATAAGAAATAATATCTGTTTATGGATTTCGGAGAAATATCAAACCTCTGCGTATATATCAGCACAAAATCAACTGCAGGGATGAAGGGAGAAAATTGAGAGCCACTATGTTCTGTGTTGCGTCCGCATCTCTCTCCTACCCCTGCGACAGTCAAATGTTTGGCTGAAGTTAAAGATAACTAGTTTACTTCCATCCTATAGATGGTTTTGTATTGTACATAATTTTAAGGCTTGTTTTTTCCAATGATAACTTCTATGACATTCACCTTCATTGTAAAAAATAATATATATCGTAATCATTTATCTAACTGCTATGTTTATAAAATTAACACTCGTGCAAAGGAATTTTTTCAATTACTTAAGGCCTTCAGTAAAAAATTAATATTTGTTGTGAATAATTGATTCACTGATCTTTTCCGGAATTGATGACATCAAGAAAAATGTTACAGGAAAATCTCTCAAAACGCGAAAACTTTAATTTTAAGACAGGATGTACAAGACACTCGCTTTCACTTATTTGTTTCAATAGAAAACACTTGTTAATAGAACTACCGAGAATTACAAGCTCTTCATCGCTAGAACTGGCCATATTTCGCCTATAAATCCGCTATGTAAGCAGATGTAGTCTGTAAAAATGTCCTGTCTCTCGAGTTTGAGACTCTACAACTTCAAGTAGAGTAAATCGATTTTCACGATTTGATTTTTATTTGATAGAATATTTATTTCTACGTATATTGACGTCAATTTCAAATTTCTAATTAGCGTTACTGTTAATTTAGGTACTGCATTTTGTTTGAGAAAAGCACTCAATTTCGGCGCGTAAACTTTGGTTACTCAACTTTCTCCGATTGTCACGTTATTTTTCGTTATAACAAATTGAATTTTGGATGCAAAAAATACAATTATATTGGTAGTATATTTAAGTGAAAGTAATTTTTTTTCACCAAATTTGCTATAGTTTTACACAATTTTGTTAACTATAGCTAACTTCGGAGATACCGACGTCATTGAAATGAGAGTTGTACCGTTGTTTCCACAAAGATAACAGAATCTCGAATGCTTACTTTAAATAAACTTCAGCAAACCAGTATAAAAATTATCAAGTTTTATTTACTTCCGCGAAACCTTACTTCCCTTTCCCTTCCAAAAGAGGGGAGAGAGCGGAGGGGAAACAACCAGCAGCGTGAATGTTAAGCGACCAGCTGATATTGTTCTCAATCCTTGGGACGAAAAACGCCGCCTGAGACATCTTGTGGCGGTTAGGCGAACGAAAAAAGGTTGGAAGACGATACAGTCTATAAATTTTAATAGGAGTATGTGATAAAAAATTAATTTGAGGTACAGTGGCGGATAAAATTATCGCAACACTAAGCGTGCGCACCAGTGGCTTTTACAGAAACTATTTGGAATTCTACCTTCACTGACTGACTGACTGGCAAAAGTGAGGAAAGCCGCGAAAAGCGGTAATATTTGAGTCGGAGACTAGAACTTACACAAATCTCCTCTCTTTCGAACTCTTCTTAGAGCCTTCAAACGATCTCTCCCAGAGTTTGTCATATTTATTTCGGCATTTCTCTTTCACAGATAATTACCCTATTCATAGAACGAGAGGATGGATATATATTAATTCCTATTTCAATCCTATTTCTGCACATTTCATGAAATGAGCAGGCGCGTTGCCCAATTCATGAAATGGGCAATTAAACGTTAGGGGTGAAAGGATTATAAATTAAAAAAAAAGAAAATTGAGTAACATTACATGGACGGAGGACTATGGCGGAGCTGAAATTTTTCATAATCATCTACGTGTAAGAATCTACGGATTGTATTGAATGTAGACATGAATATACAGATGATAATTAATGATTGCTTTGTCGCAGGGGCGCAGCCAGGATTTGTCTATGGGGGAGAGGGTCATAGACAGTAGAAAGAGCGAAAAAATCTCTACATTTCGGAGGCCGGTATATTCATGCACGCTACATGATATGTTAAATTCTAAAAAAAAACTAAAATGCATAGAAAACTAGGATATGTTCACGGTTATGTGGCAAAATTAAAATCTTTCTGAGATTTTAGTTTGTAAAATGAATAATTGAATAATAATGATGAATTATAATCCTCAATGGTATTTGGATTTCCAGTTTTGACAAGGCCAATTTCTCTTACAATGTCATTATTTCTCTAGGTGCAAGGTTTTTATCATTGTAAATATTAATTTTGAGTGCCATTGAGAGTTTTTTAAATCAAAGGAAGGTTAATTAAACTTTCCTTCAACTGTTAGTGAATGTGAGAAGAAATAAATTAGTAGTAGTGATTTAGGATATGATATTGAAATGCAAGTATTTTGGAGGTAGCTCATCAATTTGGACAACCCAGTTACTTTGAAGGAAACCGTAGACCAATCGTAGCGGGGACAGATGAATTTTTCCTCTTAAATTATATGTTGTCTTATAAATACGACATATTCTGATTATTGAGGTTAAATGTCGACAGCACAAAAACGCCATAAAAATAGGTCTATGTAAGAACCCTTCAATCCACCTTTTGGCGTGTGGCAGGGAGTACAGGCACCTTAACTCTATTTTCCTAATCAATTTCTTTCGGGCATTATGCGTGGAAAAAATGAATTCTTGATACGATTCCTTCTAGTATCTATTTTTCTTATCTTCCTCGCAGTATCAGAGCAAGCCACATCAACTGGGAGGTCGCATTAAATCGATTACATCATTTGATAACCAAATTTCTCTTAACTTACTTAGTAAATTTATCCTTTGAATTATTCTTCTATCTTTGAATGATTACCATCCCGCGTACTGCATCATCTGAGTAACACTCACCGTTTTATCATGGCAACTCTGTACAAATCGTATTGTATACAACCAATCAAACAAATGTCGTAAACGAACTGCAATATAAAAGTATTAATCAGTTTAATCGCACAACAGTATTTTCTCGTTTGGCTAGGTAGAATAAGAGGAAAATAATATTTTCTTCTTTGAAACACGATGAGCATACCCTCAACAATCTACTAGTTAATCTCTGCATTCTATTCACTTTTCCAATCGCATCTCCAATATGTTCATTCATAGATAAACTGCAGCTAAATGTGACTCTTAGGTATTTTGTGTGGCGCGCTAACACTAAGGGTTGTCGCAAAATTTGTTGCTGCGAGGAAATAACGTTTTCGGATGATATCTAACATCCTAACGCTTTATATACATCATTCACAAAAAAACTCTAGGTGCATCATTCAAGATTTACCTTTATGGAATCCGTTTTGGATCCGAATGATTCCTATCTTTACGGTAAGAAACTGAAAAATAGAGCTTGCTATAATATGCTCAGTATTTTGCAGAAATTCGAAGTTAACGAAAATTCCCCATAATAATCTGATTATTCTTAGGCCCCAGAGTGATGTTTAATTTTTTCCATGATATTGGGGCAGTATCCTCATTAATTGATTTCTGATAGAATTTCCTATCAATTTGTTGCAGTGAATTTCCACTCTCATCAACTTATCTCTCTATGGAAATCATCTCCGAATCAATGCGCGAGGTAAAATCGTTAACTTGACCATCATCTATTGAGAAACATTTCTGGAAGTACGGGTTGAGTAAGTTAGCTATTTCTGTCGATTTATTTAAGGCAATTCCCTCTCCGCTTTTAAGGCTAGGCATAGAAAACTGACCACCATGAGTCTCACGCATTTATGACCAAAATTCTTTCTAATCGCCAACTAGTGATTTTGACAGGGTTGAGATCTATATTCCTGGTATTCTTTTCGTGATCCTTCCTCAAATAGCTTTTGCACTTCTCTATAGTTTTGATCACCAGGCTCATGGATCTCACCGCACGGTTTAAGTTTTCTCAATCGCGAGTGAATGACTCCTATGCAACGATTCAAACTTCTTCCTCGTCTCACGAACTGTTTAGATGGAATATATTTAACTAAATCTACTTTGATTATCCGTTGATACTCTACCCAACTATCATTTATGGTATTTTCACCCGAAAAGCATACAAAATTACCCAAGCCTTCGTTCAAATAAAACCATAAACTCAGAAATAATTGCTTTGCGAATTACATATACTTGCCTCACCGGCTGAAGAGATCTAACCGCTACTACATTCATCTCTGCCATTATGACATCATGGTCTGACTGTACCATCAACTACAGAGAGGCTAGTTATTATTTGTGGGTGGGAAGTGGCTAGTAATTCTAAATTGATACCTTGCCTCGCACGATTCGTTCGAGATTTCATCATATTTACCTGATCTAAAGCATGCAACAACAAATTAAGATGTGTTTTGTGAATTTTTTCTCCCACTGCTAGTGCTGGAGAATTTTAGATTATCCCAATCAATATGCGGTAGGTAAAAATCTCTTCCTACGGCGATGATTGGATCTTTTATTTTCTCACCATTTTTCTGTAGGGCCTTGGATAAATCAACAATACAACCTATTGTTTCATCGGGAGGACGACACAAAGAACAAACAATAATCTTACTTCTGTTTTTTCTTTGAATCGAGCACCAAATGATTTCGCTCCTGCTTTTTCCTACCAACTCATCGCGCTCACTAATTAAATGAGTCCATACTGCTATCAAACTCTACCGCTAGATCTACATAGTCATATTTTTGGTATATCATATGATCGGGGCATATATCTCGCTTAGAGTAATATCTTCGCTTAAGCAACTCTCTTCCTAGTATGATATTCAAGCAAGTTCTCATCGTAATGTTAAAGAATTCCTCCTGCTTATTACGTAAGCTCTTGCAATTCACTATTATAATTTTTAGATCTCTCAATTTGCATATTAAAACATGGTTTCCTTTTTCAAATTACCTTTATCTTTTTTTAAGTGAATTTTTCTTTTTCACCATTGCAATTTTTCTATATTTTGGACTAAGCTCATGCATACCCTTTTGCCTATTTAAGTGGGTGTTAGTGACTATTTCTACTGCTGAATTAAAGAATAACTTTGTCTGCGTATATTCACTCTCATCTAAACCGCAAAACTATGTAGTAAACGACACTAAAACTACCGTCTTCATGGAGGGAGAAGGGGGCGGGAGTGTTTCGGAAGAGTCCGTAAAGTGCACACAAAGTTTAGTAAAATCAGGGAACAATAGCTGAGTATGGGGCCTAATATATGGATCTAAGTAGCCTTGGGATGTATTATAACATAAGGAAATGAAGATGATCAAATTAAAAGCGGAAAATTTTATTCATCGCTACAGAGAAAGAAGAGAAGTGAATACCAGCCTCTTGGAAACTTTTCGGAAGTTAAAATCATACTTCAGAAGATATTTTCTGAAGTTTGCTCCGTTACACATTGTTAAACCTGTGGTTGGCATGTAATTCATTGTAAGTGTGTTGTTATGCTTACTCCAAGAGGTGAGAACGGCACATCTAATGGTTGTAAACGGACTATCGAATTATCGGTTTTAATTTACAATTCAGGTTCCAACTGTTAGAATATTATAGAACCAGTTCTCGATTGCATTCAAGCTCATTAATCAATTATTTTACAACTCTGAAAAAATTAGATGGAAATTATCTGGTGTAGAGTAATACACTCACTGAAGAGAAAAATCGTATGAGTTGTGTGATGAATGAATGAAACATCCATAGAGACGTGATACCGTTGCAATGTATTATATTTTTTTCAGTCAGTATGGTTATGGTCAAGTGCATTGATGTCTCATGAGAAACACCATTTGTTATAACACAAATATTACTCCCTATTACATATAGCCTGACAGAGCTGAAAATTGTTGATTACCAATTCCAATATTTAAAAGCTAATAATAGTGATGACAATTCCTGTCAAAATGTTAACTGCTAAAAAGCTCATGGAAAAGTTAACTCCTTCAACTCACAGATAAGATTGGATTTATCGAAAGGATATTTTTAATACCTTACACAGTGGAAAACTACACTGCTCAAGTGAAAATAGAAAGTTAAGAATAGAACACATCTTAGTAGTATCTGAATTTGAATTTTTAAGTGTTGAATTCTCTTTGCAAGAATTCAATTCCATCACAATTCTTGTATTTAGACCTTTAATTCGCATAATACCTCAAAATGTTCATTTTAACGTCTGATATTCCGCTATCAAACCATCTTGTTTGTAACTATCTCCCGGTGAATTATATTGACATTCTACACAACTATTTTTATCACGACTAACTTTGAATAATAAATGGCAAAAAAAGAAGACAATTAGGCAAAGGCACTACTTGGATATTTCGCGAAGGTGAGTCTTAAATGTCTGCATATATACACAATACTAAAAGTCTATTTTCTATTCGTAAAGACTTTGAATAATGCCGGTTTTACTGCCTTTATACAGAGTTGCCGAATTGTCGGAGTTAGAGTGATTTCAGTTAGTTTCCACGTAATCCGCCCTCTGATGCCAACTGGTGTTGCGATAATTGTTTCCGCGACTGTACATTCATCACTCGTAACTCATTATTATTGTAAAAATTTCTTATATGTGATGTAATATTGATTTTACCTAAAAACGGTATCTCAAACCTTAAGTTAAACACCTGAATAAGAACCGATGAATAGCATTTAAATACACCTAATGACACCATCACACACCCAACTTAATTAGCATGCAAGTATTTCATTAGAACTCTGAAATTAATCTTTATTCCCTAGTAGTTTAGAAGAAATATCTTTAAGCCTTATCTGCAATAGTCTATTACAAAGACTTTGAAAAAAATTATCCTAATAGTTTTTATAACATATCTAAGTCTTATTTAAGGGGAGTGGTCAGGCCTGAAAAATATCGTCACTGTCGCTCTCTCTATTTAGTTCCAAAATTTGCCGCTGTCTATTCTGCTAGCAATGGTGGAATGGGTAGTTGAGGGGAGTAAGGAGATGGGAGAGGGTAAGCGAAAGAAGGGCAAACAGGCAGTTAAAGACGACCAACAAATCCTTTCAGAATGTTCATTCGTTTCTTTACAGAAGTTTTTCCGGGAGAACTTTTCCATGTATGACACAACGGCGAGAGAAATTAAACTGATGCATAATTTCAATTAAAAAATAAAGTCTTTCATCCAAAAAGTAGTTCTTCACTGGTTTACAATGTATTTTTTATACAAACTAAGGACATTCCTCCGATGCTAATTTACTTTTACTCTCAGAACTTAGTGGCTGCTCTGGATATGCCGTTATAGACAAATATTTTTCCTACAATTTATTCTGTTATCGATTCAAAGAAAAGAAATCACTTATATTTTAACAATGTACCGCATACTTACTTCAGTGGAGTACTATCACAATACTCTAATTCGGTACAATTTTATTGATGCATATTTTTCGGGTGGTGATGTGAGTTATCCCGAACCCCATATTTACATAAATAACAAATAACTGTATACATTTAGTCACAAAACCAGCATGGGATATTGTGGTAATTTTTTCTAAAGAGAGCCTATATTGAGTAGTTTTTAAATTCATCTGAAGAACTTTAAGAACACATAATGTAATTATTTAATTCCTATTTAAGGTACTGATTGCAGAAAATATTTCTTCCCCACGTGAAGGCTGAGGTTGACTGTGCATAGGAGTCTGCTATGTATTACGCATCCCTTGTACTCCTAACCTAACTAACCTAAATATTACCTAAACTTAAAAGAGCGAAATATAGCACTAAAAACTGGCATAAAAAGTGGTGATTATATACGATTGCGACGAAAATAAGTAACACTGAAATTAAAACTAAAGCATCATTTATAAAAATAATAATTTATGATTATTGTGCAATTGCTGACATATATTCGGTAAGAGGAACTCTAAATAAAATTCTATCGATCCCAGAGAGCCATTTACATTGCCGTAAGCATTTCAAATAGGGATAATGGAGTCTTATTTCAAGACTTTCCCATTATGATACGGAATTCAAACTTTGAATTAAATAAGATCAGGTCCTAGCAAGTTATAATGTCTACTCGAATCTGCCAATAGGTCCTGGGTTGACTACATTTGTTAAGATTTTGTAGAACTCCTTCCCGATAACTTAGAAACTTAAAACTCGGCATGTGAGTAGAAATCATAAATAAAGTTCATATACGTATTTTAAGGTTTCCCTAATTGTCCTTGGTTTGATCCTAGAGAGCCATTTACATTTACCATATGCGTTTCAGACGAGGAAAACGGAGTCTAAATTTTGTTCCTTCCCGGTATTATATCGACTCCAAAGGTTGAATCAAATTGATTTTATTTCTATCTATTATATTCTATATTATATGTATTCACACCTTCCAAAAGATCCTGAGTCCAACACCAGGCGTCTCGACTATTTGAAACCTATGGCGGGAATTTCCAATTATTTATGATTAGGTTTTAAAAATATTTTAAGCTATATCCCGGTAGAATAGGAAATACAAAATCACAGTGGTCAGGAAAAATATTCCCTTCTTTCTTTATATTTATGAAACTGACACCAAATGTTTGTGAGTTTGTCGCCGGATGGGTACAAATTTCTCCTATTTAAAATACTGTTTTGTTTTTAGTATATATCAACGACCTCAGCAATCGCATTGAAAGCAATGCTAGGATATTCGCAGACGACATAGTCATTTACACGAAAATAGTTAGTTCAGAGGATAGATTAACCCTTTAGAAGACTTAGATAGAATTATGAATTGGTGCGATGATTGGCAATTAGAGCTTAATGTAGAAAAGTGTTCGGTAGTTGACTTCTTCGAAAGTAAATCTATAATAAATGATTATTCTTATAGTCTCCGAGGGGTAAACCTAATGACAGTAGAATCGGTAAAGTATCTTGGAGTAACTCTCACGAATATCATGGAGTGCCCACATCCAAAATATATTTGAAAAGCACTTAAGAAACTCGGCTTCGTTAAAAGAATAGTCGGTAGGAGCGAAGAAAAGGTTCGCGAGCGATGTTACTTAGCGTTAGTTAGGCCTCACCTTGAGTATGCATGTAGTGTATGGGACCACGCCGAGAAATGTCATATTCGGGATTTAGAAAAAGTACAACGAAAGGCGATACGATTTGTAAAGAATTGCTACGATAAAACAGCGAGTGTCACTCAGATGTTACAGGACGCGGGATGGGAATCATTAGAAGATAGAAGAAAAATTCAAAGGATAAATTTATTAAATTAGTTCAGAGAAATAACGTTTTCAGATGATGTAACCGATATAATGCGACCCCCCTGTTAAATGGGCCGAGCTGATACTGCCCAAAAGATTAGGGAAATAGATGCTAGAACGAATCGTTTCAAAAATTCATTTTTTCCGCTAAGTATACCCAAATTCAAACTGGTTAGGAGAATAGAGTCAAGGTGTTTGCACCCCCTGCCACACGCCGAAAGGCAGCTTGAAGGGTTCTTACATAGACATAGACAAATTGGGTTGGTTCTCAAGAATTCTCCTATTATTTTTTTTGAGGACCCTCTCGATATGATGCCGACTTTAAATTAGTGTTATCAATATGCTTGCAGTATGCAAGCAACATTTTCTTCATGTGTATATATATATGCATATATATACACGAGTAAAATGTTGCTTGCATACTGCTAGCAGATCGACAACACTAATTTTATATCGGCATTTTATTGGGACGGTCCTAAAAAGAAAACAAAAGGATTGGAAATAATCTTAAAATTCGCTGCAATTTAATCGTCTGGCATCGAACCCGGGTCTTCCTGGTTAACTTACTATGCAGCAAAACAGAAGATCACCATCTCTAACTATGTGTGGAAATTCAATTAGAAATATTGCTGCAACTGCCTAAATAGAGAAATTTTAATGTGCTCTGGCATCAAACCCAGGAACAGCATTGTCGTATCTAATTTTTTTTCTTAAGCCGAGCCTTAATATACATCTTCTAGCAAAGCAAGAATTTCCTATTATTTCGATAAGTACAACAACATTTATAATGAAAACTAACTCAATATATTATAATTGGGGGATATATATACCGTCTGGCTTCAAACCCGGGTCTTTCTGGTAATACTTTATATGCAGCTTTAAAGAAGATCACCACCTTTAACCATGTATCAAAATTCAACCAAAAATATTGGGTGCAACTGCTTCAAAGGACGTCCTACTCTTCCCTTATTTTCCTTATGACAGAAATTTTAATGTGCTCTGGCATCAAACCCAGGAATAGTACGGTCTTATCTAATATTTATTCTAAAACCAATTTTTACCATACACAACCAAGCACAAACTTCCTATCATTTAGATAAATACATCAAAAAAAATAATGAAAAACTACCTCAATGTATTTTCAATACGGGATATTTGCATCGTCCTAGCATCGAACCTAGGACTTTTTCCGAGATGGTCATTTACGTTAAGTTAAGTACGTTAAGTGCAGTCATTCGATTACTTCCAATAAATAAAAGAATAAAAATTAATTACTATTATTAAAAGTTTAGAGAAAATTCCTTACTATTTAGAAAAACACAAGTAATTAACGAAGGAATGCTTTCAAAGTATCTGTATTCAGGAAGGCTTTGTTTATTTGCCATCTGAAAAACCTGCAAAGTCAAAATTGCGAGAGAGATAATTAATACTTTATAAAATCCAAGATTAGGTTCCAATAATAGTTGAAATGGACCAAAAGGAGATTATTTATTGACAACCGAAAACACGGAGAGAGACTAGCAAATCATTTTATGGACGGAAGACTGCTAAAGACATATCACGCGGAATACACAAATAGAATACATTTTTGTACCTGTTTAAATACATCTATAAAAAGAGCGAACGTTATTTAATTCGCTAGTATTTTCTTTGCTTTCACTACAAAAATTCATCTCACTTAATAATCACCGATGTGTATATATTTATTTATCCGATGTCAGTCACTTCCGTAAGAAATGCATAGTAGAAATTCTTTTGTTTAATCAATCAATCAGTTTAGATCAATCTTTTTCCGGGTAATCGTTAAAATCAGCAAATGACATTTAATGTGAAAGAGCAACACGCATTGTCACGGAATATGAGGTGGGATAGAAAAATCATTCATTGCCGAAGACAAGACTAGTATATATTTGGATGAATCTCTCTAGCTTCCTCTGCTTCTATGTAAGAAAGCACAAGACCATGGTGAATGACCCTTACCCTCATAATTCTTAGCTTTGACTGCGGAGGTCCCTCGCAGAAAGAGTGTGAGGAAAAAGAGGGGAATGAAAACTGCGCCACTATCCTATTTGGAAAACTAGAATTCGAAAATGCTAAACATCATTCTCGGTTTAAACGATTACAGTTATTGTGAAACAGTTACATTTATGAAATCTTTCTGGATACAAAGATGAAGGATGAACCTATCCTCTCCCTGTAATGAAATTTTCATATCCCTCCATATAGCCGAGAACTACTTCCAAAAATGATCGAATTTTGTGCATGATTACTATTTTTTTTCTCAATTATGATTCGCATAATTAAAAAAAGCTAACTGGCGATTTGTTGATAATTCTTTCGTGCGTCGAGTAAAAACAGTTTTTTTAATCATTCTAAATGCCGACGTAGCGATATAACCGGCGACTGGCTGAAATCCAATTTTTGAGCGGGGTGACCACCCCCTTTAAGACCTTCGCAAAATTGCTATTTAATAACAATTAATCTTTATTCCCAAGTAGTTTAGAAGAAATATCTTTAAGCCCCTGTCTATAACTTATGATCTACACGATGGTTATTAAAAATACCGTTTTGAAGACAATTATTTTACCCAGTTTTGCAGAATCGCAAGTCTATTACTAAGACTTAGAAAAAAATGTATCCTAATAGTTTTTATTACATACCTAAGACTAATTTAAGATCTTTGCAAAATTGTTATGAATATGAGATTATTTGACAGCTTCGTTAATCAAGCTTAAGAAACATGGGGCAATGGAAACTCCTTGACCACTCATCTTCCGAAGCCTGATATGGTTTTAAAAAATCCTGAATACGACCTATCCTTGCTGAGCGATCAAACGTGTCGATGAAATACTAGCTGCAGGCAAGATCTCTCTACAATGAATTGTAGCTACTTGAGGAGTGTGATGGTTTTGTTAAGAAAATTATAGCCAAGATGGATTAATAATGTCACCTGCAAAACATATGAGGAAACTGCAGTTAATCTGGGGAACCAATGTAAGAGGATGATAAACTCCCACAAGAAAAATTCAAGACAGAATGAGCTGGGAGGTAATGGAGTTTTCCCTGATGGATTTTCATATTTGACTTTCATTTTCACTTTGTTTAACCCTCCGGCGGGCGCGTACGTGTACTCTGTACATGGCGACCAGTTTTCACTGGGGAAAACCCTTTTACCACAGCCGTACCGGCTTCGAACCCCCAGCTATTCTTTTAGTATATCTTTAGCCTTCGTTTAGCGTGGACATCCTTTCGCAGGTACGAATTTGGAGAATATCGGAAAGAAAAACTATCCGTGAAGTCATGGTCATCATACTAATGTTTTAAAATTATGGAACTCAGGTGGTAATGGAATTGTTGCACTTAGAGCTGTCATTAGTTACAAGAGATTTTTGTTTTTTTTACGTTACATTTGTTTTGATGAATCAGCAAGGAGAGAAGAAGAAAGAACGATAAACTTGCGGCTATACGCAGTATTTTAGATCGATTTGCTGGTAATTGCAAAAAAATTACACAATAGGCAAATATATGACAGTAGATGAAATGCTGCACCCATTTAGAGGTTTCTGTAGCTTTGTGCAGTATATGCCAAGTAAACCGGCAAAGTATGAACTATTTCTCTGTTGTGACACAAAGTCATTTTAGTTGGGCAATTAACAAGTTTATTGCGGGCAGCAAATGGAAGGACAATATAATACCTCTAATTCTCCCTCTGAGGTAGTCAAATGCCTTATACAACCATTTGAAAATGCAAATCGTAACTTGATAATGGACAATTTGTATACTGATTACACTTTAGCGCAGTATTTGCTAACAAAAAATTACTCTTCTGTGGATTATACGTCAGAACAAGCGTGAGATCCCATATGAAATTCTTCCTAATAAATCAAGAAGGATAAATTCATCTCTATTTGGTTTCCAGAAAAACGCGACATCAGTGTCGTACGTACCCCGAGTGAAGAAAACAGTATTATTATTATCTACCATGCATGATTTGCCAGATGTAGATACTGCTACTAATAAACCAAATATAATTTTGGATTATAACAGCTCCAAGGGTGCAGTTGATAAGGTGGACAAAATGTATGCAGCATACTCCGTTGCAAGAATAACAAGGAGATGGCCTCTTGATTTGTTCTTCGCTCTGATGAATATAGCAGGAATAAATACCCAAATACTGTACTTTAGTGAGCACGCGGAGAAGGACAATACAGAAGGAGAATCTTTCTGAAAAATTTAGCGATAGGCCTTATGAAAGAACATTTAGTAATGAGATCGACAATCCTTACTTTGCCAGCTGATTCATCTGGATATCTAAAGCGCTATTGTCTGCAAGAAGAGCAAAATGTTCCCAAAACAGGTGTAAAGAGGGCAATGTAAGCTGTGCATAATTTATACGTCGACCGTAAAGTGTAATAAATGTGGTAGATTTATCTGTAAGAAACATTCTAAAGCCACAGTAACTTGTACCCCATGCCTGGAAGACAATGAGCATCAAGATTCGTCGGCTAGCTAAACTCTAAAAAAAATGGTTGAAATGGCTGATCTGATAAAAGATGATTTTTTTTCGGCTAGCTAAACTCTAAAAAAAATGGTTGAAATGGCTGATCTGATAAAAGATGATTTTTTTTAAAGTACTTATGAAAAAAATGTAAAATACAGCTATTAAAATAAACTTAAATTACCAACGGCCAAACTCTTTCATATTATTCATAAAATAGCCATTGTATTCTAAGATAACTCGCATTGTTATATGAATGTACGCTCGTGTACTCTGTACACAGCGCGCCTGCTCATGGGATGGAAAAGAGCGCACCCGTGGGAATGTTAATGCACAAGAGACGTTTTGGTAACAGTTCACCGCTCTACTAATTTTTATGGTAAAATATTATTATAAAACTGTCCTTGAGACCTCCAAAATTTACTTGATATAATATGAAAATTACCTGACATCCCTTGCAGTACATTATACTGAAAATCACACTACAAATGAAAGCTCCAAGAAAGATAAAATATTTTTGTTAGGGCAAAACTAACAAAAAAAACCTACCTTTTACTTGGAGGTTAAAAATCTCCAAAAGACATCTTTGCTGGCAATCCTCTTCTCATCCGTCAGTGTTCCCAGAAAATAAGTGAGGACACAAATGCTCAGCTCCCAGCAGCAGAGACTGATTAGAGCAGCAACACGACTTGCAAATTCTATAAATGATAGAAAATGTATTAATAGTAACGAAAGTTGATACATTGCTATTTATGTTAAACTAATCTTTGATCAAGGTAATATAATATTAATAAATAAAAAATATAATAGTGTACTGTTCTTTTCGCGTCTCCCTGCCTTTATACCTACTTTCTGCAGGTGACAAGCTTTAAGTTTTTTCCATAAAAAGCAATACTTTCATCCACTTTCTATTATAACAAAATTATATTCCAAAATAAACACCATATAATTACATTAACCATTAAAAATACCTGATTTATAAAAAAACACAACACCCTCAATTTAATTTAAACTTCCTTGTTAAATTGGTCTCCAAGTTATGATCCAATTCAATCAGCCGATTCAAGATGCAAACCCATATTACCCTCCAAAATATTACACAATATAGAATTTACGTTTTGTGCAGCATACTAATCGGTGAGACATAAAAATTAACTCTTCATTTCTCGAATCAACAATTCAAAATAGAATTCTCAATTACCCTTGAAATATTAACACATAGCAATTGCAATTATGATATTACCAAAGCAATATGCTTGTACGGAATCTAGAAAATAGGTCCTTGTTCTTGACAGCGCTTTCTTGTATAATGTCCAGCGACGTGAGGTTGGAAGGATTGCTATCTCCTTTGAGGTCGGAAGTCTCCACAGGTTCTTCCATGAATTCCGTCGTTACTTTCAATGGACTGCCTCTCCCTGAAGGAAATTAATGCAACAAAATGTGACATATAGAAAACTACTACACTCCCACAAAGTTATGTTTTATTTAAATTTAGTTAAGTTTATAAACATTTATTTATACTCAATTATTAATACACAGTTTCAAATTATCTGTTTAAATAAGTTGTTTCTTTATGGTGATGGTTGGTAAAATAAAATCTTATTGTGTCATACTTTCAGTACATTTGGGTGATAATTCATGATGGAAGATACATACATGAAAGAAAAAAATGAGAAATATGTAAGTGGAATGGGAAAAATTTCATGATACCATATACAAAGCCATGAAAATAGAGTGGACAATTGAGAGGGCAGATAAACCCCCACCGAGAACTGAATTGCGGCAGTATAGTATGGACAATGAATTAGGTTTTAAGAATACTTTAGCATGAATTTTCCAATATGGGTGGCAAGAGGAGAAACTGGAAGAAATGCATGCAGGGCTTAAATACATTCTTACTGATGGGCTAAAAATATACAATCCTAAGTAGGTGCTTAAAAGGAATCCAGAACCAGAATATTACAATAGAGAAATAAAAGCTTTTAAAAAAGAAGAATTAGAAAAGTACACAAATGTAGAGATCTCAACAATTATAACCAGGAAAAATATAATAGTTATCTAAAATTGCTAAATGAAAAGAAAAAGAAAGCGAAACATAAATACTTGATTAATATCCTGGAAAAAGACGACAATGGAAATTTCTTTAAATATCGAAATAAAAAATGCAACAATAAATAGAATATTAAAGTGATCAAAGATGCGAGTGGGAAAGAAATACGTGAAGACACAGAAATGGCAAAATTAGCTGTATTCAAGTGTATTCCACAAAACACTAGTAGATCAGAATAGAACAAGTCAGATTGATTACGTCAAACTGGCCATCAAAGAAATGGAGTCTTCTGGTATATATACTACCAGCCAGGCAAAGCAATTCACAATCACAGATAAGATGATTAAAAAACAAATAGAAAGGATAAAGAAAAACAAATCTTGCGGTCCTGATAGTATAACAGGAGAGTTATTGAAACTGGGATCAACTGAAACTGTCTGATATTTTTGTATCAGATTCTGAAGTTTTATTTCAAGCAATTTTAAATAATAACTCTATTCGGGAGGACTGGAAAAAGGCTATGATCATACCAATTCACAAAGAAGGAATCAAGACAAGCGTGGAAAATTACAGGCCGATCGGTTTGACGTCAGTGACATGCAAGATAATGGAGAGATCGGTAGCTGATTATTTGAGAAGATTTTGGGAGGATACAGAGTGGCTGTAGAGGAATTAGTATTCTCTTAGAAGAGAATTTTCATGCAAATCACTGTTGCTGAGCATATATCAAGATATATAAGACTCATTAGATCTGCAAAAGGAAGTTGATGCCATTGTAATAGAGTTTTCCAAAGCTTTCGAGATAGTAAAGCCAACAGCAAAAAACAGATCCCACCCCTGACCCACCAAGAAAAACTAAGTCCATAATTCGGGCCGGCGAGCCTTTCTCTCGATAAGAGAGGGAGAGAAAAGAAAGATGGAAGACATGGTCCGTTTCGCTAGCTCGGCTCTCGCATTTGGATGGAGAATTTTCGCGATTTATATATAAATCATTTACTACTATCCATTATCTGCCACAAACTTTTATTTGTTAATGCGTACTTTTGTATTTGACAACGATCAACTGGAAAATAACAATAGAAATGAATCGAATTGAATGCAGCAATCAAACAAAGTAACTCTCACTTTGATTTTCAATAACAGATTATTAAATCATTTCCAAAACAATGCAAATGAATTTCACTGAATACAACATTCGGTATCAAATTAACTCACATTTTGTTTTTCGAAAATTGTGATCATTTAAATCACTTCGAACGATTGATTATGCTCATCAATGTGAAGGAAACCAGCATCTCTTCTCTTCTTCTTAATTTCAAATAGGCCAAAATGCTGGATCTTGGATTCAACAATGGCATTTTTCGTCAGGGGGACCAGCTGTTTATACTCACAAAATTTACAAAACATTTCATGTATTCCGAGTAAAATTTCGAAAATTCAATTCGGAAACAATAATACATGACCAAAATAAGGTTTCTAATTCCTTTACTCTGCTATTGGTTCTCGTCTCAATCTCGTGTGACTATTCTTTTTAATTTAATTTTGCAAAAGAAATGAAGTCTGAAGCGACAAAAATGAGCTTCACGTTCATTTCTTACGGAAATGCTTTGACTCGTCTGAGATCGAAGCAAGGACAAAGTGTCACCATTTTTTTACAATAGAAATACTTTCGTATTTTATATTTCGTATAAATATTAGAATGAAATGTTCTGTAAAAATTTCAAGTCAATCGACCGAGTGGTTTTTGAGTTTACTCGAGTAAACCTTGATGAGTTGATACACGCTCCGAAGAACTCGACGAGAGGTATCTAAATATTCTTAAACAATGATAAATATATACCCGACGTTGATTATTATAATAAGAAAACTTTAAGTGGAAACTCTACTATCTATTGAAATAATATACGCATTAACTACGTAGTTCATAGTTACTTAAAAACTCGATTTTTCAAGATGAAACTCCACAGCGTATTTGAATTGCCGCTAGAAAACGGTACAGTCACTTGGTTTAATGCTGTAACATCGGCTCGGCTACTGCGCAGTCTGTCCAGCACTCTACCCCATCCTTACTCTATGTACCCAACAGACCATTGCCCCCACCAGCCTCCCCTCCGCCGCCTCGAAGAGACGAGCTCTTGTGAGTCGAAAAGCTTCTTGTTGATCACCGCATAAGGCGCTGGGGGACGGGTGCAATAATTTGCGTTACTATTATTCTCCTTATTCAATAACTTTAGGGAAATTAAGCAAAAATAACGCTCAATTCTTCATTTGCACAGCTTCTCGTGAATCTTAGTGATCAAAATGTAAAATATTCCAGTTATATGTTGATAAATTCTCATAAATTTTAACTGTTAAATTAATTTAGGAATTTTTTTCACCAAAAAGTTTGCTAAGAACAGCGCAGAAAACCGGAATTCCAAATCTCAAATCATGCGCGCGTAATTAGAAAAATGAGTATAGGGGACACCCACCATTGGCCGAAAACGCATAAGCTCGGATTCGACAATCGCCTTGGTCATAAATTTTCGTTCATTTTCCCTAGTTCTCGTAATTTCGACACGAATACAATATGCTACGAACAAAATAAGAGTCTCTATTCAATTTCCTTTCTTGTGGTACAGAGCTCGATTTCGTAAGACTATTATTTCCGATTTAATTCTGCATAAGAAAAAATGTCTGCAATTACGCGAAGGAAAGAACAGTATATCGCGGATCCGCCATGTTGAATTTCCTGGAAATATTTCCCCGTGTATGACGGCCTTTGCGAGAGAATCGGCCGCGCTGTTGCAACATTTGCATTAAAATTGAAGGAAGGTTGAACAAAATCAAATTGCAATAGTTTCAGCAATCGGTAAAAATAATATCTTACAGCACAGTACAGTTAAATCATGGTTATAAACTATTATGTTCGAAGGAAAAATAAAAATTTGCTACTTTCGAGAAATTTTGGAAATGGCCGCGACTTTACTTAAGCCGATGTATTTGCGTCTACCTTTCACAAAAAACGGCAGTTTTAGGTATCAAACTCTGCCTTGTTACATCTACTTTCCACCGATGTAAATAGTTATGCTGTTAAAAAGATTAGAGACAAATGTCTTGGAGAAATATAAGTGAACGCCGAAAATATTCGGCAAAATGCAATTAAAAATGTAGTCGGCTAAGAAATGTCGTTCTATTTCCTTGGGAAAAAACTTCCAGCGGGAAAGCTTCCGAAAAAACATCAAATTAATTATACACGTCCATTAAAAACCTCTAAGTTCATTAGTTACCTCAAAAATCGAATTTGTATCATGGAGTTAACGCAGATCGGCGCGCGCAGCACACCAGGTGAATGGGTTGCCTAAGTATGCGATCGGACGTTATACGATCACTGAAATTGGTCTAAAATCTCTGATCACCGAAAAGAATTTCCATGAATGTGCGTAGTTAATTTATTCAACAGTTTACTAATTCTTCAAAGGAAAATTAGACGCTAGTATTTTAATCTTAACATTTTTGGGAAGGTTATTCGTCGTCCGTTGTGATGATTGTTCTAGAGTCCGAGCGAAAGCGATCTCCGAGAGGCATCGACGAAGCGTTATAGGGAAGTAATCGCAAGAACGGATAATTACTTTTGGTCGTTTTTTCCCCAGGCTATTAGAGATGCAAATAGGGATGAATGAATGATGGTGGTGTATTACACCCCCTGCCATACGCCTCTGGCGGCTCGCGGGGTATATATCTAAATCTATATTCCTCGCTCCCATATTCAGTGCTGCGGAATGCCCACAAATACCTACGAAGCTAAAAGACATTCAACAACTACTCGAAGAGCAAGAATTTTCAGTTTTCGAAATTCAACAATGCTACACAGCTAAACCCGCGAAATCAGACATTAATTCGGCACAACAAACGGCTATGTCTCTGAATCAATAGACCCGACCGAAAATGACAAATATTTCATTGACATTACCCACGGGATTACTGCGTGTGCATACTAAAATATACAGAAATTCGACAGACCCGCTTAATTGTCAACAGTTCGGACAAAAATTTCAAAACTTTCTGCTATCTTCGATCCAAGTACGTAAAATGCAAAAGACCACACCTCACATCATCTAGTAAAAAAGCACTAGACACCACAACGGCATGCGCTAAATGCACATCTCCAGTTTCAGAAGTTATCTCATAAAATTCAAAGAACACATTGCAGAAAGCATAATGTAAAATCCAAGCACTGACCTTGCACTCAAACGGACATTCCAGCGGAAGATGACAGCCTGACTCCAGCTTCATGTAAAAGTGAAAAAACAAATGATTAATTGCCTGAAGTTATGTTGATAGGAAAAGCACAGAAAAACTACAAATAATGAAATCAGGAGGTAAATATACGCTCAATTACATTTCCAAGTAAAAATCACGATTTGAAATTTCCAGGTATCCGTAATTTACGCGATATCATCCGTCCTCCTCAGGGACTGGATATTGCGGTTTCACATATATAAATTCTAAAAAGCTAATCAATTTCTCTAGAGGAGGCGATTGAAATAAATAAGCTTTATAATAAGGCGACTAATGTTAAATTTGATGAAATGAATTGAAATGAAATTACACCGACATGCGCTATGTGCAAGAGCCCACACCCAGAAAGTAATAATCTATGTTTATACTTCAAAATACATAGGGCCTCTTCATAAGATGCAATATCGAAGCATCAACGCTACACTATCTGAATGTGAAAGGTGAAATTAGTTACAACTTACCTTGGTATGACAGTTCTATGTGAGGAGAAGCGCGGACAAAACGCGAAGAAACTTCGTTTGCCACATCCTTTTGTCGACTTTTCAAGATCTCCTGTATAGTCCAGGCTATCCCTTTCGAATTCGTTCTACCGCTAGTATATTAACACTTCACGTGCAAAGGACTACGTACTTTTTTACGGAAGTCTTTCCCTTGTTGGCCATCGTATCAAGTCGATTTTAACTGTATAACATTTTAGAGAATTGTTCAACACATTTGCGTTGAATACAAATCCTCGCGTGCAAAAATAACGCCGATGAAATAAATTCAATCCACAGTTCTTAAAAACGAACAAAACAAAATTGTAAGATGCTTTCGCTTCGAGCTTTGACCTTCAACTGACGAAGACTTCCCCTGAATGCGTCCTCGACGAATAACATCGAGAGGGACAGAGGTGAGGTGGAAGGGGAAGCGCCTCTCATTGGCTACTCACTCTCCCCTGACCAACCGCCAGGAGTCCAGAAAGAGTGGCTGGATATGTTTTCCGCGCCATTTCTTTCATCCTTACCTCCCATATACTTCTTCGCGTCACACATCTATGTACGGCTGTGGCAAATATTCCAATCCGGAAAAAATCGCCAACTGTGTAACGGGGAAAGGGTACAACATCGCTCCGCAATGTTCCCCACCAGTTGCATGCACGAGCTTAATATCGACTAGGATAGCTTCGTAAAACTCTCATCAGACTCAAGAACCTTAATTTCCCCCCTGCCATACGCCTCTGGCGACTCGCGGGGTATATATCTATAGTAAATCTAAAACCTTCGTCTCGCTGAGGTAAATCGATCCAGCACGACGCTCCTCGGCTGTTCTTCGGGGAAACTTTTCTTTCATTCGCCCCAGACAAGTTTTACGACGATTTTTTTGAAACTCCTAGCATATTATGTATTTATAATTGAATGTATAGTTTTGTAGGAGAGCACATAAAAGAATTAAACAATGGATGATGCAGCATGGCAACGTCGTGTCTGCGTTCCAAAAGAGAGCCTCTGATGTCCTAACCCTACCTCTGCTTTCACACGAACGCGAAGAAATGTGAAACTGGAAACGATTTTAGTTACGAAACCGATGCATACGACGAAAGGCTCAATACCTTACCTTCTTCACTGGAAGAGAAGGCAACTTGGAGGAATAATTCCTGTCCGAAAAAACGTTTTCTATATGATGTATAAGTAAGTTTTTAATTGCCTTATTAATACAGAATTATTTCGAGCGGTTCCGTTTTTAGGTATTAATGTCATGTATCGGGTCGGGTGATTAGCAGTAGTATTAAAAAGCATCTGAAATTGGTTACGAAATCGTCATTATTTTTCTGTAAGGTTATCATCCACGATGACGGCGAAATAATACTTTATAGAAAAATTTTTAAATTTGAAAATTCTATGCGTAGTTTTAGTTTTCCCCCGATTTCAGAAGATAATTCCAAAAATCAGGGCAATGTCACGTGCCTTAGTTACAGCGAGTACAGCGGTAAATAAACAGCTGCATACAGGGCATTTACAACCGCCATGGCCGTAGGTCAAGTAATAAAACATTTGGGTAAATTTTGAGCCCCAAGAAACCACTATTTTCCCAGCAGAACACGAATATATTGCGGTACGCTTAGAGTCATGTTCTGTCTTCCATTCCAGATATTCAGCGGATCCTTTTTTGTCATTCCAAAATCCGTACGATTTACAAAACGTTCTTCGCTAGAATTTCCAAAGGATATAAAGGAATGGCATCATTCACACTTCTTGGAAATTAACATTACCTTACCTTAAAGGCCGCCATACACGGGCAAATTTTTTCGAAAATAATTGTGAAATGATTTTCAAAATATTCAACATGGCGGATCGGCCATACACGGGCAAATACTTTTGAAAATTATTTGCTAAAATGGCTGATCCGCGATTCCTGATTCACGAAAGATCGCGCGGTTGTTTTGAAAATAAAAGAGCATAGCGGGCTTGCTTGGACTTTCCTTCGCGTCCATCGTATCTTGCTCAGGCAAAATGAGTAACTTATTAAATGATTAACTCTAGCCCATACTGAGAGAGACCTTGTTCGAGAGCTTCAGGGAAATTAAACGAAATTTAAATGCCGCCTAAGTAAATTGTGATTGAAAAAGTTCTTTATCCAGAAATATGGATAACTATCATTGGATAAAGCTTCTTTATATCATACCAAGAGAATTAAAATGATAGAATAGAAATAAAATTGCCTTATAAATCCTTAAGTAGAGGAATCATCTATATATTAATACGTGAAGAGAAAACTTTGGATCCCTTTTTGAGGACATTGCGCGAACGAAGGAGTTTGAGATTTGGCATAGTTGAAGTTTATATGCAGAAGGAGTGCAGAATGCTAAAATCTTAGTCCAAATATCCTTGGTTCGACTCTGGATCAGTATAATCGTCTCTCATAAGAAATGCACGCCAAGTTCATTTTGATCAATTACAGACATTTTTTCTTTTGCAGAATTAAATCAGAAATAATGGTCGTACGAAATAGTGATAAGTACCAAAAGAAAGTAAATTGAATAGAGTATCTCATTTTGTTCTTAGAATATAGTATTCGTTTCGAAATAACGAGAATTAGGGCAAAATGAACGAAACTTTTGTGAAATTTCTTCGTAGTAAACTAACCAGTCCCCCTGACGACCAAGGCGATTGTTGAAACCGAGCGTATGAGTTTTCTCATTAGAAAATCTTTTCTCATTTTGAAAATATGGCAATTAACTGAGATGCCAACATATGCTAACTGAAATTAGGTGGAAGGAGTCACATGAAAACACATGTTTAAGGTATTTGCAAGATGGAAGTGAAGGAGAAAAAGTCTGGGATCGAACCCGGGTCTCCCAATTGCCGGTCGGTTGCTCTAACCACTAAGCTACCAGGAATATATTTGAAAAGTAGGACGTCGTTTGAGGTAGTTGCAGCCAATATTTCTACTTCAATTTTCGCATATAGTTATAGATAGTGATCTTCTGTTGTGCTGCATAGTAAGTTCACCAGGAAGACCGGGGTTCGATGCCAGACATTAAATTGCAGCGAATTTTCAGAATATTTTCAATCCTTTTTTTTTTTCCTTTGAGGACCCTCCCAATATGATGCCGACATGAAATTAGTGTTGTCGATCTACTTGCAGTATGCAAGCTACATTTTACTCGTACATTGAAACACGTACTCTCGATCTATTTTCAAAATCTATTTTTTACCTAACAAAAAGTAAAAGAACCACCTTAAACTGTTTTCTACTATTTTCGTGGGCATTCTTTTTTTAAATTTCGAATCGCTTTTGCTATATTTGTTATAAATGTTAAAATACTTTGTATGAATATTTACTAAAAATTGCCAATATTTTTTTATGAAAATTTAAAAATAGGCAGTTTACCTGATGCAATTTTCCAGCGTTCCTGAAATCATTTTTTCTACAAACCTTATCACCATGTCACATAATCTCTTACCGGTTTATTTCATGCGAGGAATATCATTGCACACTGTGTCTTCAATTGTAATACCCAAAAGTAGAATTCGTGTAGTTTCGGATACGCAGTACTTTAGTAAAGTCATTCGATAGAAAAATGATCGCAGAACGCAACGCAAATTCAACGCCAACATTCCGATGCCTAATACATATAGTCGGCGATACATCTCGTTTCCGAACTCCAATCACGAAGTGGATTACTGGTCCCCCGATTTCGACTACACCTCCAATCAGAAAAAAAGGGGGAAGGAATTCCGTTACTTTTTTCCTCCATTAATTCAAAACATCCCGCGTAAGAGCAACGGATCGACATTAACTCCGCCTGGCTGGCGGGATATCGGATCAGATATCTATATTCATATTTCATCAGCGTAACATATACCTGCCACACTTCCCCTAAATGGGTTCAGGTAACGCGCCACCTCTATCCTCTCCTTTTGACGAGTATAAAGTAAACGACAGAAAAAATCGAATAGATCTAACCGATTTTTCACTATTTTGATAGGTATTGGCCGTTACTTGGTGGAATTCCATAATGGACGAAATAAAAGAACACTTTGTGGTAATATGACTTTTAAAAGTTGAAACCGGTCGTGTAAAGAAATATATTCTGTGGAATTACTACAAAATGTTCTTTTATTTCATCGATTTTTCACTCTCAAAGAGCAATAGAATAAATTTTGTCCTCTACGTTCATAAGAAGAATCGCGATTTTCTCGGGAAATACCGTGCGAACATATCCGTTAATAAAATAAACGGGTTTCATTGTTGAAGTGACCAATGCCGGTTAGTTTCCAGCCAAGCCTTTTTCGATTTTTAAATAATTTTCGAAATCCGCGGAACCCCTTCTTCTTTCGATCCTACCCCCCACGACAGGATGTGTTTCCGGCCCCACCTTATCCGAAAGTTCCAAATAGACATAACCTTACCCAGCACCGTTTCTTCGACCCTTTCTTAGAGACTTCTCGGTGACCCAACCTCCATCCCTTCCCTTCTGGACAATACCCCCGGTCATCACTTGAAGACATTTCGCGTAACATCCTTTTTACGGCTTCATGGCCCAAGCTTTCCCAGAATCCTTCCGATACCATTTCCTTCCACCCTTCTGCGTCACCCTCTTCCTTGACCGAGGTCACCAACACTAACCCCTTCTCCGTTGTATTACAATTTCGTGGATTGACGACCGAGATGGTCTTCACTGCTGGCTCCGTCACTCTCCCCAGAGACTACGTAATAATCAATATCATATTAATGACAGATAGTCGAGCGTCTCCCATTGCCTTCCTTTTTTTACAAGAGGCTCATAATGTAACTGGTGCCTCTCCACTCACTTCTCAGATATATGAGTTCCATTATTCTCTATGATTCGTGAATACTTCATTTTTGGGAAACGCGATGAATGAATAAAAATACCTTGGATTCCATGCTATCACTGTAAAATTCGAGCCACTTGTTGAATCACGTGGATGAGCCCAAAACACGAATGAGGTAAAAACGATAGCGAAGACGAATAGCGACAGGAAATTGAGGCTTGGATTAATAATCGTATCTGTTCGATGAAAACCCTCAATTCCGGTATTGTGTCGGCAGTAAACGTCGAACAGTTAATTCACTCACATTAGACATGGGCGCCGTTATGATTTTTGTCAGCGGCGGCGTAGGGGGAAAATGAAGCCGGCGGCGGCGGCGTAACGGCGTGAACGCTGACTGCTTAATCGTCGGCGGCGGCGCGGCGTAACCGGCGGCGTGTAAATTTTCGTTCGTATACGGCAGGAAAAAGGCGAATAACTTGAGTATCTGAGAGTACATTATTACAATTATATCATGCCAATAAATACAATGTAGAGCTATGTTGAATACTGCGATCCGATCACAAAGCCATAATTATAGATTTCGACCTTAACTTGGTAAGGCACAGAAAACCGAAGCGCAGAGTTTATCTTTACCCGAGAGACGATTTCGAAGGATATCTTAGTAAACTCATGTACGAATTTCCGGAGTATGAAACACGCACGATATGTTTAAATACCGAGGACACGTGGAATCTTTTTGTAAGAACAATGCGAGACCTAACGGATAAATTTGTACCCTCCAAACTTTTAAATCAAATTAATGAACCTAGATTGTATAATAGACTAGGATAGCACTAAAGAAACAGAGGCGTTAGCATTCCAAATTAAAAGCCGCTGCGAGGCAACCGAACACTATCAACACAGATCAAGTAAAGAGCGAACATAAGGAAGCAAAGCCGGATACTAAACGAATTATGCGAGATGACCTCCGTCAATATAAAAAGAAGATTTTATGCGAACACTTGGAAGAGGACCCAAAAGCGTTTTGGTCGTACGTTCGTGAGGTCCAAGGTAAAGAGCACACTGTTGGTTCATTAAAGGATACTAGCGGTAATATAGTAAACGATGCTAAAGGCAAAGCTAGTATCTTGATTGATTTTTTTCGAAGCGTTTTCACGTCTGACGATACATCAAATACTCTCCCGAATTTTGATCTATTTGTCTAATTTCATAATTAGGAATCAACACGGTTTTCGTAAGACTCGTTCTTGCGAGTCACAGCTGGCTTTATTAGTACACGATATTCTAAACTCTGCTAAAAAACATAAGCAAGTCGATGCGATATTTTTAGATTTTCGGAAGGTTTTCGATAAGGTACCTCATCATAAATTGCTGTACAAATTAGAAGTTTGCGGGTATCAATGCAGAAGTTATTAACTGGATAAAAGACTTTCTCACCGATAGAGAGCAACAAGTAGTACTCGATGGTGTTAGTTCCAACTTGGTTAAGGTGACCTCGTGCGTCCCTCAGGGCAGTGTAATTGTCCGTTTTTATTTTTAGAATACATCAACGATCTCAGTAATCACATTGAAGGCAATGTTAGGATATTCGCAGACGACACAGTCATTTACAGGGAAATAGTTAGTTCAGAGGATAGATTAAACCTTTCGAACGACAGATAGAATTATGAACTGGTGCGATGATTGGCAATTAGAACTTAATGTAGAAAAGTGTTCGGTAGTTAATTTCTTCGAAAGTAAATCTATAATAAATGATTATTCTTATAGCCTCCGAGGGGTAAACCTAATGACAGTAGAATCGGTAAAGTATCTTGGAGTAACTCCCACGAATAATCTATCATGAAGTGAAATGAACATCGGAAATATATGAAACTCGGTTTCGTTAAAAGAATAGTCGGTAAGAGCGAAGAAAAAGTTCGCGAGCGATGTTACTTAGCGTTAGTTAGGCCTCACCTTGAGTATTCATGTAGTGTATGGGACCCCGCTGAGAAATGTCATATTCGGGATTTAGAAAAAGTACAACGAAAGGCGATACGATTTGTAAAGAATTTTTACGATAAAACAGCAAGTGTCACTCAAATGTTACAGGACGCGGGATGGGAATCATTAGAAGATAGAAGGAAAATTCAAAGGATAAATTTATTAAATAATTTCAGAGAAATTACGTTTTCAGATTATGTAACCGATATAATGCGACCCCCCTGTTATATGGGCCGTTCTGATACTGCCAGAAAGATTAGGGAAATAGATGCTAGAACGAATCGCTTCAAAAATTCATTTTTCCGCGAAGTATACGCGAAAGCAACCGTTTAGGAAAATAGAGTCAAGGTGCTTGTACCCCCTGCCACACGCCAAATTGCGGCTTGCAGGGTTCTTACATAGACATAGACAATTATATTTATATAGACATTACAATTTTATCATACCAATAAAGACAATGTAGATCTATCTTGAATACGCAGCACAATGGGCTAGAATCGAAAAAACCTGGCAAAAAATCCTTTTCTTGAGTGCAGACATTAGTACTGGCAATTCTCAAATAAATCCTGTCTATTAATACCAAATTATTTACGCTGATTTCTACCTATTAAAATTCCACAGGTGGTCAAAATTGACCAAAATTCACGAATAATGCCAGGCTTAGATTTTTGTAAAATTCTTCAGCCTCAAACCAGACCCAAATGAGCAGAATCATCGGGAAAAAATCAATACAGTATTAAATAATCAACCATTAAGCTTTATTATGATTTTTTAAATGATCACAGTTGAATATTTGAATAACTGCATCACTACCATCAGATCTTTGAATTAGCTTCTGTTGGTGAAATACTCACTTCATGCAACATGTCTTTTAAGTTATATTTCTTTCTCTTGTCCTCTCTCGGACCCTCCGATTTAAATAAAACGAGCTCACATAAGACGCTGTCTGGAAATATTATATGCAGAAAGTATTGAGGTATGGCAATGCGAAGTTTCAAAGTTCACACTCAAAAAATATTTCCTTATTCTTGGCCAGCATTTTTCGATTCTAGCTCGCTCTGCACCGTAAAGGGGTTAATTTGGCAATACGTTGCTTTCCTTATTTTCACAAAAGCATGCTTCTTATAATTACGCTACATTACTTTAAGAACGTTTAAAGAGTGGTATCACAAATTGGGCACAAATAGCCAGTAGAATGTCGATCAATGGATGTACAATTGTTGTGAATTAGTTTTGACATCACATTTGCGCCACATTTTTCAAGTATGGAATCCAGGAATAGACATACAATTGAAATTTTCAGAAAACAAAAAATGTATACCCGCACCCACCCATTGCATGTCATCAGTTCAAATACACAAATCGTCAAATAACGGGCAGAACCTCAGCTGATTTTTCATATGTTCTCATAAATATTCAAATCGATTATAAGGTTTTGGAACTCTGGATTAGACGTTTTTTATAAATCAAAAGATGCTTCAATTTAAAGGAATTGAAGGTAATCCAAGAAAATACTGTTGTACCCTATGAAGAAAATTCTCTTATTGGAGTTAACATTTTGGTTTACATGTATGGTCATGATTGTTTTTATCAAAGTATTCACATAAATTATGATACGTAATGAATACACATTACTTACCATTACTAAAGCCCAACGTATCTCAAACGGCCCCATGTTCATAGGAGAGATTTATGCACGTAGTAGAAATATACGCGTTGAAAGAGAGAGTTAGCCTATATTAATTTTCATGTTATACCACATGGAGACACAGTAATTTAAAGTTGTTCAGTGAAATTTAATTATGGTAAATTATTATCATATTTACAAGGAAAAATGAGAAAAGAAAAATATTTAAAATTAAAAATTTGTAAATTCGTAGCGAATTTGTTTGTACTTGTTCTTTAATACTCACTCTCATTTCAGAAACGAATGAGTTCTTATTCTTGATAATTTGCTTCCTTTTATGATCTTTTTCCGATACTTTTAAATTTCCTGGTAAATATTCTGGGAAAATTCATCTTGAAAATTTTGAAGGGAATATCGAGAGGTTTAAGAAAAATGCGTTCAAAAAAGTAGTTGCCAACTACTTTTCGCTGTACTTCATTAATTAAAAACATCCAGCGAGATAGTATTCTGAGAAAAGACTGAATTTTATTTGTGTTATTTTAAATCCCTATTTTCTAGTATAAACATTCGAAAAAGAACATACATCGCGGAAGTTACATCTTCCGCAATGTATTGTATGAATTATATAACGTATGAAATATATTATTACATATACGTATTATGAAATATTCTACCAAGATCTTGGTAACGAAAGCAAGTTTGCAAACGTACCCACTTTCATTACTGAGAAAAAGTTGTTTTACGTAATCGGTAACATTATTCTGGCGGCAAGGAAATATATTTAAATTTTCAATTTTGATTAAAAATATACACCGCAATATTGTGTTAATTTAATTAATATTTTATGAGATATCATTTTTCAAATTGGGCGCTCTGTTTGAGAGCGCGAAATAACGAGAACTTATTTATTTCTGACTGCGATAAAGCACCAAAAAGATTAAAAAAAAATTTCTTTTGCATAGTTACACATGCAATACATCAAGCTAAAATTTGATGGAACTTGTTTTTCTGTGGACATTCAGGTTTAAGTTTTATTCAACTCAAAACTCAAGTAACTATAATGGAAAGACCGACAATAAATAGCTTTTTCATTTATTTAGAATTAATAAATTTTTTACTAATAAGATGATATAATAATTTATAATTCCTATAAAACTTATGTCTGATAATTATAAACAAGTTTCCGCAAAATCTAAGGCAAAAAACTGCTAATATGTGAAGAAAACTATGCGTTAAGTGATAGCCGCCTGAGTAAAGTGTACCCCGCCCGGGCAAGGCACACTTGTCAAGTGTTTGCCACCTTCTGGTGGGACTCACTGTACAGTGACTCCTGCCCGTTAAGTGCTCCTCGACTCCTACACCGGCACCGATTTTGCCGGCACGAATGCAAACGGCCTAATCATAACACGTATCGATATCACGTATAACTCAGCGCCTTCGTGGAAAGCCCGAGATGTGTTTTATCAGTTCAGAGCGCATCTCTTCGAGCTTGTTGTCAGCATATTTTCGACTGTGGGACTTTGTTTTTAAATCAAAGCCACGCCGCGCCGCCGCCGATAAAATTTCCGGCGGCGGCTCGGCGGCGCGCCGTAGTTATTTCTTCGGCGGCGGCGGCGTGCCCGATATTGTCGGCGGCTGGCGTAATCGGCGCGGCGCCCATGTCTAACTCACATGCTTTGATTAAACCCGTAGCATGTCAGTTTAAAATTAAAAATACAGATATGAAAGATATCATATTAGTTCAGTCCCGAAAATGTTAAATTTAATAACTCGGTTTCAAATCGCCTATCCATATTTTTGATAAATCTAACCGCCGGAACACTTCCTGATAATGCGAACCGAATATCGGATCGGAAAAAGTAAAGCTTTTGATTCGGATTCGACGATCTATTTTTTTTTTGCTATGATAGAAATATCATGCGAAAATGATGCAAACGGCCTGTTTAACGCTCTCATTGACATCGAGAGTGGCTCCCTCGAGAGAGTCAGGATCAGACCTAAGTTAACACTCGCTATCGAATGCGACGGTAATAAATGAAAAAAGGAACAAGACCTGCTAATTCAACTATTGTCATGAAGAGACAATCAATGAACAAGAGCAGCAGTTTGAAGACAAGGAGACGCAGCAATACTATGGTTAGCAGATGATATGAAGCAAAAATGCATGCGCCTCGGTAACTGAACGATGGTTCAGTTTTCTAAAAGATAAACAGAGCCTTTTCCTCCCCCATAATCATTCCGACGCGTGTTGACCACTCTCCCATTGCTCGCATTTCCGTTACTCCCGGTAGCCCTGGTTTTTCCAAAATATTTTCCATGAATCGGCTTCAGGGGCATGCGGCCTTCCTAAGCTGCAGCAGAGCATTTTTATCACGATTTCTGGAGGTATGCTTATTCTCATACGAAATATTCTATGTTATATGTTGAGCTCTGTAGCGTAAATATCTAGCATTTTCTCTTTCGTCCCTTTGGTCCTCTTTGCAATATTTGTATCCCTTTAGGATATTCCGATACTTCGCAAATATTTGCATCTAATCGGAAATTACACAGGAAAATTTATCCAGCGTATCATGGGAAGACTCCAAATTCCAAATCCATTAGAGCCATTTTAAGACTGTGTAATTGTACAATTTAATTGTGCAAAGTATGAAGTTCCTGGGAATGAAACTCAGCATCCACTTCCCATAATCTATAAATTAATTCTAATCTCTATCTGTAATTTTAAATCAGTCATCAATCCGAAGACTCATTGTATCCGCAATAGAAGTTTCATTAGCAAAACTTTGGAACAACGCATGATGCTGATTAAGCGGAAAAATTCAATTAAGTACAGTGTAATGGCCTAATGCATTATGAATGACATTTTTCGTATCATCCAACAAGAAGTAACAACGGTAAATTCCACTATATAAATCAATATGACCCGTAGTTCAGCAGCTTTCAGATTATCATAGCCATGAACAAGAACGAAGTGAGGTTGAATAAAAAATATCTTATTTATCAATTATGTACCGACAGATAAATGAAAAAACCCACACACTAGAGTGCAGAAACATAGGTGTTAATAATCATTGCGAATATTCGAGCGAGTATAGACAGCATTAATGAATGTGTTCCACATTGTTCTTCTATTACTTCGTTATTCTGAAGGAAATTTTCATCATCAATCGGATCAGCGATGCCACGACAAACGAAGGTAATTAGTTCTGGCAACACGTTAGTAGAGAAACATTACCTACCAACAAATTTCTACGTCATTTCTTTGGCAAAGAAACAACTACATGGACTACATTAAAATCTGTGAAACATGTCCGTTGACTCACATACTGGAGTTAATAAAAAATATATTTTTATGCAATAAAGTAGATCCAAGTTGTACATATTATTCTAATTTAAATTATTCAAGTCAATATACAAAAATACTACACCATCGAAGAGGTTTCTACGCGTCCCATCCGAGGTTGGGGATTGGCAAGCAGTTGATGCTATTATAAACTATCATAACTCAAGCCTCGATTAAGATTTTGGGATGAAACTTTCATTAAAAATATATTTCACACTAACATAACATGTAAGTGTAATTTACATGGATATAATGTAAAATTCAGAAAATAATTTCTTCAGCCAGAAAATAACTGACTCTGCAAGAATATTTCGAGCTGAAACTGATGGAAATACTATACAAAGGGTAACCGTTTTCCTAAAACGTACGCAGCTGCGTGTTATAAACTAAGGCCCTTCAAAAAAGTTTTACTTCGGTTTTTAGGCGTCTCACTGGCGCGCGCTCTCCTTCCCACGAGAAGGTCGTACGATAGATGTGAGCTTACTCATTTAACAATTGAAGGTCGAAAAAGGAGAATAGAGTGAGAATCTATAGCTTCAAGGATGTATTTTTTTAAATTAAAATTTCAGAAATTATGACTATCAAGAGATTTGAGGGAAAAGGTAACTCGCTCCTAAATTCAATTTTCCTTTCGCCATGGTTCGCCATTTTGTTGTATAAATATTGCAAATATTCAACTGTGATCATTCAAGCCCAGTATTTTGATGCAAAAAGATTAGGTTCTGCATCTTTTTTTACCCTATGAGTTTGCTCATCTTGGCTCAGGATTGACTTCAAGTCAAAGAATTTTGCGAAAAATCTAATTGTAATTTTTCGTGAAATTTGGTCAACTTTGACCCCCCGTAGAATTGTAATGCGCGGAAACCAACAAAAATGATTTCGCCTTTATATGCAGAATTTATACAAGCATGAATATGCGAAGTTTTAAAGTCCGCACTAAAAAAAAACACTTTTTTAATTTGGGCTAGCTTTTTTCGATTCTAGCCCACTGTTTATGTTCGAAGGAAAAATAAAAATTTGCTACTTTCGAGAAATTTTGGAAATGGCCGCGACTTTACTTAAGCCGATGTATTTGCGTCTACCTTTCACGAAAAACGGTAGTTTTTGGTATCAAACTCTGCCTTGTTACATCTACTTTCCACCGATGTAAATAGTTTTGCTATTAAAAAGAATAGAGACGAATGTCTTGGAGAAATATAAGTGAATGCCGAAAATGTTTGGCTAAATGCAATGAAAAATGTAGTCGGCTAAGAAGTTTCGTTCTATTTCCTTGAGAAAAAACTTCCTGCGGAAAAGCTTCTGAAAAATCATCAAATTAATTATACACGTCCATTAAAAACCTCTAAGTTCATTAGTTACCTCAAAAATCGAATTTATATCATGAAGTTAACGCAGATCGGCGCCCGCGGCACACCAGGCGGATGGGGCGTCGAAGTTGGCGATCGGACTTTATGCTGACAATTGTGAGATCTAACTGAGCGTTTTATCAATCTGTTTGTCTATCAAACGTAGTCTTAATCTCTGCTTTCAGGGTGTAAGTTTCGAATCACTTCTATAATGTTCCTTTGTGTTTTTGCGAGGAGTAAACGAATCAGCACTATAGTAACAAAATAATAGGCGCGAAGCATTCCGCGAATGAAGAAGAAACTTAATAATATCTATATTCCTTTTATCTGAAGTGAAACTAGATTTAGAAAAGAAGCCTTTGTATCCAGGATCATATATTATTCTAGTTGACAACAAGCATAAGCAAATAAATACCTACCCTATAACCGGGCTTAATTTTCTTTACTTGAGATTGCTTTCCCGATTTATCACAAAAGGGAAAACATTGCTGGAGGTGATCCAAATATGTGCAGAGGCGGAATGCATTAAATTTTAAAATTTTGTTAAGGTGTTTTGATACCTGTTACAAAATTTGTTGACTTAACCCTTGTGTAGGCACCCAACTTTACCTACGTTGTTGGGCTCCCGGGGTGCCCACCTCTTTGGATCTCATTTTTTAACAGATTAGTAAAGGAATTCGTTCTCTGAACATTTTATTTAATAAATAGATATTTTATGAAGGTACTAAAGTCATTTTTATATCATTTGACAAGTTAGAACTTCTATAGTTAACAAAATCAGAAAGGTATGTTTATTCTTCGGTTCTTGACGCCTGAATTCCCTTTTTCATTAAAAACTCAAATTTGAAATATCGTAAAATTTAAAGTAGAAATTGCACAAAACAGCCAGTGACAACAACGTTTAGTACGTTCTATCGTGCATGTAATCATATAAGCTAATTATTTCTGTTTTCATAACATTTGGTATTTTTCATAGATAGAGCGGAAAAAGTGCCCATTTTTACGAGCTGTTTCACGGAGTGCTCTTTTTGAACGTTTGTTCCTCAAACGCTATTACTCTAATCACAAAGATATTTTGATAGAACATTAATACGCTTATTGTTAATTAAAATACGAAGTTATAGAATATTTGTATCAAACGATAAAAAGTTGTTGTCGATTTTGTGAAACAACTTTTTCTCGGAAATGGATAGCCGTAGAAGTACAAAATTTAGTTCGTTAGAAAGATTTTGAAATGAGTTTTCACAGTAAATAATTATCTTTCACTTCAAGTAAGAGGATTTTTTTATACGAATTTATATTTAACGCCGGGATTCGCAACTGTGCAGCAGTGTTGCCGAATTATTGGGCTTGCATCTCGAGCTTTTGAACACTCTGTCCCTCAGAGATGTTTTTCTTTCTATCGTCATGGACTGCGAAGCTGCGCCTAATCATATCAATTACGTTTTGTATTCTTCCTTATTATCTTATCTTATTGATCATCTTTCTTACCCTTATGTTTCGTAGAAACTGAATATCTATGCTTCAGTGCTACTCCTGGCTTTCTTCTGGTATTTACATTACTGAGCGAGCCGATCGCTTTACAGGTTTATGTCGAATACAGAAAACCTAGCGTCACTTTCTGTTTTCTTAGAATTTTTTCGTGCAAAGGCTATTTGAAGAATAGATAAGAAGGAGAAGAAAAACTAGAAAAGCGTGCAAAGTATGTCAAAAACCTGTCTGTAATGAACATTCGAAAACGTATATCAAATGTAACGATTGTTGTGAATAAAAATTCTTCGTAAAAATTATCATTGTTGCAGATACGATGCAGCATATATTCATTATATATTATAGCATTATATATATAGCCCTATAGAAGCTAACGATAAACTAGCACACAGTCAGTACAGCAATATTACTAAAGCTTAACGCGATCTCCGAAAGATATCACCGAAGCGTTACATGGAATTAATAGCGAGAATGGATAATTATTTATGGTCGTTTTTTCCCCAGGCTACTAGAGATGCTAATAGGGATGAATTAATAATGGTGGTGTATTACACCCCCAGCCATACGCCTCAGGCAGCTCGCAGGGTATATATCTAAATCTAAAATCTACACTCACATTCAATTTTTCCACATTTTTCCATCTAAAACACATGGGCTGAAAGCCCTCCCAACATAGACGATCTGGATTCAGCTGCTTCTGTTTACGGCGATCGTCATCCCATTGTTTTGAGCTCAGTGCGACAAAACCATTTCAAATACTTCGTAAACCCGGGGTTCATTCACTCTTAATGACCGGCTTCTCACTTCGTAAAACATAAAATCGAGGTTTAACGTAAAACTGAGGTCATTTTACATGTACAAAGATCTGGACCGGCGGAAAGGTTCGTAAAACTGAGTCATTTCGTAAAATTGAGGATCGTAAAAACGGGGTTCTACTGTACTTTGGTTACTGGGACTTAAATAATCGCCTGTCTACATAATTAATGTGTGCATGTAACTGCAACAACCATGAAAAATATATTAAATATTTTCGATGTTTCCTGTTCTCACAGTGATTGATTTTCCTTGACAACCAACCATCAGCTCCTGGCCACGTTTATCATTGTGTGTTGCCAGTCAACAGCGTAAACAATACCTTAAATTCTTACAGCCCAAAATTTCACGTGGAAAACAATACATGCTGATGTTAGACAAGAATGATGGACATTCCGCTCTGCGTCCCCTCCTTGAGGCTCCGCTTATCTTTCAACTCGGGAATAGAAACTCAAAAAAGCGAGAGTTGCGGGCGCCTTCGTTCCTCTCCTTTCTAAGATGGCGGCCGTCTAAGTGCCCCCTGCCCCCTTGGACAGGGGCCACTGTCTGAAAGAAGGCCCCCGACCCTGCGCTGCCCCCCATTGCCGAGAAAGCAATGGCGGCGGCGCGAACGGGTTTGAAAATGAAATCACGCGAAAACAATGTTTAAATGGAAATCGGCCTTCGCAGATTAAAAATTTTACTATTAAACATATGTTAAATAAATAAATCCTTCATAAATATTTAAAAATTTAAGAGAAAGTAATTTAATGCGACCGTCGCTGAAATTCGGAAGCTTGTTTAGGGGAAAGGCATATTTATATACCCACTGCTCAGTGGCGCAGCCAGGATTTACCAATGGGGGGGTCCAAGGCTGAGGAAACGAAAAATGCCTACTTTACAGGGGCTAGTATATTCTTGCCCGCTACTTACTACAATATATGCCAATTCTTTCAAAAGCTAAATACCTTGAAAACTAGAGGAGTTTAACGCTTATGTGGCCAACTTATTACACTTTGCAAGATAGTAGTTTACATAAGCGAATAATTGGAAACTTATCATTTGTGTTGTTTGGATACGTCCAACATCTATTAAAAACTCAGTTTTTTCTATACTGAAGTTTTTAGTGCTGTAGATATAAACTTTCCGAGTCTTCGAGAGTTCTTTCTTCCAAGAGGTTGCAAAGCGTGGGAAGGAAAAAACTAGTTACGGTTATTTGGCAAGCGATGTAAAACGTAACATTCACTCATTTGTTCTCCCACATTGACGCGCCCATGCTTATTTCATTATCTTTCGTTATTTGACTATATCATCAGCAGATTTAGGAATTTCATTGAAATATCGCCTGCCCAGAATACGCCATCAATTTATAAAAATAATGATATGAAGTATATATACAGCTTATAGCACAAGGTTTGTATAAGAAACAAAAAATCATTTATATCAGATGAAATTTTCTGCCAGGCTTACAATTAAGCCTGATTTTGTTAGTATTAGCTAAGTATTTGATTGAATGCGTCACATACCGAAAATTAAAAATTCGGCTGCATTAAAAAAACAGTAGACTCTTGATTATAGTTGATATTATAGTTGAACTTGCAGAATTAAAGTCACATACCAAGGTGAAAAAAATGAAGACGTCAACTTACAATTATTTAGACTAACGTAAGTAAAAGGTGGTTTAACCAGCAAAGAGCTGATGCAAACCCAATCTTACGCATTGAGTGTTCAAAGAAAACAAAAATTTTCCATGAATTGAAATTTTGAATGGGCATTGCATGACCACGCGGTTAACAGGATAATTTATGAGATTCGTGGGATTCTATCACCAGAGATAAAACTGGCTGCATCGAAAAGGAAGCTGAAGAATTTAATTCACAGTTTATCAAGTTTAATTCAAGTCATCAAGTCACAGTTCCGATAAATATGTGCATAACTTACGCGCACAATACCTTTCAGCAGACTGATTTGCTTCCAAAATGGTATATTATTAATAATATCATCGCAAATAAATGTTTACTGATATCTGTTATTGCTCCAATACTTTTTCAAATTTCTACGGAAATTCGGTTAGCGAAAAATGTTCGTAAATATACATCAAATTAACAGGCAATCGTAAAATAAAGATCAATATATTTTCTATCATCCCGAGTAATGAAGAGTCTACTGTGCAGACTTTTAATAAAGGAACAAGTAGTTTTGTAATTGTCGCTAAACTCATCTTGAGATGTGCCCTCTGATAACAGTCCTAAAATAAGAAAATCCTAATTTATGCATCTAATAATGGTTATTTCACAAAAAAACAGAGCCATTATCTTACGTTTTTTCCGATAGCGGCCTGGGGCTGTTAGCGGACTGTGGAAAGAATTTTTGGGTGTCCATCTGTACCTGTACCTTATGAAATACAAACTAAACTCTCCTTCGAGCTGTTGTGAATTTCTCAAAAGCAATACTCACGAGCCCACACGAGCCTATCTTTGCATTCACATCCTTGAAACAGTCACATGCAAAAGATCTAACTGAGCGTTTTATCAATCTGTTTGTCCCTCAAACGTAATCTTAATCTCTTTTTTCAGGGTGCAAGTTTCGAATTACTTCTCGAATGTTCCCTTGTATTTTTTCGAGGAGTAAACAAATCAGCCCTTTCGAATTTTTCTCATGGGAATCTTATCTTATGGCGAGAGTTATCTTACTAAAGGATAGGCTTAAGAAGTGCACGCGTTGAACATTGTGCGCGAAACACTCGTATCTTAACGTCCCATTGATATCGATGTCGGCTCTAGGCCTACTCTGCTGCCGAAGACATCACTGTAACTGAAATCGGAGCCATATTTACGGGTACGCGAAGCTTTCGCTGAATTTATCAAACAAACACATGACAAGCAGTGTATCTGTAAGACTTGCGTGATAACCTCCCTTCAGCGAAGGGGGGAGGGGTTTTGTACTCTTCAGCAGAAATAAAAGTACAGAGCTAGTTATAGGACTTGACTCTTGGGGGGGGGTTTGAACCCCTAACCCCCCCCCCCTCGCTGCGCCACTGCCACTGCTGTATCTTGCGTAAAATATAATAATATTATTGCGTCATTATAATTTAAAAATAAATAAATTGAGTAATAAGTTTAAAGAATTGCTGTAAGTCTGTGTATTGACTCCGAATCCCGAAGAAAGAACACCGCCTTTCAACGAAAACGGAATTCCTTATACATCGAATGAAATCTAGATGATCAGGCGTACATGCTCTTTCTCGCTGTTTCCATGCGGAGAGTTTTGAGGTGCTGATGATGCTAGGTCCAAATGACCACTCAGTCGCTTCCGCCGATAATTGCACCCGAAGTGCGTCTGGCGGCACCCTTTGCACTTTGTCGGTCATCGCAATTGCACCATGCCGCTTTCTCCATCTGGAGACATCCTCCGCCTACGAATCCCACGGACTTTTGCGTCGTAAAGTACCTTCCGCGCCTTTGGCCTAAACGTGAGAACTAGACTTGTCCCAAAAAGCGAGATACCACACTATTTGCTCTTATATATTTACTCTTATATATTATTTGCACTATATACTCTTCTTCTTCTTTCTTTTCAGGTAAATGACATCCGTAGTCAACCACCAAGAAATTTACCCGACAATATTGGTCAGCGATAATGCAACTAGTGATATACCTGCTTGTATTTATTCCATCTGTGTTTTCGCGGGTTTTTTCGCTCCCCTTCTTGTGTGAGCGTTTTCCCGCACGGTGGGTTTTTCTCCGAAAGCCTTCAGCCGAGGAGTTTTTCCCCACACCCGAATTCTTTTATATTATAGTTTTTTATTATTATTATTTGCGGAAGTTATACCTATTCTACAGCAATCCGCTACTTGTAATTAACGCTAATACAGTTTCTTAGTAACTTAGTAAATATACCGCTAACGATAATTTCCAAGAGTTTCCGTCGTTAATTTTTCATTGTACGGAATTATAATGGCAAAAAAATTCAACCTCCGAAACCTGGAGAGTGAGTCAGTTGCAGAGTGTAACAGAGGGAGTCACAGAAAGATTATCTTCATCGTATTGAATCCAACGAAATAGTAAACTGATTGTGAATGTCATGCAATTTTTGTGGATCCTCATTTTTAGGAGACTGAAAATTAAGTTATGACACCAGATTCTCAGTTTTGTACGGCAACTTGGGATAGATTCAGTGCCTTCCGCCGGAATATCAACAAGAATAATCGCTATCGCAATCTCGAGCTCAATTATGATGAACTATTATCTCGATCATCATGTAAAGTTATTCGTGAGGATGCATTTGGTCGTAAAATTACTCATTATGAGGTTAAATGACTGAGATTTAATAGAACGGGTATCATGAAAGCTTATTTCAAGAGGATAAGAGAAATAGGAAATATACCGTAATTTTCGGCCTAAAAATTGAATTGTTTGCTATAATAACGTTTTGATAAATCGATACTCTCCGTTCGCATGAATTAGGAGCAATGCTAACTAAGGCATCGACGTCCAACGATATATTATGGATAAAACTATATTTCTATCTTTAATAATCCTCAGCATCTAATAACTACCGGACGTTGTAAATAAATAGCTTGGAAAATGTGTTAGAAGACCAATATCATAAATATTAACTATTAGTTTCTTTATTTTGGTAATTCTGGCCATTTTACCGTAGTAGAAATATATGTAAATAAAAAATGGCATTGGTAAAAGGGAAGCTATTTACTAGGAAAATACTCTGACAATTAACCATATTCACGTGCACAAACAACCATGCCCAGGTACGTGTATGTGCTCATCCTCAACAATCATCTTGGTCGTCAAGGGAACGGTGTTGTTTATAACCATAAGCGTTTAAAAAATTCCACCCTTTGATCTATACCGGAAGTATGAATCAAAAACGATATCTCAAGAGCAAAATGGTAATCAATAGTAATAAGTATACTCTCATTTGGTTCTGGACCAAATTTTATAGGACCGACATTCATTGTTTGATTTCAAAAAGGTCTACAGAAGATGTAAATGAGATTTACATGGTTATTTCGTGACTATTTAATGGATACAATTTTGTTAATCGTGTATCGTTTTATCGTTCTGGAAATGAACCCACAACTTATACGTGCATGACACCTTCACAGCTATTCATCCCGTGATGCAAACTCCAACTAAGGAAAGTTTGGTAGGAATTGATTAAATGGTATGTTCCCTAAGATAAAAAAAATAATTTTTATGCATTTTCTTAAAGTTGTCTTAAATAATCTTGCGTATGCTTTCTCAAAATGTTGTACTGATTATCACAAAATTGAAGCAGTTATGATATTTTTAGTGGAGCGTCTCAAGCGAGCTTCGAGTAGCCAAGAAAGTACGCCCCCCCAAGGAGAGCCATAAACTGGCAAATCCAGTGGGATTTCAAGGACTTCTTTCGACCCTTCTTTTCGAAGAATTGAGCAACAAAGAGTTTCCTCTCAATAAGGGAAACGACGCACGTGGGCTAGAATGGAAAATAGCTGGTTAAAAATAAGCCCACTTTGGGAATCACTGATTCGGTCGAATATGGTTGTGACATTTCCCCGCTAAAATTCACAGCATAGATCTTATTACTTACTCCAACATGCCCGTTTAATAATTGCTGGTAAAATTATCTTCAAAGTTTTCTTTTGGATTGCTAAGCCGAGTAATCTAATATTTCTTTTTTCTGAAGACATCCAAGGAATGTTTCTTTTTAAAATTCCGTCAGCGCGTTTAGTACATTCTTGTAATTCGTCAACCTAAATCAGAGTATACACGACTAATGGCGAATATATTATCGTATCGAAATTTTCTCTCTCAATTTTAGTTTCGGAAATACTCCTCCACTTTTTTTTTCTCTCTACTGAAAGAGGGGAGAGTTTTGAATGCTTTTGTAGAAAACGCCGAGCTCATGGCTATAACTTCTTTCAAATATCAGGTTAATAGGTAGACAAGCAATTGTTCTTCGAAACTAGACGACTGATTTATTTCCGCGTAGAAATTGATATTATCCTGGCAAGAGACTATAACGCATGGGAGGATCGAGGCAGGCCATCGTGGAAAGAGTTACAACATTTTTGTTTTTAAATCAATTCCTTTACTCATTTAAGCAACCGTAGGTCCACTTAGGATTCTTGATATTACTATGTGTTCTAAAAACCTAGTTCAACAACTTTACTTCCGCTAATATTGTATAAAGTCTTTAGAGTGAAATTGTATCCCATAAAATTCGTTATTGAAAAATACTCCTTGTCGCAGCGGATATTTTACGATTGTACATTAAAAATCCGTTCTCAGATTGAAAATCAAATGAACTATTTACAATGAGAAGTAAATTTAAGTAATTTTGGTGCTAACAAGTGAGGGATTATTACTAGAACCTTCGATGTTCCTGCTACCATGTTCTGGCGAATGAAATATTTCCATTTGTCATTTGATACAGGATTGCATCACTTGAATGGACATATTCTGTTAATTGCCTTCTGGCTCGAGGATAAATGCAAGCGCTTACTACCGCACTCCTCATACTGCATAGTAAACCTCTCTCTATACTCTCTGCTGGCTCTAACAAGGGAACATTACGCGTTGTGTGAAAGGGATCTTCATAATACTTTTAGGGAAGGCTCTCGTGCAAATAATAATAACAATTGTTAAACCTAAGCGACTAACTTTCGCTAATTTTTAAGAAATAAGCGTTTAAAAATCAGCGTCGGATTTCACCGTTCACCGTTAGAGACTTGTAACTATGCGTACGGCTGATATCGGCAAGGTAGTCGTGGTGTAGTGGTATAGAGCCCGGCAGTGGAATCGTCGATCATGGGTTCGATTCCGTGATGGATAAAAATTTTTCAACTTTCTTTTTTGTTCGTATAAGTCTTTCTCTTTCGTTTGTAATTTATTAATTTTCATGCCACATTCAAGAACAACTTTTTTAAACTATTTTCGCTACCTTCGATAATTATCGGATGAAGCTCATCTACTAACCTGAATGAAATTATTCACCGAATGACGTTCCCCGCTGAAAATCACTGTAAGTAACTTATTTCATAGAGGATGAGACAACAACCCGGCCTTCGGGCTGAATACGTAATAGACAGACGTATTCCTTACGGCGGATAGAAAGAAGACTCCACGCCAACACGAACACTTTTGAACAATCTCGACGAAACCAATAACATCGTTTTGATGGATTCATCCCTCCAACATAATGTATAACCACGATCTGTAGACGAAGAACACTACGCATCCGTTATTCAGTAATTTGCGTTTCTGCTGCATTGAACATTCATTGTGATGCTAATATTTAGCAGCATTTACGATAACCTACGAACGATAGAAGAGGATAACATCATTTATGTGCGTACCTTCTCCCTTTTGGAAAAAAAAGATTTCACGAGATTATAGTAAGATTAGATGGAATATATTGGTCTCTTTTTATAGATAGTATAAGGTGCGCTAACATGAAAATTACTTAGGTAATTTGGAGTTTCATAAATTAATGTAAGTGAATGTTAGTAGCAAAGGAACAGAAGGCGTTCTTCTTAGTAAAGAGCGTGATTGTAAATAATGCAATGCAAAATAAACAATGTAAATAAATAATACAATGCAAAAGAGAGTCATGAGAAGGACAGAATTCTGAAAAAGGCTTTCCTAATTTCTATGTGAGCTGAATTTTGGAATTCTTAACGTCACCCCTCCTCCTAAAACGGGCTTCCTATATCTTTTTCCAAATAAGTACAACACTATCAGTGACATAAAGTCAGTTAAATATTTTAATTCCGTACTTTTACCTTAGAAAAATGAAAAATATCTCGTTGATCAAGGTAATAAATCATGGCATAGATCATTAATCAAGAATGGATGATAAACCTTCAGTAAATGTGGCGTCAAAATAACGTTGACATCACAAAAAATAGCTACAATGAATCATTAACAAGAAACATGAAAGGAGATGAACCGATTGGTTATATAAATTAAATGATAAAATAAAGGGAGAAGGAATGGTCTCTTCTTCCATCCAAACAATCGTCGTAGAATAAACAACAATGAAATTAAAGTGCTAATATGAGAAAAATGGGAAGAATATCGGATGTAAAACAACGTGAGAGAATTTTAAGGAGGTAATTAAAGAGATATTACAGTTAATTAACTATCAGTATTTTTGATATTGTTTAAAGTTTAATAGTAAGATCTATTATTCTTTTTAACGATCAAAATGTTAGATTAATTATAATGATCTTCCACCAAGTGAAGAAAAACTATTAACGCTATATAGGAGATAATTCTTTTGCTGGAAATCACCCACAAGAAAGGGGGTTTGAATGCCTTGGCAATCCGACAGATTGTTATAACTATGAGATGAGATGAAAGATGACATTCAACAAAACATCAACTGAAATATGAGATGAAACACGGTGCTTAGGAGCTGAGTCTTATCCAAAAGAGCGTATTGTCTAAAGTCTCATAGCTTTCATTGCATAGCGAGCTGACAGCGAACCAATTAAAACACAAAGAATAAGAAAAGCCTACAATTTCTCAAAAACAATTCAAGTAAAATGCATCTGGAAAAAAGAGGATGTTTGAGATGTTTTATCTCGGAAGCGGCTCCTTCGTCGGTTAGCATATGATGACTATGACGTTGCTCGTCTTTTCGATCGATCAAAATTCATGAAATCTTATCGGAATGATCGGAATGGAATGAAACGGAACTTCTTTGCGTTTAAATAAACGTCTAGTCATAGCATTCGTTGTCAAAACTAGAATATGAAAACCGTTCTGCAACCGTAAAAATACTGGCCCACTTTTGAGGAAATTTACTTTTCGTATGATCCGTTCGAAGGGGCTCTAACAGGATAGTGACCGTTGGGGCCTCATAAAATGCGAACATCTGTGTTGTTCTCAGCTCAAGGATCCTCCTTCCACGTTCAAAGCTCTGCCTACGCATGACTATCGCACTTTCTAAACTTTTTGTTCCATTAGCATTATATAGAGAAGCTAAATCTCTATGTAGATTTAAACCACATTAATGTAGTTAATTATTAAATAATTTAACTGAATGTTCAAGGTAAGCCTTTCCTGAAGCATCAATGAGTGCACGCAGCGATATTCAGAGTATATTTACCGCGGGAGAAAATATAGCACAAGCTAAAAATGCAAACAAATAATGAAATCCTCTCATATAAATTGAGTAGAAAATTAAGGCCTTTGAAAGACAGCAGTTTTGAGTCGTAATATTTTTGAAGCATTATATTTTGTTAAAAAAAACGTGGTTTTTCCAACCAGAAACGTACGGCTATCTGCATAAAGGTTAACAAATATAAATGACGTATACTCTAAGTTGGACTAAGCTGGCAAATTAATTGACTCAAAATTAAGAAAAAAACTTGTTTAATTAAAAATTTAAATCCTCCATCAGATTGAAATGTTCGCTAATCGTAGATGTATCACCTCCTATCGCAATCAAATGAGAAATTATCTTATTTAATTATTCTTAAGTATAATTATAATGACCCAATTATGATACAGAATTAGATGACGATGCAGTTTCTCGAAGAAAACAATCCTATTCGAAAAAATACACACGCAATTCCGCCTGAAGACATACGCTATTGTTACACGAAGATTTCGGTTGAAGAGGTTGGCCATTCAACTGCATCTTTGCATGTGTTAAGCGCAAGTCCTACTTCCCCTGAATATATTATGGAAATCCCTGCAAACATTGCGTGATAAGCAGGCGACACATAAATTACACGGCTATCAAACTCTACAACTGAACGCGCACATATCATCATTCATTTCGCGGATTTTCAGACCTATACGGATACAAATGAAACGCTTGTTTTGATGCAAAAGAAAATTTCCTATCTTTCGACGTGAATTCGTCTCTGCGTTGCAGTTCATGGTGCGAAGGAGACACATCTGACGCAACGATATTGGCCTTGTATTTGTTCCTGTATTTCCCTCGGCGAAGTTTCCTGTATTTCCCTCCCTGTATTTCCCACTAGTAAATTTCTGAAAAATGAAAATTACCGTAGAGTAGATAGAAATTCGCTATATGTAAACAACACTTTATCTGAATCAGTTCCGAGATACATTTTAACTTTTTGAAACACCCGCCAGAGTTTGAGAACCAAACTAAACTCATTTTATGGTACAAAAGTTCGTTTCGATGTTTTAAAGTAGTCATGTGGGTCATATGTGTGAGTGGGCAAATAGCCTCGTTATCAGAAAGTCAAAATGCAGTCATGCAGCAGAACGCAGGTTAAAAGTTAAAGATTCTGTGCTTTAGGATAACATAATTATGAAAGTCATAATATAGTTGCCATTATGAAAAGTCCGTAACACGTCATTTTTATCCTCTAATAAACTTAATTCCCTAGTTATCATTAGGTATTATAAGAACGAAAATTAATTAAACCTTGTTCTCCGACATCGCTCTTCATAATAAATTGTAATATTTTGTACTAAGTTTATCAAAACTAAGAAGCATATTTATCTTAAAAGTAAAATTCGAAGTGAATAAAGTGCGATCAGAATAAGAAATTAGATGAATCCACGCAACCATGATTTTCCTTGAGTCACGCACGATCGACTGCCGATGTAGGCGAGATACTTTTCTTAATCGGCCGTTGAGAACATTTCCTCGCACTATCCGCACGTTAATTATGACTAATCTTTGTTAAACTGCTACGTAGTTTTTAAATTCTTATTCCATGGTTACTGCCGGCAGTTGTGGGGCCTACTTTTTTCTGTGAGTGAACACTACCAGTTCGTAAATTAAATTCTTTATGGTGCGTTACTCGCCGCGAGGCGTTCATACGTTATCACACAGCTTTGATTTAAGTATTTTCCGGTAGAAAAGCAGTACGTACCATAACTATGTTTTGCTTATGGCTGGCCGTGTATTTTGTACAGATATTGACTGTTTATAGTTTATAATTTTCATTATAAGTAACGTTTCCATCTCACTGAAAGCAAGTTACGCACGGTGGGAATTCAAACGCCGCCTTTAAATTGACCCTTATCACTTGGCACTCGAGAAGCTTATGTATGGCATGCCGGTGTGACGTCTTGCTCCGTCTAGCTGTCGTTGCTCGAGCTCCACCGACAGCCGCAGAGCTGACAACTAATTTTCGCAGGCGAAAAAAACTATTTTAGAAATTATTAAGACGATTTTGGAATTGGAATAGCTATGGGTCACTCCATAAGTAACTGGAGGGTGAAAGGATATGACTATGGCTGTGTGCCTTTACGTATGTGGATACACAATTCAAAATTTTTGTTACTAGAATATTGACGAATTTTTATTACATCGTACTTCTAATAATTTTTTTGCTAACGATTTATCTCTATTTTAGACGGAAAGCTTATCTTGCTATTTATTATATAATCTTGCATATTGTGAAATTATCGTTCATAACCATTTATATTATAAATAGAATTTTATCAGCGAAATTTATTTATCAATAAAATTTAAACATTATGATCTTCGCACCTTTAAATCTATTCGGAGGAAATTGCAAAAATAGGCTATAATAGCGGTATTTCCCATTCTAGGAATCACTGCTTGAAAATGAAATGTGGTCTGGAATATTTTTATACTTTTACATAAATGTGTACATAGTGTAATACTTCATTTATTATATTAAATGTTTCCCTAAAATCCCTCATGGAATATTCTCCGACAACATGGCTACGAAAGCTTTCACATGTCAAAATCGGATAGCAAAACTTTCCTAACAGTTCGAGTTCGCGTAAGTCTATTTAGCCAATCGAAATAAGTAAAAGACTAGCAGTTGCTAGGTTAGTTCCCTTACGTTTGATGGGGCAGCATCGAAAGGTATTCGAGGCCTTCGTCGAAGATTCCGAAAAAGTAGATAATGTCAGAGACCGCAAAGTCGGGACCTCACCCTCAGCAGTGAGATCAACTGATAAAGACTTAACTATGTTAAATGACGCGCAAGCGATAGGTAAGCGGCTTTCGACATCCCAAAAGAAAACGTATCCCACTGCCCTCATTTTCTCGATTTTTTTCAGTTTTTCGCCCGTTTTGCACCTCTAAACTCAACCAAAAAATTTAAATTTCTGCACGCCTGTGCGTGCAGGCCGTCCGCCTCCAGCGCACTAAAAATCGTTGCGTGAGATTGAATTTAGACTCAGATTTTGCTAAAAGTGTTACATCCCTTTTTTGAGGACAGACGGACGGACACGATTCTGTCTTAATATATATAGGATTTTGTACTTACGTCGCTTAGGCTCACGGCTATGGCTCACAGAAATCCGGAGAAGTCCCTCTGAGTCAATCTTCACTCTTCAACCTCCAGCTCAGCTCTGGCTGCGCTCTCACTAATCCCTGAGAGGAAATGTAAACAAGGAGAAGGATTGGAGCCAAGATGAATAGAGAGAGGAGGCAGCTAGCAGACAGGCTTTCGCGTGACGTCACTCTATTCCCGGCGACGCACGGGCTGCGCTTCATCCCATTTCTTTACGAAACGTCTTTATTCAATTTCTTACCCGCGAAACTCACGAGCGTAACGCGTTAGCAAATTCCGTACATAGCTCCCCAAGAACAGATGCGTTCGACTTTTCGAAGCAGCAAACGAGTTACATTGAATTTTGCCTGGGTAATCAAAGCCTCTCCATCAGTGTACTTCTACAAAAGTGCGAAAACATGTTCTTCGTCTTTGGGAACTCATTTCCTGTTGAGAACAAAAAACGCAATTGGCAATAATTTCCTTTTTTCGCTGCAGAATTCAGAGCGGTCCTCGGACGCTGGCCACCTCCCTTCGGCTAGGATAAACAATTTGGAGAGCTCTGCGTGGCGAGCTGAACTTTATGACGCATGTCTCCTCAACTTCTTAAGGCCTTGGAAAATAACGAGAGAAGGCGTCCTATTTCGTGCCATGGACGAGTGTGTGGCGAGAGAGAGGGAAGGGGAGTTTTAAGATCAAGGACGAAAGGGTCAGTTAAAAGTCTCCTGGCTGAAAAGAAGTAACACTAGAAAGGATAAGGTTATTATTCAAAGCTGGGTATAAGAACATTTTTTCTTTGAAAATCTAAAAGAAACCTTTTGTAGAATTCTAGGTGAAGATTATTGTTTCACGTACTACATAATTACGTATTTTTCTTCTTCCTATCAAACTATATGTTAATCACAAGTTAACAATTTAAAACTATCACCCAATGGACTTCTTTATTCCAAACACTAAATTTATGTAGTTGTCTCTTCCTTTTCATATTTTTATACTCTTACTTGTAAAACACTTGTAAACATATATATTTGTAATATGTAGAATATGCAACATATTAACATTTACTTTATTATCACGAATGATTTTATGTACCTAGATATTTTTTCCTTTTGTCTTATTATTTGTAAACATGTAGGAATTTCCTTAAGAAATAGTTTTATGATATTTAGTTTATGTAAATTTTAATTATTAGCAGCCGAACAAGATTTAGTTATGTAATCGTTTGGCTAACTCAAGCATTATATATACTGTAATATGTTAATTTTGTATTTGTTTTTGTGAATGGTATTTTTGTATATGATATAATTGAAAATAAATAATAAAATAAAAATGAATTAAGATTGATCAAGACAAGAATTCATCAAGAAGTTATTACTTGCACTTATTAATCTCATATTGCTTGTTGTGAATAACCAATGAATGAATAAGTAACCATTTTTTTTATTCAGACATACCGTTTAAGTAGGACGATTTCCACCGCCGAATGCTACATTAAAATTCTACTGTGCTTCTAGCGGCAATTACGCAGTTTATTTTTTCATGTTTTCGAAATAATTATTATGGCAAATAAATATGTCAACACAAAAAAAATAAAATGCAGCTTATTTCCATCATACAATTCTGAGAAAAAAATCCAAGGTTTTTCGGGCTTCTTGGTGGATGTAACTTAGCTTGCAGGCAAGCCCATGAGAGGGCCTTCCTGTATCTTCGAAGAATTAATCGCAAAATTTTTGGATTGTTACTGAAAACTACTGTTCAACAAGAGATGAATCGCGAGAACGCAATATATAGCATGCACATAATTTGGAATTATCGGCGAATAGAATTCTCTGACTTTGTGCGGATCTAGAGGAGACAAATTGCACCGCCTCAGTTGCGAAGTATTTGTAATAAATGTAACCACTATCACATGCAACCTAAAGGCGTATGTGACTTAAGGAATGCTCCTAAAAGTAGCTTAGGATCTCTGTTTGCTTGCACTAATAATCACTATTTCATACTCTAACTGACTCTGCATCCACATAACTTGAAAGAAAGGCTCCAACGAATTAATTCTATCTCAGAATACTAGAGACGATATTTATTTAATTAATAAGCCCAGGGAGTTTAGACATTCAGAAATCTTCACACTATTCAGAGATGCCTTAAGCGAAAAACAAATAATTCCGCCGAACTTTGAGATTCTTTTAACTGGCTGAGACGATTCAGAGGGGAGAGGGAGGTAATGCTTGAAATCTTCAAATCCGAGTTCTCTTTCACAAGGATCAGCTGAGGAGGATAGCCCAAATATCCTCTTGATTTAAACGAAAACCTGTGAATGAAATCAGAATATCTGTGGAAGCCATATTTTATTATGGCAGCAATCATTGCTTGCGGAAAGAATGAGATAATTCAATGGGGAAAGGATTCCTTGGGGAAAGAATGAGAGAAGACGAAGGGTTAGGTTGTTTGCGTTCGCTTTTCTCACCAAGCCAGAATGCTATGAAAAATCATATGAATGAATGAGTGAAGAGACCCAATGAATAAAAATTACCCCTAATTACAACTAATGAAGAGTGACAATTGTGAAATTAATTATTCAACATCATCCATACTTTAGTACTTACATTATTTAGTGGGAATTTGATTTAATATAGGAAACTTAAGTAAATTATTAACAGGTTCAAATTACAAGACGGACAAATAAATAAGCCAGCTCTGTTATTTCCTTGTATTGTTTAACTTTAGATATTCTTGACGACGCTCACCATTGAGCAATATTTGCTGTTTCGTTAAAATAATACTGAACTTTAATAAAATGTAGAAATGAAATTATGGTTTTTTCCGATGAGGTTTGTAAATTTATTAGTTAACGAGCGAGGGACCCACCACCAGTTTTGAGTATTTCCTGCCGTTGTTGTGCCATAATCTTCTTATTTTTCTTGCGACAGTCATATCTTGCACGAAGCTTGCTCTATTCTCTGGCGATACCCATTCGTGCATTGAATTTCTCCCCAATGCATTTCCAAACGTTTTCCTGCGAATTAAGCAACGAATATCTACGTATAACTACACATTATTATTATAATATGCTAACTTTTAATTTGAAAGCATACCTTCTGCTTCCAGGTGACTGCATCACTCTTCTTATTTTCTAAAATTGCCTTCTTCTCTTCCACCAACTAAAGCAAGAGCATTTGTACCTCCACAGTGAAGTTCAGATTCCTTTTAGCTTCCATTTCTGTCCGCTAACACTTTGTTATTTTTTACGCAGCAATATTAGCGATGCGTTTTTGTTCTAAAATGACGCACAGAGAATGTATGAGAAACATTGTCAGGCAAAGCATCCTCTCGAAATCGTTATTCCACGACTAAAATAAGATATTTTATTTAATTTACCTTCTTTTGATGGTATTCCCGACTTTTAACAACGATTCTTTCAAATTTAATTTTGCAAAAGAAATGAGCCCTGCAACCGATAAAAGTGAAGTTTGCCTGTATTCCTTATGGAATCGTATTATGGACTCCTGGGTTCGAACCCGGGCTTTCTTAGTAAAGGGAGTAGTTTTCCAAGGAGTTTCTAACTCGTAGAAACACAATGCAGTTTGTTTCGAATCTCTAAGTCAAATCGTTTCTGAAATAAAAGGGGGACGGACGGACGGACTCTTCGGAAATTATATATGGATGATATAAGGATGATTTCGGAGTAATTGAAAAATTAGCTTTATATTTTGTCGCAAATAGGAAATTAGTTGATCCGAATAGCAGGGAAAGAATGAAAATAACCTCAGCAATGCACATGGAAGCAAATATGTTCGAACTTACCGAATGAATGGTTCGTCCGAATATTAAGCAACGATTTCTTATTTCGCCCACGAAATTAAATATTCCCAGTTTATCCGGACAGTGGCACAGCGAGGGAGGGGGGGGGGTTTGGGGTTCAATCCTCCCCCCAAGAGTCAAATCCTATGACTCGCTCTGAGCTTTTTTTTCTGCTGAAGAGTACAAAACAGTACAAAAAGTGGAATTCACTACAGATGAGAGGATCTGAATATCGTTGGAAACTTTTCGAAAAGTTTATTCGTTCAGAATTTATAGACGAAGTAAGTGAAACGTTAGTACCAGTAAGGAGCGAACGCGATCTCCGAGAGGCATCGATGAAGCGTTATAGGGAAGTTATCGCAAAGAAGGATAATTACTTTTGGTCGTTTTTTCCCCAGGCTATTAGAGATGCTAATAGGGATGAATGAATAATGGTGGTGTATTACACCCCCTGCCATACGCCTCTGGCGGCTCGCGGGGTATATATCTAAATCTAAAAAATCTAAAACCCTAGTCACGCAAGTCTTAGAGATACACTGCTTGATAAATTCAGCGAAAGCTCTTTTCCTATCGCATCTCGAATAGGTTCTACTGCTAAACGTGACTCCTAGGTATTTGTTGTCGTGCACTACCTCTAATGCAGGGGTACTCAACCTGGTGCCCGCGGGCACCCAGGTGTCCGAAGCGACCTCGTACAGTGCCCGCCAAGCTTAGATAAAAAGTTATTTTTTATTTGCTACAACATTATTTCTTGGGATTGCACTATAGGGGATAGAGTGGAGGTTCGGCGGGGAAAGGGTCAGAAACTTGGTTGTCTTGGTCTTTCGTAAACATTTTACCCCTCTCATCGCCTATGTCCAGATTAACAAGACACAAGTATCTATGTCATATTTAGTTCATTATGCGAATGCGAAAATTCAGCTCGGCTCAGCCTATCAATGTATCAAACTCCTTGTAATCAAGGACTGCTGCTTTTTGGAACGCAGCGGTCACATGCAGCGAAAACCTTCATACCAGATGTATTCCCCGTTATCAAATCTTCTTCGGAGATAAAGACTTTTTCACATGAGAGGTTCTCACTTATGAGATGTGGTTAATATTGGAAAACTGAAGGTCTCAGACATATTTATCGAATTTTTCAGAAATCCAAAATGCCCCGTACTAGGGGCGAAGTACTTTCATTTGTCATTACCATCGGTGTTTTTTCGTCACTTCACTTGTATCCATAGTTGCTTCGGTTCTCATCTCTGGAGGTTCTATATCCTTGACGTACCCACGAACGGGTTTGGAATAGATCACCGATTATAATAAGCACCTGTAAATAATTATTTACCGGTTCTCAGGAGCCGCATCAAAATCTCCGGACGCTTGATCGACATTTTCACTTCGACGATATTCGAAGAATGACCGTGACGTAAAGGGCTCCGAAGAATTCGAAATATATAACGTGACCAAATTTCATCCGCATTGTCATCCGCAAATACCCTCATACTCCTACTAATCTCGTCGCTCAAACCGTATATAATAAGAACGTCATGGAACGCCATTTAATAGAAACGAGCATCGAATGTATGTAAAGTTTTACTAATAAGGCAGTTTCGGTTTTTCTTTCGGTCAATGCATCTAATTTCACCATTTCACCATTCAAACAAGAGGACATGCAGGATTGAACGTGGCTTCACTGGGATAGTTTTTTAAAACAATTACGAGTTTTTTTTATGAATGGGTGGGGGAGAGGCCTGTTTCGTCTAGACTGTCGACTTCCAAAGAGAGCGACGAGAGATGACTCATGCTCTGGGGTTGAGTAGTAAAAATACAAATCGGCACGAACAGCATTCGGGATAATGAGTTAGCTAAGGTTCTCACTTCACTCTTGTAAGTAATGTGGGTTACTCAATTCTCGGTTTATCGAAATTGAGAAACGTTCATACCCCATACAGAAAAAAAAACTCGGAGAATATGGCGGGCGTAAAAGGTGTATTTAGACGAAACCGCGCGTCTTAGCATGATCTTCCTTCCCAAATAACTACGCATGAGAATAAAGTAATTATCGGATGATGAAACCTTAAAGTTCGGATCCAAAACTATATCACAGCAGAATTACAGAAATGTGGTATTCAGCCCAACTCCCAGAATGTATTGTCCAAAGTTTGGACTCCAAACTACACCGGAGGAATGAAAAAACGAAATGGAACGAAAGGGGAAAACTCGTATAGTAATGCAGAAATTGGTAGTAAAAGGGTTTAACGCAACATTCATAGGCACATCGCACATAATCTCTTTCACATAAATCACAGGAGTAGCACATCGAGAAATCCCCAACAAAATTTTCGAGACTATCCCAGAAGTAAGTAAACATTATTTTCTCGCTATTTAGGTTAGATACTTGAAAATCACAATAAGTATTACTTATATAATCTTCGAAAAAAATCACTTTCATCAGGGTCAGAAATACTATCAATATATCCAACAAAATTATTATTACTTAAGTTATCCCAGAAGTTTTGCTCAGATACAGCTAAATATTAACAAAACGATGAGAGTTAAATTGTTACGTGCGACTATTCTTTCTAATTTAATTTTGCATAAGAAATAAACCCTGCATGCGATAAAAATAAGTTTTACGTGTATTCTTTATGGAAAACTATCTGAGCAATCAGGGTTCGAACCCTGTTCAGTTATCGAATAAAAAGGTGACAGTGATTCCATATACATCCAAGTATAGTATTTGTGAATATTATTTTTGGTTTATAGCATTTAATATTGATTATCATAATAAGGGAACGAAAAGTTTAGATAAATATAATTCTTGATTAAAAATATTCTCTTTTTTTCTCTAAATTGTGACTTCAGAGTGTAAACTAAACTGCATTCCTTAAATCATTATTGAAATCTATTTCAATCAATGTGATAGGTGTGGAAATATGTTCGTACTTCGCAAGACGCCTCTCACATCACTAGGGATTTAACGATACGTACTAAAGATAAATTTCAAGGTGGGGATAAATGAGTTCGAGAAATGTCCTCATGAATTGCGCGAAAGCAAAATAATTAACGCCTGTAAAAAATCAAATGTGGTATTTGGATGTGATATCGGTGTGTGGCAGGGAGTGTAAACACCAGTTGAATCTAAACTACTTCCTTATTCGATTATTGTCACGTATCATTCGCGGAAAGAATGAATTCTTAAAGCGATTCGTCCGAGCATCTATTTCTCTTAACTTACGGTCATTATCGGATCGACTGACGTAGCAGGGGGGTTGCATGATACCGATTGTATCTTCCGAAAATGTAGTTTCCCTGAATTTGTTAAGCAATCGCAGCCTAGCTTCCAATCTCCTTTCTTTCAAGGATTCCCAACCTACGTCTGAGAGCATTTTTGTTACGCTTGCTATTTTATCGTAGCATTTCTTAACAAAACGAACCGTTTTACGCTGCACTTTCTCGAGTACACGTTTCATCCGCCGGATCCCATATACTTGCCGCATATTCCAGAAGGGGTCTGACCAAGGTAATATAACATCGCTCTCTCACTTTTTCATCGCATTTACCGACAATACGCTTTACAAAGCCAAGCCTTTTACTTGCTTTGCCGCAGATTTTTCGAATATGCGTGCTCCAATTTAAATTATTAGTAATGTTGATCCAGAGATATTTAACTGAATCTACTACTTTGATATTAAGGCCATTAATTTTGTACGGGTGATTTGGACGCAGTTTTTTCTTATCGAAGAAATTAACTACGGAGTTAATATCTAATTCCCATTTTTCGCACCACCTTTGGATCAGGACTAAATCGTTTGAGAGAGATGTTCGGTCTTCCTCGTTTGTTATCTCCCTATATATAACCGAGAAATAATCTTTTTATTCGGGCTGTAGATGACATTTGAAGTAAATAACTCAACATACATATATGTATTCTGATTTCACGTTTATTCTGAAAATAACACTGTTGCATATTAATAAAATTATGAAATTAAAACAAAAATTCAGAGGGGAAGAACCTGTTACTGATAGATCGTCACATTGAGAAATCAAAGGGGTACGTAAGAGCAAGGGGGAAAGCCATCCATTAGCAGCATTCCATGCTTGCGCGGTGATCAGACGGGTGCTGAACGGTCCGGTAGATGACCATACGCGAATAATAGCGTAGAATTCCATTCTCTAAAAGCCAAATGCGTATTATACATGGTGATAAGAAAATTCTCAAATTGCGCTCGTAATAACGTGGGTGCGTATTATAATTGGAAAATTAAGGTAGTTTTTTCCCCAAATTATATTCAGATCTATCAAATTTTTATGTTCCGCATACGTGGTAATGTCATATCATTTAATTTTCAGAACCAACTACGGCCTCTAAGATAATGATAAAATACGCATCTTCCGACGAAGACTTCTTTCCGATTTTTATGTAGTTTTGTTTGAATTTTTTTAATTCGTAAAAATAATTAAAAATGTTAACTCGAAACATATAATCCAATCTTTCATTAAATATAAATCGAAATTTCTAGTCCAAGACTCAAAAATTAATGTTTTGCTCTCGGCGAGCGCTTTTTCGTTCTGGCTCAGCATCATTCTAAGAAACCTGTCAATTAGAGGCTTACAGTCGAATTAGCTGTTGATCAAATTAGTTTTAGTATCACGGTGAATACTTGCGTTTACCACAAAAAGGTTAAAAATTTTTCATCAAACACATTTTCCCCACACAGTGCCCCAGATTATGTTCAATCTGTTATTGAATTCTGGAAGTCGCATAGCGCGTAATTATCGCGGGATAACTTCTCACGATAGGAATAAAAATAGATATTTAATCTGGTCCATCAAACAGATCAATAAAAAATGACTGCTAACTCGAATGGAGAATTAAGCCTGTTTTACGAAAATAGCACTCAAAGGCGAATGAAACTATTAAGATTTTTTAGAGTATAGAAGAAATTAACATCATTATTACAGTATATTTACGCAATAGAGCAATAAATATGTTATATTATTAATTACTTTTTTCAATGGTTGGATTAATAAGAAGATATTCGACGCTTTAACATCTTATCATCGCTGTGTACATGGGATACATTCTACATTAGAACGCCGTCCGTAGAGGAATTGTTTAGAACGTTTATCGCTTTAATCTTCTTAGTTGAGCAATTGAAGTTTGTCACAAGCGACATTCTGAATCGATAAAATTTAATCAGAGCGCAACGTATCCGAAGATCTCAATTACTTAATCTAGATAGACCCTTAAAAATGTGAGCTTCATGCAGTCTAAGAGCCTTGAAATCTCAGATATGCTGATTTTTGTACAACATTACATTTCAGTAGTCAGTTGTATGTTCATTATCTAAAATATAAAACATTAGTTTTTTACTAACAATTCATTTTATAGTCTAATTATCTGAATTACTCTAGTAATGGCCGTGAATGTAATTATTTAATTTTCTCCTCAATATCGTGAGGATGTTATTCATGCGATCTGATGATCATAATTATCAGAATGTAAGCAAACTTCTAATTCTAATAAAAATCGTATTGTACAGGTTTGAAAGTAATAATCAGTTGCCTACGATTTAAAAAGGATTACACACCACCACAAACATTAATATTTAATTTGTTGCATAAATTACAATCTTCTATTATCATTTACGAAATGATCGATGGTTATTGAATGTTTCAATTATGCATTAACATTATGCGACCCTAGATGAAACATATTTTTGAAATTGCATAAGAATTGTTGCAAATTATTAATATTGCAACAGATTTTTCGTTAATAAGGTACAAACGAGATCATTTACTTTTCATGAATGATTTTAAGCATTAGATTAATCTAGGTTTTCATGTTTAGCCTGCAAGTGGCAATTCAGCTTACAGATGAGGATATATACAGGCACTATAAATCTACTACCTTAATTGATTTCAACTTTTGTGTATCGCTTATGATGAACGGGATATTTTTTTGAGTTTCGGAAGGATTTTGATCAAGTACCTCGTCATAAATAATTGTGCAAATTAGAAGTTGTGGTGATGGATATAGAGGTAATGAATTGGGTAAAGGACTTTTAAAAAATAACGATCAGTACTTAACGTTAATAGGCATCTATCTTGTTAAGGTTAGCAATCAAATTGATAGTAAAGTTGAGATATTCGCGGACGACACGGTCATTTACAGGGATTTAGAGAGTTTGGAGATACCCCTGTTAGCTCAGCGTTATTAAATGTTGCGATGATTGGAGAGCTAACTGTAACTGTAGCTAACTGTAGAGCTAACTGTAAACAAGGGTTCAGTAGTAAATTTATTCGAAAGAAAATCTACAACAAATGATTACTCTTACTACCTTCGAGGGTTTACTTATCAACAGTTTTACCGGTGAAGTATCTTAGAGTTACTCTCTCGAATAATTTATCATGGAGTAACAACATCAGTAATATATGCCAGAATGACGATCGGAAACTCGGCTTCCTTATGAGAATAGACGGTGGCAGCAAAGACAAATTTCGCAATAGACGTTAGCTTGCGCTAGTTAGATATCACCTCGAGAATGCATGTTGTGTATGGGATCCTGCCAACAAAAGCTGTATTAGTAAAAGCAAAACGAAAGGCGATAGGTTTTGTAAACAAACTGCTACGATAAATCTGATGTTCCAGGACGAAGGATGGGAATTCTTAGAAGACAGATGTTTAATACAAAGGACACATTGATTAAATAAATTCAGAGAAAATGTCAATTTAAAAATCAAAGGGACAAATGAATCGGTGAAATATTTCCGAGATGGAAACGTATCTAAGATCACAAAATTATGCAAAACTAAAATGTGGTAAAACTATTACCAGTAGGAAGATTATTTGAAGTATAGTGTGGAGTCTTTTCCCTCAAATAAGTAATGTTTTCTCAATTGTTTTCATATTCACCTACTAATAATACTCGATGAATTTTGTTCTAGAAATGCGCCTGTAGTGTAGCTCTATTCAGAAAAATGTTGCTCTTGAAACTAAAAAGTACGGTAATAGATTATTGGAATTCAAAAAGAATAAATGTCCTAGTAACGACCTATAAATTTCGGAAAAGTTCTATAATTATTAAATCTTTATCAATTGACTGAGGGAAGAATTCTTTCTTTCGAATTGCCGCAGCCATGATTTCTAGCAAAAGTTTAAAACTCCTATTCATTTTCATAATCTCACACCTTCGTGCCACTGATGAAGTTGATAATGTGCGATAATAATTCGAAACGTTTCGTTTATAAGAAGCGTTACCCTAAAACAAGATACTCTTAACAGGTTACTTATATTGGTTGGTATATACGAATATATAAGTGAACCTATTCGTTAAGGAAAGTATTACAGGCGTAAGTAAATGAGCCTTATTTTTAACACTACATTTCAGAGATGTAGGGTTGTTTTTATCTTAAATTATGAGAGAGGTTACTTTCTTAGAGTAAGTTTGATTGTTTTAGTTTTATAGATTTAGATATATACCCAGAGGCGTATGGCAGGGGGTAAAAGTTTGTTGAAATGGAATGTGTGTCATTTTTCCTTCTCAGTGCAATTGTGATATATTGAATGTATCGATTTCTCTCTTTGGATGCTAGACACCTATTACCATAATTCCTAGATTTTTTGCTTCGATTTGTTCATGTGTGTGTATGGTGCTCATAAGTACTTCAATAAAAGAATTTCATTTCATAAACACATATTTATTTCGTTTTGCCCGATTCAAAATATCCACTTACCGTAGTATATGAGATTATCTTTTGAGAAATAGATTGTGGACTGTGAGTAATCTACATTTAAATTTAGATTATCTACTAATGTGAAATATCATCATCATAAACATAAATTGTCCAATTCAGAATGTAATCTTTGCAAATCTATATACTCAGCATTTATTCCAGGAAGAAATGCAGTGGCGTGCACAGGAAAATATCTCGGGGGAACCTGTGGTGCAAGGTATAAACTATTGAAATGTAAGTCGCCTGAGCCTTTTTCCCAATCACGAAATTACTATTTATCAAACTGTAGATTCAGATGAGGAATCGACGTTAGAGCTAACACCATCAAGCGGAGAAAACTTTCTAAATGTCCGACAGTGTAGTATATGTGGAATTATTTCCTTAGTAATGTTACTATTTATTGCTATCGGCGATAATTGCAAGAATTTTATGAAATATATGCATAAATGAAGTTTTCTTCGCTTAATAATACTAGCAGAAAGGTTGATAACCTCGACTAAAACTACATTTATCTCAAACATAACGTAACTTTCTGATAAGTGACAACCAATTTCGCAATCACCATATCAGATTTGTAAAGGTGTGACATACACTTTAATTTCATTTTACTTTATTAATAAATGGTGTCTTCTGCTGGTTTTATTCTCAAGTCTCTCCATTCACTATTTATTCACCTTGTTTTCAACATACTCATTCCGGTGGATATTTCTTTACCAATAGTCCATTCTAACTATAACTCACTCGATATAATCGACGTATTTTCATCCCTTCTCTATCTACATTGTCTTAATTATTTACGAACCGCTTGTGCTGATGCTTCCACAACAAGATCACCTCTGACGTATATGAATCGAATATACGGCCTAATGGAATATCCTGCCTTCTGATAAAAGGCTCCCCACACCTCTACCGCGATAACCGATTCACTATAGTAAGTGACAGTGACAATATTTATACGTTTGTCTCTCCTGAGTTAAAACACTCTAATCTCAATCACTGTTAGTATTCAGAAATTTTAGAAGAAGTATTTTTAAAATTCTAGAATAGAAAAATTAATTTAAAAGATTCTAAAATACTATTGAAAAGTTAACTGCTGTGCGGTTTGGGACCCACACGAAGTAGGTTTAGTCTCAGATTTAGAGATGGTCCAGCGTAGAGCAGCCCGATTCGTTTGCGGGGATTTCAGGTTTGATAGCAGCGTTACGGCAATGATAGAGTCCCTCGGTTGGAATTCACTACAGATGAGAAGATCTGAATATCGTCGGAAACTTTTCGAAAAGTTCGATCGTTCAGAATTTATAGACGAAGTAAGTGAAATGCTAGTGCCAGTAAGGAGCAAACGTGATCTCCGAGAGGCATCGACGAAGCGTTATAGAGAAGTAATTGCAAGGACGGATAATTACTTTTGGTCGTTTTTTCCCCAAGCTATTAGAGATGCTAATAGGTAGGAATGAATAATGGTGGTGTATTACACCCCCTGCCATACGCCTCTGGCGGCTCGCGGGGTATATATCTAAATCTAAACGCACATACCTCATCCTAAAGGTAGGCAATACATTTATCTCAAACATAACGAAAATTTAACAATTTATTTAAAGAATCATCTTCCCGCATATCAAGTGCGGGAAGATGATTTCTTATAAGCCCATCCGATGGAAATAGTTCACCCCCCTCGGTTTATACTCAGTCCTTATCTGAGAAGATGGGACCACATAACTCTGTTTATAGATCTATAATTATAAAATATACAGTTTCTTCGCCTGGTTGTGGTTTTGAAACGTAAAGCCCGAGAAAAGAGGAAATCAAAGGATTGGAGTCTATCGGGATGTGGGTGTGGTGTAGAAAAGAGAAAGTAAGTTGGGTTTTTAGGAAGAGGTGATGGAGATAGAGGGGAGAAAAGGACTAAAATTAAGCGATAAACATCGACAGAGAAAATGGTTTGGTCAAATACTGAGAGGAGAGATGATGATAAACAAAGTAATTGAAGGTTTGATGTTAGAGAAAACACAGAGAGGAATACAGTGGCAAAAGATGCTATGTAGATGACACAAAAGGACGGGCAATTTACCAAAATACGAGGGAAGTGACATTGAATACAGCATAATAAGACACGTAAACCCATCAGAATGGTAGAACACTTGCGCAAATTTCCAATAAGGTGCGATCACTACAATTCCGTGATTTTTTAATTTCTAAAACAATAAGCATTTAAAATGCTCGACACCGGAATTCCCTAGTTCTATCCTAGAAAAAAATCGTACAAAGAAACATGGCTTTGCGCATAAATAGGCTTCTTCCGCGACATATTACTACTACCCTAGTACTGCAACTACTGTCGTATCAAGACACCCTTTCCGATGCATAAGTAGGAGCTGAGTTAAAGATGGAAAATAGAAAAAAATGTTTTTTCTACCGTCGCATCGAGTTTGAATTTTACTAAAATGGAACTAAAAATTTGGGCCCCTGCAAACCTCCAACGGCACAGTATAAAGAGAAAAGTTACTTAGAATCAATACGGTGTGATTAATTAAAGTATTTAATAATAAGTATAGTAAGTAAGTAATCTTAATTGCTAGTAAAATATTTAAAATTTAAAGTATATTGTCCTCTCTCGCATCATGTTTGTTACGAAGAATGAAAAATGAATTTGTAATGTAATCCTTTCAGAGGTTGAGTGGATACCTTCACCATCAGAGAGAGAATGAGGCGATCATCGAGATTAATTTATTTACTAACAAAGATCGACATACAGCACGAAGCCAATTACTGCTGATGTTTAACAATAAGGGATGAGGGATTCGATGGGTATCATTACGGATTATGCAATTGCAACGAATTCGAGTTACTGCAGTAAGAATGTCATAAACGTGAACAACACTTTTCATAGTCTTTGGCCGCCGCACAATGGGACCAAATCCGAAACAGCTGGCCAAAAATCAAATTTTCGACATTTTTTGATTTTAAGAAACTTATACTAATATTGTCCTCCGTTAGGACGATTAGATCCACCTTTATCTGTCTCATTATAGTTCGGCATTTAGTGAAACTAACCGGCTGAAACTAACTATAGGGAATAGGGCTGTCGACGGCCGTGGAAACTTTTTCAAAATAAAATACCTGAAATGTGAGTCGACTGGCAGAGTTTTACGGAAACTGATAAGTATTTAAAACGAAGTATACATACGAGTAAAATTCGCTTGCACTCGGCAATCATATGTATAAAGTACTGTACTTTGTAAAATTGTATATGGTTTGAAAATTTATGATATAGGAACTCAAATTTCTCCACGTTAAAATCTATTTTGTATCCAAGTGGCATGGTGTCGGGTCCAGGACCTTTTCAAATATGAGACTGCATATAACTATACGGTTTTGGCACCTCTGGCGTCGACCAAATGGTTATAAGGCAAAATATTAACAGTGTTTATAAAATATCATTTGTTCTGTGTAGATGCCTGGACACAGAATATCCACTTAGTCAGTAAATGAATCATAAAAAAAAAATTTCCTGCTTAAAATATTTTCGGAATAAACTGATATTTTATTGGATGAAGAATAAATAAGATATGAATGTCCAAAGAAACAGAATTTCAACAATGAAATAATAAATCACGATGAAAAAAATTAAGCTGTAAAAATGAAAAATTTGTTATCTAAAATGAATATTATTAATCGACAGAATATTATGCGTCACGTATACTGAAGAGTGTATATTTATGCCTCAGAATTTTCTTATCGTATTCTACTCGCAAAGCAATGACAAAGGAAAATAAATTATGAAAGTAATCGAATAAAATACGTATATTCTTGAAATTGCAAAGAATAAATAACGACGGGAAGTGTTTCCGCCATATCCGAGATTTCTCTTTTCCACTATGGCAGTATACAAAATACATTAATAATAACACTAGAGTTCCGTTTAAAAGTTGTACATTATCATCATAAAACAAGGCTTTCATTTGCAAGGTAATATTAACAGTAATTGCAACTAACAATTAATTAAAAAAACGACTGCAATAATATTAAGTTTCCCAAAGCCCCCTGCTGCGAATAACCCAGGAAGTGACCCACTGCCTCATGGTTCCCCGAGGAAAGGGTCGGAACCCCCGCAGTCACAGAAAGGGCGACATTTTGAGTCCACCCACCGCCTGCGACGTTCACACGACACGTTCGTTTGTTTCGCAAGGGTAGCATGTAAGATAGAAGAGGAAGCGGGAAAAAGGTGATTGTTGGTTAAAATAGAATTCGGGGAATTAGAGTGACGGATAATTTCCAGTTGCTCTAAAGCGTTTAAACGGGTTCCTTTGGTTTAAAAATGCAGTATTTTGGGACAAAATTTGCTGGAATGCTGTTCATCTAAAAGATGGTTTGAGAAATGTGAAGAAGAGATGGCAGCAGTCTTGGTGTAAAAGAGACAATTAATCGAATATTAATAAATATATTAATTTCAGTCGGTTTCCTGTTAATGGGATGGGATATTATTTGTAAATTTTATATTATGTACATGTCTTGCCTTCTATCATAGGGAGATTTTCCGAGAGGTTTCCCTCCCTCCGTGGGCAAATGCCTGACAGGTATAGTATTTCAACTTAAACTGTATAATTAGATTAGGACTATGTAAATATTGCTTGACCATGTACGACTGTATGAATTTATGCTTTAATGTTGAACCACTGCCACCAGATTTTTAATCTACTTGTAGTGTAATATTAATAATAATAAATATCGCCGGAAACTTTTCGAGAAGTTCATTCGTTCAGAATTTATAGACGAAGTAAGTGCTAAAATAAATACTAATACACTAAAATACTAGTGCCAGTAAGGAGCGAACGCGATCTCAGAGAGGCATCGACGAAGCGTTATAGGGAAGTAATCGCAAGGGCGGATAATTACTTTTGGTCGTTTTTTCCCCAGGCTATTAGAGATGCTAATAGGAAGGAACGGATAACGGTGGTGTATTACACCCCCTGCCATACGCCTCTGGCGGCTCGCAGGGTATATATCTAAATCTAAAGCTATGCCTGATAATTTGTCTGATATTAATATCGTTAATCTTAGAAGTTATTCGAAGGTAATATAATGATATTTTATTGAATATGTTCATCTAAAAATCGACTTTGTGAAATGAACCCCCAACCACCTAGGCTATACGGACTCCCAAAAATCCATAAAAGTGACATCCCAATCAGACCTGTGATTTCCTCTATTTCTTCCCCTGCCCATAAACTCTCGTATAAAGTGAATTCCCTTTTAAAAAAATCCAATTTATTTCCCCAGAAGTATGGCATATTGAATACTATAGACCTAACCCAGAAACTGAAAGATGTAAATATTAAACATAACTCCAAATTTGTATCCTTTGATGTTTGTAGTAGTAGTAGTAGTAGTATTGTTAAGTGCTTCGACAGCTTAGGTCATTTCGCACATTGGCTACCTCCGGGAATCGAATTGATGTTTGTAATTTATTCACCAACGTGCCAGTGGGTGAAGTGATAAGTGTCATTGAAGACCGCCCCCGCAGTGCCAACATGAGCAGTGATATTATTTGTGACTTTAAAAAACTCATCCAAACCTGCACCAAACAAAATTTCTTCAAATTTCAAGACGTGTTTTACCGTCAAAACGAGGGTCTCGCTATGGGATCTCCTTTATCCCCTCTTCTCGCCAATATTTTTATGGACTTCATGGAATCCAAATTGTTCAGTTCAAATTGTAAATATTTAATTTATGTTCAATGCTGGTTTAGATATGTTGATGATATTCTATGTATATGGAAGGGTACGGAAAGACAACTTTCATCATTTCATTATTACTTAAATACCCTTCACCCTACCATCAAGTTCACCTTAGAATTAGAAAAAAATCATTCACTCAATTTCCTGGATCTCACCCTTCACCATACCCAGAACAAAATAACCTTCTCCATTTTCCGTAAGCCTACTTATACTGACCATACCATTCCTGCTTCCTCAAACCATCACCCCGCTCAAAAACATTCTTCTTTCCATGCCCTTATCCACCGTCTAACGCAGGGGTTCCCAACCCCGTGCCCGCGAGCACCATGGCGCCCGCGGAACGATTCTTATGTGCCCGCCACTATTCGACCGAGACAGGATTTATTCATTAACATTTATTAAAAATGTGAATTGTTTTTATTTATTTGTTAGAGTTTTAATTTATTTGAGTGCCTAGGTTTATTAAATAAGTTCGTATGTTTGCGATATTGTATGTATGAGTGGTTCCTTTGCTGACAGTACTTGTCTATGGACGAGTCAGACTGCACTCCTCACGCTAGCCTGGAACCGCATTGTTGTTATTGTGATTGCTGCCCGATCGAGTCGCGACAGTAGCTAGGAGACATCTTCGTCTGAGGAAACACGAATTAGGAGTTTTGATATTCCTTCTGAAAATTTTTAACGGGCTAAAAGCGAGGTGCGTAATCTATTATATTAATAAGCGATAATCTATTATGATTGTGGGGATAGCTATAGTCCTTGTTATAATATAATATAATTTATGCATATAATGTAGAGCAGACGTGCGCTATAACATTGATATTATATTGTAGTTCAATTACTATTTATTTTTTATTTTTTTAGACCGAAAATGAGTGAACCGAGTAAAAGACAACGAACCTATAATTTCAACACTGACTTGGAGGAAGTATATTTTTTCGTTAATATGAAAAATAAATGCGTTTGTTTGTTGTGTGGTAGTAGTATTTCAGTGCCGAAAAAACATAATGTTGAACGTCTCTTTCAGACAATTCACGCCACTTTTTATGTGAATTATCCACTTAAATCTGAAGTAAGAAAGAATCAAGTCTAACTGCACAACTGACTGTTTTCACTAGACATGTGGAAAATTCTAAAAAGGCCACCATTGCTTTTTTTAAAATTTCTCACATGCTCGTAAAAAAGAAGAAACCTTTCATTGATGGTGAGTTGTTTAAAGAACTATTTTTGATTGGTGCCGATTTTTTGTTTGATGGATTTTCTAACAAACGTGAGATTGTCTCAGCAATACAAGATGTACAGTTTTCAAATAACACCGTTACAAGAAGAATACATTCAATTTCAATGGACATACAAACTCAGTTAAAGATTGACTTGGAAATATGTGACTGGTTCTCATTACAATTTGACGAGTCGACAGATATATCAGACACCGCACAGTTATAAGTTATGGTGAGAATGGTATTTAGTAACTTCACAGTAAATGAGGATATGTTGCAAATATTACCTATGAAAGGACAGACAAGGGGTGAGGATATTTATAATACATTCAGAACATACGCCTTTTGCAGAAGCTGTCTGCGATAACCACCAGCAATGGTAGGTAAAAACAAAGGATTTATTGCCGTCTGCAAGAAGGATGAATCATTTTCAAACTTTATGTCCTACCACTGTATTATTCACCAGGAAGCTCTGTGTTGTAAAATATGGCTATTTGAATACGTTATGAAAATAGTTACAAAAATAATCAATTCTATTCGAGCAGCTCCTTTGCAACACTGTCTTTTCAAGGCCCTGTTAGAAGGTACCGAAGATAAAGAACATGATCTTATTCTGCATACTGAAGTACGTTGGCTCAGTAAAGGAAAGGTCATTACGAGATTTGTGAGTTTGATTGAAGAAATAAAAACTTTTTTAAACGATAAAAATGAAAATTATGATGAACTAGCTGAATCTGGCTGATTGATTTGGGATTTCTCGCAGACATCATGGAAAAATTAAATTCTTTAAATTTGGAGTTGCAGGGGAAAGACAAAACCCGCTGAAATGATAAGCTCTGTAAAGTCATTTAAAGCGAAATTGGATTTGTGGATATCACATCTGCAGATCAGTTCTCTCGTGCATTTTCCAAATATGAAGAAAATGCTAGGTAACATTGAATTAAACGGCTCATTATTTATTAAGCATCTTCAAGTGTTTAAAAAACAGTTTGAAGAGAGATTTTTGCAGTTTACACATATCGAGACAATTGTTTCCTTCTGTATCAATCCTTTTACTTGCCAAATAAATGTTATGGAAATGGCCGCATTTATTGCAGATTTTGTTCAAGGTAAGACAGAAGAACTAGAGTTAGAAATTTTGGACCTTAAGAATGATATTTTGCTAAAATTCTTAATATCAGAGGACTTTTGGAATACAGTGGACAGAGAAAAGTTCACATTTTTGAAAAAAGCGGCATATAAAATTCAATCATTCGATGGTTCGACATATTTATGCGAATCATTATTTTCAAACATGAACTTAATAAAATCAAGATAAAGATCTCGAATCACCAATGAGCAACTTTATGATTGTTTGCTAACAGGATTATCGTCATACTCTCCTAATTATGAGGCACTGGCCAATGATATGCAATGCCAAATATCACATTGATATACCGATACTATATTTTTTTATAAAATGTTTTCTTTGTATTTGTGTTTTTTGTTTGCTTTGTTAACGTTTTGTAAATACATTTCTCTGAGTGTGTGCAATTTGAATAATAATTTTACTATTTTGAAACATTTTTCTCTATTATTTATTAATAAATTATGAATATAAGAAAATAAATTAAGGGAATGAGAAGTTATGAAAGGAGTTTGTCGATTAAAAATAGGTGGTGCCCGTCACCCTACCGATATTTTAGAATGTGCTCTAGAGTACAAAAAGGTTGGGAACCCCTGGTCTAACGCATATCCCTATGAACGAAGTTGATTTCAATAAGGAACTGTCTACAATCAAATACATTGCTGAAAAAAACGGTTTCCAATCCAAATTAATAGACAAACTTCTTCCCAAAAAAATCCGGAAATTAACAATTAACAGAATCTTATTTCCACCTGTCATCCAACCTGAAAATCCACCCAAATGGCGAAGATTTAATTTCATAGATGATTGTTCATTAAAAATTGCCAATATCCTCCCTAAAGAAACCATTCAACCTGCATTCTACAATAACCACAACCTAGGTTCTTACTTGGTAAACAATAAAGACAAAATAGAAACAAAATTGAAATCAGGTATTTATAAATTAAAATGTAACGATTGCGAATCCGTATATATTGGTCAAACCGGGAGAAATTTCAATATCCGTGTAAAAGAGCACAATCATTCTTTTTTAAATAATACTTCCGCCTCTCACTTTGCTCAACACCTAAATGATTCCCACCATTCCTCATCTTTCATTCCTGAAATTCTGCATATCCTTCGAAAAGGTCCCAAAATGAATTTCTTGGAGCAGAGAGAAATTTTAACGTCTAAAATTGCTTCCCAGAACGTATTTAACAAAATAGTTCCAGTATCTTACTCTCCCTTACTTCTTTGTACTCTCCCAAAAATCTCTCTGCAAGATAAGACCAACCTTTACCCCCCGGATAGTTCTCACAAGACCTAACCCTAACCATGGAACTCGTTTGAATTGTTGGGATCCTTCTTGCAAAACAAGGAACACATTCCTTCGACGTTTTGAAAGAAAAGAAAACGGTGGTTTGAATAGAAAGTTGGGATTTCCCTAATCTTCAATTTCGGCGGCATATCCCACAAAGAAGCGAATCCTTCTACTGCCACAATTCACACCACCCACCCCCCGCCCTCCGTTGGACCAAGGGTTAGCGGGGGTCCCACGAGAAGGGAGCATAGTGGTCGTTAAAGGTCCGTTGGGTCCACAACAAAAGGTCTTCCTTATCGATTCCTTCAAAACCTTTTCCCGATCTATTCAATCCTTTTCTGTGAAGACCTAATTCCTTCTTAGCAAACCAACTCTCCCCCTGCTGAAATTTCTTCCGGTCCTTCGAGTTCGCTTTGCCGCTGACTTCGCAATTCTTGCTTCCGTAACGTTAAAAATGTATATTCAATAATTATAATGTTAATAAGAGCCAGATTAATGAACGAGAGTTTTCTAATTTTCAAAATGTATAAGTAATTAACCATGTGATTACTTTTAATAAAGAAAATATTCTATACTTTTATAGTAATAGCGGGTGTGAGAAAGAGTTGTTATTTACAGTTTTTCAATCATGTACACCATAAAAACCTAAATTAGTGAATTGAAAAGTTCATAATACCTTTTCTATTTAAAAAACTCAAATTAGAAGTCATTACTCCAGGTAAAACGAAAATTCCAATCTTTAAAACGTTTTTATATTCAAATTACGACAAATGGATATAGTCGCGTCAAGAGTCTGTACGGAACACGGCTCTGAAGGGTTAAGTACATAAAAATTGACATAATTAGACATATTTTTTCTGCTTGGAATATCGGTCTGCTGCATGAAAATAGATTTTTCAGCTGAGTGTCTGATTACTTTACTTTTGGAGTCAAAATGTATTGATAAATAATCGAACATTTTTAATTCCACTGTATGGCTAGTGCCAGATCAATAAAGTAAACTCGCTTAGAAACGCTCGTAGAAAATAAAGGAACATTTAAATCTCATAAGACTGAATGCAAGAGCTTAGAAGGAGCGAATCACGACACACGAACTAGCTGACTTTTTTCTTTTCGAGATGATCCGAGTCAAGTTTCAGCGTTTCTGATTTTCTCTCAGCAAAGATTAGTCAGCAAGTGTGTCTGATTATTGTGTAAAAATAAACAGAATTCATGCTGTCCTGGAGGAAACATCTACCATAGGCTTGAATTTTCTTTGGCTGTAAAATAAAGGCTCTCCATAATGCACGTCATTGGTAGGAAGTCGCGTAGATATTCGGGTAATCTTCTTTTGCAGAAGATCTTAGAAGGGAATTGTTTTTCTAATGGCCCAGTAAAACATCAGAATTAGATCGTGCGTTGAAGAAGGTTTTTGCGGTTTGGGACCCACACGAAGTAGGTTTAGTCTCAGATTTAGAGATGGTCCAGCGTAGAGCAGCCCGATTCGTTTGTGGGGATTTCAGGTTTGATAGCAGCGTTACGGCAATGATAGAGTCCCTCAGTTGGAATTCACTACAGATGAGAAGATCTGAATATCGTCGGAAACTTTTCGAAAAGTTCAATCGTTCAGAATTTATAGACGAAGTAAGTGAAATGTTAGTGCCAGTAAGGAGCGAACGCGATCTCCGAGAGGCATCGACGAAGCGTTATAGGGAAGTAATCGCAAGGACGGATAATTACTTTTGGTCATTTTTTCCCCAAGCTATTAGAGATGCTAATAGGTAGGAATGAATAATGGTGGTGTATTACACCCCCTGCCATACGCCTCTGGCGGCTCGCGGGGTATATATCTAAATCTAAAAAATCTAAGGTGGCAAACTGAGTAACGGGAAGCACTGGTTTTGTTGGGTTTAGCCAGGGCAGGTCTTCACTTTTCCCAGCCCTTTTCGAGGCGATCCTCGTTTAAACTAGGAGACTAATTGCCAAAGAGGTTACGCTCTCGATTATTACCGACGATAGCACGCATTCCCTTCAAAACCTTTCCACGACATTCGCTCAAACTCGTCGCTAGGCTTAGTTTGTGTTTGGCAGCTAGAAGTCATGGGTGTAAAGAAACTGTGTTGGAAATTTGGGGTAAGTGTTGCATGAGAATAGAATAATTTAGCAATTAAATGAAGCAATGAGTATTTTCTACTTCGGTAGGATTGGTTATCAAGCTGAAATTTATTGTTGCTTAGACTGATTTATAATCACTATTGTAAAATAGCCACGTTTAGGGGTCACATCTAATATTCTAATTTACATCGGTACCCAATTTCACGAATACTGCGTAATGTTCCTAAGTTTCCTATGAACTAAAAAAACTTAACATGCGAGAATTAAAATACGTGTTATTTTCCATATCTATACATGACTTAATTTAATTTTTTACTTGTAACAGAACTGCCTTCGATTTCCTCATGGTCAACGGTTAGCAGAATTCCACTGGCTGATCGACAATGAAATTACACAAACTAACGGCTTGTTCTATTGATTTGTAAGGAAATTTTCACTATTGTAGAGTGTGAGAGTGAAGAAGCATTAGTATCAAAATCACAAACATATCTTAAGCAACAATTAACTTACGAGTAAAATAAAAAATAGATATCTAACATATGTACAAAGTATATTAATGCTTAAAATCTACAAAAAACGAATCAGAATCGTATTGGTTCGTTGTTCCTCTAAAAACACGAGAGAGTAACGGAGGACGGTGCTCCGCCTTGGCCCTTGTAGCATTGTCAAAAAGTCGATTTATATATTATTGGGGGAAATTGGAGCAAGATTTTATTTCAGATTCCCATTAAGGAAGGTTCGTAGCTTATCGTGGTGTAAGTAATCCCATCGAGTAAGTGTTTCTATCTACTATTTTCCTCGCTTTAGGTAAAACATTGTTCCAAAATAAGGGTCCTCCATTTTGTAATGTAAAGTAAATAAATATTCAACAGAGCTCTTTGAAACCAATTCGTATGAAGGTTTAAGAACGTATTTATAATATGGCATTATAATCTACCAGATGATTTTCCAATTTTGTGTTCGCAATCGACTTGAAGTTGAAGAATTTCGCGAAAAATCGGAAACTGGAAATTTTTGCAAAAATTGGTCAACTTTGACCCCCTGCATATTTTAATGTGAAGAATCTAACGTAAATGACCTCCATAGTTGTATGTAGGATTTATTCTCAACCAATTTTGCGAAGTTTTGTAGTCCGCAAAAGCGTTTTCGTATTTTTGGCCAGCTTTTTTCGATTCTAGCCCACTGTGCGACGTCCAGATGATAATTATTAAACCTTCGAATCCGTAAAGGGGTAATAATATTTCCCAGATACACTCTAAGGTTACTTTGAAATAGATGGTGAACTTCTATGAAGAGTTAAATCGCATCTCTAGAGTCGACACATTTACGTAAAGCCGTATTTATAATGATTAAAACGATAATCTGAAGATTGTATCTATCTTTGAATCATTTCTATTTTTATCGTGGCTAAAAACTATAAATAAGGATACAAGATTTAAAACTAACATAACACCTTTACATTTTGTGTTTTTTTTTTAAATTTTTGCCTTTACTGTATTAATATGCTTCTTAAATGTACCAAATCTCTGTGTAAAAGGGTTGACTGCCCGTATATTATTGTAAATAAATACTATTCTATAAGTTATATTTAAAATGATATTGATATCAATTATATATTATTGAGTGATGTTAATTCATCTGCGGTATAGAATTTTTTGATTAACAATTAATAACCTGATATCTGACTGATAATTTCTATCAATTATAAATGTTTCTTTTTTCATAAATCTGTTCAATCTATATTATTAGCTACCATTTCAATCCAAGCCTGACCACTCCAAGCTGAAAAATAATTATCTCCAAAATCGATTTACTAATTTCAATGCAAATATTTGCTTTAAGAAAAAAAACAATTCATATTATAAAATAATTTCGAAATTTTTACTTTTTAAAACACTTCTTTAATTAACTGTATTAATGAATTTAATATTGTTCGCTGTTTATTATTAAGATCTTAATATTTTTTATCTTCTCCAGTAAGATTAAAAAATAATTTTCCCACGACGCAATTTTATCGCATAATTGCTAGCTATAAATTATTCTTATAGTGACAATTTTTCTTACGGCGCCAGCCGTTGACAAGCGCAATTCGAAGTGGAATCCTAAAATATTTTTGCCAAATCGATTTCACGTGAGATAGTAACGAAGACAACTTCCCAAAAAATAATACCCTGGCATCTATTTCAAATATTAATTGTACGAAAGGTGGAATAATTAAGCTCGTGCCCAAACTAAGTAGAATAAATCCTCAAGACGAGAAGGTATTCCCGGAAGAGAAATGAAAAAATGGCAGAAAGCGACGATCCATTTGTAAAACTTACATTTTCTAAGTCGATGAACAAAGGTCTCGGGTCACAATAGACGAGGAATAAGAAATTATAGACACATTAACATGATAGAAAATATCGCTAATAATCGATTCCTCACCGAGAACCAGCACTGGTTTCGAATCTCCCGATCATGCGAGACCGAACTTGCAAACTTCCAATATTCGGTATGTAGATTTATTATTCACAAACGATAGCTAAGTAACCCTATAGTTTGTTTTTGAATGTAATTAGTCTAATTGCGTTTAGTTTATTCCTGTGCTTCCCAAGCGCCCCAAGTATCATCACCTCACTATAAAAGACCATTACAAATCCGTATCCTTTGCACTGAAAACATTCAAAACCTCCGCAAAATTTATGCTTACAGCTAGAACGGTGCTCATGACTTGTATAGCTCGGTTTTTAATTACTGCCAACACGCTATTAAATCAGATGCACATGCTTATTAACTACACGGATTTTAAAAAGAACTTTCATAAAATCCGCGCTTTAGATGTTTTAAGAATTCTTATTACTACTCAAAAACTGATAGTAAACAGTTAATTGGTTACTCTCGAGAAAATGTCAGTAGCCTTTAGATGGATCTCAAACATTCTGCGATTAAATTCCCGTAATGATGTTATATTTTACCTAACACAAGCCATCTGATGCGAACAGCCTATGCAATACATTCTGAAATGGTGTATATATTGCGGAATTTTCGCTTTGAAGTAGCGATACGGACCGTTTGAGAATGATAGGTAAACATATCCATGGAAATATCCTGAATAAAAGTGCCTTGATATGCACGTACGGACAAGAGTTTAATCTCAAGTTATTTGGTGAAAATCGTGGTACCTTTTTACTTAAATAAAAAACGGCAGTAAGTTAGGGAACGCTATCTCGCTCACTTAAAAACTTGCTCTTTACGGCTTGCACGTTCCTGCTCTTCTGAATGGGAGTAAACATTTTTCAAATGTACCTCCTTCTCCATAATCTTCGCTCTTCATTTGCTAGGCCTTGAAAGCACCTCGTACTCTGGGTGATAATAAAGTAGTCCCGAAAAGTGGGATTCAGTTTTTAGGACTTAACTTGCTCAAAAATCGAAATAGCGTGGTTGAATTTGGACTGCTTTTAGAGCTTTCGACGAGAAACATCCAGGGTTCAAAAATTGTTTTGAATTATCGAATATTGGATACAAACATCTACGAAAACCCGAATTATATTCCCGAAAAACGAGAAAAAAGATATGGAAGAAGCTGGAAGTTACAAAGTGCAAGGCATGGAGGATGCAACATACTTGCTGTTAGAGAACCACTTTGAGTTTATAATTTGAATTTTTAAAAACATATAATATATATTATTAAAAATTAATTTTAAAATTAAATTGAAAAAAAATTTAAAATAAATTAAAATATCTATTATATATAGATGTTTCTCCGGATTTACCTACATACACATTCATAGGGGATCAAAATTTTAACCATGTTCCACAAGTGCCACCGACTTGAAATTTTTACGACGTTATGGCCATGACGTGTAACCTCCAGGAAAAAGCCGACATTGAACCTCGGTGTCATGGGTTCGATTCCAGAAGGCCCCAAAATCACGATTTTCTCCATAAAGATACATTGAGGTGATTTTCAAAAATTTTTTGGGGCACTTCCCGGCAAAGTAGAGAGTTGAAATTCGAGGGATCGATAGAAACCGTGCATATCCAAAGAAAACTATAAAGTTATCTTCGAAGATTATCCTTGGTTCCACGCTACGTCAGGGCAAATATTCTCCCGTTTAATTTACATTGCGATTTTTAAGATTTTTTAAAATCATTTCCCGATAAGATGGAAATTTGAAACTCGGCATGCAGATAGAGATCATACATATCTTTTATGTACGTTGTTAAACGATCCTCTGATTGTCCTTGGTTTGATTCTGGAGAGCCATTTACATTCCTCAATGCATTTCTTATGGAGATAACAGAAACTGTATTAAATAAGATCAAGTCCTAACAAGTCATACTGTGCATTCACAGTTGCCAATATGTTCTGGGTTCGACACCAGGAGTCTCTAAAATTAATAACTGTTACGATTTTTAATATTTTTTTACCCCTTCCCAATAATATAAAAACTTTAAACTTGGCAATTAAATAAAGATCATACGTAAATTTCAAATACGTGTTTTAGATTTCATTGATCGTCCTTGGTTCAATCCCAGAGAGCCATTTACATTGCCGTATGCATTTCAGATGGGGATAATGGAGTTTTATTTCAGCACTTTCCCGATATGATATGGACTTCAAACTTTGCATTACATAAAATCAGGTCCCAACAAGTTATACGTAACATCTATTCGAATTTGCGAATAGGTCCTGGGTTCGACAACAGGGGTCTATAAAAATTAAATTCCTATGATTTTTAAGATATTTTAACCCCTTCCCGATAACATTGAAACCAGAAACTTGGCATGTGAATAAAGATTATAAATACATTTCTTATGCTTGCAGTATGCAAGCAACTTTTACTCGTATAATTTAATAAGAGTTAATAATATGTTTGCTTACCAGGCAAATCCAATTCAACAGACACCTCTTTCCATGCTTTCTCCGTCACATCTTTCCTTGAATATCCTGGGAGTTTGTAGTTGTAAAGAACTTCATGCTTCTCTACTGCTCCAAGACCTTCATGTTCAGTTCTTGATCACACATGTTAAGATACACACTATACGGCCGTCAAAACACCGGCAAAACACCACGTGATCTCCTGCAACTGAACTGAATCGCAAGGACGGATAATTACTTATGGCCGTTTTTTCCCCAAGCTATTAGAGATGCTAATAGGTAGGAATGAATAATGGTGGTGTATTACACCCCCTGCCATACGCCTCTGGCGGCTCGCGGGGTATATATCTAAATCTAAATCTAAGATCTAAATCTAAAACTGCAACGCAACTGCAACCGCGGGCCCACGGTTGTATGTGACTGGTTTCAGACTGTTTTGAAATCGTCATAAACCATCGCTTCGTGTGCACCTACCCACTCCAGTACATTGCCAAGGTCACAAAACAGTTGCGCGCGCAACTGGTTTGCAGCTGTTGTTGCAGAAGCGTCGCACCGTGTGCGCTGGGCCTAATGAGCGAACGCGATCTCCGAGAGGCATCGACGAAGCGTTATAGGGAAGTAATCGTAAGGACGGATAATTACTTTTGGTCGTTTTTTCCCCAGGCTATTAGAGATGCAAATAAAGATGAATGAATAATGTTGGTGTGTTACACCATCTGCCATACGCCTCTGGCGGCTCGCGGGGTACATGTCTAAATCTAAAATCTAGAATCTAAATCATACGCCCAGCGGAGAAGTTCCCATTCCACCGCCTCCCTCCTTCCCCACCAAACGCCCAAGACTAAACTCCGGACCAGCTATCCCTTGGGTCGACCTTTTTTCTAACGGTCCGGCCTGCGGTCATTGTTTGGAAATTATGGTTAATATTAAGTATAATGTTTTTAATAAGTAGGTTTAATTGAATAAGTAGTCCATAATATATTTTCTTGTGGTTTGCTGATTAATATGATACCAAAAACTTTGCAGATATACTGATATTATCAATAATTGTGTAACTTTTTTTGCGCTGATCTCTAGGTATCATATGACAAAAATGATGTAAATTTGGTAAATCAGAGAAAAATGATGTTCTCTGATTAACAAAAACTAATGGCAGCGGAATTCATGGAACGGATGAATTTGAATTAGTATGCTTACGATAAATAACTACATTAGTTTTTAAACTTTTGTACTCGCATTAACTTTTTTAATTATCTAAATCGTCTTTTACTGTTGATTGTTACGCGATGGTTCTTCTTCATCATCATATTCACTTCCAATGAAAGTATTATCTTCAGATGTTATTGTTTTTTTGGAGATATTATTAATGTGTGTTTTTCCACAATTAAAAGTTACAGCCAATTTCATCGCCGAAGTTTCGTTCTTACTCTTCAAGATAACCTCCCGTTCAAGTGGAGAGAATCTGGAGCTCTTGAGCGTTGTATCATTCAACTCAAGGGTGGCTCATGATATACCAAAATGCTGATGAAGATTTTTATTATTGCTAACAACAAGGTTAATGTGACATAGCGTCTTAGTGGATTAGTTTGTGCCAAGAAAACGGAAATCTCTGTGAGCAAAAAGGTGATATCTCTCGTCGAGGAAATAGCAACGCAACGTTTGAGTGCTATTAGATTTCGCAGCTCGAAAAATCGTATTTCCCAGTCCACCCTAATATTTTATTTCAATGTGAGAATTTATATATTGTCAAATGTTGCGATTTGTGCAAAAAATATATTTTAATCTTGCTCTGATTGGAAGAAGTAACTAGCGTCCAGGGAAATCCAATGGCATGAATACGGAGAAGAGGTCAGTGTTGAAGGGACCAACGTCGGTTAGTTTCCAGCGAAGGCTCCGCCACCGCTGAAGAAATGATTCCGATTTATTACATTTTAGTAGCTTTAAAAATGTTATCATAATTAGATAAATGTAGCTTATTATTCTTATATAGTACTTTAAATTTAAAAATTACCTCTCTAGCTAATTTTATCCGGTTTATTCTTCTTTGTATAAATCATTCTCTCTTTTTTCTTCCTGATAATTGTTTACCAATCTATGTTCTATTGTTTTTATTTTCTATTACTTTGTTTTCGCGGGTTTTTTTACACCCCCCTTCTATGTGGGTGTTTTTCCCGCGACGTGGGTTTTTTCTTTGTTAACCTTCAGTTACAAAGATATTTCCCCACACCCTGCTATTTATTTTTGTTTCTATTTATATGAATTAGCTAGCTGCTAATATTGTGAATAAATTAAAATTAATATGTCCAATCTTTACTTGGTGGAACGGTGGTATAACCATTTTAAATAAATGACCTTAGTATTTTCCACAAAATATATATAATCTGCGACCGGTTTCGTTACAAAATTAACATCATCTGGCAAACATATACAGGAAATTTAGTCATAAATAGTAAATTTGAAGAGGGAAGGGGTGGGTGGGGTCTAAGGGAACAACGATGTGGGTAGGGAAAGAAGGGGAGAAGGGTTAGGGAACAAATATCTACGTGGGACAAACGGGAAGGGCACTAAAGATAAGGATGTCCGAGCATCAGCGCTGCCACCGCACAGGGGGTCCGGGTTCTGCATTCGCGGAACACCTTAACGAGCAAGGACACAGCAGTGATTTCCAACCTCGTCTCCTACACCAAGAGAAGAAAGGTCGCCGCCTCAACGCTTTAGAAATCGTTGAAATTACACAGAAAAAAGAGTTTTTGACGAACGAATATTTGTTCCCTAACCCTTCTCCCCTTCTTTCCCTACCCACATCGTTGTTCCCTTAGCCCCCACCCACCCCTTCCCCCTTCAAATTTACTATTTATGACTAAATTTCCTGTATATGTTTGCCAGATGATGTTAATTTTGTAACGAAACCGGTCGCAGATTATATATATTTTGTGGAAAATACTAAGGTCATTTATTTAAAATAGTGAATAAATTATTTGTGAATTGTGAATATTGGAAATTTAGTGAATGTAGAACCTATATGCTGTGATTAGATGTTTATACATCTGCTGTGAAAGATGGAGATGCTGGAAATATGGAGAGATTAATTATAACTTGCGAATTAGCTTCTACCTAATTACTTTGTTTCCAAAAGTACGGAGCGTCATTTGCATCATAAATGTTTTATTTTAAATTTTGGAAAATGCTACTTTTTATGAAGGCTAATAGAAAGCATTTAACGTATAGAATTGAAATTAGGTCGTTATTCTGGATTTCAGAAGTTATTAGAAATTATTTTCATTCAGAATAGCCAAGTCCTTCAGGCGCTCGTTTGGTTTCTTTTCCTCTTCCCGAAAATGACCCGACTCGAGAAATTTAAAAGAATTCGGTTGCTTCTTTGTCTCGGTTGACAGCATGTGTTTACAACTACCAAGCCCTCACCCGTTCTCTGTCTGCCCATTCCATTAGAGGGGTACGAAACCTGTGGCGGAAAAAGCATGAACTAACGGAGCCCTAGCGCTGGTGGCGAAATTTTCTCGAAGTAAAGAGCACCCTTAACATGAGAATCGATATATTATCAAATTATGCGATTTGTGCAAAAACAGTGACTTGACTGACGAGATAGATTAGTAATGAGAGAATATTTTCGGATGACTCGGTAATATATAGAGTAATATCAAACGAGGAAGATAGAACATATCTCTCAAACGATTTAGCCTTCCAAAGGTGGTGCGTAAAATGGGAATCAGATATTAGGGTAGGTAAATGCTCAGTAGTTAATTTCTTTGAAAGGAAAATAATCGCGTCCGAATCACCTGTACAAAATTAATGGAATTAACATATAAGTAGTAGATTCAGTTGAATATCTCGGGATCAACCTTACTAATAATTAAAATTGGAACACGCATATTCGAAAAAATCTGCGGCAAGGCTTTGTAAAGCAATCAAAAGGCTTGGCTTGTTAAATCGTTTTGTCAATAAATGCGATTAAAAGATGAGAGAGCGATGTTATTTTACCTTGGTAAGATCCCTTCTAGAATATACGTCAATTTTATGGGATCCAGCGGATAAAACGTATACCCGCGAACTCGAGAAAGGCAAGCGTAAAGCGTTGCAAAAATGTTCTCAGACGTAGCTTGGAAATCCTTCTAAGACAGGATATCGGAAGCTAGGCTATGGTTGCTTAATAAATTCAGGGAAACTATATTTTTGGAAGATACAACAGGTATCGTGCAACCTCTCTGCTACCTCGGCCGATCCGATAATGAACTAAGTAAAGAGAAATATATGCTAGGACGAATCGTTTTAAAAATTCATTCTTTCCGTGAACGATAATAACAGAGTAAAGAAGTTAATATCAACTAGTGTTTACTGCGTCTGCCACATGCCGAAAAGCGGCTCGCAGGATATTAATGTAGATGTAGCTGCAGACATTGTGTTCAATAATCTTTTATGGCTTATAGAATCAAAATTTTTCTTATAATCCTTAAAAAATTACAACATGCTTATCATTGTTATCATTCAGATTTCTGTTATCAACATCAGTAAAAGTTTTTAGAGTATATTTCACTTGTATTTCTTTGAATACCAAAATGGAGTTTCGAAATTGACCCATATTTTTGAAGACCTTTCAGTGACATATTTCTTCAAGAAGCTTATTAACGGATGACAATATAGAGATTGGCCTATTTTTAAAATTCCTTATAAGGACTTACTTTAGAAGTGGCTTTATAGAGTAGTTACTACAAGGATTGGACAATATATACTTTAATGTCCCTAATTCTGCTTTCATCATGTCATGTACCCTTATTTTTCAGTTCAGAAACTAAATGTGATGGAAATTTTCCATTTAGCTCAGCAATACGTACTATTTTCAGCAGTGTGTGACAAATGCATCTCATCATTTTCTTAGAAAAGGCAAAGCGGCTGCTGATGGTTATGTTTTAATTAAAGAATAAATTCCAAAAACCATCAAGAAACTTGCAAAGCGGCTACGATGGCTTCTTGGAAGTCGAAATACGTATAGCCGCTTTGCAAGTTTCTTGATGGTTTTTGGAATTTATTCTTTAATTACATCATTTTCTTATTAAATTTGCTATTCTTTCAGTAACATATTTCAATAATTTATTCAAGATGACACCAGCAGAGTCATAATCTCCAATATGAGCAAAAATATTATCATTGTCATTTAAATGTTGCATTCTTTTGACATAAAATATTACTTCACCCTATATTTCCTTATACGAACATACTGAACATATTGAATCCATTTATATTATATAATATAATTTCATCTTCTGTCATATTTTCTTCAGAAAGCGTAATACAATGCAATTCTTGTCATGCCTGTATGCTGCGAAATGTTGGCATCTAAGTATCCCAATTTTTCCTAAAATTCCCCAAAAAATGGGTTGTTAAAATGTTCTGGCCGGGTAGCTTGGACGGTTAAAGCAGCCTCACGGATAGAGGAAGATCCCGGGTTCGATTCCCGGCCCCGTCAGTCTTTTTTCATGTCTGTTTTTCCTTGGGAATTTTCCTAGCTGCACGCACTTATGTGCTATGTCACCTCAACCCTTTCTTTGTATAATAATAAACTTCGGGCGATTAGGGCGATTTTGAGACTTTTAAGCCTCTTCTTACATTTAACTCCCATTTAAATTTTAAAGAAACGGATTGCCTGAAAAAACGTAAACAGAAGTAAACTACATTGGGGGTTTAAAAACCTAAGTTTTTATTTAGAAAAAATATACACCGCAGCAGGAACAACAACAGCAATAACACCCGCAAGAAGGGGGGTGTGGAAAAACTGCGAAACATACTGATAGTTATGTGGATTTAACGGGGTTGCAGGTTAAGAGTGATCTAGAAGGCAAACAAAACGATACTGATGCACATTCACCTATATAAATAAATATCAACGGCGAGGAACATAGTTCAAAGCAATTAATAAAGTTACACGAATAATAGCTACACAACTAAAATGACAATAGAGTAGTGGAGATTAAAGAGTTCACTACTATAACCAATTTTGTCAATGCTAAGTGAAAGGATTAATAAAAATTTTTCCATAAAACCAATTCAATTTTTTTTAAGATGGTATGCGATGCGGTTATAAATACATTTTAGTTCAGAACATTAACACCATAGAAACACACAAACAGTAGTACGTAGATAAAATCATAGGAGTACATAAATACAGTACATGAATGACAATTACTTCTCTCTTCCATCTTAACTTGTTTTTCCATGAGGCATCAGAAATTTCAGATCAGAAGGAATAAATGTGATTGTCGCAGCCATTTAATATGATGAGTATCCTTAGGGTGGGTTTGTTTAAATTTGCAGCAAATCGTAATCCATATTAGGTGCAATTGTTTCTAGCAAGAGAGCGTAACAAGGTGTCGCCAATGCAAAAAATGGTAGATATAAAATCGTCGCACCACAAAATAGCGAAGTATATATCGAACATATTTCTTAATTCACACGGAGAAAGGTCTCTTCCAAAATCCAAAATGCCGCAGTGAGATATATTTTTGAAGTTATACTTCTTTGCGCTCGTTGTAACGGGATGGGGTGTCGGTCGAAAAACCGCGTAACGCGTGAGATTTTTCGCGTTAGATTTTTCTGTAAGTGCCTTTTTATACCTTTTTTTACTTTTTTATCTGATATTTATGTTTTTGGGGTCGCTGAACCCGAATATGATACCCGTTTTTACCGAAAATGGTCCAGTCGCCCACAATAGGCAACTTTTGGTCATTTTTCGCAGTTTTTTTTTTCACTTTTTTATCTGGTATTTATGTTTTTGGGGTCGCTGAACAAAAGTTTTTTTTAGGAAATCTACCAAAAACACAGAAACATTTAGGTGTGAGACAAGGCCAGGATTGATGAATGAAGGGGTCGGGTTTAATAGTAATATGGTCACTTCTCACATGGATGTTCATTCAAGGGCATCAGAATCTCTTGCTCTAGCACAGTCTGCTATTGGAGAAATTTGTGTCAGTAAATGCGTTCCACAAACTGGTCGAGAATTTGTAGTTGTGGCGGTATACATATCCCCTGGTAAAACTGTGAGCCAAATCATAAAGTTTATACACCAAAACTTATTAATTTATACTAAAGAAGGTTCCGAACTGCTCGAGGAAAATTTTCATGAAATCCCATTGATAATGAGCGGTGATTTCAACATCAATTTTGCCGATGACAAAACAGAGCCATTGATAAATTTCCTAAAAGAAAAGCTAGACTTGGTAATGTCGAATGATAAGAAACAAAGTACGACCAAATACGGAACGACCATCGATGCTGTATTTAATAGATATCTTGAAAGGTTTGAATCTAGAATATTTGTTAGTTACTTTAGTTATCATAAACCGATTGTGTCTTTCTTGGAATACAGTGCGATTTCTAATGAGGAACCAGAAAATAGTCAAGATGAAAGAATGATTGTAGAAGATATTATTGATAATGATGATGTATAAGTTTGTATTATAATAATGAAGGCACTCATAATAATATATTGAAGAGAAATAAATTGGATAACAGAGGAAAAGGTCTTATATTTTATTTACACATCCTGTCCGTCTGTGTGTGTGTGTGTGTGTGTGTGTGTGTGTGGATGGGCGTGTGCGAATGGCCAAAGAAGTATAACTTCCACCGTCTGGTCCGACGCAGACCCAATTTTTAATGTTAAAAAATCGAATACGTTTCATAATCATATGCTAAATTATTTTGGTTAGCATTAGAGTCGCGGAGAAAGAATTATATTCTCGCAACTACTTACAACACCTTAAATGCAAGGTTTCCGCACAATTGTTTTCACGTGTTGTTTCTTTCGATAAAATACATTATCTCATCATTAACGGCTGCGAGAACTCCTGATTGCTCAACGCATAAGAATAATTTTAAGCAAGTTCTCGTCAGAGCCAGCAGTTTTTGCAGAAAAACTACTTTAAGGAAAGCGATTAGCCTATGGTATCAGTGAAGTCCTTACTCGTTTTACGTTAATATTATTTTTTACAGCAATACAGCTTTAATTAGTCAGTAGTAGAGAATTATGGCACTAACATTATTTACAGTAAAACCCGGTTGGGAGTCTTATTAGGGGAACAAATGAAAACCGCGTTTTAAGCAGGATAGTCTTATTGTAGGGTAACGATTACTCTATATTTCATTTTCCTTGGAATACGAAAAGGAAGGGTTTTCTGACTAATTTTTAAATACGCTCTTTACACCTTAAAGGTAAAAGAAATGCATAATAGTTTGCTTCATTTTACACGACCGTTGATAGATATCTATCAAATATATATTATGTAAAATAGATGATATAATATTATTATTACTATACTCTACATTATATTCCAAGAAGTAGTGATAATCGGAAGAACGGGGGTAGAGCTCTTCTTGGGCAACATGAATCACCACCCTTTTCGTGTCCGCTTTTTATTCGTTTGTGAGCTATCGTTATGGCAACATACTTAAAATTAGATTTAAAACAAAGTAAGTAGAAGATGCTTAGTTTTAACGAACGAGTCATCACCTCATTGTAACTCAATTCGTGATATTAATGTGTTAAATTATCCAAACTACAAAACGTTTTTCTAATTGCCATCGCTTTGGCACGCTCCGGCGCTAAGAAAAAATACCACTTCGCCCCTCGTTACTTGGCGAAGTCAACAACAATATCCCTCGCGAGTATTACAGAGTATGAGCCATTATTGGGAGCCGTTGCGTAACTATGCTTTCCCAACAATGCATTCCGCGAAAGTATCAATTAATACAGTCATTTGCCTGCTTTTATTTGTTGCTATACATTACGCTCCTAGGTTTTGATTTTCATACGACTTAGGCAGTTTTTACGGACTTAAACAGATATCGTTCTTGATAAGCCTCTCGCTGCTGTGTACTCAATTGTGATCCAGGTTTTTGATATTTATTAGGACACTGGCTTTTCTACGGTTTTTACTTTCTCCATATACGAAGTATAGAGAAAGTATTGTTTTCATGAAAAAATTCGACTTCGAGATTTCAACGGAAATACATGTTTTGGGGTCCCTAGAACACGTTTTGACTATTTTCGGAATGATGTCTGTGTGTATGTGTGTGTGTGTGTGTGTGTGTGTGTGTGTGTGTGTGTGTGTCTGTATGTGTGTGTGTGTTAGTGGGCGCTCTATCGTGAAAACTATTGGTCGTATTAATACCAAACTTCGTATATAGTACTGTGGTGTGTGCTGTCAGAGTTGATTAGTTTTTGGAGTAAATCGGTTGACCGGAAGTCGAGCTTCATTCATTATAGCTCATTTCCGGTTTTCAAAATATCTCCATAAATATGATATATACGTGCATTGTATTACTTATAAAAGTTTTAGATAATGTAATTTACTATAACTTTTGTATTTAACATATTTTTGTATCACCGGTTGATTAGGAGTTATTCGTGAAATACCGATAAACCGGAAGTAGCCGTTATGTACTTTGTGGGCGCTCTAACTTAAAAACGATGCATTATATCAACACCAAATTTCATATATAGTACTTTATTTAGTTTCTTAAGAGTTGATTAGTTTTTGGAGTAAATCAGTTCACCGGAAGTCGAGCTGTATTCTTCAAAGCTCATTTCCGGTTTTCAAAATATCTCCATAAATATGATATTTAGGTATATACTATTAATTATAAAAGTTTTAGAAAATAATATTTACTATAACTTTTGGTTGAAACATATTTTTGTATCACTGATTGTGTAGGAGTTATTCATGAAATACTGATAAACCGGAGGTTTCTGATTATGTACTTTGTGGGCGCTCTGGGCTCTATGGGCGAAATGCCAATTTCATCGTTTTTCATCGATCATGTCCCGTAAAACATTGTTATTCATGTTTTTGGCGTCAAAAATAATAATATATATATATATATATATATATATATATATATATATATATATTAATCACTCATATTCCAAGTTTAGATGGAATATAGAGTTCGAAATTACTGCGGTAGATAAATATTTACATCTTATATATATGGAGAAAGTCGTGTGCTGGCCACATCAGATTTTTTGTAATGATATCGTTCTGAATTTTTTCCACCCTCCAGTTTATGCAATTGTGGTCTAGGATCGTGATTTTTATGGTAACTTAGGCTCTTTCCACGGATTTTTGACAGAATATTTCTCCGGGATTTGTCGCAAAACTTGCCTGTTTACATGATATTGGCTTTCTTCACAGACTTTTGGCTACACATCGATCTGGATTTCTCTTAATTCGCTCGAATTTTCTTAATCAAGAAGGAACTTAACGAAAGATTTACAGGCAGATGGATAGGCCGTGATGGGCCAAATCCAGTGACCGCCAAGGTCCCCCGACTTAAACCACATACACTTCTTCCTGTGGGATTACTATAAAGAGTTAGTTTACTCCAAAGAAATAAAAAACTTAACAGAATTGCAATGAAAATTGAAGGAAGCAGAAAATAACATTTAAAAAACAAGACAGCGTGCGCTTGGCTCGAGAAAACAGAAATATGTATTTACAAGATGAAAAATTTGCATTGTGTGTGAAGGTCGTCATTTCGAAAACTTTCTTTAATTTTGGCAAATAAACACGTAGTTAACACTATTTATTGCATTATTCAACCTATGACTCATCCTCAATTAAATCGACGTAGTTTTTGATCAAATTCTTAGCAAGACGCAGTGGAGAAAACTTCATCCTCAATATACTTTACACATCGGGTCAAAAATAGTTTTTTCGTTTCGGGACTTGAAACTTCGCATTTTTATTGCATAAAGAAAGAATTTTATGATTCAGTTTGCGTTTTTTAATATTGTGAGGCATCAAAAAGATAGAGAGGGTCAAACTTGAGGAATTTTCACAGAAAATTAGTCTTTTGGGTTTTTTGGAGGAACATTCAGGTTCGTTGATTTATAGAGACTTGCGAGAGAAACTGTTGGAAATAATCGACGATGTAGTATAGCTCTATATCTCTTAATTCGTTGAAATTCTTGCGCTCAAAGATGGGCATTTGCTTATTAAAAGAAACACAATGGCGACCCATTTTTAAACCAAATGCCGAGATAAACTGAGGAAAACAACTAGGTAAACTGCAATGGACTATCAAGTGTCTTATATCACGTTAATTTGCTAGGCTTCTAGCTATAGAATCTGAAGAAACTGTTTCAATTCACTTGATCCCTTTGGATTGCGGTCCATTTTTCTTAAGAGTTGAGCGGTCCGGCCCGAAGCCATTGAATCTCCAAATCTAGTTTCACTGTCTTCTGTTTTATAGCTGTTTTACTGTAAAAATCGCTTGTCTAATAGTAGGTTTTCTACAAAAACTGCTGGTTCTGAAGAGAACTTGCTTAAAATTACTCTTTTGTATTGAGCACAAGATTAATTTTAAGGGGTTCATTAACATCAGAAGTTCTCGCAGCCATTGATGATGAGATAATGTATTTTATCGAAAGAAACAAAACGTGAAAACAATTGTGCGGAAACCTTGCATTTAAGGTGTTGTAATTAGTTGCGAGAATATAAGTCTTTCTCCGCGACTCTAATGCTAACCAAGATAATTTAGCGAATGATTATGAAACGTATTCGATTTTTTAACATTAAAAATATACCTCACTGCGGCATTTTGGATACGCTAGAATACTTGATTTGCAAAGACGAAGAGCGTATCTCTATTTATGTCTCAATTTCGTTTACGCTTAAATGTAAAAACATATTCTTCATAACCATAACCCTTCTTTTCTCAATGACCACACCTTAAATAATAGCTTTGCAATGAAAATCTTCGATCAGTGCCGCAGCCGAATATTCATGCTGCCTGCCGTAATGAACCTTCGTTTGACTCACGCGGAACTACAAGGATCCTCACTATGCCATGAAAAGTATTTTCTTTCGGCTAGAATATCCATCGGCAATTATCTGCGCTTATCTCATGGCTCGGTTCTTAACGAGATTATTATCGCACAGAAACATCCTCTTCTCTGACCACCGTTGCCATTTTAAGTCTGTTCTGGCAGTTCTTCCGGTGGCCGGTAGGGATCGTTGGTTAGGTGCTGCGTTAATTTTGGCCAGGTGTGTGCTACTGCCATCCGCAATAGAAGGTGTTCCTTTGTTTGCCTCCTGCAAATTTCCAGAATAATTCAATTGACATTGAGATCACAGAAGCATTAGTATTGATACACATTTTCGTCTGTCAGCATTCTGAGCATACAATTTTATGATGCAATAGAAAATTTGAAATTCATGTACCGTGTCTTCACCAGGGAATTTTAGTTTAGTGGTATCCTGGAAGGTATATTTTACGCAATGCAAATTTTATTGCCCACACTCGAGGATACGGCACTGTCTGCGTTTGTCTTTCTCCCAAATGCTAAATAATTAGAATTTTATCTTGCTAATGATTGCTAGTTAAAATATGTTATATATGATATTATAATATATAATACTATAGTATATATGATTGATGCTATATGATTGATGCTATATGATTGAATTTTATTTCAACTATAATCGTATGATAGCCGCTGATAAATGCAAGGATGTGCAAATTGGTTATTTTTTTGCCCTTACAGTTCCTGGAATTAAATGTATTATCATATAACGGCTCAATGTATATGAGTGAGGTGAAGTCACTTTCATACATTTCAATAAGTGATGAGTCTTGATATGAATGTACAGTGGGAGAAAGAATTATCGCAACACCAGTTGGCGTCAGAGTGTGGGCTACGAGGGAGATCACTGAAACCACTCTAGCTCCGACGATTCGGCAACTGTGAATAGAGCTAGTAAAAACCGGCAATATTCAAACTCATAGTGACAAACACCCCCCGCTGGTATCACCATCTTGAAGTGATGGGGGGGGCTTGTGAGCCTAAGGGATCCTGCGAGCTATGCCGGCGGGAGCTTAAGCTCCTTGTAGGGTCACCCAAGCCGGACAGGTCAATGATAGGCCAGACAAAGAGTAATACCCTGGTCCTCCAGGTTGGGGGTTGGTCGTGGGGCTATCAACCCCACACCATAAAACAAATATATTGTTACGAAACCCAAAAAGAAGCCTTGGAATACGGACGGATTAATTGATGACGAACTTGGTAAACGAACAGGAACTCGAAAACGGAACACAACATTGACCTTAGCTACATGGAATGTAAGAACTATGCTGAAAGCTGGGAAAATGGTAGAGATTGCTGAGGAAGTACTGAGATACGGGATTGATGTAGTGGCATTGCAGGAAGTAAGATGGAGAGGTAATGGAAGGGTGAATAAGAGGGATTACACAATGTTCTATAGTAGACCTAAAACAAGAAATGGGCAGTGCGGAACAGGATTTATCATTAATACCAAAATGAAGAAAGGTTGCTTAGGGGTTGAGCCCTTGAGAGATAGAATGTGCAAATTAAGACTCAAAGGACACTTTAGAAACTTATCTATTATCTCAGCCAGTGACGCAGCGAGGGGGGGTTTTAGGGGTTAAACCCCCCCCCAAGAGTCAAGTCCTATGACTAGCTCTGTGGTTTTTTCTGCTGAAGAGTACAAAACCCCAATCATTTGCTTGATAACATCAGTGAAAGCTTTGCATGCCCGTAAATATGGTTCGGATTTCAGCTAAGGTAATGTTTTCAGTAGCCGAGGAGGCCTAGAGCCGACATCGATATCAATGGGACGCTACGATATGGGCGTTTCCTACACAATGTTCAACGTTTGCACTTCTTAAGCCTATCCTTTAGTTAGATGACTCACACCATAAGATCCCCATGAGAAAAATTCGAAAGTGCTGATTTGTTTACTCCTCACAAAAATACAAGGGAACATTCGAGAAGTAATTCGAAACTTACACTCTGAAGACAGAGATTAAGATTACGTTTGAGAGACAAACAGATTGATAAAACGCTCAGTTAGATCTTCTGCACTTGACTGTTTTGAGGGTGCGAATGCAAAGCTAGGCTCGTGAATAGTACTTTTTAGAAATTCACAGTGACAGTTCGAAAGAGGGTTTAGTTCGGATTTCATAAGGTACAGATTGACATCCGAAAATTTTTTCACAGTCCGCTAATAGCTCGAGGCCTCTATCGGAAAAACGTAAGTTAATGTCTATGTAGTTTTTTGTAAAATGACCATTATTAGTTGCATAAATTAGGATTATATTATTTTAGGGCTGTTATCAGAGGGCACATCTCAAGATGAGTTTAGGGACAATTCCAAAGTTACTGGTTCCTTTATTAAGCATTCTGAACGATTGAAAGTCTGTACAGTAGACTCTTCATTACTCGGGGTGATATAAAATATACTGATCCTTATTTTATAATTACCCGTTAATTTGCTGTATAGTTACGAAAATGATTCAATAACCGGATTTCCGTAGATATTTGTAAAAGTATTGGAGCAATAATTGATATCAGTAAAAATTAATTTTCGATGATATTATTAATAATACACCATTTCGAAAGCAAATCAGTTAGCTGTACGGTAATTTGCACACACGGTACGCACAGATTTATCGGAACTGTGACTTGATGCCTTCAAATAAATTTTAGAAATTCTTAAAACTATGACTTGAATTCTCCAACTTGCTTTTCGATACAGCCAATTTTTTCTCTGGTGATAGAATCCATTACTTATCCTGTTAACCACGAGGTCATGGAATGCCCCTTCAAAATTTCAATAGATGGAAAACTTTTGCATCCTTTGAACACTCAGTGCGTAAGACTGGGTTTGCATCAGCTCTTTGTAGCTCTCAGCTGTCAGTCTAAGTAATTGTAAGTTGACGTCTTCATTTTTTCCACCTTGTTATGTAATTTGATTTCTGCAAATTCAATTATAATACATTATATTATATACAGTATATTTTAATGCAGCCGAATTTTTACGGTTCGGTATGTGACGCATTCAATTGAATAACATAATACATAAGTAACGAAATCAGGCTTAATTGTAAGCCTACCCGAAAAGTTCATTTGATATAAATGATTTTTTGTTTCTTAGAAGAGGAGGTATTTTAAAAGCAACGGATGAAGTCACTCCTAAGAAAGCTACTGAAGATATAGTCTAATAACGAAAGATATTCAAATAAGCATGGGTGCGCCAATGTGGTGATCTATTGAGACGTTTTATATCGCTTGCCAAATAACCGTAACTATTTTTTTCCTTCTCACGCTTGGCAACCCCTTGGAAGAAAGAACTCTCAAAGACTCGGGAAGTTTATATCTTCAACACCAAAATATTTCAGCATAGAAAAAAATGACTTTTTAATAGATACTGGACGTATCCAAACTAGAAATCCAAACAAAACTTAGGATATGTTTCCAGGAGTTTGCTTATGTAAACAACTATCTTGGAAAGTTTAAATAGTTGGTCATATGAGCGTTAAACTCCTCTTGTTTTCAATGCATTTAGTTTTTGAAAGATTTGACATATATGTAGTAAGAAGCGGGCATGAATAGCCCCTGTAAGTTAGGCATTTTTCGGTTTCTCGGCAGCCTTGGACCCCCCCCATTGGCAAATCCTGGCTGCGCCACTGATCTCAGCCTATGCGCCTACAGAAGACTTTAACGACGAGGAGAAGAATGCTTTTTATGACCAACTGGATAGAGAATGCAACAAGATACCCAAATAAGATGTGTAGATTATACTGGGTGATTTCAATGCAAAAATAGGTAGAGAAGATTTCTTGCAGCACGTAGCTGGGAAACACTCCTTACATACGGAAACAAATGTAAACGGAATGATGCTATGCCAGATGGCAGGATCTAAGGGATTAATAATCAAAAGTACATGCTTTGCACATAAGGAAATACATAAGGGAACCTGGAAAATGCCAGGTACAGAAGTGGTTAACCAAACAGATCACGTTCTGGTCTCCAGAAGATATGCATCTTCAGTTATTGATGTAAGGTCTGCACGAGGCCCTAATTGTGACTCAGATCATTATTTGGTAAAGTCCAAGTTTAGAGAAAGAATTGCGATTGTAGGTTGTATTAACGGGCCCAAGAGAATTCAGTGGAATGTGGGAAAGTTTCTGCAACCTGCATCTGTCACCCAATACCAAGAAATACTGGGTAAGAAACTGGAAGAAGGAGTGGAGAATCTGGGTGTAACTGATACAGTGCAGAGAAAGTGGTATAAAATAAAGAAAGCAATGGAAGAGGCTGCAAAAGAGACTATAGGAGAAAGAAAAAGAGTAAGGAATGAAGAATGGTTTGACAAGGACTGCAGAACAGCTATAGAAAGGAAGAATGAAGATAGAAAGAGAACTATCCAGATGGATACGAGACAAAATTCTGAAAGATACAAAGAAAGTAGAAGACAAGCAAATATAATAATTAGAAACAAGAAAAAACAATTCCTAAGGGGATATATGGAGAAGATTGAGGAATTGAACACACAAAATGAAAGCAGAAAGTTATACTAGGCAATCAAACAGATGACGAATGAATTTCAGCCAAGAACAAATGCCCGTAAGAATAAGAATGGAAGGTTGATTGGATCAGAAGAAGAAGCTCTAAACAGATGGACTGAATATTTTACGGAATCGTTGAACTCAAAAGAAGGAGATGAAGAAAGTGTAAGAATAATAGGTGTGAATGTAGAAGATGAGGTTGCTAAACCATCTAAAGAGGAGGAAGCTGTAAAGCGGCAGCGAAATGGGAGAGCCCCAGGGGAGGATCAAATCATAGCTGAGTTGATCAAACATGGAGGAAACGATCTAATGAAGAACCTACATGGACTGATATGTGAAATATGGGAGAAAGAGGGAATGCCAGAGGAATGGAGGACCGGTTTTATCTGCCCTATTTTCAAGAAGGGAGATAAGTTGCAGTGTAGCAACTACAACTACATTAATAAACGTCACCTATAAGATATTCTCTAGTATACTGCAGAGGAGACTTAGCACTTACGCTGAGAAAATCCTTGGTGAATACCAAAGTGGCTTCAGGCCAGGAAGAGGAACAGCTGATCAAATCTTTGTAATGAGACAGAGTATGGAGAAATGTTATGAATACAATATTGATCTACATATGCTGTACATTGACTTCCAGCAGGCGTTTGATACCGTAAAGAGGAGGAGGATGCTGTATGCTTTAGAAGGATTTGGAAAACCAAAAAAACTAATTAAGCTGGTAAATATGACCATGGAAGGATCTCGAGCCAAGGCTTTTATTGGAGGCAAGACTAGTGAAGCCTTTGATATAACAACCGGAGTGAGACAAGGGGACTCACTCTCTGCAGTATTATTTAACCTGGCTCTCAATGAAGGAATTGAGAACAGAGGGAACGATTGTATATAAATCTATACAGGCCTATGCACATGCTGACGACATTGTTTCAGTGGCAAGAAGTATGGACTCGCTGAGAGAAATATTCAGAATTTTAGAGCTGAAAAGCCAGAATATGGGGCTTAAAATTAATGAAAAGAAAACAAAATATATGAAAATGTCTGCAATTGAAGACAGAGCGTGGACCGCAATTATAACATTTGGACAGTACAACTTTGAAAATGTAAAAAGCTTCAATTACCTAGGTACTAATTTAAATTGTAAGAACTCAATGACAGAGGAGATCCACAAGAGGATAATATATAGGGCATATTTTGCTAATATTAAGCTCCTGAAGTCCACCCTGTTAACCAGGGACATGAAAATCAAGATATATAAAACACTCATCAGACCAGTTGTGACATATGGAGCAAAAGTGTGGACCATATCTGCTGCTAATGAAGAGGCTTTGCGGATATTTGAACGGAAAGTTCTACGAAAGATATATGGTCCTGTCAACCACGGTGGAACTTGGAGGGTAAGAACAAAAAGGGAAATAGAAAATAGTATAAGAGGCGAGGACATAGTGAGAAGGCTCAGGGACTAGCTTGGCTGGGTCATGTGGAAAGAATGAGTGAAGAAAGGCTGCCCAAGAAATTACTACATGGAAGGATGGATGGAAAAAGAAGAAGAGGAAGACCAAGGAAAAGATAAAGGCTATGGGGATTGAAAGATGGTGGGAGAAAGTGCAGAACAGGGGAGAATGGACAGGCGTCTTGAGGGAGGCCAAGGCCCACATTGGGCTGTAGTGCCAAGGAAGAAGAAGAAGAAGATAGAGCTGGAGCATTTTAGATTCTGCCAATTAATATGCGTTAGGTTAAAATCCCCTCCTACGAAGATGATCAGGGGTCAAATTTTGTAATAATTCCGAACAGAATGGGATTCAGTTTTCGTCGGAACTATACGTCATCTTGGCGCTTTCTTCGAGTGGAATTGCTGGAGCGATTCAGTAACCCATAATTCCGAGTTCCGCCGGAATTCAATGCCGCCCACGGAAAAATTTCTCTCACCTACAAAAAGTAGGCGGAATCTTTTGTAAACAAGAAACATGGCGGAAATCTGATCGCTTCGATGAAATATTGGAAGAATAGAATAAAGTAGTGGAATGAAGAGACTTCAACGATTCTTCAAATCCATTTTCAAGTCAGCAGAACTTTATTTAGAAGATATTAAGATTATCCTGATATATTTAAACATATCGAACGGAACTGGGGTCTTAATACCCCAGCTGGGGCACCCGGTAATGAATGTGTAAATATTTGTTCTTTGCATAAAATGTTAATTTCCTTGAAGTAAAATTTATTGGCAATTAGTATAAATGTATTTATGTTATGCAGGGGTGATTCCACCTCTTGTTGATTCGTTGTGCCCTTTCGATGTCGTAATGGGAAGCAAGACAGAGATTAGTAAACGATAGAATTAGTTATCTTTTCCTTGCATCTTTGAACTATAGAATATATACTTCATATATATATTACTGTACATTGTAAAGTTCAATATTTATACTTTACTATAATTCAATATAGGAGTGTGCCAAGGAACGGTATTAGAATATTGTGTCTGATGTGAATTCGTACATGTGATATCCTTTACTACGAATGTAAAGTTCAAGGAAAAAAAGATTATCATGGGTTAAGGGTGTTACCGATGGCATTCCAATAGTTATTGTTTATCTTTTTGGCGAAAAGGACTTTATATATTTCAAAAGAGAAGGCAATTTCAGTTATAACGTCCAAATTGTGTCATCGGTTAAGGGTATATAAAACTTACCTTTGGTGCATAGATTTTACAGGGAAATAAATTAAATGAGTATTATTTATGTATATGATGAATTCATATTTTTAATGTCATGCTACAACACTACAATCCATCAAAATAAGTTCTGCAAGGTGATTTTGCACTGAGTGGAGTTGGAGTATTGACTTCACATTAACAGGATGTAATGCGTTATAGACCTTCTATAAGTTTCTTGCTATGCCGTTGTCAAAATACCTACAATGTAACTGCAAAAACGACATGTCATCGAAAATGCCTCCATGGGCTACACTTTGAAACTATATTAGACTCACTAATTAGCACAAAAACCATTCCTGGAATAAGTGACCACGAGGTAGTAGAACTTGTTTTAAATTGGGATACGCCCAAACGGACACCAGCGTCAAATAAGTTGGAAATCTTTCAATACGGTAAAGCGGATAATTTTCGCCTTCCACGAATATTTACGTCAAAACTATTCGGAATGGGCGAGCACAGGAAGTTCCGTTGAAGAGATGTGGCAGAGTCTTAAGGATATACTTTTCAGGGGTATAAATGCCTATGTTCCTAAGAAACGTTTAAAAAATAACCCAGACCCCGAATATTACGCTAGGAAAGTTAGATTGCTCAAAAGGAAAGTGAGGGCTGCACATAAAAGGAAAGATCGCGACTTACCATCCTTGGAAAAGTACAAAGAATTAGTTAAAGAACTGGCAAAGGAAAAGGTACGTGCGGAGGAGGAGTATGTCACAAATACTCTCGACTCAGGAAATCCAAACGAATTCTACAAGTACTTGCGCAGGCGTAAAGGAGACAGGAATCATGTGCAAACAATAAATTCCGCAGACGGAGAAAATCTAACGCAGGACGAGGACATAGCGGAGGAATTCAATTGCTGGTCCTCATATGTCTTTAGTAAGGGCCCTCAGAGATCAGACGAGTCATTTCAAGAAATCAACGTTTCTGTTGGAGAAACTTTCCCAAATTATTTACAAATTTCAGATTCCACTATTTTACAGAAGGTTCGAAAACTAAAAAATAGGAAATCCAAGGGGCCAGACGAAATCCCTAGTGATGCAATAAAATTGGGTAATGGCGCGATTGTTCCATATCTTAAAACGTTATTCATTGCATCTCTAAATAATAGATCAATCCCTGACGATTGGAGAAATGCGATTGTAATCCCTATACATAAAAGCGGTTCTAGAACATCTTTAGATAACTACAGACCGATTAGCCTAACGTCACAAATTTGCAAACTTATGGAGAAAATCATAGCAGACCACATTCGTGTATTTTGACAACAAAACAAACGCGGCCGTAACCACCAAACCAATTCGCACAAATTAAAATTGAAAACAACATTCACGATATTAGTTGTCAGAAATGTGCCTACCTTATACTTGGATTAGTATTTTTATTTCACGCATTATGCCCAGAAAAATGTTCTTGTAAGCGTTATTTGGAGCTTAATGGGAATATGGAATATCAATCACTGGTTAACCCATAGAGGATAACTTATTGGTTTTAGCAGAATTAACTGAAAATCTTTAACATCAATAGGCGTGACTGAATGCTTTCTGAGAGGTTCACCGGACACTTGAGAATAAGTGAGCCTGGTTGAGAGCCCTCACAGGATTTTTGTTTTTAGATAGGTCAAATATCTTGGACAGATATGTGATGAAGTGGTCATAGGAATTATGAAAAGTGCGAAACATATCTCTGGGTGGTTATGAGATACCTCTGTAGCCCATCAAACTTCCCATTCGGTCATATCAGATTAATAAATGTAGTCAAAGCTTGCACTAACTAACTACCCATTAACTATGGAAAGAGATTTTTTTGGTGAACTCATAGAACATTTGATGACAAAGAACCCTGGCGCTCCGCCAGCTTCGTCTCCTCGCCCCAAACTTTCCCGATCTTCGTGGAGGTGGCGGTCGACTCCCACTCACTCTGACCCCGAAGGGTCCCCGTCGACCCCTTCGCATCTCTGCCTCCGACTCCAATAGCCTCCAAGCGAGAACCGTTTTGATGGCCACGGAGACGGGAGTATGAGAACCAGAGAAAGACGTGCAATACGAGTGCCGAGGGATTTGAAAATTAGACGTAACTAAGACGTTATCTAAGCTTTGTTTTAATTCCTATCCTATCTTCATAGCATCTGTGAGATTTACGATAAAGGTTTGTTACGTATTTTTAGTATAGGCAGTTGGAGCTATCGTCGAATTATTTAGACAGCGATGGTAATTAAAAGAATATAGGTATTTTATCTTATTTGTCTCGCCGAAAGAAGACGCTTTATAATTATTGTATATTATTATTTCATCCATACGATATTTATTAATGAGCTTTTAGCATAATTAACGAATTGTTCCGACTGTAAGTTCGGTATGGAAGAAAAGCTTTGCGAATAACGTCTCCGCCAATGTAGTATTTAGCTTTCTTTCTTTCTCTCTTCTTCTTCATCAGATATCTCTCACTAATAAAGTAGTTTATTTACAAGAACGCTATAAAATATGGAAATAACATAAATTTTTAATTAGAAATCATCTTCAGAACATTGATTCTAAATATTTCTTATGAGTAAAGATTTGTACTGTGATAAAATCGATTGTGGCAGGCTTTACCGTGTGGAAATCCATAACAGAGGATGTTAAGAATAAGGTTTAACAAATACTTTTTTCCACAGATTTATTTGCAAAACGACCGGTTTCGGCACAGATCGGCCATCTTCAGGTCCTGAAGATGGCCGATCTGTGTCGAGAGGTATCATTCCCGGGATATCCAAAGGAAACTGTGGGCCAAAGTTGCGGAGGAAGTTGGAAGTTATGGTAAGTAATCTTGATAAAATACTTTTCTTTCAAAAATTCATTACATTTATTGATTTATAGCAACAGAGATATTACAGTATATTGCAGTCATATCCAAGAACATGAAATATTCGCTTGTAGCTGAAATAGAAAATTTACAGTAACACTGATATATTTATGAAATCCCAATTGCCTCAAAGCTAATGTTCAGAAAAATATGCTTGGAATTTGTTTCGAATAATATAGGCGGTAGATATTCCTCTATTTTCGCCAACAGATGCGAATCTAGTTGGCGTAGCAAGTAACTCTGACTGACATGTTTGATTTAATGATGCCACCTGTTCTTCTCCTTCTTTATCGATAACAATGTTATGCAATAAGCATACACATTGAATAATGGCGTCCACGAAATCAGGTTCAACTTCAAATCCTTTTTGGATTACCCTCCATTTTCTGCTTATAATACCGAATGTACATTCGATTACTTGACGCGCTTTTGAGAGACGCATATTGAAAATGGTCTCCGATGGACCAAGTTGAGACGCAGGAAAAGGCCTCATCAAATAAGTTTTTAGGGGATAAGCTTCGTCCCCCAAAAGAACATGTGGAACTTTTATATTCGTTCCAGGTAACACGGAAAGTTTTTTCACACCTAGTGCACCACTCTCTAGATTTTGGCTAAGTCGAAAATGTGAAAATATACCACCGTCACTCTCCTTTCCGAATGCTCCCACATCAATTGTTATGAACTTATAATCGGGCCCTGCAACACCTTGTAGAACGATGGAAAAATACTGTTTATAATTTCTATACATGCTGCCGGAATTTCGCGGGTTTCGAATGCGCACATGCTTCCCATCTATGCAACCAACACAATTCGGGAATTTCTATCGACTCCAAAATTGCCGAGCTATTAATTCCATGCTCTCATCAGTGGGAAAGGGCATATGAACAACATACAGCTTCTCCCAAATCGCTTTGCATGTTTCGCGGACTATTCTTCCAACAGATACGTCGGAGATTCTGAATGAATATCCTAATGCCTTGAATGAGGACCCTGTCGCCAAGTACCTGCAAAAAGGCACATAATATAACACAATAATTATAATAACCCAATAGAATTAAATATCATTCAATCTAGAATTCGAAAGTAACCTCAAATAAAAGTTCTTCTATAATTAAAGCTCAATATATTTGTGTTTTATAAATCTGATAAAGAATATTGGATTGGAATGACTGATTTTTGACAAAAATTCCGTAGAATAATTTATAAAAGATACTATCATATATGGTAGTATCTCCTTTTCAATGAATTGCGCGTGTCCTATATTAATACAAAAAAGGAAACACTTTCCTCATTGTAATACTCAAGAAATCGAAAATAGTCACTACTTAAGTCCCACAGATACTTTGTGGGAGTATAATATATACACACACATAAGTATTACATAAAGTTAGCTGTTTCAATTGTAAAGGCTAATTTCGGGCAAACATAATACTGAAAACGGAAAATATGCGTAGGTGAATTTTAAATCTGAATGCAGAGAAAAGAGAGGCAAGGTCGTGGCAGGTCATCTCGTTGGTTAACCTTTGGGGTTACAGGAAACCCCATGGCCTCCAAGGGTTCCACCTTTCTTCATTTGGGCGTCTTGCGGACTCTTGCTGCGAAGGGCAAAAATCCTCTTCCATGAGGTGATTAACGAAGACCGAGGTGGTATTTCCCAACCCCGAAGTATCTCTGGTGTTCCGATACCCTCTTTCCTATCATTGTTCTCCCTCTCAGAACTCGGAGAAAATAGAGAAATTCCTAACCAAAGATTTAAGCAACTGTATGACCTACCATGTTGAAAATGGTTTCCGATGGACCAAATTACTGGAAATACTTGATTATCTTTTAGCTGAGTATACCTGCATTATATGTATTCTACAGAGTATCTGTTGGCGTATAGTAGGGGGTGCATTTCCAGCTATTCTAATTTCCTATTCGATTACTTCGATTATATTTCACTTGAGTAAAGAAAAATAATACACGTGACGTTGCCTACTATTTTAAATTGCTATGAAATTATTGCGTTTAAACCTCTAGTGTCACCTTGTTGAGAATCATCGTGTGTGCTTCTGCTAGTTTATTATACAATAGTCGGATTTTCTATTATGGATACCCGAGTTTGGAGTTAGATTTTAGATTTAGATTTAGATATATACCCCGCGAGCCGCCAGAGGCGTATGGCAGGGGGTGTAATACACCACCATTATTCATTCCTACCTATTAGCATCTCTAATAGCTTGGGGAAGTTGAATAAAAACTAAAGTAGAGATCCCACAGGAAAACTAAATACACCAACATTTTGCGTGTTTTATTTTTCGTTGTTCTACACGGTCCAAAAATTTTATTGCTATTACTTTCGTTACTAATTGAAGGACGAACGAAAAATGTGCCAGTTTTTTCGCGCTCTTTCACGAATTGCTCACTTTGATCTTTTGTTTCTCATAAAGTATCACTTCAATCAAAATAAAACCTTTAGATGACATTAAGAAACATATTATAAACTAAAATAAACGTGAAAGTGTAAAATTGGTCTTGTTATAAAGCTCTCGCAAATAGTTTTCAAATGGTATCATAAAGGATATCTACAACTCAGCGATTTCTTTTATACGAATTAATATTTATCGTTGCGGAAAGCGTCCCGAAATCAAGCACTTGAGCTAGAATACCGTTACAGCGACCGAGAAGCGGATAGTCGCTTACAGTGGAAGACCCCCATCGCCTGTAGGTCGCTCTAACTGACGTCGCCCGAATACACCGGTCGCTCGTAGTCGCTTCCAGTGGAAGACCGGCCTTAGATTTTAGATTTAGATATATACCCCGCGAGCCGCCAGAGGCGTATGGCAGGGGGTGTAATACACCACCATTAATTATTCGTACCTATTAGCATCTCTAATAGCTTGGGGAAAAAAACGACCAAAAGTATTTATCCGTCCTTAGGCCGGTGAGTGGGTATCGCTGGGTAGCGGTTGCAGTCAAACCACCCTTTTTTCCTTCAGCAGGCATTTATTAGACGTTCCCTATGATCATAATTATTTTACTCGATATGTGGACGGCGATTTCTGATTAAGACATATCCGATTCTTCAACAGAGTAGAGATCATTAATTGGCGACACATTTTTGTGATGATTATTTTGAGCTAATATATTTATTGTTTGATTTTTTACACCAATAATTCGATACGTCTACTGGGATAACTTGGAATTAACAGGCAGTTTTAAGAATTCAATTGCCACATTTATATCAAATGATATGTTATGTTGCTTTGCCTTTGTGTATCCGTTCGTGTTGTCCCTCGCATTCTACCCAATTACTCTCGCTGTGGCCTACAAAGCGGAAGTCGTCCCATGGTCGCTAGTCGATGCGAGGGTGAGGAGAGGACCGAGGGCCCTTCGTGGAAAATGCGCTTATGGACCGCCGCCTTGGACCGGAAAACTCATTTATTTTCTAAGTTACGATGACTTTTTTACAGCCATACTCGATGGCTTGGCATGCATTAGCCTCGGTGATCGTTTTACAAATTTCGGTAAATCTGCTGTGAGTGTAGTTTGGTGCATTTTTTTCTTCGGCGCAGCCTGTTTTAACTGAACGAGTGGCCCCGAGAGAAGGGGTGATCGTTCCACAATGAGGCCACTCGACCGGCGAACCCTAATTTTCTCAGGACGGAACCTCAACGACGCCTTTTTATGGCCCTACAGCATTAAAACGCACCACATCTGTGGAAAAGCACCCACACGCGCCAGAGCGAGACTCTGCTTTCGGACTCGGGGTCAGTTGTCTCCCTTCTGTCTCGACCTGGGATCTAACGTCGTTTGACTCTTCAACTCGAAAGAAAGTCTTCCACGTTAGAATCTCCATCCGTTGTTCAACCAAATAAGACAAAAATTTCCCTTCTGCGGCTCAGTCTAACAGAAAGGCAAACTGATCCGAAGCAACACCGATTTTTAAATTCTTGAAATAAAAAAAAATAAAATTTTGTATTCTTTAGTTTTCTAACCATAAATTGACCTTTGGGTTTGGTTCCTGCGACAATACCGAGTGGTTCACATTAATAACCAGTATATGTTATTTTTTGACGTATTGTCGATATTCTGATTCACATATGATATATAAGTGTTACTGAAATAAGAATTATTTAGGGATATATGAATTACCTTAGTGCTGAGGATTTCTCTCATCGAAAGCAATACTTAGATCGCGAATCCTATGTTGGGAATATTGAAAATATCCCAGAGAACTGACGTCATAAAATATTTTAGCTTACAGAGGGAGAGTATGAATGAAAAACATGATGCCTTTATCTCTGTGAAATATTCAGAAAAAACACTGGATTCCACATCGCAGAATGCATAGATCCTCTTCCTGCGAAAATTATAGGAATAGATTTTTTTCATTGATGACTTTGTATCTGAAGCTGTTTAGTAAATCATAATGTTGCATTGAAAATAGTAATATCGGTTCCACTTCTAACGATCCTAGTAAATTTCACCCCGTTCATTTAGCGCAGGACGTGCTTCCGCCAATGAAGGTATTTTTTAAGAAAATTTTACAAAATATGGGGAGGGATAAAGTTGGACATTTGCCTATAACATCCACACGCCATAATGTAACGTAAGAGGATTGAATGAATATTAACTGTAAAATGGAATCCATATTTGTAGAGAATGATTTTCTACATCATCTCAGGGTACCGTTTTTGTAAATGTATACTATCCTTCTGATAGTTAACTTCACTGCGGAAATGTTTTCTTGGATTTTTTATTCTGGTATATAGTTGAATTCTTTCAGTTTACCCGAAGGCGAAACTTGCAGGATTTTTCATTAAAAGTATATTCTGAGAACATCATCTCTTCTATCAAGATATTTATTTGATTTATTTTGAGTTGAATCTTTGACTTTTGTTAAGTTCACTGATATTTATCTAAATGATCTTCTGAAATTTTGGTTTGCTATGTATTTTTACAATAATAATTTCTTAATTTTCTAAAGAGAAAATTTTAGGAAGTGCGAAAGCTAGTTAAGGATTAATTTTTATAAATCAAGATAAAAGCATTTGAAAAAGTTGCTGATTCATAACCATTAGAGTAAATTGTATATTGAATATGGTAAGGCGTAACCTCGTGGAAGGCCATAATAATGAAATAATAAAAACTTTGAAATCTTCCACAGAATATATTTAAAACGACTAGTTTCGCCGGCGAGCCAGCATTATCAAGTGAGGAAATATACAAACATTTTTCTTTATATACACGAGGGAGGAACAGGGGATGGTAAGGGGAGGGAGGAGTGGGTGAGTTGGAAAGTCACCGAAGAATAGAGTAAGCAATGAAATTGTTGTTCGGGTAAACTACGATCAAGATTTCCGAGAAAGATCCACAAAACGTTTGAAAGAAAAAATATTTAAAATCTTTAAAATAAAAGAAGGAAACTTCTTATCGAGTAACCGCAAAAAAACTGGCTATTGTGCATTCGATTCCAGAAAGCCCCAAAATCCCCTTTTTTCTCGTGAGTATAAATTTCATAATAATGCATTTATGCCAATCTTTGGGAAATTTTTCGAGGCACTTCCTGACTTACTAGAGATTTGAAATTCTAGTGATCGCTGCAAGTCCTGCGTATCCAACATAAATTACTATGATATTTTGGAAGATTATCCTTGGCTCGTCGCTATGTCAGGGCAAATATTCTATGTAGGAAATGCACGTATTGTTCTTTTCTGCCGTTTTCAGGCATCATTTCATTTGCAGAATTCGATTGGAAATAATGGAGACTAGTATAAAAGGAATGCATATTAATTGAAGATATTTAATTTGGCCGTGCAATATCGTTTTCGATTCGAATTTACGAAATCTATGGCAATATTAACGAAAGTGTTGTGAAAGTCTTTCGTAGAAACAAACAGTCCCCCCGCGCGACCAAGGTGACTGTTGAATCCGAGCCTATACGTTTTCTCATTAAAATACAAGGGGATTTTAAGTCAATATCGAATCAATAGTAAGGACTCATGTCATAATTTCCGAAAAGGAGGCAATTTAATGAGATGCCAACATTTTAAAACTGATACATAAATAGCAGGGACAATATTACGGTAATTTTGGAGTTTTTTGAAAAAACGTTTTAGGGAACTTCCCGGTATGGTAGAAAATTGGAAATCAAGGAGTTTCTAGAAGACTCTTCGATATTAATAATCATAGAAATGTCAAGAATAAGCGTGAGTTTGACGCCATGGTGGTTGCAAAACGTTCCTATTTGGAATACATTCCGGCGAATTTTGAGAATTTTTCTGAATCTCATCCTGTTATAATGGAAAGGTAAATTCTAGCATGTGAACAGAGATCACAAAAAAATTTAATATACGCAATTCACCTTTTCCCTAATGATCCTTGATTCGATGCAAGAGCACCATTAAAATTCCTAAATGTATTTAAAATGATACAAACGGATTCTTACTTCAGGAACTTCCCGATATGATACTAAATTCAAACTTTCAATCAAATTAATTTTATCTTACCAGGTTCTTTATGTATTCATATCTTTCAAAATGTTCTGGTTACGACACCAGGCGGTTTTTCTCCCTTATGAAAAGTATGGCGGAGATTTAAAATATTTTTATGAAGCATTTCCCAGGAAGATTGAAATTGCCCGGCATGTGAACAGTAGTCGTGAATATTTTTTACAAACGCTGTTTACCGTTTCCCTGATGGTCCTTGGTTCGAAAACAGCGCACCATTTGCATTCTACTATTCAATTCAAGGGGATACGGCATTTCGTTTGAAGACCTTCCCGATGTATCGTCCTGAAGTTTTAGAAACTGTCAGAGTTGCTCCTACCAAATAGTCATTTGCAATCTACTCTAATGAAAAGGTCCTGGGTTCTACACCAGGAGTCTCTACCATTTGAAATGTAGGTTGGGAATTCGAATTTACACAGAATGACACATTAACCGAGAAGGTAAAAATCTATGACAAGGCGTGTGAACAGAAGTGACGAATGTATTTCATAAACGCAGCTGAACTTATGATCCTTGGTTCGACGCTGGGGCACCATTAGTATTCTATCATTCAGTTAAAGGGGGATAAGGAATTTCGTTTGGGGATCTTCCCTTTACATTGACTTGAAATTTTAGAAACGGTTAGAGACTGTAACGTCCGTTACTTTATAAAGTTTGTAGGGGCAGGTTGAAATATATCATCAATGTATTTGCAGAAGGCAAGCAACTTTTACTCGTAAATAAAATGAACAGTAATATTTAATAACCAAATTACACAACTATAGGTAAACATATTCGATTTTCTTCAACTTTTTCGGATCGCTTTTCTTGGAAAGGAGGCGATATGTCCGCGGCGATTTCAAATTCCAGGAAAAGGTTTCCCGTTCCTCAACGCCCACGGTACACTAAAATGGCCTCATTTATGGCAGTACCACGAATCAAATCCTTTCTTTACCTAGCAGTCGCGCATGCGCGGGGGATGAAGGATTTTCCTTTAGAAAGGATCGCGCGCTCTGTCTTGCTCTCTTCACTGGAAATTGCTGCCGTGGATTGACCAACCACTAGGAGATATCAACGTCCTACTCCTTCATCAGTAAATCACCATCATTATCGGAGGCACTTTTCTGCCTCTTGAGTTGTTGGACGCTTCCATCGTTCAATAAGAGTAAGTCTAACCGTTCTCCTTCTTGAGTACTGACTCGATTTTCTTGTAATTGGTTGCTTTATCTTGCTACTTTTTCTAGTTTGCCGCCATGAATGACAACTGCAATCGCAGGTTAACACTTCTTCTGATCCGCCGTCATGACCGATGGCGCCCATTTGCTGCAGACCCTTCAGAGTTCTTGGTGAGTTCTTTTTAATTTTACTCATGCATCTTTCAAATCCATGCGTATCCTATGTGCTAACAGCCGAGCATTGATCTTCCATTAAGACGTCATTGGTAGTATAGGATTTTACTACGAGTTCATAAACATCCTGAATTAAAGAAACCCTTTTTGACCTCAGCAATTCAGAATTTGAATAATATTGATGAATCCCTTCTTATTTGTTCAAAGGAAGATGAAGTTTTGGATAGATGACCCACCAATGTGAATTATTTCGATAAATTTCAATCTTTTACGTTTTGTCGAATAACGCTTGAAAAGCTTTCACTGTTTTTTTACATATTTGTGGAAAATTATGTAATACTTGACTCTACGGCTGCACAAATTAAATTAAATATACTTGAGAAGTCAAAAATTTCAAGCATGAATTCAAGTTGAGTGCATCATGTTTCATTAATTTCGTTGCATATAAAAATTTTTTCAACAACATTTTTCATGAATAAAAACAAAATGCCATTATATTATGTATGCAATGCACTATATGGTATTGTCACCTCTACTTATTTTATTTTGAATATATCAATGATATTTCATTTGATAAAAATTAAAAAGCAAGACTACCTCCGAAATAGTTTAAAAAATACATTAAATTTCCATAAAATTCAAAGGTAAAGCATAGGGTTACTAAAATGCTTTATTTTATTTCACCTGTCGTAATTTTGAAGGACTATTTTCTTAGGTAAGGATTATTTTCTTTCCAAAAAAGATCCTTTTATTTCAATATTGATATAAAGTGATTTTAATCAAGTATTTATGAAATAATTTTATATTTTTTTCAGATTACTGAAGGCAGTTGTGTCATTAAATTTTGCCATCGTTCTTGCCGTAATATTTAATTATTTTTTCTCCTTAAAGTTCAGTATCACTAATTAGCTATCGGCTCTATTGGCTCCTGTCAATCGTTTTAGAATCATAACTTTCAATCTGATTTGTGGTACGATTGTAATTAAAAATTTCAGTTGCTTCTTAAACATTATTTCTTCGTCATAAGTGTCATCCTCCTCATTTTTGCATTTCAACAATTAGCAGGGTTCTGTTATTTTTTAAAAGACTTCACAATAATACCAACAGCTACTCTTTATAAAATTGCATTCTATCCTTACAGAGCATGTGAAGGCTAGTTTTTCTTACGAGCTACCATTAGCAGAATCATTCAGTTTTAATTTAAGGTTTATTTACATTCAGAACATCGATAGCATTAAGCTAAAATATTTCAATTGGCATTGCCCAGTAGTCCATTTTAGTTAATCCAAATTACGCATATTTTCTTGAAGCTACTTAGGCTAGAGAGAGAATTGCTGCGGAGTCCAGATAAAGTATGTGGTAAGCTGACACCTCCCTTGAAATATTCCATAAATTTGATATATTGCTTTCTAGATAGGTATATATTTGCATGAAGGACATCTTGTGAAGTTGAAAGATAGGAAAGAAAAATTTTATCGGGTTTTTGTGGTGAATAATAACCAGTTCATTATTGATGGCAAAGTTTAAGCACAAACTCAAATGCAGCACTCGGACTCATATGGATGGATTGGACCTTACCTTGTAATTGTCATGCAGGTGAGTTTGAGATCTTGGTTCTCTAGCTCTGTGCAGTTGCGTTTATACTTCACTTTATTTTCATAAAATCATTCTTTCTTTAGGTCTGGCTAGCATCATGCTCAACTGAAGAGTATACTCGCTGATAATGTCAGCAATTTTTTCAATGAGGAACATCTTCATTACCAGTAAGTGAAGGACATCATCTGATGATAATGTACATATAATGGCTTCCGTATCTATTCTGACACCATAGGTTGTCGTGAGTATACATTTATTTAACTTTTCTTATTTAACTTAGTATTCAGGTCAATCATATTTATCGTATTAATTGTTTATGTTACACCATGAAAATATATATTTTTCATTTGCTCACAATGGCATTCTACATCATCAATCAGGTGCAAATTATTGTGCGTACCATGATCAGATCCACATCAAACAAACTGCGATAAAATAATTTAATATTAAGCTGTAAAACTAATTTTTTGTACTTGTTATACATAATCAATATACTTGAATCAAGAATTTATTCAACTTCGCTATCGAAGCGTTCATTTTAATGAGCCATCTATTCTTACGTAGTCATTACCTGTGAAATGTAAAAGTAGGCCCAGTAAAATTTGCCTTCAATATTGAAGTTGAGATATTTTTGGTCAAAAATTGTACTTATTTTGATTCCCATACGCTGGTAGCCCTCAGCTCCTGGTTTGTCTTCAAGATGCCACCATAACTTATTTTCTCATAAAATTGGCCTGTATATACGAGTATTCTACAATTTGTAAAATACATAAGATAAGATTGCTTTTGCATTAGCTGTGAAGCTTAAAAACTTAGAATATTTCATTATTAATGCTCTTGTTTTAGAAAACCTTTATAGTTTTTTACCTATGTCAAAATTAATCTCTAGGCCTCTTCTACCGGAAATTATACATTTATTTCTATCATAAGCTGTCTTTATTTTGATTTCGAACTTAGAGGTAGATCAACTTAGGACTTAAAATCGTTTGTGATACAGATGGCTAAGCATTAGTGATTTCTTTTGTTAAGGCTCTACTGGGGAGACATGGAAAGACAAACCTGATGTACGGAGCGATAGCTGACCACTTGGAGAGGTGGAGAACAGCAATACCCATCGCCTCCTGCGTCGTGTTGTACAGCATCCCAAGCTGATCTCCGTACAATTGTATCTGGAGGATAATTATTCCTATCCATTTCCAATAATTTGAGGCAGTTTGGTCTAGGGTGCCTTCTATTCATATGAGTCCCAGTGCTGCATTTGAGTTTGTGCCGAAACTTTGCCATCAATAATGAACTGGTTATTATTCACCACAAAAACCCGATAAATTTTTGTTTACCTATCTTTCAACTTCACAAGATGTCCTTTATGCAAATATATCTAGAAATCAATATATCAAATTTATAGAATATTTTAAGGGAGGTGTCAGCTTACCACGTACTTTATCTGGACTCCACAGCAATTCTCTCTCTAGCCTAAGTAGCTTCAAGAAAATATGCGTAATTTGGATTAACTAAAGTGGACTACTGGGCAATGCCAATTGAAATATTTTAGCTTATTGCTATTGATGCTCTGAGTGTAGATATATCATAAATTAAAACTGATTTATACCTCTATAGGCAGCTCTTAAGTAGAAATAGCCTTTACATGCTGTAAGGATAGAATGTAATTTTATATAGGGTGGCTGTTGGTATTTTTGTGAAGTCTTTTAAAAAATAACAGCACCCTACTGATTGCTGAAATGAGAAGGATTAAACGTGTGTCGAAGGAATAATGCTTTGAGAAGCAACATAAGTTTTTAACTACAATCGTAAGTACAAATCAGGTTAAAAGTTATTTTTCTATAAACATTGAAAGGAGCCAATAGTCGCTATTTAGTAATACAAACCTACGAATACACAAAATAAGTAAATAGCACGGCAAGAACGATGAGAAAGTTAAATGGTATGATTGTCTTCAGTAATCTGAAAATATAAAAATATTTTAACTAATGATTGTTTGAATCAATTTACATCAATATTGTAATAAAATTGTATTATTTTGATATAAATACCAAAGAAAATTGTACATAACAATTAAGACAGTTGAAATTAAATAATGAATTACAGTAATCCTTTGCTTTACGTTCGTTTTATTTTATCCTACATTAACCTTTACTACCCACGCGTATAGTTGTGTAAATAGGATATTAAGTTTTGCTATTTATTATATTCATGTATATATATATTACGTAATATGTACTATTTATTTATTTACTTCCTTGCTCGGAAATGTTGAATTCCATCTTACTCTTACTTCAAAATGAACACATGAACATCACTAAATTCTCTCTCTAGACCCATAGAATTGGATATACGAGCTCAAAGATTCTTGCGACAGAAGGTTTGGTAAAACAACCACTATTTACTCAATTTAGCTGATTTTCTTTTCTAATGTTCTGCGGAAAGAATTTTTAGAATGGCTGATAATATTTACCGATGATATTACAACCTTCGATAGGAAATGGAACGTCATTGTAATAATTACATCATTGTTATAATTACATCATTGTTGTTGATTCATAAATTATTGCGATCGATTGAGGAATTAATGAATAACTGGTTTTATGTTTAGAAAATTAATGGAGCCTTTTCATTCGAAATTATCTGATTGGCGTAAATATCTATACTTTAACGATATGTATCAGTGGTTTGAACTGATGGTGAAGTAGCACATAACGTAGAATCAATGGCGATCATGGGGAAGTGCAATGCTACATTTAAAAAGTTTAATTTTATTACTCGTTACCTCGATGATTGAAGCATCTGCTCAGTAAAAACGTATGACTAGCATTTTGCATTAGAGTAAGACCTCTGGCGAGATTCTAATAGTCCGAAAGGTAATTATCGCAATTACTACAGTATCTGCAAGGATAGAGGGGCAAATTGTTTACAAAAGCTTTATTTCTCTCTTAGGGATCTTCCTCCTTTATGGATGCAATTTAATGGTATGCATTAGCAAAGCACGAATAATATATCCTCAAAGTACAATCCTCTACAAAGTAAAAGCATGGGATAGTATTCCTTTTGTATAGAGGTATTGAAAAGTATATATATTAACGTGGAAAGGAATTGAAAATAATGATTAGGGATCGTACACAAATAACGTAAATCAAAATTCTCGAATTTTCGACCCCCCATTTAGCAGGACCGTAACGTCAGGCACGACCCCTCTCCCCCACTCCGGTACGCAACGAGTGCTTTGTGAAAAGTTATGGGCTTATACTCAGGAAAGAAAGATTTTTAGTTCCAAATAGTAATTCACTTTCTCACTTCAAACCTGCGCAAACGTCGTTTTTCACAATAGCAAATGAATTTCGTAATTGGCATATCCAATATGCATTTCGCGATGACAAAAATTTAATTATTTATCTTGCAATTGAAATTCATCATATTTTTATTACTGCCATTAAATTTAGATTAAAAAAGTTAGAAGATCACTTCATTTAATTGCTTCTAAGTGACTGAACTGAACAGAAAATGAATCCGTTAGCCTCAGCTGGTTCCGATTTTTACAAGCGCGGCAGACTCTGGTTCATCGTTAGCTAAAGTGCATAACGAACGGTGGTGAATATGTGAAAAATTACAGTCTGTAGCTTAAATATTGCTCTATTTTATTGTGATGTTGTGATTTATGTATTCCAAGTAGTTTCTATGAATAAAAATAGGAGGAATTACTTTCGGAACAACCCCCGTATTTTGGCTGCAAGTGGCAATATTAAATGGCATCATTTCAAATCGTGTGATTTATTTGAAGGTCCTCAGCCGAGGAGTCTTCCCAACACCTTACTCTTTCATTCACTATCTGTTGATTTCTTAATATTTTTAATATTTCTGAAATTCTTTAATCTGTACATATTTTACTTAGGAGGTTAGGTGTAAGAGAACACCCACATAGGCATCAATTCGTCGGTCATGAAATAATAATTGAAAAATTGTAAATATAATTCTTGCATCCAAGTAGACAAAATCATCCACCAATTTTATATTTTTACAAATTTAGTTGATGATATATTCATGGAAGTCTCATCGCAACAACCTTTTTGGCACAAGTTGATGGTGATAGTATATCTAAAAAAATAATATTTTATCTGCAGTGCTATCAAGAGTCCAGATTTTACAGCCATACACTAAAAGAGAGGAGACATGAAATCTGAACACCCTCAGTTCTTACCTTTGATCAAATCTTATTAATAAGAGTTTTGTGTTTTGAATGTCCCTGTTTTCAGTCTGTATAAGAAATATGCATTTTAATTTTTTCCCATATTTTGGATTTGATCACTGAACATTATGCCAACTAACGAGAGAGGTAAAGACTGGATGATATCACAATCTAAATCAAGGAAAAGAATGAGGAGCAGGAAGTATATAAGTTAATGTAACTATGACTTTCCCTTGCGAAAAGTATTACCACCCTGCAACTTGGTTATTTTTGTAATAGTTTGATTAAAATCACACCTGTTCATTCAAATAACCATTATTTAGGATTTAAATTAGTCAGAAAATGTTTTGGTAACTAATGATTTCCATCAAGATCTTATATTTGTATAATACTTACTGGTCAAATTGTCAGACAGAATTGATGCTAAGCTGTCTAATAAACATATTAAGCAAGATTACATTTGGAAAACCCAGTTAAAAACCAACATATCTAGATTTATTCCTATTAAAACTAAACAGATATTAACGCCACCTTATAATTCAAACAATTTCTATATTCTACGATGATAACGATAGATATCCAAAAGTAAATTATCAATCTTTCCTGGAATGTGATATTTGTTAATGTTAAATGAGTGGTGGCTTTAGTCCATTGTATCTACCCTTTGAATAGGCAAAAGTCGTACCCCTCATCTTAGAACAGTGATTATGAATCCGGCTGGATGCTGAGGAAAACAGTTAAGCTGAACAATAATACCTTGCAACAACGATCTTAATGCTGAAGATAACTATATTATGGCGATAGAAGTTTATACTGATGGGTGAATATATTCTTACCACCTTCTTCATACGGTTAAAAATTGATATAATTTGTATGTACTGAGAGGACAAATATTTAGTCTGGCCAAAATATAAATTTATGTAAATAAAGAAATATTCATTTTCCGAATGAAATAGACGGAAGGGCGTGTGATTGCTGCCTCAAGGTCCATTCCCAAAATATATGCAGTCAGTGCATGTTCGATAACGAGAATCTTTCATGAGAATATTCTCCACGGAAACTAATGCGGAGGTCGTGTGTTCCGTGCTTTCAGGTAGTTGTTGCAACAGGAAGTATTTAAGACAGAAGTGGAATATATCAGGAAATGCGAAGCATTACTCGGAATTCTCACTAATTAATCGAGGTGATAGTTTCAGTAGAAGAATTGGTTTGGCATACGCAAAATCGTACAAGCCATCGTAGCCTAAAACACGCACGCGAAGAGAAAAACTAGTAGCCCTCGAGTGGACGCGTTGGAGGATAAAGAATGATGCCCATTCCCTTGCTTCAGTTTAGCCTTAGGTCATCTAAACCATACCCCTAAACCGTAACCTATGAATCTCGTAGAATATGTAGAATATTTCCTAGGATTTGCTTACGAATACTTGTTTCTGTTTTGCAAGGCTTAAAAATTACGAAAATCCCATACGAGGATAGAACTGACTGCCGATTATTTCTTACTTTTCAAGTTTGCGCCTTTGTTATTCAAGTGATTGGATTGCTTTTGGAAAGACTTGTTTAATCTAATAGGGAGTAACGGGGAAGAATATTATAACGATAGTTATAAGGCTAATAATATAGTAATAAGGCTAATAATAATAAAACATATGTTTTTTTAGAAAATAATTTTTTATTGTAAGGCTAGTGGATTGATTACATTTTTTGTTAGTCAGTGATCTGCATAAACATAAAGATCAGACGGTTTACCGACTCTGGAGCATTCGATGTATACCATAAGAGAAGCAATTGTTTTCTAAATTCAACCCTACACTTGCAAAGTTATACACTTGCGCCTAATGATAGTTATAGCGAACTCAAGGAGCATTGGAAATGGAAGTCGTTTGAAGTCAAACGCCATGTCGGTCGAAACGAGTCGTATCTAGTTAGTACTAGTAGTAGTAGTAGTACTTCTTCACCTTTACGAGCTCCAATCAGGATTATTGCTTCAATTAGATCGTTCATCAGTTTCTTAACTACTAATCGTATGCCAGTGCATAACTTTGGTTGATTGATGTTTCGGAGTAATATAATTGGCACTCCAATTTTCAAATGCAGAATGTGTGATGGTAATCCGGGAACATCGATAGAATTAAGAATTTCCGTTGGAACATTCACTGCTTCACTTTGGTTCATCACGGAGTCATTGTATTTGAATGTCACTCTTTCACCTGCGATTCTGTTTAGAATGATTTTGTTCATATCGTGTACTTCGACTTTTTTAGCCGCTAGAATGGCTTCTTCAGCTCAACCATGCGCGATTTCGATAATTTGTTTCGATGGATTGGAAAACCTTGTCTACTAATTCTTCTTTTGAATTCACGATGCTACAGAAATTAGATGGGAAGGTTATTTTTCCTTTTTCTGGATTTGTAGGTACAGTGCCATTACCTCGAGTAATTGTCTTGAAATTATGACAGCTGTCGGATCGGTTTGAAGCTTAACTCTCATATTTGTTGCTAAATACATTTTTTTGAGTGTGCTCCAAAACGTTGAATATTTCAAGCAGGCGTGCAATTCATCAGCTGGTGTTGAGTGAGGTATAACAGGAAGCGTTTGCCCGAAGTCACCGGAAACCATGCTCCACTAAATGGAACCTGATAATTTTGCAAGTCTTTCAATATATGGTCAAATTCTTCTATGGTCCAATTACTTTTTGTGAGCCATTGTACACTCATCTCATACAATTATTTTGCAATCCTGAAGAACCTTTCCCATTCCAGATGATTTTGAAAAGTTACATGTTGGGTTTTCTGTGAATTGCACGTTTAGTGATAATGTAAGAGCTAAATGCGATGTTCTCCCTCCTTCCATCAACGTGGCAGCAATGCCTGAAGAAGCAAGAGCTAACGCAATATGGCCGTTTTAGCCAGGATCAAGGAGATTAAGAACGTTTTTCCCAGTTCCACCTGGAGCGTTCAAAAAGTAGGCCGCCTACAATCCACCTGATTGGTTGGTTACAGCTTGTATAATGGAATCAAATGCTACCTTTTGTTCAGGAGGGAGTCTTGGTGTATATTTTGGACGAACAGCTGTAAGTCATTTCTATTATGGTGGTGGTGTATTACACCCCCCGCCATACGCCTCTGGCGGCTCGCGGGGTATATATCTAAATCTAAAATCTAAATCTATTATACGATTCCTCTCTGAGCAGTTCTCTGTCGATTGTTACATTTATGGACCGATTTAGTTCTGGTATTCCCAATTGTGCCATCATCTTGCCGCACAAATTGCAAGACAAAGATCCTCAGTGGAGATTAGCGCTTCATTGTTTATTTCTTCTTTGAAATTCAAGCCATGATTTTGTGCTTCTTGACGCATTCTCTGCAGAATATATTCGGCCATATAGTCCTTGTATTTTTCACAGAATTGTACTGGTTGTGACGGGGAACGTGTAGATAAAACAATTGCGAACAACGCACTTATTTGAAATGGATTAGAAAAGGCGGATGAATCTTCAATTGACTTGTCCCAATGATCGTCTTTTTCCAATAAATGAAGTGCTTCGCACGCAATTCCATACGTATTATGTACTATTACATCCACTGTTCGTAAATAAATAATGTTGGACCACGAACGGTAATCAGAAGCAACCGTAAGTAAAAGAATTCAGTGTTATTCGGATATACAGTGTATAATCTTCTTAAAGCATTTGATTATAATATTCCAGGTTGTCCAACTAATGCTTTGCCTCTCTTCTTTCTTTCAAAATTATTTCTTGTTGCGTTCAAAGTGTAGTAAGTCGGAATTTCTGCATATATCAAAGTTCTTGCGTAGCCATATGTTTGATACAATAGAAAAATTTTGTGTTCGGTGGATTTGTTGGTCTGTTCTGTATTTTTTGTTCCGTGAAATACAATGTCTTCATTTCAATACACAGATTTCGTTAACAGATGTCAGCACTTATATTAATAGGTTTTCCCTTCCAATGTCAATCTGTCTTATTACTTGACTCGTTACTTTCTCCATATACGAAGTATAGACAAAGTATTGTTTTCATGAAAAAAATCGACTTCGAGATTTCAACGGAAATACATGTTTTGGGGTCCCTAGAAAGCGTTTTGACCATTTTCGGAATGATGTCTGTGTGTATGTGTTGTGTGTGTGTGTGATAGTGGGCGCTCTAACGTGAAAACTTTTGGTCGTATCAATACCAAACTTTATATATAGTACTGTGGTGTGTGCTGTCAGAGTTGATTAGTTTTTGGAGTAAATCGGTTAACCGGAAGTCGAGCTTCATTCATCAAAGCTCATTTCCGGTTTTCAAAATATCTCCATAAATATGATATATAGGTATATTGTATTACTTATAAAAGTTTTAGATAATGTTATTTACTATAAATTTTGTATTTAACATATTTTTGTATCACCGGTTGATTAAGAGTTATTCGTGAAATACCGATAAACCGGAAGTAGCTGTTATGTACTTTGTGGGCGCTCTAACATGGAAGTTATTCGTTGTATCAACACCAAATTTCATATATAGTACTTTTGTTGGTGTCGTTAGAGTTGATTAGTTTTTCAAGTAAATCGGTTAACCAGAAGTCGAGCTTCATTCATCAAAGCTCATTTCCGGTTTTCAAAATATCTCCATAAATATAATATATAGATATATTGTATACCTTATAAAAGTTTTAGATAACGAGTTTTACTATAACTTTTGTTTTTAACATATTTTTATATCACCGGTTGATTAGGAGTTATTCGTGAAATTTTGATAAACCGGAAGTAGCTGATTATCTACTTTGTGGGCGCTCTAACATAAACAATATTTATCGGATCAACACTAAATTTCATATTTAGTATTTTGGTTGATGTCGTTAGAGTTGATTAGTTTTTGGAGTAAATCAGTTAAACGGAAGTCGACCTTTATTCTTCAAAGCTCATTTCCGGTTTTCAAAATATCTCCATAAATATGATATTTAGGTATATACTGTTATAAATAATTTTGTTAGAAAATAAAATTTACTATAACTTTTGTAAGAAACATATTTTTTTATCACTGATTGTGTAGGAGTTATTTGTGAAATACTGATAAACCGGAAGTTGCTGATTATGTACGTTGTGGGCGCTCTGGGCGCTGGGGCGAAAGGCCACTTCATCGTTTTTCATCGAACATGTCCCGAAAAACATTTTTTATAATGTTTGTGACGTAAAAGATAATATAAAAGAAATTAATCACTTATCTTCCAAGTTTAGATTGAATATAGAGTTCGAAAATACTGTCGTAGATAAATATTTACATCTTATATATATGGAGAAAGTCATGTGCTGGCCAAATCAGATGTTTTTATATTGATTGCATAGAGTCCAGCGGACTTTTTATGCATTATGTAGCTTTTGTTTTTTTTTCCAAGGTAGAACTTTGGTCAATAGACCTTGTGATGAGGGCGAAGGGGGTGATTCGATGAAGATGAAGGTGATGAGGGTGATCTCACCTCTGTCTTATTACGTACTCCAGAGCTAGGTTAAATATGGCGAGAGGCCCTCTCGTTGCTCCAGACCCTTCGATATTTCCGTCAGTTGGTTTTGGATAATTACCACTGTTACTGCGTCCATCGTTACTTTGATTGACCCTATTAGGTTGTGTGCTATTTTCAGATCAAGTATAGTAGTATAATAATAGTACAATAGTATATTCATTATCTTCATCGCCCGCGCATCTGATTCTATATTATCCCGCGTAATTTTCTCCGCGAAACTTTCGGCGACGCGTTTCTAGATAGTCCGCGGAAATATCTCTAAGACGATTTTCGAATTTTATTTCTAGATATTCCGGCCCTTTCAGAACAATGCACTGTTAGACCTGAGTTGTGAAAATGATTTTTAGAATACAGTCAATCCGTTCAAAAATGCCATTTTGAGTGGGTTGACTGGATTTTAAAATTCTTTTCGCCTTCTTTGAGTTCAGCAGTGCATTTTTGAAAGTGCTTTCAAGAATGACTCGATATTGAATGTTTTTGCAGTCGAAAATATAAATCGAGAAAAATGATAGAAATGAATGATTGGACCGCCCGCCAAGCGGGTTCGAGGGCTGACGCGGGTCTGAGGCTCCCGCAACACTAAAAGTACGGGCTAGAATCCAGTTCAGATGAAAATACGAAATTAGGTTGGTGAAAGACTTCCGGTGGGTTTGGCGACCCTCTAATCCCGGAAGAGCTCCCGACCGGATTCGAACCCGTGACAGTCAGCGTCGCACCTAGGTGCCTCGACTACTGCGCCAGCCTGTCGAACGGTTTTAGACACGCAGAATATGCTTCTGCTTCTTTTAAATACTATCCCTGAGGAGGGAATACAAAACGGTATACGCGCAGATCTCAGTTTTCCTTTAGTTTCTCTTGCGAATTATTAATGAATCTTCTAAAAGTAACCCGTTTTCTTTCCATGCGCTTATGAACTTAACTTAATTGCAGCTTTCAACATTGCAGCGCTTAACTTATTTGCAGCTTAGGATATTTCTCTCTCCATCTCGATCGTAACAATCTAACATATTAATTTCTCACCGTCAATAGGACAGATTATGAAGCCGAAAAGTTCACCTTGCGATAAAAATAAGAAAGTTTCCTAATTTTAAATAGTGAATCATTAATTCTTGTCTGTTCCTTTAGTTTTTGCAAAATAAATATAACCTATATCGTTAAAAATCATCACACCTAGTATCTTACATGTTTGTATACTTAAATACATGCATTTTTGTAAAAAGCCATCTCATTTCTTAAGAACATATTCCCTTTCATTTCTTACATATAATTTCTATCAATATAATAAAATATATAAAATGAAATAAAAAACGTTTAGAAATGAAAATGAATATGTTCTTATGAAATTAAATTTTCATGAAATTTAAGAGATTTTTCAAGTTTCATCACCTTTTAGAAAAAGTTTTAGCCGATGCTATTGGTTTACTTGTGATATGCAAAAACGATTCCTGCTGATTGAACCTTTTTAACAAGCATTTTCGTGTTATTGCGTAGTACATTTTGAAGTTTGGGCTCATTTTTTTACTTTGTATCAACATAAACAATCGGATTATTGGCACATGCTGTCTCTATTCCTTTCAGATAATCATCAACTCTAGGATTTTAGTAGAATTGATAATCTTTGCTTAATATACATAGTTTTACCAAAAGGACGTAGAGTAATTATGATGGATATACCTCGCGACAGTGTACCTTATGGAAAGGAATTCATGGGCAGGAAAAATTCAAATTAGTTGTTACAAATTAAGAACGAGTATTTTAAGCATTTACTCATAATTTTGATGGTAGTTATCGATTATATTTCCCCGTAGATATCAACGGGCAGTTCAGCCAATCTTTATTAAAATTTTCTGTTAAGTGGACTACATACCCTTGGCCTCCGTTTGCATTTGAAACGAGTCAAATCGTTCTCATAAGACATAAATGTAAATTTATTTCGTAGCATTTTCTATTTCTATTCGAAAATGAAATTTAAAAGGATTATCGCATTAAGGAAATTACATGCTTGAGATATGTTTTATAAGAAGGGCATTCTATATAAATTTGTTTTTCATATCATCAAGTATAGAATTTTATATTCTTGAAAAACATAAATAACTTTGACCCATAAATGCCCGAGTCAGCTTTTTGGGCTTTTTGTCTTTGCTATACATTGGCTATTCCACCTGAATGCCCTTGAAAAAGTAGAGAGATACCTTTATCTCTAACCAGTTCACGAAAAAGTCTCAATTTTGTGTTTTAGAATTCATTTGTTACATATATTATTCTGCAATTATTTTCTCGTATTGACATAATTGGAGATCATAAATTACCGTAAATTGTAGAATGTTAACCATTTAGTTAGCGCCTATGAATCTGATTGAAATTATAAAATACTGCTCTATCTAAATTCGTTACAATGTATGCATATCAATGGAATAAGTGGCCGAATCATAGGGGAGGCGGTCATCCTCCCCGTTATTATTTCATACGGTGGATTATTTTTTTATCATATGATGTTGAGCTCATGCTATTCAGTGAAAGCATTGTATTCCTATGAATGCAGTAAATATTTATGACATCTTGACGCCGTATGGTTGAAAGTTAAGACAAATTTATTGTTACTTTAAGATAAGGTCTTAGAAAGTTATTCCTTAAACTCTTTTTTTTGCCCGTGTAAATATTGGTGCATTTATGTACACTGTTGAATGATCGAACGAGGGTTGACGGGAGCTGTAAATTATTTGCTGAAATTATTGAATAGATTAGCGGTCAGTTATTACGAACTTCTAAAAATCTTCCTTTCAATTCGTCATCGGTTGTCATTGACTTTATTCGGTGCATTTAAAAAGTGCTGAACTGAAAGTGCTGATTGTAATTTGACCCAAGCTCCTTCTCCTCTCTTGCAGGTGGTGATGCAGCCTGATAAGAGTCGTTAGCAATGGACAGCCAGGCACTGCTTGGAATGCGGCTTGTTGATGGACCATGACCATCTTTGTCACCATGAACTGGATGCAGAGGTAAGTTGGTTAATTGCAAGTAGTCGCTAACTTTCAAAATTGATTCCCAACATTTTCGTTTTCTGACTGTTTGGGTTGATCACTTCAAGTTTCTAATCTTAAGCAAATGTGCAGAAATATTTTATTCACATTGTATGCTTGATAATAACGCAATGTTTCCTTAGCATGTGAAAATGAATTCTAAAAATTCACAAGATATCGATCAAAGTTCGCGTAACCTAAGTGGAATGTCAGCTTCCTCTTACCGAGCCTTTTGCTTGAATTTCAAATGAACGTAGCTATTCTGTATTATTCAAACGATAATTTGTTAAAAAAAGATGAAATTATTTTATACAAGTATCTATCTAAAGCAAACATTTTGCTAATTCACAACTCTTTTGGGAGTCTAGTAATTTTAAACAGTTTAACGTTATATCTAAAGGTAAGGTATCCTAACCAGTACCTACCAAAATAGAGATAGCTGCTTCAAATTTTCCATTTTTTTGAAAGCCTTTTGGTAACTTTGCTAAGCCATAAGAGATCGCCCAGAATTATCCACTCTGTAGGTTCGTAGAAATACTATAATAGATTTATGTTAACTTCCGAAAACGTGTCAAACAACTTGATTTTCGTACTAAATGCTTAACGAAATTATAAATTTATCTAAATAGCTAATTTCAGTTGATACTTTGTTGTTTTATAGTATGATATTTTGTGGCTTTAAATATATTTATTGTATTGTTTAAATTTACTAAGCCTAAAAATTAGTCGATCGTTATGATATCATGACATATTTCATGCCAAACATATCAGTATCGTAACTAAGTAAATGTATTATTGTGGTAGTTTGATATTAACGGAAAAGAATTTTAAAAAAGGCCGTTCGCAACCTCCTCCCAGAAAATTCCAACACTCTGGCGGAGCCGGATATCGGCTAGGATTTATGACACGGCCTGGGAGGTACCGAGGTGGTAGGTGGCCGGTGGCGGGTAAGGCACCGGGGGATGAAAGATGCCGGCCCTTGCACTTAGCGCAAAGTGGGTGCAAGGGTACCGAGACAAAGAATGCTGACCTACAAGCAGAGCGTCCTGAGAGAGGTACCACCATGGAAAATGCAACCAACATCCGGTGCACCGACGCTGAGACCATGGACCAACCACCCCACCACCTCATGGAAGTTCCAAACAGCGAGTGCCCCCCCAGGCCGTGTCTATGTGACTAAATGTGATGTACACTGATGTACTCATATATATAGAGAGAAAATGGATAACTTTTGGGAGAATTTTGGAGATATTTAGGAATAGTTAGGCGTGCAAAGAGAATTTCATTGTGTGTTTAATGGTTGGGTTGCTGTGTGGATTTAAGTATTTTTTTAAAGTAATTCTTTGGTCGATTTCTATGCCTATGATTTGTACCTCATTTTGCATCATTCCGTTATACTGTCCACACATATACATTCCAAAGTGTTCAGTTAAGAAATTAAATAGGAGCAAGCTAAATTCCCAACAATTCTCAGCGGGGAAAAAGAAATATGAGTAAACAGAGCACGTCCTTTTGCTTAGAAGAGAATAATCAATCATCTCTCATGTTAACTTATATATCAAAAGAAGAAGGTATTCAAAACAAAAATGTTTTATCTTATCAATTTTTCCATAATTTGTTGCTAAAATCTACAATCGACAATTCGGATATCAATCTTTATAGAATTTCTTTTTCACAAACCTTCTCAATCTACTGCAATGTTTCCTTCTAGTTTGATTTTGCCATTGAAATATCAGACTCTGAAAACAATTAAACTGAGATTCACATAAATTTATTATGTAATGCTTTAACTCATCAGATATCGAACCGAATACCATCAGGCACATGAAAAGGAGGCAACTGCGGGGCATCAACTTTCAATAATTGACAAGTTTCCGAGTTTTGGAAATTCCGTTTTTAGATAAACTAAACCCCCCAAGTTCGAAATTATAATTCAGAATTGCAAAAATGAGCATATGTTCTTAAAGTTGAGATAATGATCGGATTAATAATTATACACAAGTAGCGACAAACTGAACTCTCGAAATAATACCTATCAACTAAACTGTATTTATTGTAAGAAATTAGACACGGAAAGAAAACAATTTTTTTTCTATTCCATGAGTTTGACGCATCAAGTTAGTAAATTATAACTGAAAAGGATAAAACCTCAGAAAATTGAAACATCTTCATATTGTCGATCATTATTTGTTAATACTACTTATATTTCATAATTGGAATTGTTTCGATCATGTTAGAGCTTAGATCATGATAGCAATTCAACCCCGATAAATTTAGTTATCATGCTGTCTTATATTTTAAAGGAGTAATTACTGTAACGAAAAATTCGTTACGTGTAAAGAAAGTAACCTTAGTAAAAAGGAAAAAATAAAAGTTTAGAAAATTGAAAAATAGAGTTACATTCATCAATGTTACAAATTATTTTTAATCGATGAAAATCACAACAGGAATCAGAAGAAAAATATATTTCAATCAGGATTCGAACGCATGGGCACGCGAATCTAACGTCTAGCATCTTTGACTACTGCTCTATCCTGTTGCGTAACTTGCAACGAAAAATTTAGGTCAATATGGAAGACTATAAGCATTAAATTTGTGTATAATTTTGTAAACATTTTGTTATAAAACATGGACGTATGGACTCTAACTGTTATAATTCTACGGTCGACTTTTGCTAAGCAAAATAATCCTTAAGTAAGAGCCTTATTTACCGCAAAACGTGAGTTTTCCTTCTTTGATCTTAACCAATAGCACAATTTAGTTTTACTATTAAAGGATACATAGAGAGGCCTATTAAACTTTCAGTAAACCGCAAAAGTTGCATTTAAAGTATGCCGATATGAAGCAATGGCCAGAACAATGAGGGCGACAAATGAGGTAAAACCCCTTATATTGACATTTTTATGACTCGCTTCCGTCTTTTACGCGGAAAATTTACTCAAATATTTTTAAAATTTATTTTAAATATCTTGTGATGTATGTATTTTTAGGTATGCTTTATTAATGTAGATTGTATATTAAATCGCATGTAATTGGGGTTTTCCTGTTTGCGGTAAATAAAATATTATATTATTATTAAAAACATATCGAAAAGATTAGATACAATGAAAATTAAGATTTTTCATGAGACGTTCTTTGAATTATTTAAACGTTTCCTGTAAGGAGTATATTATTCAAAATATCTTATCACCTCCAGAGTTTGCTAATCAACATCAAGGATGTAGATATTCATAATGATTTGAGTGCTTGAAAGGAAAACAACTTACTATTACACATTTAATTTGTTACGATATTGATACATTTGGCATGAACTATATATTTAATGCTTTCATAAAGATCGACTGATTTTTAGGTTGCGATTTCATAAATTGTAAAGATATTTAAAGCAACGAAATATCATACCATAAAACAACAATGTATCAATTGAAATTAGCTTTATTTACAAACATTTAAAAATTTGTTAAGCATTTAGTTTGAAACTGCAGTTGATTGACACATTCTCGGAAGTTTGCACTACAACTTTTATTACAGAGTTCAACAAAAAATGTTTCATGCTAATCCAGTTCTTATTTCATTCAATATAAATAAAATATTCATAAATATAAACAGGGACGGGGGGGATATATATGGGGACGATATATACAGTCATATATGCAGAGGATATATATATTCTGTGCTGTATATATCTTCTGCATATATTACTGTATATATCGTCCCCATGGACCACCACCTTACCGTGGTGGGGAGGTTTGTGTGCTTCAGTACATGCTGGTGGGAGCTCAGACTCCTGGTAGGGTCCCCCAAGCCAGACAGGTCAATGGGTAGGAGCCAGACAAAGAATGGCACCTGGTCCTCCCTGCAGAGGATTATGCATAGGGCATGCTAGCCTATCTTGTTAGGCTTTTTAGCAGGTGGCTGCCTATGGGATATTTTAGTATAATCAATCAAAGACATTATGGAGGAATGCAAAACGCAGTGAACTATGTATTGAAACAATTTTCGTTGAAACAGTTGTAAATTGTTTATAATATCTGTGTTCCTGCGTTTATTTGCCACTTAAAGTAGTTAATAACTGCAGACCAGGTGGTGTTGAGCTGCTTTATAAGATGGAAAGAATGAGGAATATTGCAGAGAAAGGCAAAACTCAAGGAAGGGTTGTAGAGACAGGTGATGGCATTCTATCTGTGAAAAAAAGATTTGAAAGATGTTGGAAATTACCTCAGTAAACACTAAAGTCAAGAAATTTCCTTGTCTTACCTCAGCTATTTGAATTGAGTAATTCCACCGATAACGCTACTTGTGTGAGATGCATGCTTTGCGTGGGTTTTATAGTTCTGCAGTCAATGTGGAGTACTTTTCCAGATTAGAGGTAGCAAATACAGTTAAGTGCAGTGATATTTTCAAAAATTTGTAGTTTCATTTAAGATAATTTGTCTTTGTTTTCAGTGTTCTCCAAAACATTTATGTTCAATTTCAGAGGGTAAACTACTAAACAGAGGGGCAACTGGATAATGTATGCAGTTTGTTTGAGCATCCAATGGACCCAAACAAATGTTTTTGCTTTTGCAGATAGCCTACATCTGATAAAAAATATTCGCAGCAGATTACTCAGCTGTAAAGGGTTTAACCTAGAGGGCTCACGTCAATGCATCGAGGTGTTATGCTTTTTTGACGTAGTTCGGAAGCGGCCGTCAGTCAGCGCAGTTGCTCCTGCTTCCATCCGAGGCGGGCATTTAAATCAGATCCATGCGCTGCAATCCGGGCTTTTTAAGACAATTTCATGGAAATTCAAGGGTCTATGTTTACATAAGAGCCCTAAAAGCCGCCTTTCGGTGTGTGGCAAGGAATGCAAGCATCATGACTCTCCTTCCCGTATCGGTTACTTTCGCGTGTCGTTTGCGTATGGAATTAATTCTTGAATTGATTCGTTCTAGTATCTATTTTCCTGATCTTCTTCGCCGTATAAATAATAAAAATAACAAGGGAGTCTAATTATATCCCCTACGTTTTCTGAGAACGTACTTTATGAGAACGTATATAGTAAATGCATCCTTCGTATTATTATTATACGGTGTCTGCATGGCGTCACATCTTCGAAAGTGTTTTTGGTGACCTATCTTAACACATTTTCGGCCGAAGTTGCGAAAACGTGACATTGTTGTTTTAAATATGTAAATAAATATTAAGTAAGTAATCGCTGATGATTATTGTTTTTCTAAAGAATTATTTAAATGTGTCTGTTTTCTATCATCTATATCTCTAATTAGAATAATATCCATTAAATGCCTTACATTCCTTATTCTGGAATAGAAAGATGCATTTCTCATTTAATGTGAAGGCTGAACTTAACGTTTTCGCAACTTTGGTGGGACAGGGTCCGCAAATGCAGAATTCGGATCGCGTGCTATAATAGTAACTTAGCTCAGAAAACTGTATGCGCAGTATAAAAATGACCCCTATACAATGTGATGAATTGTAATAAGGCTGTATTCTAAATACGAAGGTTTTTACTGCATTGATAATGTGATAAGGGGGATTTTTGGGAATTAGGAACGGAGGTCTTTCGATTGATTACGTATTGCCAATGCTACTCCTAACTTCTTTTGGTCGGAGTGCTTCCCTCTTTGTTTCCTCCACTATTTATTTTTCTTGTCACAACCAGCATTAGCGTTGGTGAGCCGTGGTCAATCGTACGTCAAAATGATGTACATCGTTTTGTTATTTAGAAGATAACAATTGCCTTACTATGGCGACTCGACCGCTCAGCATCCACTCTCGTCAACATTTCACCCTCAAAAGTCTCCGAGACAAAATGACACATCTGGTTTGGTTCAAATAGGATCAGTTTCATTCAAGATTAGATTAGTGAGAATAATACCTAAGAGTAAGTGCCTTAGAGAGAGTTTAGGGATAAGAGGAGAAATAACAAATGCTGCAGGTTTGAGCTATGGATCAACCATGGCTGAAGACAAATGAAAACAAGGCAAAAGCAATAGTCACAAAAACTGGTTTGATAAAAAAATAATTAACAAATGCATACTGGAGCACGATTCTTTCGCTATCACTTGGAAAAAGAAAGAACTGACGAAGAAAATATTGACGAAAATGTTATTGTGGGAAAAACATCAACGATAACATCGCTGGGACTTCATTGATCAATCGGAGTTCTGGTGTAATGTTTTCGTCCGCTGGCGAAACTGAAGATAGGCTACAGTGTCTCTGATACCTACTCATCTCCATTCACGAAAATCACAAATTATATCACAAAACACACCCAAAGAACATCGGTGTTTTTCTCCGCAGTCTTTCATCTGGGGTTACTTCTGAATGCTCTGGCGATGGAAAAATATGCTAATCCATCAATACATTTATCCCCGGAAACTTTACATTCCATATTACAAATACACATGTGCCAAAATATCCCGATTCTCGATATGTAAAATCTCGAAAAGTACGTCAGATAAATTTCCAGAAATCCAAGCATTACCTTATTATGGAAAAATCGTTGAAAAAAAGGGTCGGAAGGAGACCAACGGTCGACAGTAGCGGGGAGTGAGTGGTAAGGGATGTATGTTCGTGAGGGTGTAATTATATTGTTTGTGTTGTATTATTTCGAGTTGCTCCAGGTAGTTCATATGATTTTTTACCCAGGGAATATGTTTTACGATGTATCGGAAATTTTACTTCATATTATAATATTATCAAATAATTTTAATACATTTACAAAGGTATTTGTTTGTTTAGTATAGCCCTTGATCTGTTTGCTGGCGGAACTTCGAATCGAGAAGACTCTCATCTGAATTGAGTGACGATGAGAGAGAGGATGAATTTGAGAGGAGTTTAATCGTTATCTTTGTTTTTTCTGAGGAAAAGAGCTGACCACTTGTTTAGACCAAAGATGCTAGGGAAACTCCAGAGTGTTTACGTCCAACATAAACGAGTAGGGTGAGGCATAAGAGAGCATTGGGACTGTTTACATTTCAGATGCACAGGAGAGAGATTCATGATGAGATGGTCCTAATTCCGAAAGCGATAATGAATGTATACCACATTCAAGTGTGATTGAAATTGATTGAGAAGTGCGAAAATCGATGATCGGCATTTTTCGTGAAATTTGGTCAACTTTGACTTTCGAAGATTTCATTCAAAATTGGAAGAGGAAATCATCAGAACCTGTTCAATATCCCATATCAATTGGTCCCATAATTCTGGTGGGGGACTTTAATTTGTCTATATCCTGGGATTCCCCCACCACCGGTGCACCACAAAGCTCATTGGATAGCTTTTTCCTTGACCATTTTGTCTCTGCTCTAGGGTTAGCCCAGTTTAACTCTCATCCAACGCGAAACTTGGCAACTCTGGATTACTGCATTTCTTCTTTCTCCCCCGAAAATATCACGCCTTCCAGGAACATTTTTGACTCCGACCATCAGTCCCTCGATGTGTCCTTCCGTTTGCCAAGCAGTAAAAGTAACCGCAAGAGTCCACCCCCACCAAGACCCTTCCACATCTGGTCGAAAGTTCGATGGCAGGAGGTCAACCGTGCCCTCCAGCTGATGCCTTGGTGTGTGTTAAGTTCCCTCCCGATTGATGGCGCTATCGATTTCTTATGACATTATCATCTCCTGCATGAGACAGTTTTTACCTTTGAAGACACCCTAATCGAAGAAGTTTCCAGTTTGGTACATGCCGGATACTATTCTCACTCTAGTAAATAAAAAACGTGCCTCGTATTTGTGGGCTTCTCACCCAAATAAAGAAACAAAAACTTCCTTCAGCAATCTAAGGCGTCTAGCTAAATCATTAATTCGTCGTGATTACTCAAATTACGTTCAATCAATGTCCCCTTCATTAACAACAAATCCACGCAAATTCTGGGGCATGGTTAACACCCGTCGGAAATTTACTCGTATTCCAAGTGCTCTGACTTACAATGGCAATGAAGTGAGTGAAAGCGAAAGATCTAGTGCTTTCCTTAACTTTTTCTCTGGCTCTACTGTGCGATCATCGGGACCAGCCGGTGATTGCGATCTTTCACCTGTTTGCAGTCATTCAATATCCTCTATTCAAACAACTCCTGAAGAAGTGCTGAATTTCCTGGAGAAGATTTCACCGCACCCATCACCTGGTCCTGATGGGATACATCCTATATTCATAAAACATTGTGCGCTCTCCCTCAGTATCCCACTATAACTAATTTTTAACCGTTGTTTTGCGCTAGGTCAATATCCAAAACAATGGAAATATGCTAATGTTACGCCGATACACAAATCAGGTTCTAGATCAAATGTTTTAAACTATCGTCCCATCTCTATTCTACCTATATTTTCCTTGGTCTGCGAAAAAATAATACTTATTCGTTTATTTTACTTGACTTCTCCCTATCTGTCAGCTAATCAGCATGGATTCTTACCACATCGGTCGTCATTAACTAACCTCGCTATTTTTCAAAGTCACGCTGTTAGCTCAATTATAAATAAATCCCAGTTAGACTCCGTATTCTTAGACTTCTCAAAAGCATTCGATTCTGTAGATCACACCCTCCTCCTTTGTAAATTAGAACACCGCTTTGGAATTAATGGCAACTTTCTGACTCTGATAAACAATTATCTTACACATCGCACTCAATCAGTTGTAATTGACAGGATTAAATCTGAATGGTCGGTAATATCTTCGGGAGTTCCTCAAGTCAGTGTGCTCGGCCCATATCTTTTTACGCTATACATAGATGATCTATCTACACTCTTCCATTCTCCTAAAATCAATTCTTTGCTCTTTGCAGATCACTGCAAATTATTAAGTAAAATTGATAGCATTGACGACTGCTACCATTTCCAGCAAGCATTAGATGAAACAAATAAATGGTGTGAAAAGTGGAGACTACATCTAAATCCCCAGAAATGCTCTGTAATGTCTATTTCCTTACGCAAGTCCCCTCTAGATTTCGTTTGTACCTTAAACTCTACTCCTCTGAAAAGAGTCAACTCACAGAAAGACTTAGGAATTTTAGTTGATTCTAAGTTAAATTTTAATGACCATATCCAGGCTGTCAGAAGAAAGGCATTTTCGCTATTAGGGATTGTATATCGATTTACCGAAATGAAGCACCCAAATTCTCTTACATTGTACTTCACTACCATTGTAATCCCGGTCATTACTTATTGCTCCCCTATCTGGTCCATGTCAGCCAATACTAATATTGCCTCCCTCAATCAAATCTTTAATTTTTTTGCTTTTATCGTTAAATCTCGTGTTCCCCATCTACGAAATACCAATACAGAGACAGTCTTAAAATACCTTTCCCTAAGATCCCTAAAACAAACTTTAATCAAGGCCGATCTCTCAATAATATTTAATATAATTAACTCCCGCATTGGTTCCCCTGAACTAGTTTCCTTATTTAGTTACCATGTTCCACTTAGAGCAACTAGACTAACTCCTCTTCTCCATGTTCCTTCATTTAGATTGTCCCTTGCTCAACGTTCCCTACTTTATAGACTTCCAAACCTTTTGAATTCCCTACCTCCCTCCATAGACCCCTTCAGTCTGTCGCTTGACGCATTCTTAAATTCTGTAAATTCCTGTAAATAATTTTCCTGCTTTGGTCGTATTCTGTATATATATAAGATATTCTTAGTTTCATTTGTTCAATTTTTATTTCGTATAATCTTGTATATTTATTTTAAATTTGTTATGTTAAGTGCATTCACTGTAAAATGGTTTCAGAACTGTATGTGAATCTTTGAATAAATAAATAAAAATGTGTGGCATAAGAATGTAAGAAGGAAGATAATTGTGAAAGAATAGTATGAAGTATGCCATATTGCTTACATCACTTGTAGTCTACGTTCTTCTCCTCCAAATTTTCAGTGATAAACATTGAAGAGCTTTTCAGCATCAATCTAAGGTTGAAATACCATAAAGAACCATGGGTTAAGTAACAGAGGAAAAATAATACTACTAGGTTAGATACAGATTCAACTTTTACTACAAAAGTGATATGTATTCCAATGTTGCACAAATGGTGAAATAGTTGCCATCACTCAAACCAAATTTGGGGCAAACTTTGGTAATCATTTCTTACTTAATGAAATTTACTACATGTTAATGTATTTTTTATTTCTCAAAGTATGCATGACTAGGAAATAGTTGTCTATATTATGATTTCTACTACTTGACATATGATTTAGAAGTTAGTTGTATCATTGTTATGTTTTTTTATGTTAGCTTAATAAGCGATCTTGGAAGATAAATTTATGTATGTCTCTGTGTATGGCCATTCCCTACCTACTTGTAGAGATGAACTTCTTTACTCAAGGTTACATAATGTTTCAGATTAACCGTACAGACTGAATTGGATTTTGACAAAATCTATCCAAATAGAGATGTCTCACTGTATGAGAAATGGCTGATGTATTTGGAGGATTCTAACTTTATACCCCTAAGTTTTTAAAGACCCTCAATCAAGAAAACTTGAGTCTCCAGATGGACAACAAAGTAGTATCAATATGTGAATTACTGTCATGTGCTTACAGTTCACTACATTGGTTCTATTATTTTCTACTTTGTAGATGTTATATATGATCTTGCTTTAGAAGCATCTGTGCATAAGATCTCGAATGGAGAGATGGCCTTTTGCGTAAAATTAAACTTTCTGAATCTTTGTCTTACACTTACCTTCTGGAAGCATAGCTGTCTTTTTTTTAAATATGTATTACTTTTGTAATTTAAATTTAACTAATGTTTCTTTAATATGTATTAATTCTGAATGTGAGAAGTTTCAGTTATGTGGCAGGAGGATGTTTTATACAACTTTGTGACAGAAGTGGTTATTAAATGTTATCAGAAAATTCCCAGTGTAATTTCATTCCATTCTAAATAATTTCCTTTATTTGGTAGCTATATTTATCTATGCCAATAGTTGATTCAATCAGAGGCATAGCAAGGAACAGTTTCCAATTTTCGCAGTTTCGAAGTAGGTGAGGTGTCTGTCTCACGCTAAAAATGTGTTGTGTCTCACCTAAAAAATGTTTTTGAAAATCCCCGCGATGCATCCTTACGGAAAAAGTCGGGATATCAGGGCCTTCTGGCAACAAACCCATGACAGTGAGGTTCAAAGTCTCCTTTTTCTGGAGGTTACACGCTATGGCCATTACTTCGTAAAAATTTCAAGTCAGTGACACTTGCGGAACATGGTTAAAATTTTGATCCCCAGTGAATGTATGTATAGGTATACCCGAAGAAAAGTCTATATATAATAGATAATAATTTCGGATTCTGCCAACGGTGACCCTGAAAATTTTCATTCAAGTCAAGACTTTCCTTCTCCCAATAATTTCTTACTTCGAACTTCCCTCAGTTTGATTTGTATTTTAATACAAGAGTATAAAGGAGAGAGATAATAAGGAAGAAAGAAAAAATGGCAAATGTTATATAGAAGTGAAAAATAGGGACTTGGAAGACCGGTTTCGCTACCGGAGTAGCATCTTCACATATAGAAAATTTAAATCTGCGGACAAAGCGTCCGCGACTCAGCAGCTAGGGCTGCGGAGCATCGACCTTGCCTTCGACGGAAACAATGACCACCCGCTTCTTCTTTCGCCCTTCATTTCCTGGAATCCGGGAACAAAAGCAACATTGTCACCGAACGCCGATAAGAGGAGAAAAAAGGACGTAAATAGGATATATTAGAATTTATAGATATTATCAATTTCCCCGCAGAAAAAGGTTTCCTGATTAATGAGCACACCTCCTATACCTCCCTTCTTATCTCTCTTTCCAAAAACGCCATTACCTAACCACTCCTTCCCTGCTACATAAACAATGTTAATAAAATATTTAAAAATTGCATCAAAGTTTTTCCTTTCTCGATAATTTAAAAATAAGCTTATTGAAACAATTTTTCTGCCTCGTTTGCTAATAAAATAAGATTTTGAATTATTATAATGTAATCTTTTAGAATTTAAAATGCTTTTAGCTTGAATTTATGAAAATAATTAAGTATTGCAAGAATAGATTAGTCCAGCTAAATGATCAATGTAAATAATTGATTAAAAAGTTTGCTTACAATTTTTGTTTCCTAAAGTTTGTATTCAGCTCCAAAAGCCATAAAAGTTTATTTTCTATAGCAATTTTCGTTCTTCACTATGCCATATGCAGAAATTTAAAAAATGTTATATATTTTATGTTAAATACTTTCCATCATCATTCATAGACAAAGTATCAAAATTATGCTCCTATATTTTTAAAGTTACTCAAATTTTCAAAAAGTAAAGGTAAATTAGTATTACTATCACAAAATAATTAAAGGATGACCTGTAAAAGAAAATAGCAGAGAAAAAACCACTATAAGACTTATTGAACCAGGTTTTTTCTTGATACTTAACAGCATTGCTAACTGGATTCTAAGGATGCTAACTGTATTTCAAATACGTACAGTGATTACCTTCTTGAGCATGCAACGCCGCCAACACCTTGCGAATGTCAAATGCGATCTTGAAGGCCGAATCCAGAACTTGGAGGTCATTCAAGGCTGAAATCGCCAATTTCAACCCTATTCTCCAAAATTCAGAATTTGCCCAGAAAAAACTGTTGAACTTCGCTCAAACGCTCTAATATACTTTTATATAATATAAGGTTTATTTTTCCTGTGTTGTGAACATAAAATAATATTTCCCATCCTTCTTTCATTGCCGGGACTTGGACCGGCAATGGCGAAGTTAAATATTTTTATATTTATAATGTTTTTCATTTTTAATATAGTTTTTATATTTTTATTATATATTTCAACTATGGAGCTATTTATATTTTAAATTATATATTTTCTCCACGCTCTAATAGTTTTTCTGAGTGAGAAATATCTTGAAGCACGGAGCAATACAAAGTCCAACGTCACATGTATCATGACTCGCGTCTTTCACCCCTTTTACTGCATATAAAACACCTCCATGCAGGCGATTTTTTTCGAAATCGCAGATAAAATTTCGGATGGGAACTGTCTCTCTGTGAGCCTTGCCGGATAATTTTCGCTCGACCTCCTTCCCGCGACATATTTGTTTGGGGTGTAGTGTTTTTCTTTGATTTATCGGATCACAGTAATATGAAATTTTTCCACCGGTATATTTTTTAACACCAGTTTGTAGAAGGCATGTGCATTCAGTACTATCACATCCAGCATATGGCAAAAAATTTCTTATGCCACTTAACGGATTTACGGATGGACTCGATAGAACTGAGCATCATGTCAACTCTGTCAACAGTACCCATGGTAACATTATATTCAACCACATATCTTGGTTTTTTGACCACCATACCTGTTTGTCTGTCTTTTTTTCCTACCTCAGCTAATTCCGAAGAATGGAATGCGGAGAGTATCCATACCTCTCGCTAGTCGCACCATTTTAATGCCTAAAGTTTATCAGAATATCTGTAATAAGTTTCTCCTTTTTTTTAACTTCCTGCTCTTCCAAACAGTTCCGGAGGCGTTTGTGCCCTTGTCGGGAAGCCATGAGAAATGAGAATGGCTGACATACCAGTTGTCAACCTACTACTTATGGCCTTTTCCCAAATATGGTTCCATGAAGGTGCAAACAATATCTCCTGATTTCCCTAAATCTCCGTTTTGCTGCAAGGTTTCTGTTGTTGTTGCAATATACACCAAAATATCCAGAACGTACCCCGTTGCACAGTCACAAATTATCTATCTCGAGACACTAGATTGCCAAACATCGGGGATCTGATAAGAGGATCTTTTGGCCTATATTCATGTATTGGTTGTTTTTTAGCGCGCGGCATTAGCAAGGAAATCGCCAGAAAACAGTCCATTCTTCCATTGTAACGTCTTTCCACTTCTTCTCATCGTGTGATGCCACACTAAGAGAAGAGTGGTCAAATGTGTATTTCCAGAAGTTATTTGTTTCTCTACAAATTAATTGGATTAAATTAGCGGAAAAGAAAATTTCAAAAAAACAATCAAATAGGCGAGATTTCTGAAACATTTGCCTAACAGCCATAATAGGAAGAATCAAAATGATGCATTTTCGGCGTCAAATCTTGGGATAGCCAAACAGTACCTTTTGCACTTATCTTTCTTTTGTCATTCTTTTCCTCCTCTTTGGAAGAAGAATCGTCATGCGGGACATCGATGTCCCGCGTGTGCGTAGAAATGCTGCCATCTTCGATGGATCCTCCACAGCATACCATGTCCCATCATAGCATCAGAAATTGATGGGATGAATGGGCCGTCGCGTTAGCTTAATTTGTACGCCCAGCAAGTGGAAGAGCCGGGTTCGAGTCCTGGCTGCGGCAGAATTTTTCTCCTTCATTCTTTATCAAAGTTGATGCATGTGTATCATGCGCATACTCATCGTTTACACAAATGGATGTTTAATAAATAACTTTATTCTTCCAATAACTTCCACTCAGTCAAGCCTGAAAATATTGAGTTACTCTCTTTTGGCGATAAACTTTTAATGCTATTCTTGCTATTTTATGTAAACTATCTTCTATCATCAATTGTTACGTCAATCAATCATTACGTCAATTGGCTCAATATCCAGAAGATCTCCGCATCCAATATATTTACGAGTTGAGAGGGGCAGGCGTTGCGACGCGTCGGTATATTTCATCCTCGAAATGTTTCGAAAGTATCGAAAGATAAAAGAGAACGGCCGATAAATTAGTAAAATGAAGACTAACGCTTGGCGCTCCATACGAGACGTTCCAGAGACGATCACCCTTTACACATTTTTGCTGCTTTATTTACCTAACTCTTGACCTAGGAACATGTTACTCTAGCCTTCCTTGACAGAAGCATGGTAAGAATACTAATGATGGGACATAATGATCAGAGAGAGCGAATCAAATGGTGAAAATCAATCTAATGTATCCCTATAAACCCCTTTTCATACTTTATGATGCAAAAACGTACATTCACTTTTGAAAACAGCGCGTAAGTTCAGTGCTGACAAAACGGGGGCAGAATATTTTATGACCGTATTAATCGGTTCAGCTGTATTTTAGACTAGACAAATCAACCCGTAAACCGTTCTTTTCCGATGAGGGTTAACTTACGGTAAAAATACGCTTCTGCCGATATAACAACCTCATACATATACTCTTACTACTTTTCCATACTAAATTGAATAATATTTGGGATAGTATATCACATAAATAATATTACTATATTCAATTGCCGATTAGGTTAATCTAATTTCTAAGCTATTCCTCAAATGAAGCTGATACAGAAATTTCTTCTGCGTTCTCTTCCACTTCCTCTCTGCTGCTGATGTTTCTGTTGGGCTGGTTTCTTCATTTTAATCTTCATCCTTTTCAATGAATAATTCTTTGGATTTCAAATAATTTTTTCTTTCCCAATAATCGCCTCCTATCTCTTTATGTAGGATATTAATTCTTGTTTGGTGCCCTTTTTGGTTTGCTTTATTGGGCCGTATGCATAAAAGGAAGCAAAATCTTTTACTTCCAAAATTTCGAGCAAATGCTTCAACAATTATGAATAAAATTTGAAGTAAAAGCTTTCACTCTTTTCATAAGCAAATGCTTCTTCCGCTGACCTTTTGCTCATCCGAGAAGTAAAAGATTTGCATAAAGTTTAACTTTTACTCGCAAAGAAAAGAAAATGCTTCAAATCGGATGCTTCTAGTCAGTCGTAGCTGACTGCGTGCCCACTGAGTAAAAGGTTGTGCCCGGTCATGGCAGAAATAGTGAATGTGCGGAGCGCGAAAGTTTACAAAACTCGAGACCACTTGATAACGAAAAATTTGTTCCGTTTTGAGGAGGATAACGTAAAGTGGTTGGCAAAGACTTTCATAGGGTAAGTAGTCGAACATCGAGGTGGAGCACTAACTATAGCATAATATATAATAAGATGAGCATAAGATGAACATATTTCGTAAATTTCAATTGGTGGGAAATACTTAAATTAAAAAGACTTGGTACTTTCCCGGCGAATATGATGGATAAATTCCTCTCGGGTTCCTAGCCATAATAGTTTTTAGCCAATTCCCATAACAGTTTTCAAGTAAGAGCGCCGACAAACACAGACATCATTCCGAAAATGGTCAAAACGTGCTCTAGGGACTCCAAAACGTGTATTTCCGTTGAAATCTCGAAGTCGATTTTTTACTTTCTCCATATACGTAGTATAGAGAAAGTATTGTTTTCATGAAAAAAATCGACTTCGAGATTTCAACGAAGATACATTCTTTGGGGTCCCTAGAACACGTTTTGACCATTTTCGGAATGATGTCTGTGTGTATGTGTGTGTGCTTGTGGGCGCTCTAACGTGAAAACTATTAGTCGTATCAATACCAAATTTCATATATAGTACTGTGGTGTGGGCTGTCAGAGTTGATTAGTTTTTGGAGTAAATCGGTTGACCGGAAGTCGAGCTTTATTCTTCGAAGCAAATTTCCGTTTTTGCAAACTATCTCTATTAATATGATATTTAGGTATATTCTATTATTTATAAAAGTTTTAGAAAATGTAGTTTGCTATAACTTTTGCATAGAACATATTTTTGTATCACAAATTGTTTAGGAATTATTCGTGAAATACTGATAAACCGGAAGTAGCTGATTATGTACTTTGTGGGCGCTGTAACATGAAAACTATTTGTTGTATCAATACTAAATTTCATAAATAGTACTTCTGTTAATGTCGTTAAAGTTGATTAGTTTTTGGAGTAAATCGGTTATCTGGAAGTCGAACTTTTCGAAGCTCGTTTCCGTTTTTGCAAAATATCTCCATCAATCCGATATTTATGTATATATTATTATTTATAAAAGTTTTAGAAAATGCAATTTACTATAACTTTTGTAGTAAACATATTTTTGTATAACTGATTGTTTAGGAGTTATTCATGAAACACTGATAAAACAGGAAGTTGCTGATTATGTACTCTGTGGGCGCTCTGGGCGCTGTGGGCTAAAGGGCAATTTTATCGTTTTTCATCGAACAAGTCCCGAAAAACATTATTTATATTTTTTGAGACGTAAAAGATACTATGATATAAATTAATCACTCATCTTCCAAGTTTAGATTGAATATAGAGTTCTAAAATACTGTCGTACATAAATATTTACATCATCTATAAGTAGAAAGTCATGTGCTGGCCACATCAGATTTTTTTTGGTTCTATGTGACGATCCTGGTCATAACGACTTAGATTTATTAATGCCATTCCTTGCCCTAGTAGAGATTTTACAGGAGCCCAAGCTAGTACGTGTAGTAGCAGGAGCAACAGTGGAAACACAATCGATCTGTTTTGGTTCAGTGGGAACAGTGTTGATTGGTTTATTAAAGTAATTTAAACGAGAAATTATATCTTATCCATATCAATGCATGTTTGGCAATGAGTTTGTCAGAATCCTATTCAATAAAATTATAAAAGAGTACAGGAATAAAATTCCTTTAGTTAATGGGCAGTTAGTTAGTGCAAGCTTTGACTACATTTATTAATCTGATATGACTGAATCGGAATTTTGATGGGCTACAGGAGTATCTCATAACCACCCAGAGATATGTGTCGCACTTTTCATAATTCCTTCGACCACTTCATCACATATCTGTCCAAGATATTTGACCTATCTAAAAACAAAAATCCTGTGAGGGCTCTCAACCAGGCTCACTTATTCTCAAGTGCCCGGTGAACCTCTCAGAAAGCATTCAGTCACGCCTATTGATGTTAAAGATTTTCAGTTAATTCTGCTAAAACCAATAAGTTATCCTCTATGGGTTAACCAGTGATTGATATTCCATATTCCCATTAAGCTCCAAATAATGCTTACAAGAACATTTTTCTGGGCATAATGCGTGAAATAAAAATACTAATCCAAGTATAAGGTAGACAAATTTTTGGATAAATAATATCGAGAATGCGGATTTCAATTTAATTTGTGACAATTGGTTTGGTGGTTACGGCCGCGTTATTGTTTTGTGGTCATTGATGGGCATTATGGGTAGCGTCGGGTGGATTAGATGGCGTTGGTCGCGTTGGTGCAGTCAACGTGGTTATTTGTGAGATTCAGCTCGTGGACGACGTAACGGAAGAAACTGCTTAGTATTATTCCATAGTGATGAATCCTATCACGCATGCATGGGTGTGATATGTTGAAGATGGAGTCATGGACGTCGTGCTGGTATCGGAGATTAAGAATTTAAATCTTAACAAATTACGTAGAAGGCCTTATTTAGTGTGGTGGCCTTCTATATGATCTGAGGAAGATGCTAGAGTTAGTCAACAATTAAGGCACGAGGGATACCACAAAGCTGTCATAATGGAAGTTGGAGGTATGTTGAATTTATAACGATTTTCAATATTTAGTTACTTCCAAGTAAGATCTGTGTTACTTTGATAGGCGAAAGTATTCGAGAGAAACCAGGGCCTGAGGTGCAAAGGATTCTACCGCGACTCCAAGGCGAGAGCCAGGTATAACGAGCGTTTATTAACATCATATTTCTTTGTTTACTTAAAGTTTTGATTTTAATACGGCTTATGAATTACTGGCAGGACGAAGATTACAGAGATAAGTATCATAGGGCTTCCAAGAAGCTTAAATTGGCTCTGGCGGAGATAGACCAGTTAATAAAACTAAATTTGGCTCAGTCGGAGATGGAAGCGGAATAACAAGAGGCTGCTGGAATTAAATCATAATCTTCAAGAAGCAAAGATTGAAGACTTCCGTAATATGCGACGAGGTAAGTCTCATGCACTCATTTCTCGCCAACCAGTCAATGAAGGATTTATATCTTTAGGTAACATTTACGTGATATTTCTTACAGAAAAACACGTGGTTGATAGTGACATGCCGTTAACCTTTGTAATAGAAACCGACGGAAGAGTTTCCGGATGGATGGAAGGCTCAAGCGAAATCATACCTGGGGAAATCGTTGCGGCTGAAATGGAAGTTGATGAAGTCCAGGAAAAACTAAAGTAAGTTTATCCGTGTAAAAGTACTCTAAGTAGCATTCTGATAAATACGTTTAGTTTTAGGTAAGTCGGTGTATTTTTGGTATTTTTCGTAACCTAAGTACAACGCCATTTACGATAATATATGCTTTAAGGAATTTAGTGTTTGCAGCTCTTACGAGGCTATATATTTCTTTCATAGCATCTTCCGGACCTTTAGCATTATATTTCCATCCATTTTCTTATTATGTTACTTTCAGATTAACCCAACAGCAATGGAGGCAATAAAAGCCATGAAGCAGCCATCAAAAACAGTCATTGGCTGTGTCTCTGTGGGGCTCGGAGGAATTGATGTCCAGTAGTGTTACTGGCAGGAAATGCAACTCCAGGGATAGAGAGGCAAAAAACCCTCTGAGCCCTAGAAGACTTTCCTTTCTGAAAGGTGAGATATCAGTATTTGTTAAATTAAATTCTGCGTTTTCTATATAAACTGTGTAAGACACGCTACATTTCATAGGGAGATTGATGGTATACGTGAAAGAATCATTATAAATTGTACTGTAATTGTTTTTCCCCATTTTCAGATAAATGAAAGGAAATTATGCGGGATATGGGATCTTCCGAGGATATAATACAATTAGAGATGAGTAACTCGAGAAGATACATAGCAGAAAAAATTGCCGATCTGAGGAAAGCGGCCAAGAAGTTGGATGTAGCCCTTAATAGCTGCTAAATTGGAAATAATTTAGTATAGTTGTTTGTTGTAATAAATATTTAAGTGTATTTCGCATTTTTTGCTGAAAATAATACCTTAAAACCTGGAAATAAATTATCCGATAAACCATTACAAAACCAATATGATTTTGGTTAAAAAAACAGGAATATTAGCGGAAAACCAATTGGAAGTAGCGGAAAACCATTAGAATACCAATAGGATATTGGTTAACACCAATATAAATATATACGGGAAACCATTAGGAAGTAGTGATGAACCATTTGCGGAAACATTACGCACATGATGTGATTTGCTTGAAGAGCCACTTTTTGGGGACACGTTCAAAGAGGAAGAAATCGACTGAAGGTAACATTTATGGGGCAATATAAAATGTTCTCTACAGTAATCAAACGCAGTGGGGGACAGAGGATAAATCATGAATGCTAAGAAAACTATAGAGGGATATTACACACGTTTTTTTTAGAATTTATCAACCTGATTTGGTCTAAAATTATTCATAATAACTTACGGTCTACATCATTGTCTTTCTCTGCCAAATTGCTAGCCTTTTCCAGGTTTTCTTGAGCTTTTATTAACGTAATAACCTACATTAATACTTCGACAGGATGTTGACAAGTTTTTGTACCTCGCCAAGTGGTTTTCAAACTCTGACCACTTCAGAAGTTTCAAGTGAGAGGACAATACCCAGTTTAAATCGTACGCAGGGATTTCAATTCCCCTGAGATTTACCATAAATAACACATCTTTATACACAGCAATACTACATTACACCTTCAATTCATCAGACTCTAAAACTTAAACATTTAAAATGTAAAAATATACACACACATTTTCTTTCAATTTATAATTCCAGCACTGGCTGCTTAAATGCTTAGGAAATTCCTTAATGAAATCAGCGTAACCCCCGATCTTATCAGTGTTTAAAGAGTTATTGGTTACTCGTTTTGCCGATCCAATATTTCTCTTCGCCTGATGTGAGGTTTTTCTCTCTGAATTGACTTGGGTGCTGTCAGATACGGAGGTAAATTTTGGAGTAATCGGGGCACTGCATCGTCGCACGATTTCTGGAAGGTGAAAGGAATCAACTCAGTAGCACCATTCTTATTTTCAATTTTTTGTAGCTTTATCACATCATTTTCTTCGAAATGTAAGACGCACACGGCAGAACTTGACGAGTGATTCTAGTCCTTGCGTGGAATGGCACGTAACCACTACTCTCTTATACTTTCATCTTTAGGAAATCTAAACGCAGAGACAGGAGCGTTTCCTTTTAAAGTGCTGTCATAATTTGACTTGCAGACTGGTACACAACACCTACTCGGCATCTAGCAAATAAAGTTGATGGTAAATATATTTCTAGACATAAATGATTTCGATGATGTGTATAAAAGTGTTTAAAATGCAGGCACTGAAAGCCTTACCTTACAAGGAACACTAGCACAGTGCTGCCAATCTGGCTTTTTTCCCCCTAGATATGGCGGAATTTGCTGTCGCTTAGCGGAAAAAATATCATTTAGCGGATAGCGGTAAATTGGGCGGGAAAGTCGCAATTTTTGACTTTTTCTGGCGGAATTTGAGTTTCAAGTGGCATCAGTGGCACAGCGCACTTCGACAACTCCGTGTGGGGATTACCGGAATACCACACCCGGTGAAGGGACGGAAGTGAACCCTCATTCATTTAGAAGAGGTTTACGTCAGAAATTTTCTTTCCTTTTAAAGGTTGAAGAGGACCGAAAGAGGACACTGGCGGACACAAATTTTAGGCAATGCGTTAAATAGCTTCCAGATGGAGGAGTAACTTCCAAGCAGACAAATGTTGGGGAATTTCTAGGAATTACCGTATATTCTCATGTACCACGCACCCCCGAGTAAGACCCCCGCGCACCTCGTTTTCGGGCAATGAATTTTGGTAAAAAAAATTCGAAAAATTTATCAAAATGAGTATGATTAAATGGAAAAATAACTGCATTTAGCAATTACGATGGAGGAATATGCTAATATTCAGTTTTTCGCTAACACAGAATGAACATAGTCTTTTGCTATCGTTCATTTTGATGATTTCTACAACCAAGTTTCCCAAGAAATAACAAACTTGTTGTTTAAATCGGGGGTCACCAGCCTCAGCTGAAGGAAAATACGTCGCCTGTCGACTTTCATTACGGCGCCTCGCAATGAGCCGCGCAAATGCAACAAAGTAATCGCTGGACCGGAGCTTTCTGATACTAAATTTCTTATTTATATTCAATGAACTTTCGATTTTTTTTTTCAGTCAGATCTGGTCTGAAGCGCTGTTGGAGAGGCTAATAGGGAAGATTATGTAGTGATGGTAGTGTACTGCACGCTCTGACATACGCCCTTGACGGCTCGTGGGGTATGAATCGAAATTACGGGAGTAAATAAATTCGAAGTCAATTGCAGAAATACATTTTGTTTGCCATTATAAATTGGCATTGTATGTTAATAACATGAACTCAGTGATTGAATACTTAAGTATTCGGTTGAGGAAAATTCCTAGGCATAGGACTAGACTCTTGGGGGGGGGTTGAACCCCTAAAATCCCCACCTCGCTGCACCACTGCGTTGCGAAGGACATTGGTTAACACTGAATAAAATCTTTAATAGTTATGCATAATTTACGTCAATGCAATTTTAGGTGAATCTAGGACGCACTTGATTTTGGATGCACAAAACTGAAAGAAGATTCGATAATATACCTATGGTAATACGCAAAACATTTGGTAGAATATAATTTCTTAAAAGCGATTTATATTCATATTAAAGAGCGATCTTCAAAAATAACTTGTTTTCAACCCCTCCTTTTTGTATATTTTTATCAGATCCTCGCTCCAAGCAGGACAAATAGGTATATCCATTATTACTTGAACGCAATTAATCGTGAGCGATATTTTCCCAATTATTTCGGATAAAATGTACCCTCATGTTCCTGTTGATCATTCCTCCAAACATTAGAAATGGTATGTACCTCTTCACATGGAAGTTTTCTATCAATTTTTCACACGATTATAATAATGAAATTAATCATAAAATTAATGAAAACTCATTTACAAGCAAAAGTTACCGATTTACGTTTAAATTGAATAAGTTAATGCTCTCTGTGTGGCGGCTAGAACTGATTCCTTTATTTCCATGGAACCTAGTTGACCTTTAAATCGTCATTTGAAACATTTGCTTGCAAGTAAAAGAAAATGATTATGCATACCTAGAGAGGTTTTTGCTTCTAATTCTACCTTTTTCTCATAGCATTTGCTTTTACTTCTGAGGAAATGGTTCTTTTTATGCACACAGACCATTACATGTAAAATTTCCTCTTCGAATGTCTTTCGAAATTTTGCTATAATTCTTCCAGATATTCTAATTCCCTCTTTCTCTTTTTATTCATTGCTAGCTGTAGCGCCCATTGATTCTCAACGGGGAGAGGAAGCTAAATTGATACATAATATATATAGCATGTACCATTTTAACTTCGCTCGATGGGGCAAGTTACCGTAAACGAAATTTTTCCGTGAAAATCCCAATATCTTACGCTCTCATAATTTGCTGCTGAAATCTATTAATTGGGTCATCTGAATATTAATTTTCATACATTATTTCTACTAAATTTATCTCAGGTTGACATCAATGATTCTTCTTAATTTGATTTTGGTATGTATTCTGGTAGGTTCCGAATTACGTAGTACGTGTCCTTTTCTGTTTATAAACGATAAGTGAAGAACTCTTTTTTGTGTTCAGTTATTGCCTTTTTGGCGTTAATGAAATCTTTAGTAGTTTGACATCTCACTATCACTTTTCGACCCGAGAGTTGCGCTAAAGGTCGCATTCCTTTAGGATTACTTTGAACTTCTCGGACCAGTTTTTACTATCCGCATGTAAAATTGGAGGAATTCTTGTTTTTTTTCGGCATACTATTTATCTCCATTTGTTCGGGCTGTCCCGATAGAATAATTTGGGGGAAATTGCGCCAAATCGGTTTTTAAGGACGGGAGTGGGGAATGTGGAGGGGATGGGGGAGCCAGACGCCTCCTCTTACCTTTTTCGCCGATAATTTTCCAGTCCTCTGAATTGCTACACTCAGTTATTGTTGTCGGTTCACTTGGGAGGTGGGGTGCGGTCGCACTAGCGTCGGTATTTGTCTCCTCTTCAGCGCTCGTATCGGTGGGGTCATCCAACGAGGACTGCTGCTCTTCATTTGGCTGGCTAATGGCATTCTCTTCCTTCGAGGTGGTGTCCTTATCTCCCGGTGCGGGCGAGTTCGCTGGGCTGTCAAACAGCTCCTGCATCACCGATGGGGTTGATATCCCTGCTTTTTCTGGCAGCCGTTTGACCGTATTCTCGCTCAGAGCTAACTGAGCGGGATCGTGGATCTCTCGTGCCCCCTTTACAACGGGGTTGGGGTCCCTTTAGGGCCCCAGATGGGGATCTCATTGAAGATGCAATGAGGCCCGAAGAGGCGCAGATGCTAGATCAAAAACTCCGTTCGCGGGATGGTAAAATAGTACACGCAAAGGTAATTGCATGCGTTTGTGGGCAGTGGTATGAATTCTCTCTCCAGTCCGCTCTCTACGGCTCGTCAAGGAAGACTCTCTGAACAATCCCTCATCAAACCAATCATTCCTATCTTGGCATAATCTTACTGATAATATCTCCTGAGCTTTTCCATTTATTTCTTCCTGTTTCTCTTTTCATACATTTCTATGCGGTCTAAATCCCCAATTACTTTATTTCCATGAAATATATCTTCTTAATTCTGTCTAACTCTTCTTTTCTGTTTTTTTTTGTAAGATCATCTAGATTGTGTACTCTGTTATTCTCAATGTTCAATTTTTTAAGTGATATTCTTCATCCATACACCAAAAGAGATGATACATGAAATCTGAACACATTCAATTCTTACCTTTGACCAAATCTTATAAATAAGATTTTTGTGTTTTGAATGTCCCAGTGTCCAGTCTGTATAAGAAAAATGCATTTTCATTTTTTTCCCATATTTTGGATATGGTCACTGAACATTATGCCCACTTACGTGAGAGGTAAGGACTGGATTATTTCTAAATCTAAATCAAGGAAAAGAATAAGGACTAGGAAGTATGTTAGCTAATGCTACAATTGCTTTCCCTTGCGAAGAGTATCACTCTCCTGCAACTTGCTTATGTTTGCAATTATTTGATTAAGATCACACCAGTTCATTCAAACAAGCATACGTTAGGATTTAAATTAGTCCGAAAATGTTTTGGTATCTAATTATTTTAATCAAGATCTTATATTTTTATGGTATTTACTGGTTAAATTGTCAGACAGAACTGATACTCTAATCTAATTAAGATATTAAGAAAGATTACATTTGGAAAACCTAATTATAAAACCAACATATCTACATTAATTCCTATAAAAATAAACAGAAATCGACGTCATCTTACAATGCAAATAATTCTATGACGATAATGATAGATATCCAAAAGTAAATTATCGATATCTCCTGGAATATGATATTTCTTAATGTTAAGTGATTGGTGGCTATAGTCCATTCTATCTAACCTATGAATAGGCCATAGTCGTACACTTTGAACAGTGTAAATCTGATGATGAGAAAAATATTTAATCTGAACAATAATTCTTCGTAGAATCGATCCTTAATGCTGGAGAGAACATTATAATGGCATTGAAGTTTATGCTGATGGTTCAATATATGCTTACTGCCTTTTTCATACGGTTAACAATTGAGTATTATAAGTTGTATGTACAGGGAGGACAAATGCTTAGTCTAGCAAAGATATAAATTTATGTAAATAAAGAAATATTTATTTTCCGAATGAAATAGAGAGAAGGGCGTGGGATTGCTCGAGCTGCCTCAAGGTCCTTTCCCAAAATATATGCAGTCAGTGCATGTTCGATAGAGAGAATCTTTCATGAGAATATTCTCCACGGAAACTCTTGCGGAGGTTACAAGCCATCGTAGTCTAAAAACTCATGCAAAGAGAAAAACTAGTAGCATTCGAGTGGACGCGTTGAAAAATAAAGCACGCCCAAGATGTGGAAATAAATTTCGCTGCCATGCTTCTGAATTCTACTTTGTGATACAGTTTGTATCCCTACATTGTAATTTTGTATCCACTTACATTTTAGTTTTGCACTTCGGTGGTTCATAATTGCATATATATTAGAACGCTCATCAGTTGTATTTATTGGTACTTTACTAAATACAACGCGCGTATTACATAGCTTTAATTTTTCTAAACATGATCCAGAAAAAACATTCATTCGTAAATAAAGGCAAATACATTTTTTGTATAATTTGGCACAAAGTGAATAGCCAACACAGCAGTTACCCGCTTAAACATAAATGCGAAAAATACCATAAACGGTGCACCCAAAGGAAGATTGCAGTAAATCCCTCAAAGAGCTTATTTATACATTTAAATAAATTTACATCCAAACCATGCAACTCACCTATCATACTCAGCAATACTAAAAAAACTAAATCCGCATCTCAAAAATTCCTAGGAGTCACAATAACACCAAAACCGTCCTGGGATAAACATCTTTACTCTGCACTGCAAAAAGCAAATCCAAGAAAATATATTTTTTTTAAATGCCCCTCTCTCCTAAAATAAGTAGCCCGTCAGCAAACACAAAACTACGTCTTGTACACACTCTCATAAGGCATGTACTACTTTAGGCATGCCCAGTCACCTTTAATAAAACCGAAACTAACATAAAAAAATCTGATGTGGCCAGCACATGACTTTATCCATACATAAGATGTAAATATTTATCTACGACAGTAATTTCGAACTCTATATTCCATCTAAACTTGGAAGATGAGTGATTAATTTATATATTATTATCTTTTACGACACAAACATTGTAAATAATGTTTTTCGGGGCATGCTCGATGAAAAACGATGAATTTGGCCTTTGGCCCATAGAGCCCAGAGCGCCCGCAAAGTACATAATCAGCAACTTTTGGTTTATCAGTATTTCATGAATAACTCCTAAAAAATCAATGATACAAAAATATGTTTCATACAAAAGTTATAGTAAATTACATTTTCTAAAACATTTATAAATAATAGTATATACCTATATATCATATTTATGGAGATATTTTGAAAACCGGAAATGAGCTTTAATGAATAAAGCTCGACTTCCGGTTGATCGATTTACTCCAAAAACTAATCAACTCTGACAGCACACACCACAGTACTATATATGAAGTTTGGTATTGATACGACTTATAGTTTTCACGTTAGAGCGCCCACTATCACACACACACACACACACACACACACACACACTAACACACACATACACACAGACATCATTCCGAAAATGGTCAAAACGTGTTCTAGGGACCCCAAAACATGTATTTCCGTTGAAATCTCGAAGTCGATTTTTTTCATGAAAACAATACTTCCTCTATACTTCGTATATGGAGAAAGTAAAAACTATAAACATTCTATAATAACGCATTAGGAACAGCCAAAAGTACAAGAAAACTCATCCACCTACATAAAATCAAAAGGTATCATAAATTAGGGAATTAAGTCGATATGGCAAAAAGAATTACGCACGAATTTCATAAAAAACCTTACAACTGTAAATACTCCTATCACCCAAAACCTGTAATGCTCCACCCCAAGGAAAAAAAGCGTCTAAATAACCCAATAGACACACACACTATATATATATATATATATATATATATATATATATATAAATGGATGTGGATATGTGTGTATATGTGCATATATGTATGTTCCAGATTTTAGATTTTTGATATACACCCCGCGAGCCGCCTTAGGATATCTCGAAAACTAGACGTCGCCCGATGTTTAAACTTTGAACATCATGAAATGTCTTCCCGGGGATGATCAAGTGGTATATTTAATTTGCCTAAAGTCCACGGTTCGAATCCAGATGAGTAAAATATTTTGCATAAGAAATACACGTAAAAAATACACATTCTTTTGCAAAACTAAATTAGAAAGAAAAATTGTAGGAAGTCGAAACTAGCATCAAAAGAAGGAAAATAGAATAAAGATTCTTATTTTGGTCGAGAAATATCGTTTGCGATTCGAAATTGCGAAAATTTTGATAAAATATACTAAAATTTTATCTAGATTTCCATGTAGTAAACAACTAAAGCGATTTATATACCTTAGAACAGGGGTTCCCAACCCCGTGCCCGCGAGCACCATGGCGCCCGCGGAACGATTCTTATGTGCCCGCCACTATTCGACCGAGACAGGATTTATTCATTAACATTTATTAAAAATGTGAATTGTTTTTATTTATTTGTTAGAGTTTTAATTTATTTGAGTGCCTAGGTTTATTAAATAAGTTCGTATGTTTGCGATATTGTATGTATGAGTGGTTCCTTTGCTGACAGTACTTGTCTATGGACGAGTCAGACTGCACTCCTTACGCCAGCCTGGAACCGCATTGTTGTTATTGTGATTGCTGCCCGATCGAGTCGCGACAGTAGCTAGGAGACATCTTCGTCTGAGGAAACACGAATTAGGAGTTTTGATATTCCTTCTGAAAATTTTAAACGGGCTAAAAGCGAGGTGCGTAATCTATTATATTAATAAGCGATAATCTATTATGATTGTGGGGATAGTTATAGTCCTTGTTATAATATAATATAATTTATGCATATAATGTAGAGCAGACGTGCGCTATAACATTGATATTATATTGTAGTTCAATTACTATTTATTTTTTATTTTTTTAGACCGAAAATGGGTGAACCGAGTAAAAGACAACGAACCTATAATTTCAACACTGACTTGGAGGAATCATATTGTTTCGTTAATTTGAAAAATAAATGCGTTTGTTTGTTGTGTGGTAGTAGTATTGCAGTCCGAAAAAACATAATGTTGAACGTCTCTTTCAGACAATTCACGCCACTTTTTATGTGAATTATCCACTTAAATCTGAAGTAAGAAAGAATGAAGTCTAATTGCACAACTGACTGTTTTCACTAGACATGTGGAAAATTCTAAAAAGGCCACCATTGCTTTTTTTAAAATTTCTCACATGCTTGTAAAAAAGAAGAAACCTTTCATTGATGGTGAGTTCTTTAAAGAACTATTTTTGATTGGTGCCGATTTTTTGTTTGATGGATTTTCTAACAAACGTGAGATTGTCTCAGCAATACAAGATGTACAGTTTTCAAATAACACCGTTACAAGAAGAATACATTCAATTTCAATGGACATACAAACTCAGTTAAAGACTGACTTGGAAATATGTGACTGGTTCTCATTACAATTTGACGAGTCGACAGATATATCAGACACCGCACAGTTATAAGTTATGGTGAGAATGGTATTTAGTAACTTCACAGTAAATGAGGATATGTTGCAAATATTACCTATGAAAGGACAGACAAGGGGTGAGGATATTTATAATACATTCAGAACATACGCCAAGTCAATAAATATGCCTTTGCAGAAGCTGTCTGCGATAACCACCAGCAATGGTAGGTATAAACAAAGGATTTATTGCCGTCTGCAAGAAGGATGAATCATTTTCAAACTTTATGTCCTACCACTGTATTATTCACCAGGAAGCTCTGTGTTGTAAAATATTGCCATTTGAATACGTTATGAAAATAGTTACAAAAATAATCGATTCTATTCGAGCAGCTTCTTTGCAACACTGTCTTTTCAAGGCCCTGTTAGAAGGTACCGAAGATAAAGAACATGATCTTATTCTGCATACTGAAGTACGTTGGCTCAGTAAAGGAAAGGTCATTACGAGATTTGTGAGTTTGATTGAAGAAATAAAAACCTTTTTAAACGATAAAAATGAAAATTATGATGAACTAGCTGAATCTGGCTGATTGATTTGGGATTTCTCGCAGACATCATGGAAAAATTAAATTCTTTAAATTTGGAGTTGCAGGGGAAAGACAAAACCCGCTGAAATGATAAGCTCTGTAAAGTCATTTAAAGCGAAATTGGATTTGTTGATATCACATCTGCAGATCAATTCTCTCGTGCATTTTCCACATATGAAGAAAATGCTAGGTAACAATGAATTAAACGGCTCATTATTTATTAATCATCTTCAAGTGTTTAAAAAACAGTTTGAAGAGAGATTTTTGCAGTTTACACATATCGAGCCAATTGTTTCCTTCTGTATCAATCCTTTTACTTGCCAAATAAATGTTATGGAAATGGCCGCATTTATTGCAGATTTTGTTCAAGGTAAGACAGAAGAACTAGAGTTAGAAATTTTGGACCTTAAGAATGATATTTTGCTAAAATTCTTAATATCAGAGGACTTTTGGAATACAGTGGACAGAGAAAAGTTCACATTTTTGAAAAAAGCGGCATATGAAATTCAATCATTCGATGGTTCGACATATTTATGCGAATCATTATTTTCAAACATGAACTTAATAAAATCAAGATAAAGATCTCGAATCACCAATGAGCAACTTTATGATTGTTTGCTAACAGGATTATCGTCATACTCTCCTAATTATGAGGCACTGGCCAATATGCAATATGCAATGCAATGCCAAATATCACATTGACATATCGATACTATATTTTTTTTATAAAATGTTTTCTTTGTATTTGTGTTTTTTGTTTGCTTTGTTAACGTTTTGTAAATACATTTCTCTGAGTGTGTGCAATTTGAATAATAATTTTACTATTTTGAAACATTTTTCTCTATTATTTATTAATAAATTACGAATATAAGAAAATAAATTAAGGGAATGAGAAGTTATGAAAGGAGTTTGTCGATTAAAAATAGGTGGTGCCCGTCACCCTACCGATATTTTAGAATGTGCTCTAGAGTACAAAAAGGTTGGGAACCCCTGCCTTAGAATATACCTTACCTAAAAATGTTTCGGTTGGCTGTTAATTTTGAGGCAAACCAGGCGTATTGTAGCGTATCAGTAAAAATGGAAGATGATATTCAGTGTGAACTATGGATTGAATTTCGATGCAATCTTCCCGGGAAGTAATTTCAAGTAAATGACGCCTGTGGTTTAGACTGTGAATTGGTATCCTATCTATCTATATGCATGAATCCGGAGAAGGAATTATATATAATAGATACATAAATGAATCCGGAGAAGCGTCTAAATATAATAGATATGAATGAATCCGGAGAAGGAATTATACATAATGGATACCCCTTTTCTTTTGTTTCGCATGCATCGCTGTCGCATTTTTAATCCAAGGCAGGGTTACTTTAAAAAGGGCTTGGCTATTTTCATACATATGTACACACATTCACACGGTCTCATTCACTTATAGACTGACACTTTGAAGCATTTTTTTAGTAGGTTTTTTTGGGTCAGGTGGTCTCACTTGGTACTTTGCACCACAGAGTGAACCCACTTCTTTTGTTACGCATGCTTCGCTGCCGGAATTTTAAACTAAGGCATGGTTATTATATGAAAATAATGGTTATGTACATGCATACATACACACATTCACACGATTTCATTTACTTATAGTGGACAGTTTGAAGTAGTAGGTAATTAGTATTTGGTTTATCGTTTGGAGCTTTTGTATTAGTATTTGTATTTAACAGTACTTCCTTCTCCTGTTGAGATTCAACGAGTATATAATATATAATTTATTTCTTTCTATTTCGAGTGATATATAATTTATTCCTGCAATTTATGCTAAATGTTTGATTCATTTGTCCCCTTGTACCTGTATGAAAACGTTACTTTAAACGTGGAACTGCTTATCCTAATGTGATCTTAGAGTATACTTATATATTCTCAGTTGAAGAAATTTTTCATTCAAATTATATGAAATTGAATATTAAGTTGGAGCGGCTTTGAAGAATTAATTGTAACTTACATTTCTTGATATATTGGTTTGGAAAGTCTGGTATTCGCTATTTACCAACAATTATGAAGCATTTATTACGATCTAGGTTATTACACTTTTCAAGTCCGTTTTTCCCTGGGAATTTTCCTGGGTGCACGCCCTTATGTGCAAAGTCACCTTTACCCTTTCCTTATTTGTTTATCCTTAGGGGGGTTTCTCCTCACACCTCTTTGTGTTGCCGGTGCCTCGATGAGGCCATGGCCGCAGACGATGCCGCTCAGTCGGACGAAACTGCACTTGCCCTTGCGCACAAAGTCCCCAAAACGCCTTGTTTAAATGTTCTGGTCGGGTAGCCTAGATGGTTAAGGCAGCCTCCCGGTTAGAGGAAGATCCCGGGTTCGATTCCCGGCCCTGTCAGACTTTTTTCAAGTCCGTTTTTCCTAGGGAATTTTTCTGGGTGCACGCCCTTATGTGCAAAGTCACCTTTACCCTTTCCTTATTTATTACACTTTTATTTATGAAATTAAATACCCCCGTTGAGAATCAACGGGTACTTCTTCTAGTCTATAACAAATATTTAAAATTAAATAAAAATCATAAAAAGAGGAGTAACAATAGAAGGATAAAAAATAACAAAAGCGATAAGACAAAGGAGAAAAATTTATATACAACAAGAAACCTGAGTGGAGGAGAATGAAAAGGAAAAGAACGCAAATGGTGGCTTCGCCAATATAGCTTTCAAGTTAAACCTGTAAATATTATGGTAATTGTTTAAGTTTAATTCCGCTAGGTCATAGTCTCATTTTAATAAGTTAACCCTCATCCGGGAGCACCGCACATCTCCTGGCAAAAATTGCACGCGCTTTTATGAATGTGACGGTAAACTACCGACTGCGCGCCCGGGTGAAGGTTAATAAAATAATAACACTACCATTGTTTCCGGCTAGGGAATAAATGAATGCTAAAAAGACCGAGATGCCACTTGCTAGTAACAGTCTATATATAAACATCAAACAAACCGGACCAACAACAAACCGAATATCCGAAATGATTTCAACGGTGAAATCAATACGATGGGCTACGCGCCATAGTTAGCGTGTGATTTGAAATGTCTCGAATGACGTGGCCGGTTCGTGGCATACCTCACGAAATCCCTAATTATAGATAAATGAGAGCACCATCGAGGAAGAAAAGGATGTTGCTTCTATACAAAGGAATACGAGTATTACGAGGTTTTCTGCGGCATTCGCAAGGAATGCTAAATCACTAGAAACCCATTTGGCAAACACCATTCCTCCCAAGTAAGTATCAAAGACGAAGCTTAAGCAGAAACATCTAATGGAATAAATGCATTTGATATTATCCAACATGGATATGCAATCGTTCTTGAACGGACATCAAGCTCATAGGCATTTTACAACAGCTTGTTAAACTAGTAAAATTTATCTAATTAACAAAGTATAGGATTTAAAGACCATAATAAGATGAAATATTCATGATAGATTTGCTGAAAGGACGCTTTTTGGTGAGGCGATAAACACCAAACTGGCTTATAAATAATGGAGGATGACTGAGACATTTCTGACGTTTCTGAACTGATGAATAAAATGAGAAATGATTTAATTCACCAAATATGCGAATCGATTTTTATGAGATGGCGTCTCGTAGGCATTTGGCAATGGCGGCATGTCAGTGTGACTGAAGAAAGCCGATTTCTTCTTGAGGCTCATCTCTCAGCTGAACCTATAAATCGGAAATTAACTTTCCTCCATAACTTTGCCGAAACCGATATAAAGAGACAGTAACTCTTCATTCAAATGACGACATATATATGAATCTATCGTCTAACAATAATATTATTCCTCAATAATATATTCCAAAATCATCCCCTAACAACCGTGTCTAAATTTCAAGTCCATCTCAACTAATGAGCTGCATAATTGGATTCAGAAATTGGTGTTTGGAAGCTAAGATTTTTCTATAGGATCTCAATGAGAGCGAGCGATATTTCCGCGAAAGAATGACTGAGTTGGAGATGCGGGTGGCGGTTGGTTGGGGCGGCGGGCATCATCTCACAGTCGAGCATCTGCACCCTTTACGACCACTGTTTCGTAATGGGCCCAAATGAGAAGAAAATAGTAAAGGTGGTTGAATGGGTAAGGCAATGGAGAAGGGACGGGGAGGAGAGCCTCTGGTAGGCGTTGGAGGGGACGGCCTGGGGCCGGAGGGGTGACTTCAGCGCCCGGTGTCTTTTAAAAGGAGCACCTGACGGCCAAATTGTCACTGACACGCTTGGATCTCAAGAGCGGAGGGTCGTGCGGACTGTGGGCTGGAAGTTCACTGCATAATCTACAATTTCAGCAGTTTACACTCTTGTGTAAAGGCCGGAAGTGTGATTTACATCAGCTTGGCGATTTCCGAAGACTTTGTTCGAGTGATATTCTCGTTGATATTCTTCAGATTTTCAACGCTTCAAAGATGGCAGTCGTAGCCCATAGTAACCCCGAAATATTCGCCAGCAACAAGACTTTCAGCACTGAGGTGAGTTGCCATTTTTTTTTCCAAGTTTTTATTTTAAACTAATTCTGGTCGTTTATATAAATGGTTCGTTCGTAATATGTTCGTTTTATATAAATTAAATCTTTGATTGCTTATATACTCGAAACTTCTCTTAAGTGTAACGTCTGCTTAAAAGTTCTCTAGTTCCAATTTATAGTTAAGACCGCTTATGTAAACTGTTTCTCTGAATTTATAACTTAACAGTTCTATTTTGATTTCTTGATTTTAAACGTTTGGTAGAAATTCCGTTAAATTTTCGTGCCGTTATTTAAGACGTTTCGTTGAATTGTGTCAAATTTGAAACTATTCTCGGTTTAAAATTAAAGTTTCTTTTCTGAACCGGAAACCGCTCCTGTTAGATGGTACATGTTCTTCTTAAACCGGCTTTGTTGGATTTTACGAATCTTTCATTCATTAATGAACAATGTCGGCAAGAGTTTGCCTTAAGGTTAATCATATATAATACCAGTATTTATATACGATTTAGTTAGGTGCTAATATGCAGCTTCGAATCAAACGTTTGAATTTTTATGTAGTGTTCGATGATTCGATCAGCAATTTGCTTAAATCGCTGTTGAATATTATTATTTCTTAATTTGGCTTAATTTATCTCGCTATAAGTAGGATTTTGGATTTTTCCAGAAGCTTGCATGCTTTTAAAATATGCGGAGGTCGCTTTCGATAGTTTCAATGATTTAATAAAAATATAAGTCTGAAAAATTTTATTTGGTTGATAGCTCCTGTATACTCGCGACTCCCTTACTTCAGGTGCCCCATCAAATGTTTTGTGGTAATTCTTTGGTAAACCATGTAAAATAATTGTGATCGACGTATTCGAAAATCTGTAAGATGCTTGCTGTGATATGAAGGATAACTTGCGAAAGTCTCCCTTCCGTAAATTTATACGAATCGATTAATATGTGATTGATGGAAGTCGGTTAATCCAAGAACCGTATCCTACCTCTTTCTTAAGATTATACCGATTTGTTGATTTTTAAATGTACGAGAGTGCAGCTTAAGGATGTTTAACTTCATTGATTAACTCTCTAAGCGACAGTGCTACCTCGGTGACGGAATACGCATCGGTCGAGGCAAATGGTTCCAGAGACGCGGCGTGTCGTCAAAATTTCGTTCCTCCCCTACCTTGTTAATGAGTGAAACGGGGTTCGAAGGAGGCTAATGGGATAGCAATTAAATATAGGTGTCCTATGGAATAGTTTGTTTTCTTTCCAACCTTCAATCGCCAGGAAAATATGGTTAATGCTGCTAAATCTGTTTCCGCTCAGGGCTGAAAGTCTATTCGGCTGGAATGCCATCCATTTAACGTTGAAGATTTTTCGGATAAAAAAGGTTTAGGAGAAATTAACTACTTGGAAAACTAAAAATGATTTCTCTCTTTAGGACAGCAGATCGTTCACCTGCTGCGTACTTTTATTTGGAGAATTCTTTTTACTTTCATCGGAAGAAAATTTGGTTTCGTTGAAATGTAAATTCACGAATTTTATCCTGCAATTGCAGAATGGGCACCCAGCCCGCCGTTGCTCCCTTGTGGACGATTCCCGTTTCGAGACCTTTGTCGTTAAACAGGCCAAACAGTCCGTATTGGAAGAGGGGCGCCAGCCCTGGAACGGTGAGAAATTTACCTGACGGCATGTTATTTGAAACCTTTGAAAAAGGCTTAATTTTTCGCTGAAATTATTTTTTATTTATGCTCGGTTGTTTTTCTCCCACACCTAGGCTCCTCCGCATCTAACGAGATCCCTGTCAACCAAGAGCAATCAGGTATGCCTGCAATTAATACTTAATATTGCTATATTTTCTTCTATGAGCTATTTTAATGCCGCTTTTTTTTCCTCGCTTTATAGTGTGTCAATCTGTCAAGGGCAATGATAGCGAGTCCGAGGTTCAAAACGGTGTTGACAATGTCTTCGAGAAGGAGACTGGTAAACTGTTTGTTGTCTTTAATACTTTAATTTAAATTAATTTTGGTATTTAATTTTCTGCTTCATTGATATTTTAATTTCTGCTCCGCAGAGAATGCTGACGAATCCACCTTTCCAGCCTACAATGACGACACTTTAGGTGAGTTTATTCTCTTTATTATAATAATCAAGAAAATGCTTGTCATTTCCATCAAAAATGCGTTCGTATCCGTTCTATTCGGTTCCCTCGAAGTAATCTGGATGGAGTAACCCCTTTATTAACTGTTCAAACTTGACAATTTTCTTCGGATTTGGGGCAACGACTGATGCCCATGTCACGATGGATGAACACAATCCGGGAATACATCTCAATGGACCACGTGCGTTGCAAGGTTTCGAATACATGGGATCGTTGGTGAAGACCGGGGCGCTCTTAAAGACTTACTTGGGTAGGGTTACGAGAAAAGTCGGCTAACATAAAAATTGGTCAAAACGTATTGCGCCTCTTTACTCTACTACTTACTTATTTTTTTCAAATACAATTTTGTATAAAATGAACATGTATTATTTTTACTTTGAACTTTCCTCAATTCTATTTTCTTGCCTTTATTTCTCCTCAACCAAACTTGAAATATGCGGATCTTACAGTATTTATCTTTCGCAGATGGGATGACCGAGGAAGAGGCCATCCTTGCAAAAGCTATTGAAAATGACGAGGCTGAAGCTAATCGGGAACAATGGGCGGCTCTGATCCTTCGACTGCGGGAAGGAATCGGTTCTTTGTCTAAAATTCTCAAGACCATTGAGGTAAGCCACGCAATAAATGAATAAATGAGAAGATTACGTCTGTGCTGCATCTCAATTTTCTTTCTAGAATTTGAATGGAAGGGTAGCCCACGTTGAATCCCGCCCTTCGAAGACTGGAGGAGTGCAGTTTGACGTCCTCGTCAGGGTGCAGATGACACGATCCAACCTCCTGCATTTCCTGAGATATCTGAGGCAATCATCTGCTCTGGATGGGGTTTCCCTCCTGGCAGACTCTTCTCCCGCTACTCTTTCGGGAGAGGCTTCCGTGACCATCAAGAACCCTTGGTTCCCAAGGCACGCTGCCGACTTGGATAACTGCAATCATCTCATGACCAAATACGAGCCCGAGCTGGACATGAACCACCCTGGATTTGCCGACAAGATTTATAGGGAGAGAAGGCGCGAGATAGCCGCTATTGCATTCGATTACAGATAGTAAGGAGTATTCCATATCTCGTGCTTAATTTCATTCCAGTCTGTAAACAAAATTTCGTTATTCTTTTAGTGGTCAGCCCATCCCCCGCATTGAATACACTAAGGATGAAATTGAGACGTGGAGAGGGGTGTTCCATGTAGTCCTTGATGTTACTCGTAAGCATGCTTGCTCTCAGTTTAGACATGTCTTTGACCTCCTACAGCAAGAAGGAATATTCCGCGAAGATCAAATTCCACAGCTTGAGGACATGTCTGCATTCTTAAAGAGTACGTGCCGTGATGTCTTCATGCATTCGCACTAGTCAAAACATTAAATGTTCTTATCTTTGCTTATTCTTTTCAGAACATACTGGATTCACCTTACGACCAGCTGCAGGTCTTCTTACTGCAAGGGACTTCTTGGCAAGCTTGGCTTTCAGAATTTTCCAGAGCACCCAATATGTCAGACATAAGACCACCCCATACCACACTCCAGAGCCGTAAGAGTCTCCTCTGATGATTTTTTTTTGTAGAAAAACATTTTGATTTAGATTATTAATTTGTATAATTTCCGTTTCAGAGATAGCATTCATGAGCTTCTTGGACATATGCCCCTTCTTGCTGACCCCAGCTTCGCGCAATTCTCCCAGGAGATTGGACTCGCCTCCCTTGGTGCATCTGATGCTGAAATTGAAAAGCTTTCTACTGTGAGTGGATGTGATTTTTCTAAACTTGTCTAATTCGAAATTCTCATTTCTGTGAGAATTCCAACTTCATCTTCCATTAACAATCTTTGTTTCATTGAAGGTATACTGGTTCACTGTTGAGTTTGGTCTCTGCAAGGAAGATGGAGATGTTAAGGCTTATGGAGCTGGTCTTTTGTCCAGCTATGGCGAGCTTTTCCATGCTCTCTCTGACAAGCCAGAGCACAGACCATTTGAGCCAGCAAGCACTGCAGTCCAGCCCTACCAAGACCAAGAATACCAACCAATATATTATGTGGCCGAAAGCTTCGAAGATGCCAAGGAGAAATTCAGGTGAATTTCATATAGAAACTCTATTATAAATAATCAATTTCATTGTGCAGTCTACCAACGCAACATTTAATAATTACACCTAATAATGTAAGGCCATATCTTAACTGAACTGCTCTCAATCTTGCAGGAGGTGGGTATCCAGTGGAATGTCCAGGCCCTTTGAAGTGAGATTCAACCCACACACAGGAAGAGTAGAAGTTCTGGACTCCGTTGACAGCCTAGACGCTCTCGTCTCCCAAATGAACTTGGAAATGCTTCACCTTACAAATGCTCTCCAGAAACTCAAGTCTAGAGGTTAAAACGTGAGAAGCAACTCTTATTGCTCAAGTAGTCTGAAGATGCCCACTGTAGATACTTTAACGCAAACTAAGATGCAGGTCATTGTACTGAAAAGTTAACTTCACTGGAATGTATATTCTAGTGGTTCCACAGTGAGTGTTTGCATACAATTATATCATTTTTCCGTTAATAGATTGAATATGTTTATTAAGTTTGTAAGTAGATGTTACATATTTCCTCCGGGTTTTTATTTGACTTTCACCCAGTGCACCTGAAAATTTTGACATATTTACAATCAACCTGTGATTGTTAAGTTGGAACTCCAATTAAACTATTTATTTGCAATGTTTGTTTTTAATTTGAAACTTGCTCAAGAAATAGGGATTTTTAAAATTTTCTATTTAAATTTTGGATTTAAAGCATTAAAGGCTCGTGTATTTTAGTGCCCTGGACTTTTATATTCATTGCAATTGGCAATGGATTAAAATTGTACTAGTGAATTGTATATATTTGCAAATTGAACAAAAACTGAAAATAAAGAATATCAAACTGCACATCTGCCTTTAACTATAAAAATACCTTACGCTTGATTGACCTAAGTCTATAATATGTTAATCTTTTGATTAATATATTTTAAAAAATTGCAAGAACTTAGCCTAAATTTTCAATTTTTGCTAGTTATCAACTCAAACCTCTTGGAATTTAGTGTTATTCAGATCCATAAAGAGGTCATTAGCAAATTTATCATCTAAGTTTTTCCAAACTCCTACGTTTTTCAGAACATTAGATCCGGCCAAGTAAGCTTCCAAAATCTTAGGAACTGGGAATATTTCAATTTAGAGTAATTTTCATGGGATTGAGAACATACTAACTCAGATGCAACAATTTTGAATACTTACCAACTTGTGTTAAAGACTACCACGTATTGAGTAGTTTGGAGAGAGTTTCCCTTTATGTACTTGATCTTATTTCCTTCTATAATATCTTTCTTAGCATACGTTATCGCACATATGTGACCTCTGGGCAGGTCCCTCAATTATGTTTTTTTCCATCCTTCCCTGTTTTGAGCTAATCTCTTCATTCTCCCATATTCAGTTTTTTCTTTCAAGGCAAGTGATCTTTGTTCTTCCCTTCCATTCATCTGCCTCTCATCCATAAATCCTTCCGTCATAGAAGTTATTATTCTGTTCCTTCTCAACTCATGTCCAAGCGAATTTTTTCTCTTTTCCTGATTATCTCCACAATTGACCTTTTTCCATTTATCCTATTTAAAACCTCTTTAATTCTTTGTCTGACCATTTAATTTCCTCCATCTTCCTCTGCATCCATATTTCACATGCTACTGTATGCCTTTCGTCAGCTTTTCTCACTGTCCAAGGCTAACAACGGTATAGTAAAACACATCAAGCATACCACTTCACTAGTCTTTCTTAGCTCTATCTGCACCTTTTCTTTTAATAGATTTTCCTTCCTCATGAATGCTTCCTTTTGGCATCGCTACTGATTTCTCTCTCTTTTCCATTATAGGTTATCATACTATCAAGAAATGTGAATTCATTCACTTGTTCTGCACAAACATTTCAAATTTTATATCTTCATTTCCTTCTATCCTCATTAGTGTCATTTTCAAATTATTTTGTTTCGTCCATACATTTCCATTGGTTTTTTAATATCTGTACCTGAACATCTCATTTACTTTTGTTTTCTGCTAAGATAATCACATCAATCAGCAAATTGCATACAATTCGTTTTCTTTACTACAATGTTAATTCCTTCTGTGTCACTTAAACAGGATTACATAATTTCTTCAGAGTAGGGGATGCTGTTACACTTTGGACCACTCTTTTACTTTTTGCTGTAAGTCTAGTTCGTTAAGTATAATTGTAATAAAACTTCTACCAATTAAATCTCCGAATTTTTTCCCACCTATTAATGTGGATGGGCGAAATAACACTAGCTCTGAAACGCAGAAAAAACTTTTTTCATGTGATGCAAATTTGGTCCAGGTAAATAACTCTAGTGTACTATGAGAAACCTGAAAAATATGAAGTAATGGGGGGAATAAATTTCTCTTGTTTCCAACTAATCTCGCCCCTTATCTCAAAATTATATTTTGTAAATCGATAAATGAAGGTAGGGTCCCATCCGATTGGAAATTAGCTAATATTACTCCTGTTTACAAAAGCGGATTAAAGGAGGACCCAGGAAATTATAGACCTATATCATTAACTTCGCTGTCCGGAAAGGTAATGGAACATATCGTCGTAAGCTCACTCATGGGATTTTTAGATAGAAATGAATTCCTCGACGCAAACCAGCATGGTTTTCGTAAGTCCCGATCATGTGAAACCCAACTTGCTCTATTTGTACACGATATCTTAAAGTCCGCCGAAAGTAAAAAGCAAGTGGACGCTATTTTCCTAGATTTCAAAAAAGCATTCGATAGAGTCCCCCACTACAAACTAATTTACAAACTAAAACTAGCGGGCATTAACAAGGAAGTAGTCGACTGGGTTAAGAATTTTCTCTACGAGAGGGAACAGCAAGTTGTACTGGATGGCGTTATCTCAAATAGAGTCAAAGTTACCTCTGGCGTACCTCAAGGCAGTGTAATTGGACCTCTTCTTTTCCTTATTTATATCAATGACTTAAGTGACGAGATAGTTAGTAATGTGAGGATATTTGCGGATGACTCGGTTATATATAGGGAAATAACAAACGAGGAAGACCGGACATCTCTCTCAAACGATTTAGACCTCATCCAAAGGTGGTGCGAAAAATGGGAATTAGATATTAACGTAAGTAAATGCTCCGTAGTTAATTTCTTCGAAAAGAAAAAATTGCGTCCAAATCACCCATACAAAATTAATGGAATTAGTATCAAAGTAGTATATTCAGTTAAATATCTCGGGATCAACATTACTAATAACTTAAATTGGAGCACGCATATTCGAAAAATCTGCGGCAAAGCAAGTAAAAGGCTTGGCTTTGTAAAGCGTATTGTCGGTAAATGCGACGAAAAGGTGAGAGAGCGATGTTATTTTACCTTGGTCAGACCCCTTCTGGAATATGCGGCAAGTATATGGGATCCGGCGGATTAAACGTGTACTCGCGAACTCGAGAAAGTGCAGCGTAAAGCGGTTCGTTTTGTTAAGAAATGCTACGATAAAAAAGCAAGCGTTACAAAAATGCTCTCAGACGTAGGTTGGGAATCCTTGAAAGAAAGGAGATTGGAAGCTAGGCTGCGATTGCTTAATAAATTCAGGGAAACTACATTTTCCAAAGATACAATCGGTATCTTGCAACCCCCCTGCTTCGTCGGTCGATCCGATAATGACCGTAAGTTAAGAGAAATAGATGCTAGGACGAATCGTTTCAGAGATTCATTCTTTCCGCGAACAATACGTGACAATAATCGAATAAGGAAGTAATTTAGATTCAACTGGTGTTTACACCCCCTGCCACACGCCGAAAGGCGGCTTGTAGGGTATTAATGTAGATGTAGATGTAGAATCTCGAGGTCAAAATTTTGCAGTAACAAAAGTCATCAATGTGCTTTAAGCACTCTACCCCCAGCATAAAAATAATGTGTTTATTAAATTTCATCTGAATGTATTTGAAAAAATCCCCAATCCCCTCTTACCCTAAAATTTTCACGTTAGGCCTAAAACGAAGAAAAACAAATTTTTGTAACATGTTGTACTTTTAACCACTGGTCCAAGGTACAAGATGTGGCTTGGCTTCAAAGTACACTACATAGCAAATTTAAACAAAAATGGCTACGGGATCATTTCCTTTAATTAAAACAGTGAAATAAATATATAAATTTATTCACCAAACTTTTCTCTATAAAGTTACGCAGTATTCAATGACTGCATGTTTTGAAGTAGCACTATCCAGTTATTAACAGTGGTACAAGGTAAAACACTTTCCCCCACATATTGAAAAATGTCAGCAACATCATTTTCTCACTCCTCTTCCAAGTTCATTCCATTCTGATTTGCATTTCATTTTTTATTTTTCAGTAAGTATATACCTTGTAACAATCAACTCTCTCTCCAATTCACTCTTCTTTTCCTTTCAAATTTGCATTTACGCATCCCCTTCCACACACGTAAACGATTTTTCCAAGTCTACAAAACACACATCTACACATTTCCTCCGCATGTTCCTCTTCATGGTCATTTGTTGGTTTGTATACCTCTATGATTAAAATATACCTTGGTATTGCTTTTATCTTAACTCCTTTTATTCTACCATTTACACACATCGGTCTTTTTCTACATTCTATCTCTCACAAGCGTGCGCACAGTGGGTGCCGCGGCACCCCCAAAACATTTGGAGGGGCGCCAAAATTTGGATGGAACGCAAAATCCGGGGAGAGCAAGTCCTGCTGAAAAGAACTGGAAAACCAATCAGTCTTATTTTTTTCAAAGATCCGATTTTATTTTTTGATCTGTAATAAACTTGACTATTCAAACTATTATTCCATGTTCTTTTTTGAAATAGATTACAAAGCCCGATTGTATGCGCGAAAAAACGAGTGTGTTATACGATTATTACCAATACACCGAAAAACTTTATCCCGTATTGAGCTCGAGGACCCCATGGCCAAGATATAGTGAGAAGAATAAGTGAGGTGAAGCGCCCAATAAAGCGGTAATATTTGAGTCGGAGCCTAGAACTTACACACATTTCCTCTCTTTCAAACTCTTCTTAAACCCTTCGTGCGATCTTTCACAGAGTTCGTCCCATTTATTTCGACATTTCTCTTCCGCAGAGTGTTATCATTTTTATAGAACGAGATGTTAAATATATATTAATTCCTACTTCAATCTTAAATAAACAAAAATGTATGGACAATAATTTGGGCTTTATTCCTAAATAATGTGAAGATTGACGATTCGGTTTGAACATAGAAAATTGTGTAGCTATAAGGATGAAGTTGGGTTAGAGTGGTAATACGCGACGTCGCGATTCTCACCTTAAGCAAACGATATTTTTTCAGTCTGGAGGAAAAGGACACATATTGCGAGATTATAGCGAGAACAGATGGCTTGTATTGGTCTCTTTTTAAAGGTCCGCTAATAAGGTGTGCCATCATCAAGCAAACATAGGAAACATTTTGAGCTACCAAACTTATAGAAGCAAACCGCTAATAAATATTTCAATTATTTCTCAGGTTATTACATTTTGTATTATTATATTTTTAACCCGGACACCCTGTGCTATCTAAATGTGTAATTTTGAGTTCTTTACCTGAGGATTACTCCATAACTCGAAACTCTGATCGTTTCAGAATAAAATTTCTTGTGTTTTGATAAAGCTCATCTTTTTATTTGTTCTTAATCAAAACAAACTCCATGTAGCTTAAATTAACCCACAGCTGATTTTTTTAACTGAAGTCCAGTAAACACTTTTTGGGAAGCGTTACAGATAAGATTCCAAGAACTGACCCCTCAAAGGTGTACCAACCCGATTCAATTTCTCGCATTCCCTGATGCCGTGTCGATCTTTACTCAACAAGTACAGCATAGGTAATTCGTTGGAAGAAGAAATTAGAAATGTAATTCATTCGCTTTAATACGGTCCATCCATGTCTTTGTTGAGTCATGTCCAAGTTTCATCATAGTTGTCAGTTCGAAGATAGATCGTTGTTACAATTTTGATTCAAAATATACTACGATTTCTTTCTCTTGGAGATAAATAAACATCAAACACGAATATTCGCAGGCAACGTTTATTGTTGCACACGGATATTGCTATCTTATTTTAATTTCAGCAGGGAGTTTTGTTTATCCGTGCCAATGCACATCTGAACGTTAGTCAGAATGAAGCGTTAACTGCGGGAGGTTACGCACTTCCGAAGAAAGGGGTTTTTATTAGTACCGTAAGGCAAGTCTACTGCTGTCCTTGAAGTGTATTTAAGGACCTATTTTTTATATCCACATGGAAGCCATTTCATCACGAACGCTATTGTAAATCTTAGGAAGCCGTAGATTTAAGTCTCCTAAAATTCAACCGGAACATTTATAACATTTTTCCCAAATTTAATCGACTCCAACTGCACAGCATAGAAGGAGGAAGGTCATTGATAAACGTATCGAGAAAATTCTGAGATTAGGTAACAGTTTGAGGCACATATTTTGTCCATAGATTCGAAGTCTTAGCTGAAATTTATCTCAACAAAATCAGTATACTAAATGAAGTATCTTTATCAGGTATAGGTATACATAAAACTTGATAATAATAACACTAATTTAATCCAAGGTTTGAAATAAATATCATACGGGGGGTATCCTAAACGCACATTTAGTGACAGTTCTCTATAACTATTAATGTAGAAGAGCGAGTCCTCTGCGACCTCAGAGATTTTGAATTCCCTATCCAAACGGGAAGTGTCTTAAAATATTTTCAAAAATTCGCCCAGTGTATCCTCAGTCCGTAATTTTGTATCTGCTATTTATAAGTCATAGTTGGATTATGTTGACATCTTAGTAAGTTGCCTTCTTTTCATAACTTCTTACTTACCTTACTATTAATTTGGTAGGGTCTGATCCGATTGACCTGCAATAGCTTATTAATTAAATAATTTTGGATAAGAAGTAATTGATATTTACAATAATCAAATAATAGAGCTATTTCTTCTTCTATGATTGTAAATCTTATACATCTACATCTACATTAATACACTACAAGCCACCTTTCGGCGTGTGGCAGGGGGTGTAAACACCAGTCGAATCTAAATTACTTCCTTATTCGGTTATCGTCACGTATTGTTCGCGGAAAGAATGAATCTCTAAAACGATTCGTCCTAGCATCTATTTTACGGTCATTATCGGATCGACCGACGTAGCAGGGGGGTTGCATGATACCGATTGTATCTTCGGAAAATGTAGTTTCCCTGAATTTATTAAGCAATCGCAGCCTAGCTTCCAATCTCCTTTCTTTCAAGGATTCCCAACCTACGTCTGAGAGCATTTTTGTAACGCTTGCTTTTTATCGTAGCATTTCTTAACAAAACGAACCGCTTTACGCTGCACTTTCTCGAGTTCGCGAGTACACGTTTCATCCGCCGGATCCCATATACTTGCCGCATATTCCAGAAGGGGTCTGACCAAGGTAAAATAACATCGCTCTCTCACCTTTTCGTCGCATTTACCGACAATACGCTTTACAAAGCCAAGCCTTTTACTTGCTTTGCCGAAGATTTTTCGAATATGCGTGCTCCAATTTAAGTTATTAGTAATGTTGATCCCGAGATATTTAACTGAATCTACTACTTTGATACTAATTCCATTAATTTTGTATGGGTGATTTGGACGCATTTTTTTCTTTTCGAAGAAATTAACTACGGAGCATTTACTTACGTTAATATCTGATTCCCATTTTTCGCACCACCTTTGGATGAGGACTAAATCGTTTGAGAGAGATGTCCGGTCTTCCTCGTTTGTTATATCCCTATATATAACCGAGTCATCCGCAAATATCCTCACATTACTAACTATCTCGTCACTCAAGTCATTGATATAAATAAGGAAAAGAAGAGGTCCAATTACACTGCCTTGAGGTACGCCAGAGGTAACTTTGACTCTATTTGAGCTAACGCCATCCAGTACAACTTGTTGTTCCCTCTCGTAGAGAAAATCCTTAACCCAGTCGACTACTTCCTTGTTAATGCCCGCTAGTTTTAGTTTGTAAATTAGTTTGTAGTGGGGGACTCTATCGAATGCTTTTTTGAAATCTAGGAAAATAGCGTCCACTTGCTTTTTACTTTCGGCGGACTTTAAGATATCGTGTACAAATAGAGCAAGTTGGGTTTCACATGATCGGGACTTACGAAAACCATGCTGGTTTGCGTCGAGGAATTCATTTCTATCTAAAAATCCCATGAGTGAGCTTACGACGATATGTTCCATTACCTTTCCGGACAGCGAAGTTAATGATATAGGTCTATAATTTCCTGGGTCCTCCTTTAATCCGCTTTTGTAAACAGGAGTAATATTAGCTAATTTCCAATCGGATGGGACCCTACCTTCATTTATCGATTTACAAAATATAATTTTGAGATAAGGGGCGACGCTTTCTGCCAGTTCTTTAAGCACTCTTGCTGGGATGCCTTCTGGCCCTGGCGACTTATTTGGCTTAATTTTGCGTAATATTTTAACTATACCGTCCGTCGTAAAAGTTATATTTGGCATGGAATCCAGTATATTAACCTTAGGGAGGATCTCTATGTTACAATCTGATGTGAATACGCTTTGGTAAAATTCGTTTAGAATATTCGCTTTCCTCTTCGAATCGCAAGTAATGTTACCTTCGATATCCCTTATCGAGCTCACTGTTTGTATCAATTCATCAAATCAATGATTCAATTTAGATACGATTGCTTCTCTCATACTTCGCATGTCCAGAGTCGGTATACCGTCTGATATTTATGTTTATGCAGAATACTATCAAACAAAAATGTAATCAATCCTCTACCTTTACAATAAAAAACGATATTAGGCGAAAAACATATTTTTCTTCATTACCTTTCATTCCACAACATAGCCACAGTTGGAAATGTAAGAAAATCACAAAAATATTAAATCCGTATACAACGCCATCTCTGATACATGACCATGGAATGAACATTAACATTAAAAATCATCATAACATTTACATTATTATACTCTTCTCTCGGTTGCAGCATCATTCGTGTCCAATTGATATGAGCCTCCATCGGCGAAGTATCATTCTCATTTTTGCTTGACACTTCGATGGAATCCTAAAAGAAATTAGAAAAAACCACCTCCGTTTTCTCCGTGATCCGTTTATTCCGTAATCCGTTTGTTGTGGGAATTTTAGGAGTGCATCGAAATATTTATTTAGTGAACTTTTGTCCTCAAATTTGTCTCTGACTAGAATGGCAATGCAGACAGTGAGTCATTAGCGTACATAGTGATTTGAGGACTTCCACATGCTCTCAAACGGGGTTTTAATCTATATAGATTATATATATATATATTGTAACGATTTTAATTTTCTCGTTAACTTACAACTAAACCAACCACTGCGTCGACCGCTTAATTAGTGGTGTTCGGTTGATGTGCGATGCCGCGATCCCTTCTAGCGGTTGTTCCCAAGGAAAAAACAGAGCGCGACACCATTTCCATTTTCTTTCAAGAATATTTAATATATCAGAGCAATGGTTTTCTTTAAACAAACCCCCAAAACGAATGACCAACAAAAAAAACATGCATTCAACAAAATAACATCAGAGAATGAACTGGAATTCACGGGAAACAGAGTCCGTGAACAGATCCTTCCACACCGTCTATAAAATCGCGGAACGTTACTTGAATCAAATCAATTCCCGAAATCACTGAAATCACTTTTCGACTCTCAACAGTCACATTATTCACAATATGTAAAACTTAGCGTGTTTTGTGTCCCTTCGGCTTCGTTGGTTCCCAGGCATTTCTTCCGGCTTCCGCTGCCACACCTCCATGCTCCTCCGGCTCTCTTGGCCAGGCACTTTTACTTTCGTCCTTCACCTCCCGAGAGATTCTTTGACACTCTCCCGAAATCACTTTCCTATTTTTCCACACTCATTATCTCACCACGCCGCTTCGGCGAAAACGACGCTAAAAACAAGTTACTCGCGTAATTCTTCCGCGTGACAAACTCGCAAGCAATACAATAAAGTACAAAATAAAATATAAAATAAATAAAAAAAAAACAAATATATTTCCTTACAAGGAAATAATGTTACAATATATATATATTATATATATAATTATTATATATATATTACTATACTATACTACTATAATAGTACTATAATCTATATAATCTATATATATATAATATATCTATAGTACTATAATCTATAATATATATATATATATATATATATATATATATATATATATATATATATATATATATATATATAATCTATATAGATTATATTACTATTATAGTACCCTCCGTTTGAAGAATGGTCGTCTTCTCCTTTTCAATTACCATTCTCTCTGGTATGTCACAACTAAATACATCCACCTTCAACTATTTGCATGTCAGACTTTTTAGGATGTGAATCTTGAAATAAATCATAGACCAACTATCTTATTTAATACATTCATTCCACAAACCGCGTAAGCTAGCAATCGAATATTAATCTCTAAAAAAAAGCGAACCACCGACAATCAATGAAAATCTTCCAACGTACATTGCCCTCTATTTTACTCCCAATAGGTACCAAAGAAAAATGTTAACGTAAAATACGCATGATAACCTGTTATTCACTTTATTCGACGACAGGAAAATCGGGATTTATAAGTTGTTAACAATCCTTTGGTGGGAGAAGTTTTTTGGAAGAGAATCGTGAAGACCAGCAACTAAGGTTTTATTATCTATATTGTTTAGCTGTGAGAGAATAGCCGGTATACCTATTTGCAAATTCCAGCGCTAAAAAATCACTATTCCTACGTTGTTTTTAACAAGTTAAACAGCAAATGTCCAGACGTTGCTCACAAAGTGCCCAAAAAGGTTTTGAAATGTTCTGGCCGGGTAGCTTCGATGGTTAAAGCAGCCTCCCGGTTAGAGGAAGATCCTGGGTCCGATTTCCGGCCACCTCAGGCTTTTATCAAGTCCTTTTTTCCTTGGAAATCTGTATTTTATCGAGGTAGCTCTCTTGAATAGGGTAGACCGGGGCTAAACGGATCATGTGGGGGCTGAACGAATCTTGCTAAGGTATTTCGCTCCTCCAATCCAAGAATACACATCTTCCGTATTGCTGGGTTTAGTTTGAGAAAGTCATCTATAGGTGCGTATATGAATTACATAAACAAGTGGCTGGAAGTATTGCGCTCACGTCAGTGGCCATTCCGGGAAGAGTCGCCGAACCGTGTGGACGTGTTTTTATCGTCGATGTAATTTTTGTGAACAAGATCAAAGGATTTTTCTGCTCAGGGTACGTTATATTTCTATTTTTTTTGCAATATAATGAAGTAGTAGCTGTTGAAAAATGATATACTGATTAGTGTCTAATCATTAAGTATTGAGTTATTTTTTTAAAATTGACTTTTGCTATTCGGGGATAAATGGATCACGAAAAATGCGGCTAAACGGATCATAACCTTAAATGTTACTTATGTTTATATCTTTAACATTTATTAATTATTCTTATTCCTGGCATACGCAGTTAGATATAGCCATGGAAGAGGTTGTGCAGAAAGTAAAATATAAAGCTATAACTCTGCTCCAAGCTGCCGTACACTACATTTACATTTACATTTAAACCCTGCAATCCGCCAGTGGCGCGTGGCAGGGGGTGTAAGACACCGAAATATCTAATCTGGAGAGCTATTTGCTTCTCTAATACTTCGCGGAAAAAAATGACCAAAAGTAGCTATCTGTCCTGGCAACTACTTCCCTGTGTTGCTTTTTTGTTTTCTCTCGAAGGTCGCGTAGGTATAAAACTGGGATGACAATATACAATACACCTTACAAATCGCTTCAAAGAAGAGTTTCTTCTCTTACTGGTGTGGTCCAAGTCATGGGGGCTAAAAATGTAATGGATCTCGAATCTGAAAAAAGATTTATAGTTAGAATATTACATCTGTCAAAACTAGGATTTACGCCGACACCAAAAAATGTAAAGAAAATGCCTTTAATTATTGTGAACGCATGGGAATCGCTCACAATTTAACCAGGAAGCAAAGATGGCTGGCCAAGATTGGTTCTATGGATTCCTCAAACGACATTGTTATCTGTATATCAGAGGGGCTATCGAGAGCAAGAATAAATGCTTCAAATGCGAAGAATGGCGTCATGAGTATTGCAGCGAAACGAAGATGTTTAATAGTCGCTTCATCTTTGCAGTTTGCGAGCCAGATAGGGATGCCAATTAAAATATAATGACTTTTTATTAATAAATAACTTAAATTCCTTCATTTTTATCACTAACTCATATTATATACTCACATATATTCTTTTTTTTATACATACGCACCATGATCCGTTTAACCCCTTAATGAGGCTAAACGGATATTGGACGGTTGATGTTTAATTGCAATTTTTTTGAAAGTTTTCACAACAATACATATATAACCTACCTCATTCGTTTAATGAAAAGTTGGCATGTAATTTAAACAATTTTTAAGGAATATATTCCCAATATTTTTTTTGCAATAAGAATTAAACGGCGGAGTGATCCGTTTAGCCTCGGTCTACCCTATGTATTTTATGCAATGAGTTTCGATTGCTCTACCATTATATATCTGAATTATTTAAATGAGAGTTTTTACAAAAGTAAATATTCATTGATACCTCCAACACATTATTTTGAGTACAATGTTATTAAACGCTTGCGGCATCAATTATAGCGAAGATGAAAAATTTCAAACTGGTTGAAAGCAGTAAACCATCTCTATGGTTGACGAATCGCTAAAATATGGAATGGAATGTCCAAAATATTTAAAAATTAAGATTCTTTGTTTCGTATTGTTCAGAAGTGGGGAATATGCTGTGTTTTAGACCTTCAACTAGAATTTGAACCATTACTTTGAACTACTGCTTAATTCCTTCAGGCCTCTTATGTATTAATTTAATGTAACCGCCGCAATTTGATAGGTTTCTGGTTTAGAGACATACATAACATATAACACTATATGGATTTTTTCTTTTTAAGTTGACTTTCTCCTAGGTACTCTTGAAATAACGTTTGACTTATTTCGTCATAAAATAAAATTAGGGTTACGATGTTAAAAACCCTAAGATTCTTAGGGTATTTAAATAATTACATATACATAACGCCAAAATATCATAATTTCAATTTATGTACTTTCCTGTCCAGTATTCTAAGAATCTTTTAGTCATGTAATGACATAAATAAAATCCTGGGTGCAAACAACTGTATGTTGCATTTGTTTACCGACCGTTTTATTTCTTTTGCTGCGGCCTAAAAGCTGCACTCTTGACATCTCGAGAGCCACCCTTACATAACTCCAACGAGGGGGTGTATCCTTCTCTTGGGAAGTAGGGAAAGCAGGATGGGAAGGAAAATGGGATTTAGGGAGCATTGAAGCCCTTACACCCTTCCTTGTTTATTTACTTCCCCTATCTTCACCTCGCATGTCCGCAATCTTCCGGAGGTGCAATGGGGTGTTTGCATACTTTTTTTTGTTAACATATGCTGAAACTTCACGTCATCCTAGGCACATAACTGCCATTTAAATTAAAATTTTTATTAACTTGAGTAATTTGCGGCCGCGTAGAAAATAACCTGTTTTGAATGCCCGCGAAAACAAAAAAATTCAATATGGCCGCCTATGACGTCACATGCTCGTCACTTCGCTGTTCGCCGTACGGATAAAGCACAGATATACTGGAATCCTGCTGAAATCAAAGGCCCTACGACTGCTTTCATGCTTCCGCTCTACGTTTGTTTGAGATTAATTTAACCTTGCAATATATTGTCCATAATGCCGGCATACAAATGGTGTTTTGTCCCGAAGTGTACTAATACGAGCTCGAAGAATCCCAGCAAAGAGTTCTTCACCGTGCCTAAGGCTGAAATAGGCCTAGGGAAAATCAGCTGCCTTTAAAAATTTCAGATTACTGCCAACTGCAGACAGCCTAGGCTTCTTCCAGTGGCACTGTATCTCTGTTGGTGCGGGATCCTCTGAACGCCGGTGTAGCCACATTAGAAAAGCCAAAGCATGCTTACATCCACCTATAAAATTTTCATAAATTTTATTAGAACATGATCTCCAAGAACAATATACATGTATTGGTTTTAAAATTCATTTCTATACTTAGTGAAAAATAAGAAAATTTTAAAGTAATATAGTATCTTAAGAACTCAAACAGTTGCTTACAGGTAACATTCCCATTGGGTTAAATGAATCAGTAAGAGTTTCTCAGTATTTTAATTGATAGCTGTCTTCAATCAGGTGTTATGTACAAGATGTCAAATGCAGTGGTACCTCGAGATACGAGTTTAATACGTTCCAGAACCGAGCTCGTAAGTCAATCAGCTCGTATCTCAAACGATTTTCTCCCATTTAAAATAACTGAATTCGATTTAATCCGTTCCGGACCTATGAAAAATCCCCAAACCATTGTAAATTATGAATACAGATATGTTTTTAAATATCAAATAAACATGTATAATTAACAAATATATAACAAAATATGAAATAAAAGAGTTACTTAGCATAATAGTCTTACTTTGGAGACAGACGAGTGTGGCTAACGAAGGTGAACGGCGAGGAGGAGGGAGGGGGGAAGGGATGCAGGCACTCTAGACACGTACGTAAACGGCGCTTTTTTTGGAACTTAAAACAATTTTCGTAACTTTTAAACTAAAACTACACTTTCCTTATTTCAAATGAAAGAAAAACCTTAAAACAATGCACTTAACTTTAAACTTAAACTAAGCTTAATATTTACGTAAATTTAATTATCACTCGTTTTTGCCATCTTGGCTGCACTTGGCTTGGAAACACGGCTCGTATCTCGGATTTGGGCTCGTATCTTGAACGAAAATATGGCCCGAGCTCCGGCTCGTATCTCAAAAAACTCGTATGTTAGGCTGCTCGTATCTCGAGGTACCACTGTATTCAAGTGTGATTCCAGTGGTCAAGAATGGCTCAACATAATACCCTAACCCACATTGCCCTACTTCTACTAACCCAAGTTTTGGTTTAATCATTGAAATATCTACATAATTGTATCTAGCTCATGGTTCATCTAAGCTGAACCACTTCCTGGAAACTAATCTCAATGGTTTCAAAAAACTCAAAATACCATAAAAGTTACAAACTTTAAGCATACCTATAATAAGACTTCAATTAACTTTACAACAGACATCAGCTATTTCAATGTATATATTTATTCCATTCTCTACCTCATATGGATAATATACAGAATTTCTCAGAAAGAAAATTATGTACTAGATTTGCTAATTTCATTGTGTTGTTAGTTATCATTTGCAGTTTATTTGTGTAGTTGATTATTCAAGAAAGCTGCATTGAAAGAGAAACCTCGCATTGGGCATTCCACACAGACACTTTGGTGTATTAAGATTATGGAATTTATAAGTCAAATTCATGGAAAGTGTTAATAATGAAGCGTGTGTGTAGATTGTAGAATGAGATGATTCTTTTTCAATCTCATAGTTCCACATTGTAATACCTCAAACATTAAATTGTGTTGTTGAAAGAGATTGATGTAAGATGAAAATACATACAATGATAAGAAGATGTTAATTTGAGCTAACAGAAGTGACCAATTAACATGCACTTATGCCTATTTCAAACATTTAATCAAGAAAAGTGTAAATGCTACTTTGCTGCACAGATACATTTAGGGGCGCAGGGTAATATTGCCTTTCCCTCACCTTTAAGAATGCTGAGAATGTTTTTTGGAGATCCTTTCAGGGACCACTGACAGTAAACAGTCCCCACAAACCAAAAAAATCATTGTTTGGTACACACCTTGACTGGCAACACAATCTTTGCACAAAACTGAAATGATTCTTTCCTCTTCTTCATCAATCTTCATTTCTACGGCGTACGTTTTGCTCCGAACCTTGTGCTCTGGGCAGATTCGTCCCTGAAGGAAACATACGTTGCCCTCTCTCCTCAGCTGCACATACCCCACGGCTGTATCGCCGTAGCACTCTCGACTTGATCTGAAAATTTTTATTTCCCAATTATCCTCGATGTTTGTTCCGCATGTCAGAAGTCATATAACACAGGGGACCAATATATTAAACACGTGCTTATTTAGTATTACATTGACGAAATGGTTTGGGAAATTACTTACCTGAGTGCCTTGGTTCCTCTCATTTCCGGGATACTGTAGCACTCGTTATTCTTCAAAAACTCCATCACCATAAATATATCTACCTTTGGCAGATTATTGGAATTACCTTTCTCGAAATTAGATTCTAAAGCCATCGATTCACTTTCTCTGGATGCTTAAAAGCAGGCTGTAAATAAACTGTGTATACAGGTATACAGGCTCGCAACGCTTTCAAACTCGCAACGTGGCCGACTGAAAGCTTGTGACGTCACATGCAGATCGACGAATCACAAGACGTTCCTGATTCTGCCGAAATGATCGGCATAATTGCGATTTTCTTTTTAATATAAAAATATAATTAGGCATTTTACTGCATGTTAACCTGTATTTTTATTCATCCATTTCAAATTCTGTACATATTGAAGAGATTTTCACGCGCAAAAAAAAAATATGCAAACACCCCATTATCCTTCCGCATCGGCTTCCCAAGACTCCGTCGTCCTGCAAGTTGTAATTGCTGTTGATGTTGTCGTTGCTGTCAACGATTTCTGAGCTGCATCCGTGGTGCTGCGTGCAATCTGTCCCCAATTTAATGATCTCTGCTCGGGATGACGGCTAGATAGGCCCGATTCCTTTTGAAGTCTACCTCAGATATCCTCATGTCATATAAACGTGCTTCGTTTCTCATATCCATCCTTATAACTTCTTAAAAATCCTTAAAGCCTAAAGCCAAGATTTTAAATTGCTTTGCCGCAGATTTTTTGAATCTGCGTGCTCCAATTAAAGTTATTAGTACTGTAGATCTCGATTTCAACGCTTTTTGAGCAGCGAGAATTCTCTGATCTGTATACCATTTTTCTAATCTATTGCTTTCGCGGTAAAAATGGATTCTTGAAACTAACATCTATTTACCTGATCTTCCTTGCATTATGCCTACATAAAAGGGAGGTCGCATTATATCAGTTACATCTTCTGATAAATTAATTTTTCTGCGCTTATTTTGGATTTTATTCCTTTAAATTTCCCTTCCATCTTCTACTGCTTTAGTCCTCAGGGTCAGGTCCGGGAAAGTCCCCGATCGCATTTTCCTTGAGTCTCGTAGGTATATTACCTAAATATCTGAAATGTTAATCCATGACATAGTATATATTTACTTTAATTCTGCTAATGAAATGATTTACGGAAGGAGTAAAAAAGAATATAACCTACATTTCTTTCTTAGAATATTTTCTTTGAGCTAGCGTTGAACTTAGAATAATCATCAATTTATCTTTGTAGTTGTTTTTGGATAAGCACTACCTCCAGAAACCTCAAGCGAAGTGCCTCGAAAAATTATCCATGTATCCGCGGCGTCGATTCTTACGTAAAAATTCAGGTTTTTGGGGCATTTTGTCATCGAACCAAAAATTGGTAGGATCGCTGTCTTTTTCCGACATTACAATCCCTGGATTATCCTCTCGAACGTCTGTCTATTGGAGAGCGATCTCTTTCTCCACTCCTAGGATATGGTTCGCTCTTCTCACTTGACCCATGAGCGGTGGACTCTCTTTTCTGCCAATTGGAGGAGGACTCATAGACGAGGTCTATCGAAAAATCTTGCAGGTTTCACGTCTTTAAAAATAAATCTCTTTGAAACTTTGGGATGGTCGTCCTTAGTCACCTTCGTAAGTTGCAATGCCTCTCTGCAAGATTATCTGTATCATCCCTAAAGTTGATTTTACTTTAATACTGCAGGGATGATGAGGGTTTTGAGATGCGATTAAACTCACATTTTCCAATGTCAACGGAAAATACTGGAGTTATTCAACAGAAGTTTTGCTAAATCCATCTCCTTCCACAAATTTCAAATATCTAGTTACATGGTATAATAAAAGTTTGGAAGATCAACTCAAAAAGTTGATACATACAACTGTGCAGCATTAACACTATGCAAGGAATATTAAATTTCGTTTACAAATACGGAATATAATGTATTCATCGGATTAAAATGTTCTTCTGCTTCACTTCCAATCAGGGACGGATCCAGGGGGGTGGTCCTGGGGGTCCGGACCCCCCCGAAATATCACTTGTGCCTATTTTTTGAAAATGAAACTCAAATAACGCAAATAAACACACAATTTAATAAGCAATCACTAGCGAAAATATTCGAATTTGTCTAACACAATTCTAACGTCACGTTTGTGAAAGCCGAAATGTCTTTTATTTTTAAATTTTTTGATCGGAGCCCCCCCAAAATTTTTCTCTAGATCCGTTCCTGCTTCCAATGTTGAAAAATACATTTTGGAATGGATACCATGTATCCATTACACACACACACATAATACACTTTATCTTTATATTGATTTACAGTAAATCGGATATGGATTTGTACACTTGCACCGTCGAAGCTATAATTCGAGTTTCATTTCAAGTGTATTCTGGCGTTCGAACACCATATACCTTAATTCTTGAGTATAAAAATAAAAGCAATTATATCCAATCGGGAATAGCGTTGCATAATCCGCAAGAAAGCAACCCGTAGGTGACAAAAAGAATTTCCACACAAATGTTCAATGGAAGACGACCTCACCATATCACTCCTGAACTCGATCTCTGAAGGCTTCTTGTCCAGGACGTACACAGGCTAGAACCATGTCGGAACCTACTTGCTTACGGAAACCTCACGGATAAAGAAATATCATGGCTTCGATACACGGCTCTTCTCATACTTTTCGATGCCCTCTTTTTCTTTGAATCGTGGGTGCAAGGACCTTGAATCTATTTTCTTATTCGATTGCTTTCTAGTGTGGTTCGCAAAAATATCAATTCCTAGCGTAGACTGGGTGATTTCCTTCGAAATATCTACTAACAGGTGTGCTCCTGAAGGGCTCCCCATCAATGTTTTTCGTCTCCACATTTTAGGTGAGTGAGCCCCTCCTTCCTTGATTGCTCAGTAGGCCGCTTCACATTACAATGAAAGCAATGCGAAGGACGAGGTATAAATAGCCTCACAAAACAATTCTCGTACACAATACGTACTATTTAGGGGCTCCTCTATTTCATAGTTTAACACTGCTGATACCGCGGAGATAGTTTCTCCTCTCTGTCTTCTGATGAGTCTACGGCAAGAGAATAAGTTTTGCAATATAAGAGCTTTGAGAATAGCTCTTCCATTCAGTGGCGCAGCGAGGCCCCCCCTCGCTGCGCCTCGTTTAGGGGTTCAAACCCCCCCCAAGATTCAAGTCCTTTGACTAGCTCTAAACTTTATTTTTTGCTGAAGAGTACAAAATCCCAATCATCACGCAAGTCTTAGATATACACCGCTATTCACGTGTTTGCTTGATAAATTCAGCGAAAGCTTCGCATATTATGGCTCCGATTTCAGCTAAGGTGATGTTTTCGGTAGCAGAGCAGGCCTAGAGCCGACATCGATATCAATGAGATACGAGTGTTTTGCACTTAATGTTCAAGGCGTGCACTTCTTAAGTCTATCCTTAAGTTAGATGACACCGATGACACACACCATAAGATAAGATGCCCATGAGAAAAAGTCGAAAGTGCTGATTCGTTAACTCCTCGCAAAAATACTAGGGAACATTCGAGAACTAATTCGAAGGTTACACCCTGAAAACAGAGATTAAGATTACGTTTAAGAGACAAACAGATTGATAAAACGCTCAGTTAGATCTTCTGCATGTGACTGTTTTTAGGGTGTGAATGCAAAGATAGACTCATGAGTAGTGTTTCTGAGAAATTCACAGTGAACAGTTCGAAGGAGGGTTTAGTTTAGATTTCATAAGGTACAGATGGACATCCGAAATCTTTTTTTCACAGGCCGCGAATAGCTCAAGGCCTCTATCGGAAAAACGTAAGTTAATGGTTATGTTATTTTTTGTGAAATGATAATAAATAGATACGTAAATTGTCTCATTTTAGGTCTGTTATTGGAGGGCAAATCTCAAGGTGAGTTTAGCGACAATTCCAAAGGTAAATTATCTTATGGTTCCTTTATTAAGCATTCTGGGCGCTTAAAAGTCTGTGCAGTAGACTCTTCATTACTCGGGCTGATATAAAATATACTGATTCTTACTTTATGATTACTTGTTAATTTGCTGTATGTTTACGAAAATAATTCGATAACCGAATTTCCGTAGATACTTGAAGAAGTGTTGGAGAATTACAATATATCACTAAAAAATAATTTTAGATCATATTATTAATAATATACCATTTTGGAAACAAATCAGTCAGCTGAAAGGTATTGTGTGCGTAAGGTACGCACAGATTTATCGGAACAGTGACTTGATGGCTTGAAATAAATTTGATTAACTGTTAAAACTGTGGCTAAAATTCTTTAGCTTCCTTTTAGGTGCAGCCAATTTTTTCTCTGGTAATAAAATCCAACGAATCTCATGACTTATCCGGTCAACGAAGTGAACACGCAATGCCCCTTCAAAATTTAAATTCAAGGAAAATTTTTGTTTTCTTTGAACACGATGCGTAAGACTGGGTTTGCGTGAGCTCTCTGCTGGTTATACAACCTAAGTATGAATTACTCTAAATAATTGTAAGATGACGACTTCATTTGTTTCACCTTGGTATGTAACTTTAATTCTGCAAATTCAATTATAATATCAACTATACATAATCAAAATTATAATGTATTTTTTAATGTAGCCGAATTTTAAATGTTCGGTTTATGACGCATTCAAATGAATACTTAGCTAATAATCAGACTTAATTCTAAGCCTACCAGAAAATTCTGACATAAATGGTTTTTAACAAAGTGAAACCATCTTATATCAATGATTTTTTGTTTCTTAGAAGAGGAGTTAATTTTAAAAACAAGGGATGAAGTCACTCCAAAGAAACCTGCTGATGATATAGTCAAATAACGAAAGATATTCAAATAAGCATTGGCGCGCCAATGTGTTTATCTAAGGAGTGGATATTACGTTTTATGTCGCTTGCCAAATAATCGTTACTAATTTTTTCCTTCTCTTGCTTCGCAACCTCTTGGAAGAAAGAACTCTCAAAAAATCGGGAAGCATCTACAACACTATAAAACTTCAGCATAGAAAAAAATGACTTTTTAATAGATACTGTATGTATCCAAACTAAAATTCCAAGCAACACTTATGATAAGTTTCCTATAATTCGGTTATGTAAACTACTATCTTGGAAAGATTAATAATTTGGTCATACAAGCGTTAATCTCCTCTAATTTCCAATGCATTTATTTTTTGAAGGAATTGACATATTTGTAGTAAGTAACGAGCATGAATATTCTAGCCCCTGTAAGTTAGGCATTTTTCGTTTCCTTGGACCCCCCCCATTGGTAAATCCTGGCTGCGCCACTGCTTCCATTACATCAACATTGCCTTGGCAAGCACTGGGGAAGACATTACCATCTTTAGAGTGTGTGCCAAAGAAAGCATTATTTTGGTAAGTAGCAATTATTGATATCTTGTTGGGAAGGTAGCAATTGGCGATCTTGCAACGGTCGCCTCTTGTAAATCCATTGATTCCTTAAATACCCCTCTATACATGGAAGGGGTAAATATACTTAATTTCACTGAAATGTAGCAAAAAATAGGGCCATGTATATTAAAATCTTCAACTAATATGAGCAGGCGATTCTTATGATAATTACTTGCCTCTCTGACATGTATTACCCACATGCTTGTTTGATGGAAAAGCTTAGCTGACTTTTCTGAAAAACGAAATTTTTCACATTAAATGAAATTTTAAGTACTTAATATTTAACTCTCCAGTTGCATGGGATAGATTTCTACCCCATGCGACAGATTTCATTACGGTGGCTCCTCTTATTTTTTTATTACCTTCTGTTTCAGTACTGAGAGGGTCACATGTGACAGATTTTTATACAGAAGATTTTCTTTTCATATAAAGCCTTTTTCTAGTAAGCATGTTTTATTGTCGAACAGAGTCGAGGAGAAGAAGTCTGTATCCAGCTGAGTTTAAGCTATAGAACAAAGTTTATCTTTCTTTAAACCGTGGTGATTATAATTGATTTAATTTTTAAAATTGATTTTTTTATCTGCCTTCCTGCCATTCTCATCAACAGATTGATCGAGAAAATTAATTTACTTGACTCTAAATGGCATTCGGATTATTTAAATTTCAGATTAACTTCTTAAGTCCTTTGAAAAACTCTTTGAAGTCTTTCATTGTGGAGACTTAGCATTTTTACACCAAGAAATTTATCACTCCATTTATCATCTGTTCCCTTATCGGTAGTGCTCCATCTCTCAGTTGCTTGACTAAATCAAGGTTCCCTGGAAAGCTATGTATAAGTTCTCTGTGGAAGGGAAGGGCACTACAGTCAGAGTAACTTTCTCATTTCACAATTGAGGAAAATATACTTATGGGAAGGATAAAATACTACTATGCTCAGGATGGGGGAGGAATGACTTCCATAAACATAACACACTTTATCTCTCGCAAATTTGTTGTTCTTAAAATTGTTTGAATGTGTTTTTTCCACGTTTTACACATATCAATAAAAGCCTAATTCCTTTGGGTGTCCCATTACATAATCATCACATGCAGTCCATATTCTTAATCTCTGAAAATCAAGGAAATTGAGCGAATATTAATAGAAAGCAGGTATTTCCCTGATTTCCCTTGCAGTATATTGGCATCATACTGGCCTAAGTATATGGGAGGTCGTAATATATCAGTTATATCTTCTGAGAAAGTAATTTCGCTGCTCTCATTTAGTATGTTTAACCAATGATCTGATCTGTGAAATGCACAATCTCTTTAGTAAAGTTAGTTCGATCATTTTTACTTTCTCCATATACGAAGTATAGAGAAAGTATTGTTTTCATGAAAAAAATCGACTTCGAGATTTCAACGGAAATACATGTTTTGGGGTCCCTAGAACACGTTTTGACCATTTTCGGAATGATGTCTGTGTGTATGTGTGTGTGTGTGTGTGTGTGTGTGTGTGTGTGTGTATGTGTGTGTGTGATAGTGGGCGCTCTAACGTGAAAACTATTAGTCGTATCAATACCAAACTTCATATATAGTACTGTGGTGTGTGCTGTCAGAGTTGATTAGTTTTTGGAGTAAATCGGTATACCGGAAGTCGAGCTTTATTCATTAAAGCTCATTTCCGGTTTTCAAAATATCTCCATAAATATGATATAGGTATATTGTATACCATATAAAAGTTTTAGATAATGTTATTTTCTATAACTTTTGTATTTAACATATTTTTGTATCACCGTTTGATTAGGAGTTATTCGTGAAATACTGATAAACCGGAAGAAGATGATTATGTACTTTGTGGGCGCTCTAACATGAAAACTATTTGTCGGATCAACACTAAATTTCATATATAGACCTTTTATTACAGTCGTTAGAGTTGATTAGTTTTTGGAGTAAATCGGTAGACCGGAAGTAGAGCTTCATTCTTCAAAGCTCATTTCCGGTTTTCAAAATATCTCCATAAATATGATTTTTAGGTATATACTATTATTTATAATAGTTTTAAAAAATGTAATTTACTGTAATTTTTGTATGAAACATATTTTTGTAAAACTGATTGTCTAGGAGATATTCATGAAATAATGATAAACCGGAAGTTGCTGATTATGCACCTAGTGGGCGCTCTGGGCGCTATGGGCAAAAGGACAATTTAATCGTTTTTCATCGAACATGTCCCGAAAAACATTATTTATAATGTTTGTGACGTAAAAGATAATAATATATAAATTAATCACATATCTTCCAAGTTTAGATTGAATATAGAGTTCGAAAATACTGTCGTAGATAAATATTTACATCTTATATATGGAGAAAGTCATGTGCTGGCCACATCAGATTTTTTCTTCTTTTCCCTTCGACTTCCCAGTCCCTGGAACCTCTCGAACGCCTGTCAATAGGAGAGCGATTTCGTTCTCTTTCTCCACTCCTAGAGTAAGGCTCATGCTTCTCCCTTGCATGAGCTATGGTCCCTCTCCTCTGCCCCTTGGAGGAGGACCCCTGGGCGGGGTTTTTTCGAAACCCCTTGCAGGCTTCACGTCTGTAAGAATTAATTTTTTGAGACTTAAGTATGGCCTAATTATTGCAGCAAATGAAAATAAACTTAAAAATGGTACACGGATACCATTCATGAAGTTAAGATAACTTCAAAATGATATGCAGGTCTTCTTTTCTGATAATCGTATTGTAATAATCCGAAATTTTCTGTTTTCACATGTTCATTCAAACACGTCTTACGAACTCAGAAAACGGTCATATTAGTTAGCAATGTTTATTAAAATACATCTACTTACCATTACTTCTACTAGTAAGTACGAATAATGTGTCTTCATCTTGATTACATGTAAAAATGAAACTAGCTATCATGTAATTAATCTTAATTTTCGCAAAATATTGGCTTCAGACAACGGTGAACTTACGCCAAAAATCTACGGCAAGAAGTACCCCGGATTCGATCATTCGTGTACGATCTACTTGACTGTAAGGAGCAAGGAAAGAAACTCTATTGGAAATTCGTTTTACTACCTTGAATACCTAAAAAACAAGACTAACTGAACTGGAAAAGGTAACTTTGCACGTATTTTCAAGAAAGTTAGATCGAGTGACTCCGAAGATGGACCCTTCCAATCTCCAATATCAGCCTCCAAACTAATGAGATAACACAAAATCAAATCACGTTAGCAACAACGTTAGAAATAAGTGTAATATCACAGTATGCACAAAGCACACATAACTTTGCAATCGCATGAAGCAGCCTCGGAAAATCCTTCTTCCGATGCCTCCGCGCACGTTTCTTCGGCTTCCTTCCGCCACGAGCACATGCCGGTGCTTTCTCCGTTGAGCACTTCCCAATTGTCTTTTTCGGAATGCCTCCTCACCTATTCTCTAGCCTTCATTTTTACTTCACCTCTCCTTGGGTTCACTTCCCCTTGTAATTTGGTTCTTCTTTTTTCAGTAACTATACGAACTCGACCCTCGGCGGTTGCACAATATAAAATTGTTGTTTACATCAGTTTTGAATTTTAAATTTGTTTCACTCAATCGGCACAATACCAACAACTGGAGCCGAAAGATATGAATAGAATCATGTTCAGCTACTCCTCAATGACCAGGAGAAACCTTGCCTCACAATTGTTCTTTAGAAACAATAAAGAACAAAATGTTCATAGGCTGTGGCTTGATAGGATTTTTTTTTATTTAAAACTTTTGTATCAATTGATTTAAATTGGCGCATCTAAGGTTTATGGGAAGAGACTGGGTTGAGGCTTTACTTTGTTTCAGGGCACATGCCTTAGTGGAGGCAAATGTACCCACCTAAGTATCTGCGTGTTTGTGTATCCTTGAAGAGTTGAATGTAAACCACATCTACTTTTGTTATATCAGGCGAGCGTATTGCATGGAATCCTATATTTTGTTCATTGTAGGAGGCTTTGGGGGCTGCTCTCGGTTGACTTCTTCTTTTACAGACTCATCGATTCTGTCTCTATCATGGATTCAAGTGCCCAATTGCGATGCCTTGATGGGTATCCTTAAGCAAAACATGATGCTGTCTGAGAACTACCGCAAGTTCAATGTCATTCAGTTCCATCCTGAAGGAAGGGGAGCAGTTCTGCTATTAAGGATTGGACTTGAAGCCCTGCCATATCTCAGCCTGCTCTGAGACTAAGACTAGTCCACTGTAGAAGAAGCCTTTGGACTCTCCTCTGCCTGGCTCCTCTCCATTTTCACCCTTGGATTTACTTCTTTGGAGCACCCATGACAGCAGAGGTTCAGCCACTTCAAGGACTTTCAATCTCAGCTGTCACTTGGAGAAGAAAAAGGATGCTTGCTTGACGCCCTTGAAACCATTGACATTTCTAGCATCAATGCAATATTACTTAACAAAGAATCTACTGCCTCATTTCCCAACCTGCTGCTTGGTTCACTTCTTAAATTCTCTCCGCCCACGTCTTTAACGTCTAAAAGGATGGCAGTGGTAATTTGACCACTTTTCAGTGTTTTACTTCAAAATGTTTTAGGTTAATTATATATATTTTTTTAATCGGCAACTTCTCATAATGCCATCCAAAATACCAAAAAAATAAAATTTAAATTTTTAAACTCTAATTTGGTATTTTTTACATAATGTTATACCTATTATACCACTATCTCTTTCTAAGCCAGACATTTACCTTTTTCTCCAATTTTTTAAATATTTTCCTGCAGATATTTATATTTGAATATTTCAAGTTCTATATCAATATCTATATATATATCATAAGTTCATATCTTAAGTTCTTTGAACCCCGGTTCAAATACTCTTTTTTGTTTGAATAAATTTAATGTTTAAATTTTTTTAAGTCAGAAAAAAAACAAAAAAGAAAGAAAGAAAAGTTTACGTCCACGTCGTTGGACCTGGGTTAGGCTAAGAGCAGGAAAATTACCTGGAAATCTCGAGGGGTCAGAAGAGCCCCCTCGAGGAAATCGACAAATATCAACATAACACGGTAGCTTATACAGTCAATTTTCAAAGCGCTGCCAAAACGATTTCATCTGTGCAAACTTCAAACAGAAAAACGTATTTGAATCGGTGTTTAAAGAACTTGGGACCTGTTTTTGGGGAATTTTCAAGCCGTTATGTCTATCCACTAATTTTTCCAAATTATTGGTACTCAAAAAACTAAAGTTTCGGTAGGCACGGAGTTGTGATGAATGAATTGTGAAATTTTTTCAAGAAAGAGGGATGTTTGTTCTTGAATTTGCGCTTTACCTCGTATCAATTGGACACACGGGAAGCCCGCGACGTCTATTCGATTTTTTGGTGCTGAATTCTCATTCAAACTCACTTGTAAAAAATTGTGGGAAAAATTTAAAAAAAGCATTTAAAGCTGAGAAAATTCTCCAACTTTTCCATAATTTCAATGTTTTCTCAAACATTCTCCAAACTCCGTACAACTTGATAAAAAAAAACACTTTTTTCCCAAAAAGATTTTTTTTCCTTCAACGGAACGCCATTGCTTCCTTAAAAGTCAAAACACCCATTTAAAGCAAGCATCTTAAACTAGACATCAATACAAACATTTTGATGGGTCGGGAGCCAAAAAAGGCCTAACCAGCTCAGAGACACGGTCATTTTAAAATGGGTTTTTTTTTCGAAAATTTTAGGTGTTCTTTTAATTTTAGTGCGTAGTGTATATGTAATGTTTTCATTTGATATTATACTCGATTGTATATGTGGGTGTGTTGCGCGAACTATGTTTCGGATTCCGCGCGACGAAGATTGTTAGTGCGACGTCCCTTCCCGAAGTGCCACATGTTTTGGCGCCGGCAGAAGTTACCGATTTTTTCTCCCTGGCGAGAATGGTAACATAGAATGACTATCTATGCGGTGTTGCCGTTCTGCACGCAGCGGTGGCGCTGGTGTCTTACTATTTTCGCGCTATTTTCGAGAAACGCTTTAACGGCTCTAGCTCTAATGAGCCACTTTCGGGTCGAACTCTGCATCGGCAAGTTGCGTTGTTTCTTCCGCTGAATCTCTTGGTAGATCTCAAAATGAACATTGGTATATAAAACTCGAAGTGTATCAGACAGAAACAAAGGTCTATATCGTCATTTTAAATCGCGAAATCAAATATTTGTTGAAGGAAATGGAAGGGCAACATGGTAGCATACCTCACAAACACGATGTAAAATACGATGAATTAATTATTGCAGACGTGTGGAATTCTGGTTTATCCATTTAGTTTTGAATAGCAAATTGGTACTCTTCATTTTGTAATCACAACAGCTCATTTGCACGAAGTATTAACACATATAAACATGGTAAACCATTTGTTATGGTTTAGCCGAAAAAGCCATATACCTTCGTCACTAAGCGAATTTTTCCGAAAAGTAATGTGATGTACTTGTTAGAGTTGAAACAGTTGAAATAAGTAACTATCGCCCTATCGGGAACCCGAGGAAACATCAAAAATGGCGGAAAAGCAGACGAAAAACGACCTAAAATGGTCATCTTTTGATGGAAATATCTCATAAACAAAAGGTATTAGGAAAGGTTTTATAGCATATAAATACAGCGCTATCCTTTATCTTTAATGTGGTATAATAGTTGTATCAGTATATCCACTAGTAAGGGAGATGCAGAAATTCTTCCTGACGGTCCTCTTCCGAAACTTTACCTGAGCGTGAAAGTAACTCTTTCGTTTGAGGAGTAGATGAGTTTTTTGGGAGGAAATGCCGATTCAAGGAATATAATTGATGGAGAGTGTGTGTTAAACGCCGGATTTGTAATCCTTGTTGGAAGCAGAGGCAAGGACAATAACGTCCTTTCAGTTTTTGCGTTGGTTCTCCAATCTAGTGGAATATCAAAGGAGCCACTTCAAGTTTCGGGTGAACTGAAAATTTCAGAATATATAATAGTAATGAAGATGACGTGCAATTGTAAGGCTGGCATGTCTGCGAAATGCAAACATATTGGGGCCGTTCTATGGTACCTAAATAGGTAAGTATCATTTAATTTAATTGGTAATTTAATTTCATGATTTTTTCTTTCCTTTCCCATAGTGTTCTCATAAATAATCTCAACCTCTTTTTTTAAATTAATCAGGAATGACATGAATGAGTTGGAAGAACTTTCAGCTACCGACGTGAGATGCCATTGGTCTCGTAAAGTTAAAAATGCTGGTAAAATTTCCATCATCGGAAATTTTACCAAAATGCTATAAGTATTGATTATGCGCCAAGGAAGATAAAAGATTTCTGCTGCATAAAAGAAGCAGGTAAATTACCGGCGCGCCCGGTGATGAGCAGAGAAGCAATTAAAAAGGCCCATGAAATCCTGATGAAAGCAAGCCCAGGATGTGCACTTGCACTACACAGGTATGGAAAATATCACTATTATTTGTTGAAAATATAACTAAGATATGTGCATTATTTTGTTGATTAACTAATGAGTATAAGGTTGTTGAAGCTAGGTTTATTATATAAAGGTAAATATAATTGAATATTCAATTCATTTATTTGACGATGGCTTCGATAAATATTTGTTTAAGCGTTCAGAGAAATGGGGAAGTCTCATTAATATCCTCTAATGCATGCTTAGTTTCAGCTAAATTCAAAGTGTTGTATTAATAAGGATATTATGATAAGTATTTATTTAGGAATAGCTAATCATAAAGATACAAAATAATGTTGTCCATGTAAACAAACAAAAGCAAACTCCCTGCAGAGTTAACATCTTACAATGCAACATTTACATGATTTTAGCCATTCTTTTAATTTCCGCCTAAGATATCAGATTCTGAGTATTTTCATCTCTGAAATTAACAAGTTATACAATACTTTATACCAATTGCTCTGTATAATTATCTACTCTTATATTTAACTTATCTTTACCATTTGCATATTAAGGACCAGTACAAATTACCATTTTTATTAACAGCAAAGCAGTCACTTGCCAGATCCAAATTCTCATTTATTATTCAAAATACTTCTGCAACAGCCATATGGTTTCCTTATTTGATTTCATCTCTTCCTTTCTTAGAGTCCATGTTTAACAAAGCTTAAAGGATGTTTTTCATCTAATTAACTTATTATTATTATGATAATATTTACTATCACTTTCACCCCATCATTAACTTCTTTCTATGCCTGTTTCACCTTCAGCTTAGCATAAAAATATCTCTTTTTTATTGTAATATTTGAATTTCAATTTCTTTAATTCTAGGGCAGGAAGACCAAGGAAGACAGTCAGAAGTTTGTAAAAGGAAGGAGAGCAGAGTGACACCTAAGTTAGTAGATAAAGAATACTATTCAAGAATGGAGATTTTCAAATTGGGAATGTAGGTTTTCAATAATAAATACAATATATTTACAAATACAAACTGCTTTTTATTTTTAGAATGAGTTTATTACAGGAATTTATCATCTGCCAAAATTGGATTTGACATATTTGTCATCCCACATGCAATTACCATAATGTCATCGATTAAAGGAATCAGTATTGGAGGAAATGCATCTGACAATATTTTAAACTTCTTCACTCGTTCGATAGCCCTTTCCACATGAACCCTAGATTTAGCTATTCCTGAAGTTAGGAGGGCTTCTTCTTTGGAAAATTTAGTTTTATTTCTTAAAAAAGTGTAAGTGGTAAAGTGTATCAGGCCAATAAAATTTTCCTGGCATATGGTTTTAATAAGAAATCCCTTATCAGCCATTACCTCATCTATATATGGCTCGAGCAAGTTAATGATTCCACTTTCCTCAAATATTTTTTTGTCAGATGCCCTTCCTCCATAACCATTGCTGGCAAAGCTGATTGTGCCTCCAGGGGTAACACCAATCATGTATTTAACTGTGTGATTACCTTTATAGTGGGAATATGACAGTATTCTGCATTTCAAGCATCGAAATTTTGCGATTTCGATCTCAGTACAATCAAGCACAACTCTCACTTTCTTAAATTTTTTGAAACATTTAGGTAGATTATTGCGAATCTCCTCTATTGATGGCCATTCAATAGAGCTCTGACAAACTCCAGAGAGAGTATAAACACATTGAGTAAATATATTTTTACAAGTTGTCGGTGACACAGAGAAAAGTGTTGCAAGAACAGCAAATGACCAGTTTAACTTCAATTTTATCGAAAAAAATTTTTGAAAATCCTCATCATGTATTCTTATGGAGAAAATCGCGACTTTGGGGCCTTCTGGAATCGAACTCATGACAAAAGGATCAAAGTCGCTTTTTTCCTGGGGGTTTCACGTTATGGCCAATACGTCGTAAAAATTTCAACTCAATCACGCTTGTGGTTTAGGCTGTGAATTTGTATCCTCCCTATCTATCTAGTTACATGAATGAATCCGGAGAAGCATCTATATATAATAGATATAGATTCATTACAGTCATAATACCTTCTGCTTGAAAGATAGCTTACAGTGTTCTGTGATTTTAGCCCCAGCCAAAATCCTCATTACCTTTTTCTGAATCTACAGTATTTTGTTGATTCGAGGGTTATTGCCCCACATACAAATACCATAGTGTAGAAAATTATGAAATAAGTACCCAGAAGAGGTAGTCATCATCGAGTATTTTGTGCATCGAAAGTGAGACCTTCAGGAAAATAGATTTTAATGAACTTATAGAAGAATTCTGTGTGGAAAAGTTTAGAAAGAAATTCTTCTAATCTACTATTTTGCTTTAAATGTATATATACTTGGATTGAATCAGTTCTTAAATAAAATAATTACACGATGATTAATAATATCACGATGTTGCCCTTCTCTTTCCTTCAACAAATATGACTCAATGTTAACATTTCCATTGCTGTCGTGTATTCCAATTGAAAACTAGGCATTTGCGAATTAAAAGACGATATAAACCTTTGTTTGTGATATACTTCGAGATATATACATCAATTTCCATAATGCCCCACTGAGGTATGCCCAGCTTGTTGTCTTTCTTTCACAAATGGTTTACCATGTTTATTTGTGTTAATACTTTGTGCAAATGAGCTGTAAATCGTATTTTACATTGGGCTTGTGAGGTATGCCGGTATCCTTGCTTTGAAAACTTTGGTGTGGTGTGTTTTCTCATGGAAAAGAGGTTATAAAATTCTTTAAATAAGTTACAAATAACATTATTAATTCTATGAGGTTTTCCCTTAACCTTATGCCACTGTTATGAATAATATGATAAGTTTTCCCATTGAATATTTTGTTTCTTGTCATAATGTTCGTCTGCTACGCCTTCTGCTTCCCTGCAGTGTTGCCATATCGGTTGGTGTCATAGGTATGCTGCTCATGTTACCTTTCTAGCCAAAGAGAACGACTTGAAGTTACCGCCTTCCCCCCTCCCGACGAACTTTCCTCAAGGTGAAAGGATGGTCTGGCAATCACTTGGTGACTTGATGACCGAGGACTCTCATTACCGCTAAGGAGAGAGAAGGAACCGATTTTTCGGCGCAGACTGAGAGACAGCATTCTGGTTCGACAGAACCAATTAGTTCGGCTAATGAGTGCTACACTGGTTCTACGGAAGGAAGAATCCACCTTCATCCAGCGGAGGTCAGCCCATGTCGGCGAGAGGTTGGTCCTAAAACGCCGCCAATCCCACGTGTTGGGAGTGCTTTGTCCCGTCCGAAGCTGTCCCGATCCCCCAGCGCCTTCGTCCATGCTCACCCCCCCCCCAAGATACGTTGGAACTGTTAGTGTCCGACAACTTTGTTTGTGTCTGAAACTCTGCGTAATCAAGCTATTGTCTGCACTTCAATTAATTCCCACAACCAAGTTATATTTTGTAACTTAATAATTCTCAAATCAAGTGGTTTTTGTGTTCATTGTAGCAATTCAATTTATTCTTAGGGTCAGGTTATTCTTTTGCAATTAGGTTTATTTTAAAATCAAATTGTTTTCATTTTCTTTGTTGTAATTCAATTGATTTGCATGATTTGCTCTTTTTGTCATGTCTTTGGTTAGTTAGAGGTAAGTTGCCCCGATCCTGTCCCACTAACTTCCTTTCCCGATTGCTGCTCCCACAATCGCGTCAATTTGCATATGTTATTTTGTTTTGTTTCACTTACACTGTAATGAACGTGTTCGCTTTGATCTATCCAATTCATGATTTTAAGTGATTTCACGAAATTCAACCCCACACCCCCCTTACCTTGCGTCACTTCGCCTCAAACTTGCTCGTTCCTACGTCACCCTCGATCTGAGATTCTCTTGCCCCATCATATTGAGCGAACCCATTCATTACAAAACTAATTTCTTTTTGTAATTATGATTTTAATCTTAATTTTGTATAAAAATTTGTTACACTGATTCTTAATTTTTCTCTCATTGTTTTCTGTATTATATTTATAAAAATATGTTCGCAAATAGGTTTCGTAGAAAGTTACGAGAAAGGGGCTAGATTAGGCAACCATGCATTGCAATCGAAGTTTCCATTACCAGGGATGGAGAGGTGCCAGGACGCGCATCGTTTTTATCGTCAAATAATGTTCAAAAAATACTTTTACCAATTTACTTTAAAAATTATACTGGAATTAAAGATATATGACTAAAAAAACTATCCGTCCAGACAAATAGTTATTAATGATATAGCCCGTACATGCACAAAGAGAGCCAATAAGGCCACCGTAGTGAACGTTTTAATTGATACATCAAATGACCATTGTTAAGTATTAAAAAAAAATAAAAATATGTTTAGTAGGAACTTGAGTAGTGTGAATATTATTCAAAGCCCTATATAGTGAAATTAATGAACTCTTAAAGGTGTCTAGAAATTTGTTTATAATATATCTATCAATGGAAGAACACTAGTTGAATGTTCCTATAAGCGTATAGATATGCCTAAAATAAATTTTAAAACAATTTGTTACGCTGATTCTAAATATGATGCCTTCAAGATGCAATAAAATAGATATTGAGAAGGGCAGTGGTCAATAGACCACTTCCCAACCTTCTAGGTAGTATGAAACTCTCATCCTTCTAGTGTTAAATGATCTTTCCTTATTTCTCCACCCATCTCTTATGTAAATGCTGTACTCTTGTATTAATTCACCGAAAGATGCCAACACATTGAGGAAACTAGTCATAGTAACTATTTGTTGTTGAAGTAGCAAGAGTGATGTCATAAAATGACTTCACTAACTATTCCAACTTTTCTTCAATAACTTATCAGAATCATTGTAATATTCAGTTTTAGTGGCATTGTAATTTCAGAAAAATTTTTTAAACAAAATTTTATGTAAAGATATGTGAAATGATTACTAAATCCAATGTTACAATGATCCATAAGAAAGTAAAAAATCTTATTAATTGAAAACTGAGCTAGAGAGTCCATGCCTGTTTTAAACATTTAATTTGTATTTTCTTTAGTATAATTTACATTAATCATTTCTTATAGATATCCTTGAGGTATAAAAAAGCAGAATGAATTTAAATCCTTCAACTGATAGTGAGTCATAGACTTTTTGTCACAGTCGGACTTTAGTGATTTTAAATAAAAATCTGCACCAATCTCATTAATGTAACATTTTTAATGACTTGCTTAGAAACTTTTTGGGACTTTTTTGGCATGGTGAGACTTTTTCTGATAAACAGACTATTCTGGGCCTTTTTATTTAAACTACATGCCTAAGTTACTATTTGGCTGTTGTTATCACTTTTATTCAACTGGGTATTGGACACATCTGTGATTTTCATGTGGTACTCCACGGAGCAGAGATATACTGCATAAATGTAAGCTACAGGCAATTGGTAATGCAAAATTTTATTAAGAGCTCTGGAAAGTGCAATGTATGCTATGCTCCACCATTCTTGAAAGAATCACACTCACTCAGTGCCTCAACCCAAAGGTTGGTTTGGATAGGGTAGAGCTTGCAGAGTTTACAATAGAGCCAGCTATCATTACAATTTTTTTAATTTTTGTTTAGCAAATACTCTAAAAATCAATTACATACCTCTCCCTCTAGGGAAAGAAGCATTGAAAACTTTGGAATAATATGATTTCAAAGTAAAATTTAGCAGTACCAATAATTATGTTATAAAAATAGTTCACTAAAATATTTTATGTGCTGACTTGAGAAAGATTGTTTAATACATGATACAAGATAGCTTTTCATTCACAAATTATATTCTCTGCTGCAGTCAAGCAGTAAATTGCAATATTTTGTTCACAATAACAACAGCTTTAATTCAAATTGAGAATAAATACTTTTTCTTGGTATAGCTCATTTAAGCGCTCAAAAAATAAATTTCTATGATAGAGAGTTGACGGGACAGTTATGTTTTCTCAGCTGAATAGTATTCTTAAATTCACAAGAGAAATACGTTTTAAAGTTTAAGGGAACGTGTTTTAAAAATTTTCAACATGAGATTTCATATTTTCTAACAGAGTAACTGATTAAATACTTAAATGTATCAACCATTTGAAAAAGATTCATAATATCCATTCTCTTGGAGAGAGCCTCAAATTCCTGATATACAGTGGTACCTTGGTTAACGACGCTAATCCGTTCCAGGATAATCGTCGTTAACCAAAACCATCGTTATCCAAGGCGCGATTTTCCACAGGTATAATAATGGTAATGCATTATCGTATTTCCCGGCGTCGAGGACGCACCCCAGTTATTGGAAGCAAAACTTATAATATTTACCGATTTAACTCCGGTGAGATAACATGTGCCTATGAGAATTAGCTACAATTTAGCATTGAACTATTTTTAATACTCTCTGCTAGCTGCTATTCAGTATGTCTTTATGATGTAACATCGTAACGTACACCAAATATTAGTTTATAATATAGTGATTATAAATAGACGTGCTGAAACACATTAAACTCCGGAAAGACCAATCGACGAGGCGTCGTAAGCCAAATCCTACGTCATTACCCAAGATATTTTTCGGTCACAGCAACTCGTCGTTAACCAAGTCCGTCGTTAACTAAGGCCGTCGTTAACCAAGGTACCACTGTATTTGATTTTAAAATTTTAGGCAAATAAATTTCAAAGACTTCATCATTCTAATATTTTACCTAGTGTGAATTTCCCATAAGTTGTTTTATGTATGTGTCTGTAAAGTACTCAGCCCGGAGGCCGGCTGGTACTTCACCCCCTCCAGCATAAGCTAAGTTCACTAGGCAGGATAAGGAGTGAGATAGTCATTCTATTTTCTATTTGAAATTAATCCAATTCTGGCAGCATTTGTGAAATAAAATTTGATTTCTCATTTAAAATTCTGGGAAATATATTCCATAACTTGTAAAATATCTACTTCAGCAGATTAATAATGTAGTTATTGAAAAATTTTGAAGTATTTTCAGATTCAATGACAAAGAACCTACTCTTTTCCTTACAAAATACATAATATTCAGGCGCCGATTCTAAAATTCAGTCTTACTTTTGATTCTGCATTGACATGCATTAACTTGCATAGTTGTTGGAAAATATTTTAGATTGAAACTTCTTATGCTCAGATTTTCCTCTTCGTATTTTAAAACACAATTTAAGAGTACTAATAAATCTCAAAAACAAAATCTCACATGGTTATTTAATGTTTAGCGATTATTATGTGGTGGAGTATCTTAGGATTATTTATAAAAGATTGGTGAAAGGAATGCCTAATTTATTCTTTCTGATTATATGCAAAAACTTTGAATTATTTTATTTCATTATAGAATTTAATAAAAAAATATCTGATTGAACTTGTTCAAATTTTATTCATCAAATGACTCTCTCCTCTCCCTCCAAGTTTGTGTAGTACTTTGTAGTAATTGGAACAAAGAATATTTCTAGAGATATTTCGAATTTATCTGCTGAAGTAGCACAGCCCACTGTAACAAAGGGTTTAACCAAACAAATGAGAAGAATTTTATCTGTAAAATTAAGATGATGCAAATGTTTTGTAAGAGATTAGTCATTTTAAATTTTAAGCCACAGAATGCTATGTCGACAACATAATTTTAAACAATATCTGAGGGTTAAGAGAAGAAATATTTAAATTCTAATTTATTTAAAAATATTAGAGAATTATGAAAGCACCTGAAATTCTAGAAAGGTTTCAGCACTAATTTGCTGTGCACAGATAGCCTATTTTATATTTTCTGACATGAATACCTATTGAGAGTTGAAAGTCTTTTGTAGAAATGGACATAGTTATTTTATTTAACATACAGCACACTAGAGTGCCAAGAGTGAGACATGCATTTTATGACCCCTGAGGGCGATAGCATTGCTATTGAAAAGATCTTTGGGTACAATTATAGTGCATCTTTCCTTTCTTGCTTTATCCGACTACCGGGAAGTAAGAGGAGGAATGCCGACAAAAATGGTTTTTGGAGATTTTAAAACTCTAACTTCAATAAATGTCTACATGATTGAAGTCTATCAAGGTTATAACTATGTGAGAGAGAAAAGGATTTGATGAAATAAATATAGAGCTGAATATATTTTTGAACCAGAGAATATTATTATGTGATAAAACTAAACTAAATATAAAATTTTCCTATTCCATCAATATTTACTGAAATACTGCCTTATTTAAGAAATTATTTTCAGTCAAAATGATGAATTACATTTATAACAATTAGATTGGAAGAAATTGTGTAAAAGATAAATTTCAAGAGAAGGTAGTATAATATTACACCACTAATGTCAGTATAATAGAAGAATAATTGTTGCCGACTTTTATGAAATTGGTAATTTCTCATTCATGAATTGTTAGAATTTGATTTCTGACCTGAATTATTTTATAGGGAAGAATCTTAATGCAATGAAAAATTTTGAAAAAATTAAAAAAAATATAATTTATTAAAAATAGGACCATTAATCAAGAATTTAGTTCTTATCAATACTTGCGATGAGGGTAGAATAAATTTGAAAATTATTTTCAAGGAGCGTGTATATTCACTGAAAGTTTTCAATCAAATGCTCAAAGTTTCCACAGCTGTGAAACAAGGCAAGAGGCACTAGAGCTTAGGCTTCAATATAGTCTCTGAAATCACTCCAAGTTTAATAATAATAATAATAATTTTTATTTATCCAACAACATATGCATGTATAGGACATGTCAATAATATTCAATCAATCAAATCAACACAACACAGTCAAATATTATATTATAATCACATTATAACACATTTTAGAGTAATGATACAGCAAAATAATTCTTAACCAATTTTCACAAACACTTAACACATTTCATCTCTACAACATATTCTGGTTCCCCTCTTTTAAAAATTCATTAACACTATAATATAACTTAGCTAAACGATATTTTTTAATTTTTTACAGAAATATACCATTTTAGCTAGGTAGATTTTTATACACTTTTTAGGCCATCACTTCAAAACTTCTTCCAATAATTTAAATGACACTGGAACTTCTCAATGTCCTATTCGATACATGGAATAAGACCCTATGATAACGCCGCAGCAGATGCACAAATTCAATCTCGAAAAGTGTATTTGTCAAAATTGGAAGTGTCCTAGAAGAGCTTGTTCAACCACTGAATGCATCATCTGCTGTATTTTAAAATGAATTTTGATTCTCATTGCATAATGTTAATGCTGTACAGTTGTATACATCCACATTTTGAGTTGAACATCCACATCTTTCCAATAACTTTGTAAGGATTATTTTGTGTTGAGCAATTTCTAAGGACCCCAAGGACAGTGGTGCGCCACATCTTGGACCTTTTTTCTGCAACTTTTTGTGCCATATGGTAACCATCCATAGAAAAAAGAATGCGGAAATCCTTTGTCCTTCAGATTAAAAGAAAATATGGTGATTGGATGAGGGAAACCTAAGAAAGACGTGGACTTCTGGGCGCGAGGTGTGAGAAATCTTTTGTTGAAAAGCAGTTAAAGTATACAGCTAGAACAGGATGGTCCACATGATTAGTGTTCCCTCCCTTTTGTGTGAATTTGTCCCCCAATTATCTAGTTTTTGTGTGTTGATACTTGTTATGCGGGCTATGGTTTTATAGTGTAATGTAGGGTTTATTGGTAGTGGTGATTTATATTTCATTTGTTCATCTGTGTTCGGTCAGTGTGTGTTTTCTTAAGTAAAATGTGTCTTTTGGGAGAATGGGTTTTGGTAGATGTATGGTTTGTTTGTTTGTCTTATCAGATTTGGTTGAATAGATTAATATCAATTAAGAGAAATTATGGTTTTTAATTCCTTTGGGTACCGAGCAACCAAGAGAGCATGTATTTAGCAATGATTTTATTTAATTTGTTCCCTTAAAAGATTGACGCCAAACTTATTATTATTTTTATTAATTTAATATTATTATAACTTTTATGCCCTATGCGGCCTCATTTTATTATTTAATATCATTACAACTTGGTGCCCAACATGGGGCCATTCCCTTTTATTATTTTATAATGTTACAAACTTCACACTCAATGCATGCACTTTAACTATTTTATAAATAGTTTCATTACACCTTATTATTTGATATTGGAAAAATGTGGAGGAAGAAGAATTCAGTAACATATCTGTTTCATGAATTGCCTCAGGTATCTTCCATTCACAGAAAAAAATGTATTTAATCGAATCTCAAAACCTAACATTATCCTTGCAGAATTGAAGTTCAATCATCAGTGGGACGAAACAAATTTTCGTCTTGTAGAACGGAGATGGTACTAACCCATATAATGGTACGAAGGAATGATAATATTAAGCTCAATGCTGAACATCTCAGCAACATATTCAAGAAGTCGGAATAAGACTAATTGGAAACCATAGAAGAAAACTAACACTCACAAGATCCCCCTGAATTCTCCCAGATGAGATAATGATAGCAAATAAGCAGCTCAAGAATGGGGAAGCAGGATGGGCTAATTCAGTGTTGTCAGCGTATCTCATAGTTCAAAAGACTGAGAATACAAATTTGTTAGCACAAATATTTATTAATTGCCTAAAATTGAGGCAAAATCCCAATATATGTAACAATCTAGAATTTCTCCTCTGAATTAGAAAGGAAGCAAAGAAGATTAGAAGATATACTGCCCTGTCAACTTCCTCCCAGGTTTTTGCAATATTTTCTCTAGCACAATTGTTGAATGCCACATTGCCCATCATTTAAATCTCCACAAAGGATTCCCAGAAGTCTTTGTCAGTGGAAGAGAAGTCGAAGGTGGAAGAGATGCCTGCAGTATTGAAACCTCCTGTCAAGGCTCATAACGCCAGGTTACAAAGAAGATAGTATTGGTAGTTTCTGCTGCATTGCTTTTCGTTGATGTTACCTTTAAATTCTTCATTTATAAACAAAGATTATTGATATAATTTTAATCAGAATAAGAATAGATTAGTCTTAAAACATCAAAGCAACTGATGCTTATTATAATGCATATTATAAACTGGATAATGACTTAAATCCACCGTCCTTGGTGGCCGAGTGGATAGCATTCCATCTAAGCTATCACTCTTACCCCAAGGTCACAGGTTCGAATCCTGACTGATCGAATTTTTCCGATTCAGGGAATGGTCGTGTGCGTTCGCTGTTGCTGCTGCCTTGGTGAAGCACCTCCTGAAAAGTTCAGTAGAGCTTAGGGGGGCTTCACCGGTGAAGGGCAACAGCAGATAAGCATGAAAAAAAAAATGAAGTTGTATTAATGATCTAAAAATGAAGTTTATTAAGGGCATTTCTTAATGTACGCATTACGTATGGAAAATAGTTATTATTAATAGTGATTACCTCATATTCGTGAAAACAATGCTGTTTTTATTGTAGTTAGCTAAGTTTCAGCATGGTTATTTGTGTGGTGGTGGAAGGTATGAGTTAACTTCAGACCTAATAACTTCCATGGGCCCTATGTCCTTACAACATTTCTGAAATGGGCAGTACTCCGAAAGAGTCAGTTGAAGTGGCCATTTATGAAGATTCAGAGTTCATTTTATTCAGAATCTGCTTATTATTGGTCCAAAGTGCTGTCAAGATTTTATGTATAAATTATTACATGTACATACATATATTAAGTTCTCAGAAATATGAGCCAAAGTTAATTAAGGAGGTTCCCGTGCATGGAGCCATGAGTTGACTTTTAAATTTAATCCAACGAATTTTGTAACGAATGATTATGTACTACAGTTTGAAAATAATGTCACAACAGGTTCATCTGCTATTTTGACTTTTTTGCTTGAAATTACTAGGATTGTATGACTTAGAAGCAACATTTAATGAAAAGGCACAAGTTTTTAAAACCTACATTCCATCATCACAATACTGGAAATATGGAAGGCATTTCAGATCCAAAGGGTTGTAAACTGATGCAACCAGCACTGACCGACAATCTGGAGCAGAGGTCTTCAGTGAATCCCCCTCAACAAATCCAGCTATTCTGTTAGGAAAACATGTGACTGTCTTTCAAGCAGAAGTATTGAATTCTTTATTTGAAGAAACCCAAAAACCCTTCAACAATATTGTGCTGCTGCTGCAAGTCGTAGAACCCTTGGTATGATGAGTAAATTTCAGCGTGCAAAAAGAATCCAGAGATATAACCTTGATTGGTGATGCAGATAAACAAATCATTGCATCATTAACAAGAGAAAGATGATCAGCCGGTTGCTGAACAGAGAGGAATCGCCAAATTGTGGTGCCATGACAACAAATCAGGAAGCGACTACTCAAGCGATCATTGAGATAATAGGCACTCCTATGGAAATACTTCTAAAAAGATGTTGGAGAGAGTGCTTTACCATCATAGGAATCTTTATATCCACTATAACCAAATATTAATGAGAATACAGTTGAATTGATCCTGTCTGGTTTGGTGTGCAGCAGCGAGATACTCTTTATTAGTGACATTTGCAAAAATAGTTTTCAAACAGAACTGTCTTTTCACAGCCATATACCGTATTTCCCGGCCTATAAGACACACTTTTTTTACTCCAAAATTTGCTCTAAACTCAGTCTGCGTCTTATGCGCCGATAGTATATGGGTGCAACTCCATCCTATAATAAGCAAGCCGATTTGCCGGGATAAATGCATACCATTAAGTATTTTTCACCGTATCAGGCATTGAAAATAGTTCAGTTAATTACAAATTTCGACAATAACACTCTTTTCATTAAGTAGTTAGGAATTCAGTTTTAATACTTCAATGACAGAACTTTCTTTAAAAAATTCCCAGGTAAATCGGAAATGCATACAATGTAGCACGTTTAGTTTAATCTCGCATGTGGTGCTGCTGCAAAACGTATACACATTGGGCGAACGGAGATGTCATCCCTATGCTAATACATTGTATCTCTCCCGATAAAGAGTTTACCGGCACTCAACCTTATGTAACAAAGTATGAGTTTTTTTGTAAATTCTTACCTGAAAAATCGAGGTGCGTCTTATGTGCCGGTGTGTCTTATAGGCCGGGAAATACGGTAAGGGTTCATTACAATGTTAGACTATTTATTGTATGCTTATTTCTTATAAATAGAAGCCACACCAAAGCAACGATGAACTTCACTGATGCTGGTTTTGATTAAATAGTTCCCAATTCTCTATTGGAGTTATTTGTTTGCAGAGGAAGACAAATCCTTAGCAACCCAGGGTGGATTATTATTATCAGTTTTTCTCAGTTGCATGATCTAACCAAATCCTTCAGAGCAGAGACTTATCTCTTTTGGACTATGTTTGTGTAAGGCTGAGCAGCAGCTACAAGATTGTGTACGCCAGTTGTGGAATCCTTACCAGGAGTTCTTGCTATCTTGGAAGGAATTCGCTTAAAGTGTTTGGGCACAGTATGATAACCCTGCAGTAAGAGCTAGGCTACAAGCCAACCTATTTGGATGCTGACAAGCTGAGAAGGAGTCCGCAGAGATCTTCATTCTCCAGAAGGCAAAATTATACAGGAGATTGTACCTTGACAGAAAGGAGTAGCAGCTTGTACCCACATTAATAGAACAGCTAAACCCAATGGTGAGACCTTTCCTCCGCGCACCTCAATCACTACTGTATCAATTAATTAATAACCCCAAATTATAGTGGACTGTGTGTTCTGCCTTGGCTCAGGTCCTCGTTGTCTCCCGCCCCCGCAAAGTCGAATCGTGAGCCCTCTCGTCGTTGAGTGGTTGCGTCATTACGTCGTTATAGCCTTCTTCTAACACACCTTCTGATATCTCCATCTCATCATCTTCACTTGCCCCCACCCCTTTTCTCATAAGCATAGAGGGCATTGCCTGCCACGGTTCCCCTAGTGGTCCATCTTTTAAACATTATGACACTGCTGGATAACCAAGAATCCATAAATGTGGAAGAGTTCAATTGTGCCATTTCATGGATAACTGTAATGCGAAATATTAATGTGGGAGTTCCAGAAGGAGATGAAGATGTAATATTTAAAGAATCTAAGATCACAAGCTGAGGCACCTAAGACACAAAGAGAGTGCCAGAAAGAGTTAAAGAAGAAAGCTAGAAAAAGTTTTATTCCTGTTATATAAGAGGAAATAAATTTGGTTCTAACCAAGTGCTAATTGCAAATTCAAATCAACGTATTATTAAATTTCCATGTAGCCCTTATGAAAAGGTTTTCTCAGTAATAATGATCTTGTCTACTACTTATGAATTTACACAAAAGGGAACTCTTTTAGATGTAAGGAGTGTTTTTCATGCTTTAATTGTTATAGTACTTTCTAACAGACATATGTTATATATTATAATACTTCCATTCAAACCAATTTTTAGAAGGGTGCAAACCATTTACCCAAAAGTACTGTACTGGATATGGAATCTGAGATCTTTTCCTATCTGTGAGGTTGCCTAAACCATTTATGTTCTGACCTGGGTCTAGAGTGATTATATTCTGTACAGATAGCATTTTGAGATCGATTTAGGGAGTAGTATAGTTAGGACATGTATCATTGACATATTTAATATGAGAAATGTGATCAGCTGGCTGCTGAAGTAAGAGAAATCACAAGGAAATGGTTGACTCAGAGCGTCAGATGAAAGCAATTGAAGCAGTCAGAGAAAGAGTGATGTTGACTTATTATCTGTACACTCTAGCAATGAGGAGATGTTTGCTGCTTGAAATTTATATCATTTGCTGCATACTGAAATTGTGAAATATTCAGTCTCTTACAGACTCCAGCGATCACTGAGATAATAGGAATTCATAAAAAAATTATATAGCTTAACCCTTAAAGGACTGACGTTCCCATATGGGAACGGACTGCAGCTGGGTTTTCTAGGTAGCTAAACAATATCTTGAGTGTCATAAAATGGTCAGTAAACGATATTTTGTGAGCTAAGAGGGTCCAAAGCTTAGTTTCATTTGAGTTTTGGTGCATTTAAGTCAAGGGAAATATTTCTTGTGATTTTTCGAAAAACAGGGAAATTTTGAGATGGATCCTTCTGGCAACTAATTTTTATAAGTTTTACTGTTTTTAATTTAAAGTAGTATTTTGCTTGTATACCTTTAGTATGATGTTCTAATCATCGAATGAAATTAAATAGAGCAGATTTTGAGGTTATTTGTTGTTGTTATAACGTTGTTTATTGCTGCGTTCCCATATGGGCACGTCAGGCCTTCCCACTACTACGCGATTTCCTTGCCGATGGCTGTCAAGGAAAGCTATTTATAGTATATAAAAGAATATTTTGCGACATAATACATTATTTTTGGTGCAATTAAGTTAACAATTATTTTAGTTTTAAGTTGTGACAAGAAGACTATGGCAATTATTATGCATATTTATGAACTAAATCTCGGAAAACCTAAATTTATATAGTAGAATCGGCAACAACATATATTAGCAAATGATTATTGTACTAGATATTCAAATCCTTTCAAATTTTATTAGCTTCACATAAAAATGATATCATTAGAGGTGTTATAGTTTCTATTCAGGAAAACCGTAATTTTTCATGAGTCGACTTCACTGAAGGAGACTCTCCGAATCCTTGACGAGGATGAAGAGAGTGAGGTAGATGTTACCGATTTCTTCATTTCTCCAACAGGAGAAAATGAGCGAACTGATGAAGTATTGGCTGATGAAGATGAGGAAAGATTGGTTGAGAATTTTACTGGCAAGCAAATGAGGGCACAAGCCGAAATTCGGTTGGCAACCAACGAAAGTATCGGTGCTGGAGAAGACGATGAGGCAAAAAAATCTGTGCGGAGAAAATGGATAAAGGGCAGCATTGAGTGTACGGGAAGTTTTTCTGAAGCAGGTTACTTTTCATACTCTAAACTTAGCTGCATCGAATTGCTAGAGCTCTTCATCGATGACGATTTCGTTGCATTCATAGTGGAACAAAGTGAGAATTACGCCCGATTTTTTAATAGCCCCAGTCCACAAATTACAGCAGAGGAGATGCGAGCCGTCATTGGCATTTTGATTGTATCCGGGTACAACGTTCTCCTGGAAAAAATATTACTGGGACGCGAAAAAGGATGTACATTTTGAATTGGTTAGTGGAGCGATGAGGAGGGACTGATTCATCCAAATAATGAAATTTTTACACTTAGCGGATAATACTAAGTTAGACAGGCAAGCGATGGGTTCTACAAAGTCTGGCCTACGATGAAAAGAATTACACAGAGATGTTTGCAGCATTTGGTTCCTTCCCAGTTCTTAGATTGTGAAGAAGAGATGATAAGATACTACGGAAGACACAGCTGCAAGCGATGTTGTAGAGGTAAATCGATAAGATTCGGTTATTATAATTTGAAGTGGTATGTAAAATAATATAATAGCATTAATTTATTTAGCTCAATATATAATTTATACGAAAGAATTTATTGCCACATTTGAAAGGATGTGGCTACAATGGAACTGAGCGAATCAGAAAGAACCGGATTCCGAAAGATTGTCCGCTACCACCAAAAAATGATCTAAAAAAGGAGGAGAGTGGAAAGAGCATCACAGCTATTTCTACATGCGAAGGAATAGGAATCACTAAATGGCTGGACAATTTGGTAATTGTGGCAGCTTCAACAGCGTATAGAGTTACGCCGTTGATGAGAGCAAAAAGTTTTTATAGGAAACAAAAGAAAATTATTCAGCTTCCACAACCCTACTTCATATCCCAGTATAATTAGCATATGGGTGGAACTGACCAAATTCATGTAAATTCACTGCATATTGGTAAGATATGATTTATGTAAATTATTTGCAACTCAGACAATCGAATAATAATAATAATAAAAGGAAATCCTCAGATCCAAGGACAAAATTAGAGTTTAGACGGAAGATTGCTCAGGTGTACTTTACTCGGTACAAGACGGAATAAAAACCACCCGGTGGACGACTCAGCAAGGCTTCCACGTCAAAAACTGGCTTCACGCAAGAGTTATGGTATGATCAATTAATCGGTGTAAATGGTGACATACCACAGAACAAGGGAAAACGCTGCGCTTATGAAGAGTGCGAGAGTCGTGGGAGAACAATGCGTAATAAGTGCGATGTTGGGCTCTGTGTTAAATGTTTTACAAAGTGCTTAACAAAATAATTATAAAATAAATACTTTTATCTTCCAAGAAAAACCATTTCATACAATATTTTTTGAAATAAATAAGATTTTTTGCAATAAAATGCTTTTTTTAAATTTCATCATGGCGCGCGTAATAGTAGTAGTGGGAAGGACTGACGTGCCCATATGGGAACGGGCATTTGCAACGAACCTATTATTGTTAACTTTTTTTAAACAATTTTCTGTTGTTAATTTAGGTCATCTGAATACCAATATACTAAAATTAGGGTAATTTTTAAGAAAAAATAATTCTCGTCCTTGGAGGGTTAATACTATACTGCTCTGTTGTATGATGGAGAGGAACCCGGTTAAAACTGACAGGAGAAAACTCAACCTCATACAAAGAATGGCCTGTCTTGGGATCACTGGAGCAATTAAAACCACCCCAACCCTATCACTGGAGACCTTGTTAAATATGTGGAGATAGAAGAACAAGCAAGAAACAAGACCTTGGGAATGAAGCATACTGGCCAATGGCATGATTTTGGAATAATATTCGGTCATATAGAGCTATGGGATGGCCTTAGAGTCAAAGGCTCCATAGAAATCTCCAAGGAAATATGGGGAATTGGGGTCCCCAATTAACACATAACACCCTCTCTCCCTAATTAACCTCTACCCGGTTTGGGCAGAAAATGGAACAGCAGGAATGACATATCAACGACCCAGGGGAGGTTTTAGAAAGTTATGCACTAATGGCTATTGCATGTCATTTAAAAAGATTTTTTAGAATATTCTGCTCTGAGACAATAATTTTATCACTTGGAAAAGTTTCTCTCCGTCTAATCTTCTAACTAATGCTTCTCATCCAGATTTCAGTCCCAAATGACCAAGAATGGCATGGGCTTGTATCAGAAAGAAGCTGACATGTTAGAGACTTGCGCAGAGCCATCTGAAGATTGATTTTTAAAGGTTGCCCATTGCAAAAGCAAATTTATGCGTGCTTTGTGCATATTGTGACATAACACATATTTCAAGCATTGTTGATAACATGATTTAGATTTTGTGTTATCTCATTTGTTTGGTTGCTGATATTGGAGATCAAAAGGGTCTATCTTCGGGGTCACTCGGGGTGAAACAGGAGAGATAAGACATGCAACACCTGGCTGCATGCGATTCTTGGATAACAAAGGGACAGAAATCATAGACAAGGTATAATCACAACCTAGAAATATGATGTGAATTTATCTTGGATTCAGATTAAGTTGTTTCTGTTGAAGTTCATCTTCCAAGTGAGCGGTAGAGAATATTGAACTTTATCGATGGAATAAGAAAATTGTGTATCCGGCTTTCAGCTGGCAATGTTAGATGATGGATGGGTTGAGTCTGTTAAGGAGAATCAATTCATTAAACTGGAGGAATTAGCAACAGAATATTTAAGTTGTAAAGAAAATTTCACCTTGTAGAGCAAGATTTTAAAGTTGAAATAAAAACATTCTTTCATCTTGAACTGCAGACAGTTATGAATCCCATAGAGATAGAGATATCTTAGGTTAGCGGCTTCATCTCGTTATTTATCACTTCATTGATTAAGCCAGGAAAAATTTCTCACTTATGAAAAGTATGAGGAATTTATTTCCAGGGGAATCTGTAATTATGTTTTACTGAATCACTCTAGCATTTCCTCAAAAAAAGGGACAAGATGACTGACAATTCTCAGGAAAACTGAACAGCATCCATGTAGAAACAATTACAGAATCAACACGAGTTGGGTCATCAGACACCTTACTTCCAATATTTGCAAGTTTGTTAATACTTTCTTGATTTGGTATCCACATTTTATGCAGCAGTATGAAGTAAGTTGCAAAATTTGAAGCTAAGGTTAAATGTCTGTTTGGTGTTTCATCGTAGGGAGAGAATATCTATCACAGAATCAAACGTCTGACATGAGTTTGAAGACAGGAAGAGCAGAAGTTAATCTTGAGGTTGGTGAACCACTTGAGTGGAGTTGCAGAACCAGAAGAGGGTCCATAACACTTTCCACCAACCCACAATAGAAAGCTATGTAATAAGTTGGTTAGTGGAACTTAAAAATTCATATATCTTGGGACAATGCATGAGCACTTTTCTGATTCAAGTGGAGTAATAATGGGATTAGAGTCCTTTGGAAGCACAACCATTGAGCAGACTGATAGAATTACCAAATGAATGGCATTGGAATGGTATCATCTGGAGGGGCATCCTTTGAACTCCTAGTCACCTTCTGCAGATGCTTTTGAGATTTGGTATTTCATTCAAAGTTTCCACAGAAATTAGATCAGAAACTCAGGAATCATATGAAAGGAGCATACAAACATATAGTACACTGTATAACTACTGTACTTGTTGATAAATTACCCAGTCCACTCTGAATCTGTTCAGCTACCTTGAGTGTATCAAAATATGAAGGCAGTTAAGCTTCTCTATATTTGAGTAAGAGGTTTCAATATTTTGAAACAATTGATTCAATTATAGAAAGAATATATCAATCAATTCAATTCCAATCATCACCATGCACCACTGAATACAAGTCAAATGTTCATCCTAGAAGCTGCTCTGCTCAGATTCTGTTGATGTGAGAGAGGTGGGCTAGCAGTTATAAAATCGTCAAGAGGCATATATTAGGATTAATACCAAGACCTTCAGAAGGTGAGGAGCTGCTGATCTCTCATGAGCATGCATCCCAATCAGGTATGTCCCAACCCAATACCAAGAAGCACTATTCATCATGAATGTTGGCCTATGCCCTAAGGAATTCAAAAGGAACGGTACATATTAACTTTTTTTTAATCTCTGATAACTTTATCCGATTCCCCTGCATTTACAACATCTGTTTGGTATTCACTATAGCCAGATGGAATAATTGGTCCATCTTGTTAAAAGAGGAAAGTATACAGGTGGTTTCATTCACTATAACCATTGTGCCCAAATGATACGGCAGCTTTTCTTGCAAATATTCATCCAGATAGATTCTAGAGAAATATGGTTCCTGTTGGACAATGCCACAGCATACAGCTCGAGTGTCAAGCACTGTTTTGTGGCAACACCTGCCAGGATGTCACATCTCCTTGAGCAGGATTGGCACTGGCAAGCCCTTGTACTAATTTTTTATTAATGTGTCTAAAATCACTTGCTAACAACGATCCTCCTAGCCTCACCTGGAGAACTACATTTGTCAAGCTGTCGCCAGCAAACCTGGAAATATGCTGGAAACAGCTGAACAAAACTCATGCCTCTAGAGGTGATGGTCATGCTAGAACAAACCTCTGCGCTACTGGCAGACAAAGGGACACATCTCTGCATTTTCAGCTTTGACGATGCCAGATTGGTACTCAGTCAAGGCACTTTGGTGAGTGAGATCCCTCTCAGATGAAAGTTTCTGCTTGTTGCATCCACCTCCACAGTTCTGGTTCTCAATATTTATCCCAGTTATGAGGTGTTGCTTCTATCTTGGCTGATCTCCTTCCCTGGAGACTGCAGAGGTCCACTCTTCTTGGCATTTGCATTTCCATCTGCCATTATGCCAGCACCCAAAGCATTAACGAAGAAGAAAGAAGGAAGATTCACTGCAATTTTTTTAAATTGCGCTATCCTTCCTCAATTTCTACACCCCTTGTCTCATTACAGCAACAAGACTGTATTCTTCCAGTGAAAATACCTGATAAAGCAAAAATGCAGACTAATGAAGCTGGCGGACTCTCTTTAATCTCCTTAATCCTTGCCTGCCATTGTTTTCATTATATGCTTTCGGTAGGTGTTACTTCTGTGTTCAAGGATCTGTAATGTTTATCAAGACTTCACTGCTTAGGTGTTGTTCTCCTCTCTTGCATCCCTTCATGGAACTTTGCAGATTAGCGTGTTGACCTGGAGAAGGTATCCTTTTCAAGGACTCCTAATTCAACTAAGATGTATGGCTGTATCCACCAAGATGTTAGCTATCATAAATCCCATTAAGACACTGCACTAAATATAACTTCATTCTTCTGGGAATGACTGGCATTTTCCAGGCTCAAACTGAAGGGATGTCTACCTTATTCCACAGAATTACTACTGATTTTATTTTCTCGCTCTCTTCGCTACTCATGTACCCTCAATAAAATGTTTCTTCATTTCCAATGATTTGCTAGGATTTCTCTTCTTTCTAGCTTTTGTCTTTGTGTAGCTCAAATCTCTTACAGAAAAAGTTTGAGGATTTGTGCTCAGGTGCCTTATCCGCAGTTATAATAATACAGTATTTAATACCTCCGAGCCTTGTTGACAACCACAATGCTATATCTGAGAGAATTTTCCATGTCCTAATTTTAATTTTTTATTTATGTAGGACGGAGTGAAGAGTTCTTCGTACAGTAAATTTGTAAGTAAATTAGCAAATACATTTCTTTATCACAACCTATCTTGTTTTGTTGGAGAGAGTTTTTCGTCTTCTAACTTCAAATATATTTTATTTATCTAGTCCGGAGTAAAGTACAGTTGAAGAAGAAGAAATCCGCTTTGCTTCCTCTTTTGAAAGTTTGGTTATTCAGTAAGTAAATTTTTCCAAGTCTCTAATTTTTGGATTTATACATTTTCTTCTTGTTGTTCGTAAGTAACGCTTTTATTTTGTAAAGTTTTTAGCATGGTTCGCCCTCAAAGTGGAGGCCGCAAGGGCAAGGCCTTGCGACCAACTGCTTGAGCGGAATCCACGGGGATTATTACTGAACCATTGGATCCTCAGCCGTCATCCTCTTGAGAGATACCGCAACCTTAAACCTCGCGTAGCTCTTTAATTGCATCCCATCCTGCCAAAAAGAGGAGAACAGAAGTGACAATTTCCGATTCTGTAGAAAGCGAGGACTCTCTCGGAGCCAGTGATTGGGGAGAAAGTTCTTCCTCTGAGGATGAAGACGATTTTGAGGCACCTCCTGACCCCCTAGAGAGGCAAAGTCCTATTCCCCATTCTTTGACGAGAACTGCGACCAGGACTTGCAGATAGACTTCCCAGAGACTGAATAATCCTCCAATTCCTTTTACTGGACCTAAATATCCCAGACCCCGGAGAACACCCAAGAAAATATTTTGACCTATTATTAGTTGAGGAAATTACTGTCTTGATTGTGACAGAGACTTAGTGTAATTATTTAGTTATTGCTTAGTTTGGATCTTTTGTTGTAAATAATTTTTTTAATTCTGATTTGTACATATTGTGTATGATAAATTATGTTATGTGGAAAAGCAGCTGCCTGTTATTCCCTGTTATAAACATTCCTAAGTGAACAAAATAAAGGATCATGTACTATAGATAATAGCTAATGATTGCCAAATATTCTGTAGCTTATGAAATGATTGAATTGCAGCTTTAAGTTTTCTTGAATGCATTTTATGATTATAGCGTTGTGGTATAAATGTGTAAAACGATTCGCAGCTATGAGGGATAAGGAAATCTAATACTGGTGTCAACTCGAAAATAAATCATTTAGAACTGATAAATTACTGATATCTATGCATTTTATACTATCCTTTGGTAAATATACTTTAGCAAGGGATTGACTTTAAATATTATAAACAATTCTTCTACGTGAAATATAGAAGCTCAAAAAATTATATTTTTGTTTCAATTTAGGTTGGAGAAAAAATTCTAAAAGCACGGTGCCGTTTGAACTAAAAAGTAAATTCATATAGAATGAACGTAAATTATAATAAAATTTTAACTTTGCTGAAGAATTTGTGTTGAAAAACGTAAAGAAACATTCAGGCATATTTTACGAGAGATAATAAGATGTTATGCAACCATGCATTGAACAAAAAGGTGCTATCCTGTGGCGGCTGAAGACGATCGTCACCAAATTATAAACTTAAAAAATCGAAATAAAAAATTTAAAAAAAAAATGTTTTTGTCTATTCACGATCCTACATATAAATAAAAATTATAACTAGAAAAAAAAAATTTCAGTGAAAATTCTAAATTTTCCTGTAGTGTTCAAAGTGTTAAAGCAGTCATTTTGCACAATAACTATGACATTACTCAGTCGTTGTATTTAGAGGTTGAGGTTTCCATCGAAAGGAGCCATCACTTTTGGACGTTTTTGGAAAGTTAAAACAAGCTGGCCGACAAGCCTAAACATGGTCAAATGCAACCACAAGCTAAACGTGCTTAGGTATTTGGAGACTACAGTAAAAATCCAGAGACTGGATATTTCGGCTATGTCAGAAGATTCAATAGAGATGCAAAAGGTCCTCATGCTGTGACACCCCTGACTAGCGGTGTTGAACGCAGTGATCAATTATCAGAATTGGACCATCTCCCTTGGTACCTGAGACAGTATTGCGCTAGCCTGGTGCCGAAATATTGCACCCATTAGAAAATCACCAGATGTTCCACATGGGTTCCAGAAAGATTAGGAAGAGATGTGATGGACCCTTCTTCGAGAAAACCAGGAGGTTTTTGAACCTAATACTTAGTCGGTGAACCCTTCATTCTCTTGGATGTTGAACTTCTTCCAATGCAACCGACCAATTGCTCCTCAGAAGAATGAGAATTTCCAAAAGAGATACAATGAAGAGGTATTATCATAGGCTGCTCTGGAATGACAGAATTCAAAGAGTTTATATATTTGGTGGCGTTTGGGAAATATATATATATATATATACTATATCAATTAATTAATTACCCCCAATTTTAGTTGACTGTATGTTCTGCCTTGGCTCAGGTCATCGTTGTATCCCACACCCGGGAATTTGCATCATGAGCAACATCATGCAACATTACGCAGTCATTTAATGTAGAGGTTGCAGTTTCGATGAGATACAGCATGCAAGGGCAGCTAAGGGTTTAGTGGGGAAAAGAGGGGGATAAGTAAGCCCGTCTAAGAACTCCTCAGGGCATAGATTTCCCACTCCCTTACCACTTGCCTTACTTGCTCCGACCATTAGCGAATCTACTAGAGCAAGTTGATTCTCGAAAAGAGGTTGTTCAAAAGAGAAAGGCTGATGCACTATTGCTAGGGGATAGGATCAACCCCAAGAGGTAAGACTAGTCAGAGAGGTCAACAACTATACCATTTGTGTACTGAAAACTGCTAAATACCAGGAAGATCTTGAGTGCTCATAGGGAGAATACCACCACCAGACCCATGGATGGCTGCGGCGTTGGTACCTGCTAAAAAGATCATCCTGAGCTGAAAATTGCATACAGTGGAAGATGGACGAGTATGACTCTAATGTTTCGGAGGTGTTCCTGAACGGTTTCAATTTAACCACAACATATGTCCCAACTATTCATAAACGATCAGTAAGGATCGCACCTTCCGATGGAAAGTGTGAATGGCCAAAAAGCCCAAACACGGTCAAACACAAACACGAGCTAAACGTGATTAGATGTTTGGAGACTACACTAAAAATACAGAGACTGGAGATTCCGGCTATGTTGCAAGTTACAAATGACATGAAGGAGGTCCTCAAACTGGGAAACCCCTGGCTTACAGAATTGTATGCAATGATTGATTATCAGCATAGCACCATCTCCCTTGGTACCCTCTACGGTATTGCGCTTGCTTGGTGCTGACATATTGCACCTCTTGGATAATCACCAGTTGTTCCACATGGGTTCCAGCAAGAACAGAAAGAGGTGTCTTGGACCCTTCTTTGAGAAAACCAGGAGGTTCTAGAACTTATTACTTAGTCGGTGAACCCTTCATTTTCTTGGATGTCGAAGTTCTTCCAAAGTTCCGACCAATTGCTCTTCAGAAGAAATAGAATTTCCAAAAGAGATTCTATAAAGAGGTATTATCATAGGCTGCTCTGAAATATCAGAATTAAAAGAGTTTATACATTTTGTAGTGTTTGGGTAATATATATATGCAATATCAACTAATTAAATACCCCCAATATTAGTTCACTGTATGTTCTTCCTTGGCTCAGGTCCTTGATGTATTCCACATCCAGGAATTTGACTCGTTTGCAACATTGTGCAACATTACGCATTCTTTGTATGTAGAGGATGCAGTTTCCATGAGGAGATACAGCAGGCAATAGCAGCTAAGGGTTTAGTTGGGAAAAGAAGGGGATAAGGCAGCCCATCAAAGAACTCCTCAGGGCATAAATTTCTCTCACCCTTAGCACTTGCCTTATTTGCTCCGACCATTAGCAGATCTTTTCATGCAAGTTGATTCTCAAAAAGAGATTCTTTAAAAGAGAAGGGCTGATGAACAATTGCTAGCGGATAGGATCAACACAAAGAGGTAAGACAAGTAGGAGAAGTCAACAACTATACCATTTGTATACTTAAAAACTGCTGAATACCAGGAAAATCTTGAGTGCTCATAGGGAGAATACCACTTCAAGACCCGTGGTTGGCTGGCCGTGTTGGTACCTACTAAAAAGATCATCCTGAGAGGAAAATTGCATCCAGTGGAAGATGGATGAGTATGACTCGGATGTTTCAGAGGAGTACCTGATGATTTCAACTTAATAGATGTTCCAACTTTCCAGATATTTACAAAAATGATGGCTTCTTCCGACGGAAAGTGTAGATGACCGACAAGCCTAAACACAGTCAAATGGGACCACAAGGTAAACGTGCTTAGGTGTTTGCAGACTACACTAAAAATCCAGAGCCTGGAGATTGCATCAATGTTGGGAGTTACAAATGAGATGCAAGAGTTCCTCATACTGGGACACCCCTGGCTAGCATAGTTGAACGCCGTGATCCATTATCAGCATTGGACCATCTCCTTTGGTACCAGCGATGGTATTGAGCTAGTCTAGTGGCGAAATATTGCACCACTTGGACAATCACCAGATGTTCCACATGGGTTATAGCAAGAATAGGAAGAGGTGTCTCGGACCCTTTTCCGAGAAAACCAGGAGGTTTTTGAACCTAATACTTAGTCAGTGAACCCTTCATTCTCTTGGATGTTGAACTTCTTCCAAAGCAACCGACCAATTGCTCCTCATAAGAATGAGAATTTCCAAATGAAATACTATGAAGAGGAAGTATCATAGGCTGCTCTTGAACATCAGAATTCAAGGAGTTTATACATTTAGTGGTGTTTGGGAAATATACAGGCATCCCTCGTATACCGCGGTTTTGTCAACCGCGGCCCTCGAGTATCCGCGGTAATTTTTTTGATACCCAGTCTTCTCAACCACGGGTGTTTCCCTTGTCAACCGCGGTCTACGAGTCAACCAACTTGACAGTCCGCATTGTAAATTCATGTAAAGCTGGTGCCCAATATTTTACCAAGCTTTGCCGAGTGCAGAATGAGAATTAAATTTACTCGGTGTACTTATGCAGTCATTTTTAGCACTTCTCTTCGATTCATAAAATCTATTACTTATCAATTCCTACCGCAACTCAAAATTTTACCGTACCGTGGAAACACCTCATTCCAAATTATTTTGTTTCTTATTGGAATTAAGATTCAACGCGGATTTTTGCCAGATATTACAGAATTTCCTTTCATTTATAGTATTTTCTGATAAAATGCATTAGCTTAGGTGTTTTCCTTTCAATTAGGTGCCTATTGGGGTCCAAAAGTTTCCATAAACGGAACGGATATCTTCCTATACAGCTGAAGCGAGTCGTTTGCATCTTGAGAGAGTGACTTGATATACTGAGGCACTTCTTTGAAATGACTTTGCTCTGTATATCCTCAGCTTTTTAGAAAGGTTTATGATGTTATTCCTGAAATGGGCTTCATATATTTCTATGAACTTGGGCATCTCATCGGTCATCATGGGAGGGTAATTAAAAGAAATCTCATCGGGGTTTGAGGGGTCTAATAAGGGCTGACTATTCGCTTCAACGGTGTGGGCAGCCGTCTTTGGAAAATGATTACATTGACATTTTTTCCCGTCTGGGATAAGCAGAGAGCAAACTCTAACTCGGACTTAGCCAGATTAGTTGAGTTGTCGGAGAAGTTTAGTTGTGTGTACTGAAGCCAGTTTTCTCATTTTTTGTTGAATTTTCTTTTATATGAGCTGTGATGGATCCGAAGTGTAAATCAAGGTAAGAGAAAAGTAGTGTCTCCAAACATGCAAGACGAGTAATGACACTCCATAAGAATTTAGAAGTTCTCGACAGACTTGCCCGCGATAGATGGAAGTGAATGAGTCCACCATTAGGGCAATTAAAAAGAGCGAGTCTTCAATCAGAACTAGTGCTCACAATCAGAGTGGAACTAGCTCAAGCGTTAAAGTGTCCTACGTGCCACGAAATAGTAACGTCAAAAAACAGAAAAGCCTCTGAATATATGGATTGAATTGCAGACACAAAACAGAGTGCCCTTAAGCACCTTAATTATCCGAGAAAAATCCTTGCGGTTATATAAACATTTCGCTTCTTCAGGTGAAAGCAGTGGCAAAAAACAATTCACCGAAAGTAAGGGCTGGTTTGAGAATTTTAAGAAAAAGACAACCTACATATTGTGAAGATTTCCGGTGAAATTGCATCTGCCGACCACAAAGCTGCGAAAGAGTTTCCCAATTTGTTTATGCAGCTTATTAAAGAGAAGTGTTTAATGCCAATGAAACCAGACCCTTTTGGGAGAGAATGCCTTCCCGGACTTATATCTCAAAGTCTGATAGAAATGCTCCGGGATTTAAGGTTAGCAAAGACCGAGTCACGCTTCTTTTATGCTCCAATGCAGCAGGCGATTTCAAAGTGAAGCCTATGCTAATTTACCGCTCGCAGAACCCGCGAGCTCAGTCAGGGAAAATTAAAAATAATCTTCCAGTGTTACGGCGGTCCAACCGAAAGGCTTGGGTGACTCAAAATATCTTCATGGACTGGTTTAACAATTGTTTTTTTCCCGAAGTTGAGAAAAATATATATCATCAAAAGAATTGCCTTTTAAAGTTATTTTCATTTTGGATGAGGAGGAGACCTAGGCCATCCTCAGGAACTTAAATCTGCTCACCCAACCTCCCACTTCCTCACACCTAACACCCCATCATTCCTCCAGCCTCCAGATCAGGGCAACATTTCTACCTTCAAGATTTATTATATTCGGCATACCTTCTTTTTCTTGTTAGAAATGATAGAGAAAAACAACTCTCTCTCTCTGTAACTGATTGTTGGAAAAAATTCAATATTGCCGACAGCATACATTTAATAAAAGAATCACTAGATGAGATAGGCTGATGGATGGGATGAGATGGCCGTAGGCAGTCATTGATTTTAAAGAATTTCTTAAACTTGTCGATGAACTAAATCTTATCGTTTCACATGGAAGGCGACTGAAAGGGGAAGGGCTAGAAGACATGCAGCTAAGAGATGTTGAAGAACTTTTAAATTCAAGCAATGAAGAGTTGAGAGAGGAGGATCTGGAGCAGCTCATCGACAAGCAGGACGAGGCTGAGAAAGAGTACGAAGAAGAGCAACCTTCATCAGAAATTACTTTGGCCAATGTCAACAAAATCGTTGATATGGCATCAATTTTTTCAGATTTTGTGATTGACGTGGACCAAAAATGTACCGTAGCTTCATTTTCAAAAGAGGATTGGAGGAGTTGCTGCAACCTTACAAAGAACTGAGGAAGAATCTAACGAAAAATCTTGGCCAGCCAACTATCATATCATTCTTTAGTGAAATAGGAGATGCCGAATCAGAAAGTGCTGAGAGAGAGTGATTCGAGTACCGTAACTAACATAACAGACACAGATGATTCATTATTCAAGGCAGTCTAGGTAAGTGAAATGATATTTTCAATAAATTATTCTTTATTGATACATGTCAACTATTTGAATATTATCAGTTAATAATTCAGGGCATAATCATATTTACCCTGGAAAATTACTTCGTAAAAGTAAAATCTATGTTGCAGACTAGCGCGATTCCGTTAGAGCCAAAATTTCAGATGCAGAGGGAGCAGATCATTTTTATCGGAAGTTATCGGTGTGTTAGGGATAGAAATGCGGCCAATATTAAAGAGGAATAATATCTTAGAAATGTATACATGTAATTGAAAGGGAAAACTATTTTGTACTAATTTTTTCTCCCTATATTGTTGGTCGGAAAACCTAACCCTTGATTTCCCATTTACGTAATGCTTCGCCAACCGCAGTTTTGCCAACCGCGGGCTCTTTTGATTCCCTAACCCCCGCGGTTGGCGAGGGATACCTGTATATATGCTGCATTGTTTAATTAATTACCCCCAATTTTAGTTGACTGTATTTTCTGCCTTGGCTCTGGTCCTCGTTGTATCCCACACCCGGGAATTTGCATTGTGATCAACATCATGCAACATTATGCAGATGTTGTATTTAAGGGTTGGAGTTTCCATGAGGAGATACAGCAGGTAACATAAGCTAAGGGTTTAGAGGGGAAAATAGGAAAATAAGGCAACTGAAATTATGGCGCCTTCTGATGGAAAGTGTGAATGGCCAAAAAGCCTAAACACGGTTAAGCTTAACGTGCTTTGGTGTTTGGACAGAGTGTACAAACAAAACAGTCTTTGCACAGCCATATAAGGGTTCATTACGATGATAGACTATTTATAGTGTGCTAATTTCTTACAAATAGAAGCCCTACCAAAGCAACAACAAACATCAAAAATGCTGGTTATGATTTAATATTTCCCAATTCTCTATTGGAGGTATTGGTTTTCAGAGAAAGACTAATCCTTCGCAACCAAATGTGCATTATCATATCACAGTCCTCGTAAGTAGAGGTCACTGGTTCCACAAATAGATATAGCAGGCCATGGCAGCTAGGGGTTTAATGGGGAAAAGAGGGTGCAAAGGCTGCCCCTCAAAACACTCCTATGGGCATAAATTTCCCACTCCCTCAGCGCTTGCCTTATTTGCTCCATTTATTAGAAGATTTTGTCAAGCAAGTTGATTCCCAAAAAGAGGTGATGCAAAAGGGATCAACAGATGCACTTTTGCTATGATAAAGGATCAAAACCAAGAGGTAAGACTGGTCAACAACTGAAGAATAAGGAGAAGCAAAGAATTCTTTCACATGCGGACGAAGCCAAATTTAGTGGACTGCAAGGCTCAGGTCCTTATTGCCTCTCGCTACTGTGTTGTCAAATTGTCAGCTGTCTCATCGTTGCGTCTTTATATTCTTCTGACACACATTCTGACATCACACTCTCATCATCTTTAAACGCCCCCAACCTTCTTCTCACAATTATAGGGCGCAAAGCCTATCAAAGTCCCCTTAGTGGCCCATCTTATAAACATTACCAAAGAGGTGGATAACCAGGTACCAATAAATGCGGAAGAGTTCAATTGTGCCATTTCAAGGATAACTGAAATGGGAGATTTAAATGAGGGAATCCCAGAAAGAGATGAAGATGTAATATTTAAAGAATCTGAGAGCATGAGCTGAGGGACCTGAGACACAAAGAGAGCGACAGAAAGAGTAAAAGAATAAAGCTAGAAAAAGCTTTATGCCTGCTATATAAGTGGAAATAATTTTAGTTCTAACCAAGTGTTAAATGCACATTCTAATCAATGCATTGATAAATTTCCATGTAGCCCTTATGAAAAGGTTCCTCAGTAACAATGATCTTGTCTACCACTTAACAATTCACACAAAAGGGGGGACTATTAAGTGTAGTGTGTTATCAAAGTTTTTATTGCAAGAGTACTTTCTAACAGAAATATTATATATTTTATTACTTCCATTCAGACCAATTTTCAGAGAAGTGCAAACCATATACCTAAAATTACTATTCAAAAGTGAGTTCAAATGAGGTAATGTCTTCCTCCAATGTAAGTCATTATTTCGAGCACTTCTGGTGGGAAATCCTAATGGGTGCAAAGAAGTTGAGGAAGTAAGAAGAGAGATGAATATTAGCATAGAAAATGCTCAAAAAACAGAAAGATAAGAAATAAGCATTCCATTGCCCAGGGTACATGAGTAGCAAAGAGAGCGAGAAAATAAAATCAGTAGAAATTCAGTGGACAAGGTAGAAATTTCTTTAAGTTTGAGTCTGGAAAATGTCAGTGACTCACAGAAGAATGAAGTTATTTTTAGTGGAGGGTCTTACTGGGATTTATGATAACTAGCATCTTGGTGGATAGGGCCATACATCATACTTGAATTTAGGAGTCCCATGGTATTATCCATGCAAGACGTAAGCTATTGTCAAAGCACCAGAGGCAGAGCCAAATCCACCACCATCCTTTCCCAATGAGAATGTTCTTTAACTCTAGGAAATAGAGCAGCATCCAGTGCCACTAGCAACCACCATATCATCTACCCAACCGGAGAAATACCTGGAGAACCGCATAGATTTAACCCTGGAAAATTGCATGATTGGAGGTAGTCCTAAAGTCCCACATTTTTATTTCCTAGGATGTCACCAATACCTTGGCTGAACCTTATGGAGAACTTCCCCTACTTGACTTGGCAAGGAAGGAGATTCCGAGTAATGCCAGAAAACACTGAGGGATGAGGAGGACCGTAAATTGGATGCCACAGGTTACGACCAGGAGATACGCTGACCCCCCACTCCATGCATGGACTTGGATATAAGATGTATTACACGGTATAAGATGAAGCAATGTCAAACGCTCTATCTGGATAAACCTGAGGTCCATCTATAGTTCCTTCAAATGCCTGGACGAGAAATAGATTGTGAGGAAATATAGAGAATTGGGGTCCCCAATTAACACATAACACCCTCTCTCCCTAATTAACCTGTACCCGGTTTGAGCAGCAAATGGAACAGCAGGAAAGACATATCAACGACCCAGCGGAGGTTTTAGAAAGATATGCACTAATGGCAATTGCATGTCATTAAAAAAGATTTTTTAGATTAATCTGCTCTGAGAAAATAATTTTATCACTTGGAAAAGTTTCTCTCCGTCTAATCTTCTAACTAATGCTTCTCATCCAGATTTCAGTCCCAAATGACCAAGAATGGCATGGGCTTGTATCAGAAAGAAGCTGACATGTTAGAGACTTGCGCAGAGCCATCTGAAGATTGATTTTTAAAGGTTGCCCATTGCAAAAGTAAATTTATGCGTGCTTTGTGCATATTGTGACATAACACATATTTCAAGCATTGTTGCTAACATGATTTAGATTTTGTGTTATCTCATTTGTTTGGTTGCTGATATTGGAGATCGAAAGGGTCTATCCTCGGGGTCACTTCATCTAACTTTCTTCAGAATACGTCAGTTTTTCCATGGGAATTCTCCTGGGTGAACGCCCTGTGTGCAAAGTTACCTTAACCCATTCCAGTTCAGTTAGTCTTGTTTTTTAAGTATAACATGTAGTGAAACAAGTTACCAACAGTTTCTTTCCTTGCTCCTTACAGTAAAGTAGATCGTACAGGAATGAAGGAATCTGGGGTACATCTTGTTGTAGATTTTTGGCGTAAGTTCACCATGGTCTGAAGCCAATTGTTTGCGAAATGAAGACTATTTACATGACAGCTGGTTTCATTTTTACTTATCATCCAGATGAAGACACATTATTCGTGCTTACTAGAAAAGAAATGGTAAGTAAATGCATTTTAATAAACATTGCTCATATATACAAGTCTCATTTGTTCTCCATCTTTGAAACTCATTATCAAAATAGTCTCATGAAAAATGTTTCTACTTCATGTCAATTGGTCACAAAGCGTGTAATAATAAAATTCTCTAATTCTCAGGTTTTGGCCTATTAATCTTTCTGACAGATAGCTCATCCGTGGTTGAAAGAAATGTGCCATATTATCACTCCTCAAGAGTATTCTATCTGTCAAATATTTCATTTTATGGATAGTAATCACTGCATTATCCATGTTTGAAAAATTAATCTTTCGCACAACATGAGAAAACAGTTGTCCCGATAGGTAGGGCCCACAAAATTGCCAGGGTAAAAACGATTTCTGCAGAAGCTGACAACAAAAACTTTCCCACCTATCCATAGAAAAAAAAAGGTGCTGAATGTGAAAAAATACAAAGCACCAGCGAGTGGGATTATTTCCAATGCACATGTTTTTGTGGTCATCAAGAAAAGTATACTAGCATAGTAGCAAAACCAAGTTTTAATGGCTCAAAAGCATTCTCTGACAATGAGAGCACAGAAGATGCATACGGATCCATTTGGCCAGTTCATTTTAACCACCTGCCCATGGGATAATCATCATCAGGTGAATTGTGTCAAGAGAAAATGTAGGAGATTTTTACTCAATAGGAAGTAGTGGTTAATCTATTGGACAACATAATTGCATTTGGGATTCATTGAACTGGGGGAATTAGCAACAGAATCTTTAAGTTGTAAAGAAAATTACACCTTGTAGAGCAAGATTTTAAAGTTGAAATAAAAACATTCTTTCATCTTGAACTGCAGACAGTTATGAATCCCATAGAGATAGAGATATCTTAGGTTAGCGGCTTCATCTCGTTATTTATCACTTCATTGATTAAGCCAGGAAAAATTTCTCACTTATGAAAAGTATGAGGAATTTATTTCCAGGGGAATCTGTAATTATGTGTTACTGAATCACTCTAGAATTTCCTCAAAAAAAGAGACAAGATGACACAATTCTCAGGAAAACTGAACAGCATCCATGTTGAAACAATTACAGAATCAACACGAGTTGGGTCATCAGACACCTTACTTCCAATATTTGCAAGTTTGTTAATACTTTCTTGATTTGGTATCCACATTTTATGCAGCAGTATTAAGTAAGTTGCAAAATTTGAAGCTAAGGTTAAATGTCTGTTTGGTGTTTCATCGTAGGGAGAGAATATCTATCACAGAATCAAACGTCTGACATGAGTTTGGAGACAGGAAGAGCAGAAGTTAATCTTGAGGTTGGTGAACCACTTGAGTGGAGTTGCAGAACCAGAAGAGGGTCCATAAGACTTTCCACCAACCCACAATAGAAAGCTATGTAATAAGTTGGTTAGTGGAACTTAAAAATTCTGATATCTTGGGACAATGCATGAGCACTTTTCTGATTCAAGTGGAGTAATAATGGGATTAGAGTCCTTTGGAAGCACAACCATTGAGCAGACTGATAGAATTACCAAATGAATGGCATTGGAATGGTATCATCTGGAGGGGCATCCTTTGAACTCCTTGTCACCTTTTGCTGATGCTTTTGAGATTTGGTATTTCATGCAAAGTTTCCATAGAAATTAGATCAGATATTCAGGAATCATATGAAAGGAGCATACAAACATATAGTACACTGTATCACTACTGTACTTGTTGATAAATTACCCAGTCCACTCTGAATCTGTTCATCTACCTTGAGTGTATCAAAATATGAAGGCAGTTAAGCTTCTCTATATTTGAGTAAGAGGTTTCAATATTTTGAAACAATTGATTCAATTATAGAAAGAATATATCAATCAATTCAATTCCAATCATCACCATGCACCACTGAATACAAGTCAAAGGTTCATCCTAGAAGCTGCTCTGCTCAGATTCTGTTGATGTGAGAGAGGTGGGCTAGCAGTTATAAAATCGTCAAGAGGCATATATTAGGATTAATACTAAGACCTTCAGAAGGTGAGGAGCTGCTGATCTCTCATGAGCATTCATCCCAATCAGGTATGTCCCAACCCGATACCAAGAAGCACAATTCATCATGAATGTTGGCCTATGCCCTAAGGAATTCAAAAGGAACGGTACATATAAACGTTTTTTAATCTCTGATAACTTTATCCGATTCCCCTGCATTTACAACATCTGTTTGGTATTCAGTATAGCCAGATGGAATAATTGGTCCATCTTGTTAAAAGAAGAAAGTATACAGGTGGTTTCATTCACTATAACCATTGTGCCCAAATGATATGGCAGCTTTTCTTGCAAATACTCATCGAGATAGATTCTAGAGAAATATGGTTCCTGTTGGACAATGCCACAGCATACAGCTCGAGTGTCAAGCACTGTTTTGTGGCAACATCTGCCAGAATGTCTCATCTCCTTGAGCAGGATTCGCACTGGCAAGTCCTTGTACAATTTTTTTATTAATGTGTCTAAAATCACTTGCTAACAATGATCCTCCAAGCCTAACCTGGAGAACTACATTTGTCAAGCTGTCGCCAGCAAACCTGGAAATATGCTGGAAAGAGCTGAACAAAACTTCCAAGATTGATTAACACAGTGTATTGAGAAAAATGAAAGCCATCTAGCTGATATCATGTTTAAAACTGTATAAACATAAAATATAAATGCTATACTTGATGCTCCTTAAAAAATTAAATATAAATAGTTTCACCTGCAGATTAGGCACCTGAGCATATATCCTCCAACTGTTTTTCTGTAAGAGATTTGAGCTACACAAAGACAAAAGCTAGAAAGAGGAGAAATCCTAGCAAATCATTGGAAATGAAGAAACATTTTATTGATGGTACATGAGTAGCGAAGAGAGCGAGAAAATAAAATCAGTAGTAATTCTGTGGAATAAGGTAGACATCCCTTCAGTGTTAGCCTGGAAAATGCCAGTGATTCCCAGAAGAATGAAGTTATATCTAGTGCAGTGTCTTAATGGGATTTATGATTACTAACATCTTGGTAGATATGGCCATACATCGTAGTTGAATTAGGAGTCCTTGAAAAGGATACCTTCTCTAGGTCAACACGCTAATCTGCAAAGTTCCATGAAGGGATGCAAGAGAGGAGAACAACACCTGAGCAGAGAAGTCTTGATAAACATTACTCATCGTTGAACACAGAAGTAACACCTACCGAAAGCATATAACGAAAACAATGGCAGGCAAGGAATTAGGAGATTAAAGAGAGTCCGCCAGCTACATTACTCTGCATTTTTGCTTTATCAGGTATTTTCATTGGAATAATACAATCTTGTAGCTGTAATAAGACAAGGGGTGTAGAAATTGAGGAAGGATAGTGCAATTTAGATAAATTGCAGTGAATCTTCCTTCTTTCTTCTTCGTTAACGCTTTGGGTGCTGGCATATTGGCAGATGGAAATGCAAGAGTGGACCTCTGCAGTCTCCAGGGAAGGAGATCAGCCAAGATAGAAGCAACACCTCATAACTGGGATAAATATTGAGAACCAGAACTGTGGAAGTGGATGCAACAAGCAGAAACTTTCATCTGAGAGGGATCTCACTCACCAAAGTGCCTTGACTGAGCACCAATATGGCATCGTCAAAGCTGAAAATGCAGAGATGTGTCCCATTGTCTGCCAGTAGCGCAGGGGTTTGTTCTAGTATGACCATCACCTCTAAAGGCATGAGGTGGTTGCTAGGAAAAACTAGATCTCAATAGGTATATGGAGGTCCACAGTATCCTGCCTCTATATATGCGTCATCTGTGCAAGTTTTGTTTCTAGCAGAAGAACCATCTGTCGATGCAAAAGTGTAAGACAGATGTATTAAAAGAATCTCAGCCATCATGAGAGTTTCTTCCTTAATTTTATATGTATTTTATAAGTTTTATATTTGATTACATTGATAATTATACATCTTACAAATGGGTATAATAATTAAAAATGCTATTTTTTGACAACTTTTACTTTTAAATTACCAACAAATATTTTTCACAGTTTATGAATAAAATGTCGGATAGGCCGCAAAAGTTTTTGAGGTATCTTAGTACATTCATTATTCCATAGTAATACATTGTATATACAAGGTTTTTGAGGTAAAAGAAATATTTTAAAATGTATACATATTCATTTAGAGATGAAAAAGAGATTTGCAAAAGCTTTGCTTTGGAGCACTTTGCTCTATGGAAGCGAATGACAGACTTTAGGAAAGATGGAGAGAGCTGGAACGGAAGCTGCAGAAATGTGGGAATGAATGCTATATATCCTTTGGATGGAAAGTAAAATTAATATTGAAGTTTTTAAGGGAGTGAAGGAAGAGGCTATTAATAAATGTAATAGAAAAAAGGAAAGTAAAACTCTTGGGTCTTCTACTAAGACAATTTGATAGAAAGAATACAAGCCTGCCACTCTATTGAGACAAGGGGTACATAAATTGAGCAAGGAAAAAACAATTTACAAGAATTGCAGAGAATCCTCCCTTTTTCTTCTTACTTGAGTAGAGAAAGCTGATCCAGAAGAGGAAGCAAATCTCTCCTTAAAATTCAAGAAATCCCACTTCTCAGTTATCCCGAGTAACCCAAGTCAGCCAATTCTAAACCTGAATGTAGTCGAGTTATCAGGTACAATCAACTTAAGATTTTTTTTGTGACTTAAAACAATTTTGGATCTTTCCTTTTAGTTTACCACTAAATGTACTAGAAATGGCACCTGTAAAATGGTCTGGTGATTTAATTTCTCCTTTGCATGTAGAGAAGAGAACAGAGCTGAAAAGATCCTATAACATGCAATTCAGTTCGATTGGATATCTTACTCTTCTTGTATGGATATACATATTGTCACCAGAGATTACAATATGGAATGTTAATAGCACCCTAACAGTCCTCCCTCCTCAACTCCCTCCCTGCAAAGCAGTCTTTTATGAATTTTATATAAATAGCGCTGTGCCCCTTTGTATGTGTTGGAATATGTGATGTGATATCCTTTGGATTATTGATTTATTTTCCCTGTATTTATAAATGGCCCCCCTATAAGGTCAAACTGTATAGACAGTAGTGTCCATCTTGTTAGTGGTGGCTTTTGAGATTTGGTATTCCCCAGACAGAATTTACCAACCAAGGAACAATGCTTATGTCAAGTTTGATTGCTGTTTTTTTGTTTGCTTCTAAAAATAGAAAAGTTGAGGAACCAAACATATTGTCCAGAAAGCAATGAAATGGTAGAAAGGGTGCACAGAACTATAACTCAGATTTTGGGTCACTTGTTTTATGAAAACAAACCAAATATAAGGCAGGGTAGATCAAGGAAGTTTAACTGCCCTTGGAAATGACCTTAAAAGGTATTGAGGGACCTTATAATTAATTTCCCCAAATATCATTTGTTTGAAGCAGCCATTTTCCACAATGACTATAACATTACGCAGTCGTATTATATAGAGGTTGCAGTTTCCATGAGGAGATAAGGCAGGCAACAGCAGCTAAGGGTTTAGTTGGGAAAAGAGGGGGATAAGGCAACCCGTCAAAGACCTCTTCAGGGCATAAATTTCTGATACCCATAGCACTTGCCTTCTTTACTCCGACCATTAGCAGATCTTGTCAAGATAGTTGATTCTCAAAAAGAAGTTGTTCAAAAGCGAAGGGCAGATGCACTATTGCTAGGGGATAGGATCAACACCCAGAGGTAAGACTAGTCAGATAGGTCAACAACTATACCATTTGTGTACTGCAAAACTGCTAAATACCAGGAAGATTTTGAGTGCTCATAGGGAGAAAACCACCTCCAGACTGGCAGCGGCATTGGTACCTGCTAAAAAGATCATCCTGTGTGCAAAAGAGCATCCAGTGGAAGATGGATGAGTATGACTCTGATGTTTCGGAAGAGTACCTGAACGATTTCAACTTAACCTCGATAGATGTTCCAACTTTCCAGAACCGTTCAGAAATTATGCCACTGTCCGATTGAGTGTGAATGGCCGACGAGCCTAAACACCATCAAATGCGACCAAAATCTAAAAGTGCTTAGGTGTTTGAAGACTACACTAAAAATCCAGAGCCTGGAGATTCCAGCTGTTGCGAGTTACAAATGAGATGCAAGAGGTCCTCATACTGGGACACCCCTGGCTAGCAGAGCTGAACACAGGGATCGATTATCAGCATTGGACCATCACTCTTGGTACCCACCACGGAATGGTGCTAGGCAGGTGTTGACATGTTGCACCCCTTGGACAATCACCAGACGTTCCACATGGGTTCCAGCAAGAATAGAAAGAGGTGTCTCGGATCAATCAATTCAAATCCACTCATCACCATACAACATTGAATACAAGCCAAAGGTTCATCCTAGAAGCTGCTCTGCTCAGAGTCTGCTGGTGTGAGAGAGGTGGACTAGCAGTTAAAAAAATATAAGACCTCCATAAAGGTGAGGAGCTGCTGATCTCTCATGAGCATGCATCCCAATCTGGTAAGTCCCAACCTGATATCAAGAATCACTATTCATCAAGAATGTTTGCCTATGCCCTAAGGAATTCAAAAGGAACTGTATATTTAAATCTTTTTTAATCTCTGATAACTTTATTCAATCCCCTACATTTTCAAAATCTGTTTGGTGTTCAGTATAGCCAGATGGAATAATTGGTCCATCTTGTTAAAAGAAGAAAGTAAATGGACAGTTTCGTTCACTTCTAACCATTGTGCCCTCATAAACCGGCAGCTTTTCCTGCAAATACTCATCGAGATAGATTCTAGAGAAATATGGTTCCTGTAGGACAATGCCACAGCATACAGCTCGAATGTCAAGCACTTTTTTGTGGCAACACCTGCCAGGATGTCACATCTCCTTGAGCAGGATTGGCACTGGCAAGCCCCCTTGTACATTTTTTATTAGGGTGTCTAAATTCACTTGTTAACAACGATCCTCTTACTCTCATCTGGAGCAATACATTTGTCAAGCTGTCGCCAGTATACCTGGAAATATGCTGAAAAGAGCTGAACAAAACTTTCCAGATTGATTAACACAGTGTATAGAGAAAAATGGATGCCATCTGGCTGATAACATGTTTAAAACTGTGTAAGCATATAATGTAAATTCTATAATTGATGCTGTTTAAAAGATTAAATATATACAGTTTAACCTGCGGATTAGGAACCTGAGCATAAATCCTCCAAATGTTATTCTTTAAGAGATTTGAGCTACACAAAGACAAAAGCTAGAAAAAAGAGAAATGGAAGGAAGAAACATTTTACTGAGGCTACATGAGTAGCAAAGAGTGCGAGAGAATAAAATCAGTAGTAATTCTGTGGAATAAGGTAGACATTCCTTCAGTTTATTTATAAGGCATTTGAGGGATCTTATAATTAATTTCCCTAAATATCAATTGTTTAAAGCAGCCATTTTGCACAATGACTATTACATTAAGCAGTTGTTGTATGTAGGGGTTGCAGTATCCATGACGAGATACAGCAGGCAACAGCAGCTAAGGGTTTAGTGGGGAAAGGAAGGGGGGATATGGCAGCCCGTCAAAGTCCTCCTAAGGGCATAAATTTCTCACACCCTTAGCACTTGCCTTATTTGCTCCAACCGTTAGCAGATCTTTTCAAGCAAGTTGATTCTCAAAAAGAGGTTGCTCAAAAGCGAAGGGCAGATGCACTATTGCTGGGGGATAGGATCAACACCAAGAGGTAAGACTAGTCAGATAGGTCAACAACTATACCATTTTTGTGCTAAAAACTGCTAAATACCTGGAAGATCTTGAGTGCTCATAGGGAGAAGACCACCTCCAGACCCATGGCTGGCAGCGACATAGGTACCTGCTAAAAAGATCATCTTGAGCAGAAAATAGCATCCAGTGGAAGATGGATGAGTATGACTCAGATGTTTCGGAAGAGTACCTGAACGATTTTAACTTAACCACAATAGATGTTCCAACTTTCCAGAAACGTTCAAAAATTATGCAGCCTTCCGACTGAGTGTGAATGGCCGACAAGCCTAAACACCATCAAACGCGACCAGAAGCTAAACAAGCTTAGGTGTTTGGAGACTACACTAAAAATACAGAGACTGGAGATTTGGGCTATGTTGGGAGTTACAAATGAGATGCAAGAGGACTTCATACTGGGACACCCCTGGCTAGCAGAGTTGAATGCAGTGATCGATTATCAGCAGCAGACTATCTTTTTTGGTACCCACGACCATATTCACACTAGCCTGGCGTGGACATATTGCACCCCTTGGACAAAAAATGGATGTTTTACATGGGTTCCAGCAAGAATATGAAGAGGAGTCTCAGACCCTCCTTCGAGGAAACCAGGAGGTTTTCAAACCTAATATGGCATCCGGTAGAACTCAGTTGGTGAACCAAGACATACTCTTGGATGCCGAACTTTCTCCATAGATACTGACCAATCAGTCCTTAGAGAGCAAGCAATGTATTATTTAGGAGCAGGTAAAAGGGATGCTTTAGAATGGGATCATCGAGCCTAGTATCTCACCAGGCACCTTGCTCGTGGAACACTGCCCAGGAAGGACCAATCTAGTCTCTTGCGCACCCCTCAGCATGCAGGAATAATAGCAGCCAGATGTTGATAGGCAGTGTCCCCTGGAAGTTATGCTAGTCATGGACTCGGTAAATCTGTTCGACCGCATCAGGGAAGCACTGGTGAATGACCAAAGCATGGTAGATCTCTGAGAGAAATTGCCCAATTCAAGTGAGAAAGAACCACTTTTATCACGATGATCCCAGTTAAGTCCATCTTGTTATGGAGGCTACACTTAAGGTAGTAAACCAGGAGAATGATTGGGGGACAACAACATCTTTGGCCCACATCACCACAACATGGACCAACAACCGACGGAAGATTGAAAGGAATCCAGAGGGAAATTGACCGCTAGCCACAGACCCGGAAGATACAAGGCCCAAGACAAAGGCCTGGACCTGCCATCAGCAAGAGGAAGGATCAACCATGTGTAGAAGTGTTTGTGAATTCTAAGTGAGTGTGTGTACAAAGCTCTGTGATCCAAGTGTCAAAGAAAAAACAGTGAACATGATGTAAATATCCTATTTCCTTGTACTCCCCAAGGCTTGGTCCTAAAGTACAAAAGACAAACGGGAGTAAGTGTAGTGAGATTATTTAATTTCTATGCTGTTTTTTCTTACTTAATTTATTATTGATGTGTACATTTTCCAATCATATTTATTGACTTTCTGATTCAAACATCTTGATGATACTCTTTGGTCATCAACGGGTGGGTGACATGATACACCGTGGGTGTATTGCTTTTGAAGTGACCAAAAAGCATGCCTTGCTATGTGGTTCCTCGCATCAATTTTTACCCTCTCCACCGGCTGTCCCGTAGCAAGGCATCCTTCCAACAGATGGCCTCGTGGATCCTAATTTGTCCACCACACCTGGGCAGTGTGTATAAAGATCGGTTCCGCAGGCCACAAAAAGGAAGTGGGGGTTGGGAGACAATAGCATGCTGATCAAGTGAACAACTCTGCCATGCTGTCGCTGTCCCTATAAACCCCCAGAACCCATTGGCCATTTAGCGGATTGCTCCCCAATAGGAACCTTAGGGCGAGATCCGATCATTCTAGTGCAGAACTCCACAGGGGGCCTCAGCCTCATGTTCAGTAGGGTGGCAGACATCCTGATAGAGTGCAGAACTCCATGCGGCGTTGACCCTACCCCTAACACTGTTGTCCTAGAATAGCCAGCATCAGAGATTGCATATGTATCAAATTTAAGGTTAGACTGCTGAATAAATCAGAACTGCTGCATTGACAGTTGGTTGAAAAGGAGATTTTCAATTTCATTGCAAAATCGCTCCCAAACCTAGGGGAACCTGCCACCATCCTTTGCGAGTTGCACACCACACCCCAGCTGAGAAACCTGGGAGACAACCTGGAATATAAGAACTATGAATAGAAAGGGGAAACAAGAAAACATGATGAATGAGATGATAAAGTATGTCATCCATTTTATGGGGCTGAGCAAAGTAAGGTGGAAAAGTGAAGGGGAGCTTCAATCCGGTGACTTCAAAGTGATATAAAAAATCTGATGTGGCCAGCACATGACTTTCTCCATACATTAGATGTAAATATTTTCCTTCGACAGTATTTTATAACTCTATATTCGATCTAAACTTTGAAGATATATAAGTGATTAATTTATATCATATTAATTTTTACGTTACAAGCATTATAAATAATGTGGATTAAATTGTGAATTAAAAATTAATTTGTAGAGTATGGTTGTGTACACAACATATGAAAAAATGTGAAAAATTGAAGGTGTAGGTACACCACAAATCGATTTTAAAATTTAAAATTGTTATAAACTTTATTTAATTTTTTAAATATTATAAAAATTTTCTATTTTTATCTTATCTAACACAAGACCTTTGAAATAAGCTATATTGGGTATTTTTAGCTTCTATGTTACCGGAGATATGACCTCAAATGCAAAGGCACTTTCTTAAAATTTTAATTTTTAAACATTGCAATATTTCGTTAACAATTGCGTTAATTACAAAATGGTTCTGGTGGTTTCATTTATTTATCAAATCTGAGCGATTTGCTAAATTTGTTCAAAATCGGTCACCTCATGGGTCAATTTTGCCGATTTTTTTGTCGAATTGGCGTGGAATGACCCATATATAAAAGTAAATCTTGGAGGCATGTTGGCCACTCTTCTTGTTCTCTATTTAAACCCTGCGTTCTACTAACCTTGTGGGTGGTATGCACTGGTAAAAGTAAAGAAACTTTTAAAGTTAATTTGAGATGAATTTTCAAGGAAATTTGTAATAAATCCATGGCAAAGAAACTTTTACTAGACCACTATTTATTTCAGAATAACATGACCCAGGTTTCGTAGCGTCGCTACATCTTCAGGTGACAGAATAAGAACACTTCAAAATTGGGTCGTGCTATTCTGAAATAAATAGTGGTCTAGTAAAAGTTTCTTTGCCATGGATTTTTTACAAGTTAATAAGTACCACAAAATTAACCCTGAATCTGTATCGTTTAAGGAAATTATCTATAATCGTCCATAACCCCTTTAGTAATTCCGTCCCCCATTAGGAAATTTCTAGACTAGCTCCTACTTTTGATTATTTTTATTGCTCTAATTTCTATAAATGAACGTATGGAGATTGGAATTATACTGAATCTATTCTGAAATTGTTCACGTAATATTTTGTTTTAAGAACTATAAGCAAAATTCTCTCTCAAATAAATAAAGTTTGTAAATTACTACAGAGCCATTCGCTAGACCATTGACCAAACTTTTCATTGTTGGTTACATAGAGAAGAGTGCTTCAAATAATTAAAATAAGTTTTTAATAACTTTGGCATATTCCCATAGGAAATTAAAGTATATTTAATATTTTCTATCAAATTTGATAGATGTATCGGAAGTTCATTTATTTTAATATATTCGTTATCCGTATTAGAATTGCATTGAGGAATGTGAATAACTCACTGGGATCGAACCAAGGACCATCAGCGAAAAAGTAAACAGCGTACATAAAGTATATTCATGATATCTATCTACATTCCAAGTTTCATGTTTCCATCTTATAGGGAAAGGGTTCAAAAACAAACTTAAAAATCGTCGCAACGTTTTTTAAATGAGAGTATATTTGTCCTGACCTAGCGTCGAACCAAGGGGGATCATCGAAGATACCTATCTAGTTTTTGTCGGATATATATATATATATAAGATATATGCTTGGCTTCCAGCGATCCCTTGAATTTCAACTCTCTACTTTGCCAGGAAGTGCCTCCAAAAAGTCTTCGAAAATCCCCACATTGCATCTTTATGGAGAAAATCATTACTTTAGGACCTTCTGGCATCGAACCCATGACACTGAGGTTCAAAATCGCCTTTTTTCTGGCGTTTACACGTTCTGGTCAGTATGTCGTAAAAATTTCAAGTTAGTGACACTTGCTGAACATGGTTAGAATTATGATCCCCTATGAATGAATGAGTGAGTGTATATATAGATAAGATATCCGGAGAAACGTCTGTGTATAATAAAAATAATGCGAGGGTGGTTTAATAAGTTATCGGAACCGAATGGAGAAAAGGTACTTACGTCACGGAAACTTATTAATAATATTCATTCAAATGTTGCTTGTAAACGCGTGTCACATCAGTGCTCTTGGAAGAGAGCTGTGGGCAGAGCTGCCAAATTACTGCTTCAACAATCCGCTAAAATTAATCTAAAATAAGTCAAAATCCGCTAGAATGATCTTAAGAGAAGTCAAAAATTCCGCTGAAGGAAAAAAAGGTAAAAATATCAACAAAAATTAATTTTTGCATTTTTATCTGTTTTTCATTTAATTTACTATCAAAATAATACACTGAAAATAGTACAATATCGAAAAAACGTTATTTCACAATTTTCTCGGCAAAAAATAAATAGCTTTTACAATATGCAAATATATAAAGGTATTATAAATCTACCTAAAAACTAAATATTGTAAAATACTTATATATTTATGAGCTCATCCAAATCTTCCTCCTCTCCCTCTTAACTGTATGTTTGCATTGTACCCACTTTGGATAGAGCGTCCTCTGAAATTTCGTAATTGTAACAATTACTCCCACAGCGCTTCAGGCCAGATCTGTCAATATGGAATTTAACATTTTTGTTTTATTGCGTTTCTCATTTTTGCTTTAATACTGTTCATAACTCTAAACAATCTTTCCACTTCTGCATTTGAATATGGTATGATCAGCATTGAAATAGCAAAGTCCACTAACTCTTGGAAGGGGTTTTCAAAAGCTGCATTTTTATACTGCATTACTTCATATCTAAATTTTGTATTAAGGCTGGGACACAATCGACGTGTACTTAAGACGTGTAGCGTTAACGTGAAACCTACACAAGTTGGCCGCGTAGAAATGAATGGCACCGGACACAGTAACGGTGTACGTACGTACGTGTACTTAAGGAGATGGGCAACTTCTATCTCTACACGTTTCACGTTCACGGACAACCAATCAGGATACACCTTGCGGTAGCTGCGCCATCTGAAGATAAATGCAAGTATGTACTACTAGTCGTGGTCCGCCATTATAAATTGAAGTAGAAGGAAGCAGCTCAGCGAAGTTCAGCACATCTGCATTAAATACCGTGAAGGTAAGTTATATTTATATAATTTAGATTAATATGTAATTAACTGTACAATCCATTAGGTTATCTTTCTTACCTTCGATTTGCATGTAAAGATAAATGCATGTAACTATATATTTGGGGTTCGCCATTACAGGCCGAGAGAAAAGTAAGCAGTTTTCAGCGAATATCAGATCTGCATTAAAGGCCGTAAAGGTAAATATATGTATATAATTTAGATTAATATTCAATTAATTTTACACGCCATTAGATTGTTTATTAGCTTCAATTTGCGTCTAAATACATCTCAAAATATAACGTTTGAGAATTAATTAGTGATCGCAAGAACTTAATAAATCTAGTTTGAATTTCCATTGATGAACGTTTTTTCATAACAATATACAGTACAGATAACTAACTAGATAGTAAATACCAGCAAGATTTAGTATAATCCAATTTTGCCCTTGACATAGCCATGTGATCAGTGACAAATCGATGGTGCGTTTTGATATTTTTATTTGATATTTGGTTCAATAGTTTTTAGATGGAACACGTCAATGACAAATTATTGATAGAACTCGTCAGTCATCACCCGATACTGTTCGATAGAAGTTTGAAGGAATTCCGCGATACCACGAGGAAGTACAGAATGTGGGCTGAGATAGGGCAGGAGCTGCTGTGTACAGGTAAACGATTCATTCATTAATAATGTTAGAAACATGCATATCATAAAGCATGTTTAGTAAGTATTTTTATGTAATGATTGACTGATTTCAATAATTATTAGTGAAACTAATGCAAATATACTACTTTCTGTGAAAGGAAGGATTAGATGTAGATAGATTTTATAAATGTTACAAGGGTTTATATGCATTTCTCAAGCTACTCCAGTCATCTAAAGTTCAAGTATCTTATCGAAATTTCTTATAACGTAAACCTAAAACAGTGTCATTATAATAATTATATTCTGTTATTGTGAGGAAAAATACTGCATTGAATTTTCTTTGGACTGCTTATGAAGTGTACATATTTTTAAATTCATTTCAAATACCATTTTCTTCCAAATACTTCAAAATCGAAGATGAAATTCTTTGTGTAAATAAATATGCTGTACTTTTTCAGGCAGCCAGTGCTCAACAAGGTGGGTGACCCTGAGGGAAAGGTTTGTGAGGGAAAACAAGATGGAGAGATTGGGCCTTCCTTCAGGGTCAGGGGCTGCATGTAGGAAGCAGTGGCCCCTTATGGAGTCCATGATGTGGCTTCAGCCTCATATTAGGACCAGGAAGTGAGTAAATATAAGATAAAGTGCAACATAACAATCAAACTGCAGGGTGAACTTCATTAAGGAAATAACTTTAAATACCAACTTATGGATGCTTATAAAAGTTGAGAAAAGGAAAATGCCTGCTTAAATAATTAATTATTAATGTATTCATAATCACAACTGAGCACTTTAGCAATGTTGCAAATGTGTAACTACATTTTAAGGAGCCAAATTATCAGTTATATTTCAATATCTTCTTTAGTATGAAACACATGAACTCTGACAAATGTTATGATTTAATTTTAGTTTAATAATGTCTTTTTTACTGTTTTCAGAACATTTGGTAATCTGAGCAGTCCCTCCCCAGTTCCAGTCCCCAGTACATCAAGTCCTTCTACCATCATAGAAAGACCCCTCACCCCTCAGACTCCCACCCCCATACAATCCAGGCTTTCACCTGAAACAACACCGGAGCCAGATAATTTCTCCTCCAGGAAGAGGAAGAGAGGAATTGATTTGGAGAATGCCCTGACATCTTCTCTCTCCAAATTTGGAGATTTCCTGGAGGGCAAGAAGAAAAAAAATAATTTGGAAGATGACGAAGATGAATGTTTTTGTAAATCGCTGGTCATTGGTATGAAAAGATTCAGCAGAAAAGAAAAAAATGAGGTGAAGAGAAAATTATTGGAGGTAATGTACGCTTATGAAAAATAAACAGAAAATTCTGAATACATTGCTGTTATAATTACCTTGAATATGTACATAAAAGTTGTCCCTTCTAATAATTTTATTGAGAACTGCATAAGCATAAGAACAGCATTTGGAACGGTACTGTGAGACAATTGGATTTAGCTTCAATTTGCGTCTAAGTAAATCTCAAAGTATAAGGTTTGAGAATGAATTAGTGATCGTAAGAAATTAATAAATATAGTTTGAATTTCCATAAATTTACCTTGCATCATACCAACATATGCTCAGCAATATGTAATGGGACATATTGCTGAGCCTATTGCTACTTGTATCAATAGCTGTTTAGCCCAAGGTAAATTTCCTGACAAATTGAAAGTAACAAAAAGTCATCCTAGTGCACAAAAAAGGTGACGAACTTCCTGGAAAATTATAGACCTATATCTGTTATCCCAGTAATTTCAAAATTTTTGAATGTTACAAGAAACTGTAAGAATTTTTTAAATCAAATTTTGATGCTGTAAACACCTTGGGTCTAGTGCCATTGATGCTTTTGAATTTCATTGCAATATGAAAATTACTACATTATGAATTTATAAACAATACCAGAAATGCTTATAAAATTGATGCACCCTTGTGTAGACTGTCTGAAACAGCTGAACATCATCATATAACTGGTATAAAAGTATATAAGAAGCTACCAAAGAAATTGCAAGATAATCCAATTATTAGGTTTAAACCTTCTATATCATCTTAGCTTATCAGAAATCCTTTCTATTCCATAATGGAACTTATAGAAGTACCCATGATAATGTAATATGTTTTTTCTTTTGACAGGGTCCTTTGCTACTCTCTGTATTGCTTTTTCAACTAATAAAATATTACTATTATACAGTAAGAACTGCAGTAGAGATGACTAACTAGATAGTAAATACTAGCCATATTCAGTTGACAAGAAGAGAAAAAAATAAGGCAAAAATATAATTGCTTGAAGTAATGCATAGTTATGAAGAATGAAGTGAGACTACTACAAGACAATTGGATTTATTTACTTGTTTCTTAAGTACATTCAACACATATAATCACTTTTCAAATTGAAATAATATTTCAGATTCTGGTCACTTTATCATACTGCCATGGCACTTCTCCCTCAGCAGACACAAAATAGGATGCCAAGGCGTCTCTGTTATTGTAAGCCAACCTGGAAGCTGTGTTAGCTCCACATCTTCCTACACTTTGTAGATTTGGAGCCTCTCGGCGCCAAGCACCTTCAATTACATCCCCATCAATGTCTGAATCTACGTAATTTGGAGGGCAGTAAAGTTTTGATGCATTGTCCTTTTTTAAAAAATTATGCAGGCATATGCAGGCAGAGACATACACCTCGACAGTCTCAGGCTCAGCAACCATGACTGACCGTAAAATCCTCCATCTTGAGGCAAGGATGCCAAAAGCATTCTCTATTGTCCTTCGTCCCCTGGATAGTCTATAATTAAAAATGCATTTCTGAATGGCCAGACTCCTGCCTGGGTAGGGTCTCATTAGCCAGGTTTGCAGTGGAAATGCAGCATCACCGACTAAATAATGAGGCATGTCCTGAAGAGATTGAGAAATGTCTCTTGGAGAAGGCAGAATTACCTCCCCACTTTCTATGGCTTCACCTAAAGTTTTTCTAAAGACTCCTCCATCACTTTGAGAGCCTGAAATTGAAATTAAAAGTTGTTTATTTACATGTTATGTTAATTCATCACTTCTTATTCGAATGCTAATTCATATTCCCAAACTAAAATCACTAATTTCCTATTTAAAAATAACAGATGGGGTGTACAAAAACCCTTCAGTGTTTACAGTAATGGACTTACTGAAGATTGAAAATGTGAATGCAAGTTTACATTTTGTAAATTAATTACAGAGGAATTGAAGAAGATAAGTTGTTTTTGAAATTTGTCCAAATCAAAGATTCAATTATAAAATGTTCCGGTTATTTTTGCATGGAATGACCCTTGCCTACCTCTTGCGATTGTGATATTGTTTAGTCATGAGACTGTGAATCAGTTTGCCACTAGACCTATCACCTAGTTGCAAGTTTTGTAAACGTAATAATAAATAATAAGGCATGCATATAGATTATTGTATAATAACTCCTTCAAATAATAACTTACCATAGGAACCAATATCCACCATGGTGAAATTATAATCTGCATCACATGATGCCATTAAAATTATGCTGTGCGTTTTCTTATAATTGTAATACAAACTCCCTGCATTCCTTGGAGCTTGAATTGTGATGTGCTTCCCATCTATCGCACCAATACAATTAGGAAGGTTCCACTTCCTTTCGTATCCCTCTGCTATGGCACGCCACTCCTCCACACAAGGTTTACGCAAGTAAATTGGCGAAAGTGCTAGCCAAAGTGCATGACAGGTTTCCTTCACCACCTTTTGGGCGGTTGATTTCGCGACGAAATATTCCCAGGCCAAGGAAGGAGTACTTCCTCCGTGCGCCAAATACCTAAGATTAAGATAATAAGAATTAGCTTAGAAATTGATGCCTTCTGTAAAAGACGTAAATACTTCATAACTTAATAAATACTCACTTGAGCGTCATTGCCAGTCGGTGTCCAACAGAAAGGGATCTTCTTCGGCTTCTTTTTACTAAGAAGGGGGCCACGAGTTTTTCCAACCTTTTGAATTGGTCCTTACTCATCCTGGTGTAGCGGAAAAACTCTTCCTGGTCCATCTCCAGCATGGTCTTAAAAATATTGGTGTATGCACCTCGAAGTTGCCTATTTAGGTTAGTTGGTCTAACCCACCATCTCCTGTTATACCATCGCTTTCTTTTTTTAAGGATTAAAACGCTCGCCGCCATAATTATTAGGCCAAACTGCATAATAATTGCCTCGTTTTCATCCATACTTCAATAGGATATATATATATATATATATATATATATATATATATATATATATATATATATATATACACACACAGTAGAACCTCAATTTTACGAAGTTGAAGGGACCCAAAAATTTGCACTTTGTAAAATTCGGGCTTTGTAAATTTGAGGTTTTCTTTCAATCAATCGAAATCTCTACAATACCAATCCAGTTTCAGTAACACAGAGCATAAAGTTAAATGGGATTGAAAGGAAGGTAATACTTCAATAAAATGAATTATACATTCAGTTTAATGTTTAATACAACAGAAACAAAATTCTAAACTTTTTACTTTTCAAAATAATCATCATTTTTTTTTGTTTTTTGGATGTTTCAATGAAAGATGAGGTGATTTTCTCAATGCCTGAAAGTTAATAATTGAATAAATCAGGTACACCATCAGTTAACATTTGAAAATTGTGAAGAACTTTTATTGTGTCTTAATTCATCCCTTGTAGGGGGGGAAGGTGCTTCTGGGTCATCTTCATAGCTTGTAGAAGAGGTATCTAAGTTCACTTCATCCTCATCTTCTTCGTCTTCATTTAATTCACTGCAGTTATGCGTTATCACATGAGAGTCACACTTGACATATGACTCAGCATGAGAGTATGCATCTGGGATGTACTGATTTAGTTGTGCCATTTCTTTACTAAGGAGGTCCTGTAGTGTGGGAACCTCCACTAACTCCTCTGTCTCTATACTTGATGTGTCACCAAAATCAGCTAATCTCCAACAGTTGGAAATAGTGTTTGCAGTGACACTGTCCCATGCTCTGGCAATTCCTTGCATAGCATGGAGCAATGTCCATGGAGGCACATTTTGCGCATCAGAGGCTTGATCTGCAACAAATGTATGCGTACCAAAGCTCTGTTTACAGAAAGCTAAACTATGCAGCTCTAAACTTGTCAAATAATTATGAGGATGAAATCAAACTAATTTCTGTTACAAATAATAGTCACAAGCTCATTCAGGAAGAAAACAATAGATATCACATGCAATTCTCTATGTGCACTATAGTAGTAGTAGTTCGTTAAAAGCACTTTGACGGCTTAGCTCATTTTGCCCATGTGCTCCCACCAGGATTTGAAATCAGAACTGATTCCTCATGAGTCACGAGAGTTACCCACATGGCTCTCCAGGAACCAATGTGCAGTATATTTGCATCAAATTGAAAGGATTTAAAAATTAAGACTACGATTATACTGATTCCCTTTCTAGCATAGACCTTATTTCAAAACCTAGGAGACTCACTTCAGTCAAAGTGAATGAAACTCACAGCCATGAATTCCAAGAAACTAGCTCGTAAATATTTTAAGTAATTTAAGAACTTTACTTTAGTTAATTTGATACTCCTTCTTTTTTATATGTGTTCTACTACGCTGACGTATAGCGGTGGTTTTCGAGAACTACTTACTCGCGGGTACTTTGAACGGTCTTGTCGTGTCACAAATCACAAGTCACGATCGCTAATTCTTACCCAACGACATAAAACACTTTTAATTAATAAATTACGTATTGAAAATGCATCAAATTTTAAGTAATAGCGACGTATTACTAAAAATTTAGTATTCTTTAATTAAACTAATTTCCATGACAGCTGCAACGAAGAACTTCCACAGGAATGATACTTTCAAGTAAAAGGTTTACCTAAGTTCTGCGATGGGGTTGCGGCGGCTATCATATTGCTAATATTAAATAATTCCAGAGAAAATATGGACGTCGCAAAGCATATATATATAATATATATCCTTTGCGACAACAAGTAGGAATTTTTTATACACAAAATGATAAAAAAGAAATAGAACTTAACGAGCGTCCGAAGATAGTGCTGGACGAGAAATTTTCGGTAGTGGACTTTAATGCTGTTAATTATTCCCATGTCCAGTGGTTGCATCTAACTGGTGCTATTTGGACTCAGAAAAAGTACTTTGACGTTTGGTAGCACTAGTCTGCCTATTTTATGAACTGGGGCATTATCTACAAGAAGTAGTACATTGCGATTCTCGCATGCGCTCTTCCTCCGCAAGAACATAATTTGCTTCTGAAAAATGTCCGTTGTCATCCATGCTTTTCTATTACATTCATACAACACAGGCAAATTTTTAACGTTCTTGAAACAACGCGGAGCTCTTGATTTTGCAATCACAACTGGTTTCAACTTTTCAGATCCATCTTGGTTACATATCAGCATTACTGTAACCCTATCCTTAGATTTTTTACCTCCGCAACATTTTTCACCACGGGACCCGAGGGTGGAGTCAGGTAATGCCTTGAAAAACATACCTGTTTCATCCAGGTTGTATATATCTCGTGGGGAATATTTAGACACAATGTCATCGTTCATTTCATGTCACTGCTCAACGTCTTTTGTATTGACGCTACCTTCTTCTCAACAGATTTTCATTGAAGTGATTCCGTATCTTTTGTTGAATCTATCAAGCCACCCATTTGAGGCTTTAAAGTTGTCTCACTTCAGTTTAAGAGCCAAAACCTGAGCCTTCTCCTTCAGAATTGGTCCACTTATAGGCAATTTGCACGCACGACACTTCAAAAAAAATATATGCAGCTGCCTATCAAGTTGATCAAATTGCGACGGTGAGAAGTACTTTGTTTTTAATGATGTTGTTGTGTGACTCAAAAATTTTCACTTGAATTGACGATTGCTGCCAATGTAGATAAAGAAATGCCATACTTCCGAGCAATTTCTGTTTTTGTCTGCCCGCGATCACGTACTTCCTTGATAATTGACCTTTTGGTGACCAAACTCAGGGACTTCCTCTTTTTCTTGGTCAGCGATGTTTTATCCATTATTTTACTAATAGGCACACGGGATATCACAACACAGGCCACCTCGCGCAGAGAGTGATTCTGACTGAACGCGCGCGACTTTTCCTCACTTGGAGACCAACATTTTTCAGGGTGTCCACCATCCAACCATTATTTTTCAATCTTTTACTAGCCAGTTAAAATCTAAAATCCCTGCAGCAGCCTCAAGCATTTTCAGTTGTCGCACTCCAATTTAGCAGCCAAGACCTGAGCCCAAAACTCCCCAAGTCGAAAACAAATTCTTATCATGCTCTAACCTCTCAATCTCTCGTCCAAATAGAAACCATATACGTACTCCTGGAAACTGCTGATCTATACGATACCACGTCGCGGATTCGCGATATTACCAGAAAGCTTGATGAAGAAAGAAAGAGCACGGCTACGTCTTATAAGCTATCATTTTTCGCAAAAACTGTAATCAAAATGTTTGTATCCCACGAAATTTTTACATTTTCCCATCTAAAATACATGGAATGAGGGTCCTCCCATCATAGACGATCTGGATTCAGCTGCTCCGTTTTACGGCGATCGTCATCCCATTGTATTGAGCTCAGTGCGACAAAATTATTTCAAATACTTCGTAAAACCGGGGTTCATTTACTCCTAGGGACCAGCTTCTCACTTCGTAAAACATGAAATCGAGGTTTTACGTAAAACCGAGGTCATTTTACATGTACAAAGATCGGGACCGGCGGAATGGTTCGTAAAACTGTGTCACTTCGTAAAATCGAGGTTCGTAAAAACGGGGTTCTACTGTATCTATTATATATAGACGCTTCTCCGGATATACTTATATATATATACACTGGGGATCAAAAGTCTAAGCATGTTCCACAAGTGCCACCGACTTGAAATTTTTACGACATATTGGCCATAACGTGTAACCTCCAGGAAAAAGCCGACATTGAACCTCGGTGCCATGGGTTCGATTCCAGAAGGCCCCAAAGTCGCGATTTTCCCCATAAGGATACATGGCGGGGATTTTCGAAAATTTTTTTTATGCACTTCCCGGAAAAGCAGAGAGTTGAAACTCGAGGGACCGCTAAATGCCGTGCATAGCCAACGAAAATCGGAAAGACATCTTCGAATATTGTCCTTGGTTCGATGCTAGGCCGGGGCAAAAATCGGCCGTTTAAAATGCATTGCGGCGATTTTTAAGATTTTTTTTGGATCCTTTCCCGATAACATGGATACTTGAAACTCGGCACGTCGATAGATATCATGAATGTATTTCATAATCGAATTTTACATATTAGCTTATGGTCCTTGGTTCGATCCCAGAGGACCATTTGCACTTCTCAATGCTTTTCTTACGGAGATAACGGAAACAAATTTTAGGTACTTCCCGGCACGATATCGACTTCAAACTTTGCATGTAGAAAGATCAAGTCCATACAAATCAAACAGTGCATTCACAGCTATCAAAGTGTCCTGGGTTCGACACCAGGTGTCTCTGCAATCAGAAGTTGATCCGATTTTTAGGAATTATTTTGAAAACTTTCCCATAATATAGAAACCTTAAATTCGGCATATAGATAGAGATCATAAATAACTTTCAGAAACATTTTTTAGATTTCCAAGATCGTCCTTGGTTCGAATCCAGAGAGCCATTTAAATTCGTGAAAATTAGAACGTCTTTTGAGGCAGTTGTAGCCCATATTTCTGCTTGAATTTTCACACATAGTTAGAGATGGTGTTGTTCTATTGTGCTGCATAGTAAGTTCTCAGTAAAGACCCGGGATCGATGCCAGACGATGGAATTTAGGCAAATTTTAAGAAAAATTTCAATCCATTTTTTTCTTTTGATGGCCGTCCGGATATGATGCCGACATGAAAATAGTGTTGTCGATCTGCTTGCAGTATGCAAGCAAAATTTTACTCGTATATATATATAGGTATATCCGGAGAAGCGTCTATATATATCTATTATATATAGACGCTTCTCCGGATATCTTCTATTATATATACGCGCTTCTCCGGATATACTTATATATATACGAGTAAAATGTAGCTTGCATACTGCAAGCAGATCGGCAATACTAATTTCGTATCGGCATCACATCGGGACGGTCCTCATAAGAAAAATAAAGGATTTAATTTTTTCTTAAAATTCGCTGAAATTTCATCGTCTGGAATCGATCCCGGGTATTACTGGAAAACCTACTATGAAACACAATAGAAGATCACCATCTCTAACTATGTGTGAAAATTCAAGCAGAAATATTGGCTACAACTGCCTCAAAAGACGCTCTAATGTTCACGAATGTAAATGGCTCTCGGGACTCGAACCAAGGACGATCTTGGAAATTTAAAAAATGTTTCTGAAAGTTATTATTGATCTCAATCTATATGCCAAATTTCAGGTTTCTATATTATGGGGAAAGGTTTCAAAATAATTCCTAAAAATCGGATCAACTTCTGATTGCAGAGACACCTGGTGTCGAACCCAGGACACATTGATAGCTATGAATGCATAGTTTGATTTGTTAAGACTGCTTCTTCTATCATGCTAAGTTTTAAGTCAATAGCATGCCGGGAAGTACCTTAAACTTGTTTCCGTTATCTCCATAAGAAATGCATTGAGGAATGTAAATGGCCCTCTGGGATCGAACCAAGGACCATCAGCGAATATGTAAAATTTGATTATGAAATATATTTATAATCTCCAACTCCATGCCGAATTTCAAGTTTCCATGCCATCGGGAAGGGGTCCAAAAAAAATCTTAAAAATCGCCACAATACATTTTAAACGGCCGATTTTTGCCTCGATCTAGCATCGAACCCAGGATATTTTCCGTAAAACTCATTTATGTTTTCGATAGATCATGACCATATATAAAGGCTCCTAGATTTTCGATTCTCTACCTATCCCGGAAGTATTTTTTAAAAATTCCCGAAAATCAAAGCAATGCATTTAAACGGGAAAAATCGAGACTTTGGGGCCCTCTGGAATCGAACCCATGACACTGAGGTGCAAAATCGCAATTTTTCTGGCGGTTACACTCTATGGCCAATACGCTGTAAAAATTTCAGATCAATGACGCTTGTAGTTTAGGCTGTGAATTTGTATCCTATCTATCTATATAGGTATACGAGTAAAATGTTGCTTGCATACTGCAAGCAGATCGGCAATTCTAATTTCATATCGGCATCATATCGGGATGGTCCTCTTAAGAAAAAAAAAAGGATTTAATATTTTCTTAAAATTCGCTGAAATTTCATCGTCTGGAATCGAACCCGGGTCTTACTGAAAACCTACTATGAAACACAATAGAAGATCACCATCTCTAACTATGTGTGAAAATTCAAGCAGAAATATTGGCTACAACTGCCTCAAAAGACGCTCTAATGTTCACGAATGTAAATGGCTCTCGGGACTCGAACCAAGGACGATCTTGGAAACTTAAAAAAATTTTCTGAAAGTTATTATTGATCTCAATCCATATGCCAAATTTCAAGTTTCTACACTATTGGGAAAGGTTTCAAAATAATTCCTAAAAATCGGATCAACTTCTGATTGCAGAGACACCTGGTGTCGAACCCAGGACACATTGATAGCTATGAATGCATAGTTAGATTTGTTAAGACTGGATCTTCTATCATGCAAAGTTTTAAGTCGATAGCATGCCGGGAAGTACCTTAAACTTGTTTCCGTTATCTCCATAAGAAATGCATTGAGGAATGTAAATGGCCCTCTGGGATCGAACCAAGGAACATCAGGGAAAGCATAAAAATCGATTATGAAATATATTTATGATATCTAACGTCATACCGAATTTCAAGTTTCCATGCCATCGGGAAAGGGTCCAAAAAAAATCTTAAAAATCGCCACAATGCTTTTTAAACGGCAGATATTTGCATCGACCTAGCATCGAACCCAGGTTATTTTCCGTAAAACTCATTTATGTTTTCGATAGATCATGACCATATATATCGGCTCCTTGAGGTATAAGTCCCTACCTATCCGGCAAGTATTTTTTAAAAATTCCCGAAAATCAAAGCAATGCATTTAAACGGGAAAAAGCGGGACTTTAGGGCCCTCTGGAATCGAACCCATGACACTGAGGATCCTAATCGCAATTTTTCTGGTGGTTACACGTTATGGCCAATACTCCGTAAAAATTTCAGCTCAATCACTCTTGTGGTTTAGGCTGTGAGTTTGTATCCTCTCTATATATATATATATATGGATACATGAATGAATCCGGAGAAGCATCTATATATAATAGATACGAGTAAAATGTTGCTTGCATACTGCAAGCAGATCGACAACACTAATTTCATATCGGCATCATATCGGGACGGACATCAAAAGAAAAAAAAAATTCAAAATATTCGTAGAATTCGCTGCAATTTAATCGCCTGGCAGCGAACCCCGGTCTTCCTGGTGTACTTACTATGCAGCAAAATAGAAGATTACCATATCAAACTATGTGTGAAAATTCAAGCAAAACTATTAGGTGCAACTACCTCAAACGACGTCCTACTATTCACATACACTCCTTATTTGAGAAATTATAATGTGCTCTGGCATCGAACCCAGGAACAGCATGGTCCTATCTATTTTTTTTCTTAAACATAGTGTTAATATACATTTTCCATCTAAGCAAGAGCTCCCTTACATATCGATAAATGCATAAAAAAATTATGAAAAGATACCCCATAGTATTATATATGGGGGATATTTTTACCGCCCGGCATCGAACCCGGGTCTTTCAGGCAATACTTTCTATGCAGCACAACAGAAAAACACCATCTCTAACCGCGTATGCAAATTCAAGCAGAAATATTGGTTACAACTGCCTCAAATGACGTCCTACTTTTCCTTTATATTCCTTATGAGAGAAACGTTATTGTGCTCTGGCTTCGAACCCAGGAACAGTACGGTCTTATGAAAATTATTTTCTAAAACTTATTCGTACCATACATCTTCCAGCCAAGCACGAACATCCTATCATTTCGATAAGTGCATCTAAAAAAATAATGAAAAACGGCTCCCATGTAATTTAAAGGGCAGATCTTTGCATCGTCCTAGCATCGAACCCAGGATAACTTTTGTAAAAGTCATTGATGTTTTCGAAAGTCCAAGACCATAAATATAGGCACCTTGAGTTTTACTTCTCTACCTATCCGGAAAGTATTTTTTTTTAATTCCCGAAAATCACGGCAATGCATTCAAACGGGAAAAATCGGGAATTTGGGGCCCTCTGGAATCGAACCTATGACACTGAGGATCAAAGTCTCTTTTTTCCTGGGGGTTTCACGTTATGGCCAATATGTCATAAAAATTTCAGATCAATGACGCTTGTAGTTTAGGCTGTGAATTTGTATCCTATCTATCTATATAGGTATATATATGAATGAATCCGGAGAAGCATCTATATATAATAGATATATATATATACGAGTAAAATGTAGCTTGCATACTGCAAGCAGATCGGCAATACTAATTTCATATCGGCATCATATCGGGACGGTCCTCAAAAGAAAAAAAAAAAGGATTGAAATTTATCTTAAAATTCGCTGAAATTTCATCGTCTGGCATCGAACCAGGATCTTACTGGTGAACTTACTATGTAGCACAATAGAAGATCACTATCTCTAACTATGTGTGAAAATTCAAGCAGAAATATTGGCTACAACTGCCTCAAAAGACGCTCTAATGTTGACGAATGTAAATGGCTCTCGGGACTCGAACCAAGGACGATCTTGGAAATTTAAAAAATGTTTCTGAAAGTTATTAATGATCTCAATCCATATGCCAAATTTCAAGTTTCTATATTATTGGGAAAGGTTTCAAAATAATTCATAAAAATCGGATCAACTTCTGATTGCAGAGACACCTGGTGTCGAACCCAGGACACATTGATAGCTATGAATGCATAGTTTGATTTGCTAAGACTGGTTCTTCTATCACACTAAGTTTTAAGTCGATAGCATGCCGGGAAGTACCTAAAATTTGTTTCCGTTATCTCCATAAGAAATGCATTGAGAAATGTAAAAGGCGACCTGGGATCGAACCAAGGACCATCAGCGAATATGTAAAATTTGATTATGAAATATATTTATAATCTCCAACTCCATGCCGAATTTCAAGTTTCCATGCCATCGGGAAGGGGTCCAAAAAAAATCTTAAAAATCGCCACAATACATTTTAAACGGCCGATTTTTGCCTCGACCTAGCATCGAACCCAGGATATTTTCCGTAAAACTCATTTATGTTTTCGATAGATCATGACCATATATAAATGCTCCTAGATTTTCGATTCTCTACCTATCCCGGAAGTATTTTTTAAAAATTCCCGAAAATCAAAGCAATGCATTTAAACGGGAAAAATCGAGACTTTGGGGCCCTCTGGAATCGAACCCATGACACTGAGGTGCAAAATCGCAATTTTTCTGGCGGTTACACTCTATGGCCAATATGTCCTAAAAATTTCAAGTCAATGACGCTTGTGGTTTGGCCTGTGAGTTTGTATCCTCTCTATATATATATATATATATGAATATACGAGTAAAATGTAGCTTGCATACTGCAAGCAGATCGAAGACACTAATTTCATGTCAGCATCATACCAGGACGGTCCCGGAAAGGAAAAAAGGTTTGAAAAATCACCATCTCTTACTATGTGTGAAAATTCAAGCAGATATATTGGCTCCAACTGCCTCAAACGACGTCCTACTTTTCAATAATGTAAATGGCTCTCTGGATTCGAACCAAGCACGATCTAAGAAATTTAAAACAGGTTTTTGAAATGTATCTATGTTTTCTATCTATATGCCTAATTTCATGTTTTTATATTATTGTGAAGGGGTTTAAATTAATTCTTAAAAATCGGATAAATTACTGATTCTAGAGACGAATGGTGTCGAACCCAGGAAATATTGGTAGCTGTGAATGCACAGTATGACTTATTAGGACTTCATCTTATTTCATACAAATTTTGAAGTCGATATCATGCCGGGAAGTACCTAAAACTTTTTACTGTTATCTCCATAAGAAATGCATGGAGGAATGTTAATGGCCCTCTGGGATCGAACCAAGGACAATCAGCGAATATGTAAAATTTGATTATGAAATATATGTATGATCTCCAACCTCATGCCGAATTTCAAGTTTCCTTGCCATCGGGAAAGGGTCCAAAAAAAATCTTAAAAGTCGCCACAATGCATTTTAAACGGCCGATTTTTGCCTCGACCTAGGATCGAACCCAGGATATTTTCCGTGAAACTCATTGATGTTTTCGATAGATCATGACCATATATATAGGCTCCATGAGTTTTGATTCTCTACCTATCCGGGAAGTATTTTTTTAAAAATCCCGAAAATCACGGCAATGCATCTAAACGGGAAAAATCGGGACTTTGGGGCCCTCTGGAATCGAACCAATGACACTGAGGTTCAAAATCGCAATTTTTCTGGAGGTTACACGTTATGGTCAATATGTCGTAAAAATTTCAGGTCAATGACGATTGTGGTTTAGCCTGTGAATTTGTATCCTCGCTATCTATTATATATAGATGCTTCTCCGGATTCATTCATATATCATATATATATATATACGAGTAACATGTAGCTTGCATACTGCAAGCAGATCGGCAATACTAATTTCACATCGGCATCACATAGGGACGGTGCTCATAAGAAAAAAAAGGATTCAATTTTTTCTTAAAATTCGCTGAAATTTCATCGTCTGGCATCGAACCCGGGTCTTACTGGAAATCCTACTATGAAACACAATAGAAGATCACCATCTCTAACTATGTGTGAAAATTCAAGCAGAAATATTGGCTACAACTGCCTCAAAAGACGCTCTAATGTTCACGAATGTAAATGGCTCTCTGGACTCGAACCAAGGACGATCTTGGAAATTTAAAAAATGTTTCTGAAAGTTATTAATGATCTCAATCTATATGCCAAATTTCAAGTTTCTATATTATTGGGAAAGGTTTCAAAATAATTCCTAAAAATCGGATCAACTTCTGATTGCAGAGACACCTGGTGTCGAACCAAGGACACATTGATAACTATGAATGCATAGTTTGATTTGTTAAGACTGGTTATTCTATCATGCTAGGTTTTAAGTCGATAGCATGCCGGGAAGTACCTAAAATTTTTTTCCGTTATCTCCGTAAGAAATGCATTGAGGAATATAAATGTCCCTCTGGGATCGAACCAAGGACCATCAGCGAATATGCAAAATTTGATTATGATATATTTTTATAGTATCTAACCTCATACCGAATTTCAAGTTTCCATGCCATCGGGAAGGGGTCCAAAAAAAATCTTAAAAATCGCCACAATGCATTTTAAATGGCAGATTTTTGCATCGACCTAGCATCGAACCCAGGTTATTTTCCGTAAAACTCATTTATGTTTTCGATAGATCATGACCATATATAAAGGCTCCTTGAGTTTTGATTCTTTACCTATCCGGGAAGTATTTTTTTTAATTCTCGAAAATCAAAGCAATGCATTTAAACGGGAAAAATCGGGACTTTGAGGCCCTCTGGCATCGAACCCATGACACTGAGGATCAAAATCGCAATTTTTCTGGTGGTTACACGTTATGGCCAATACGCTGTAAAAATTTCAGCTCAATCACTTTTGTGGTTTAGGCTGTGAGTTTGTATCCTCTCTATATATATATATATATATATGGATACATGAATGAATCCGGAGAAGCATCTATATATAATAGATATATGGATACATGAATGAATCCGGAGAAGCATCTATATATAATAGATATGAATGAATCCGGAGAAGCATCTATATATAATAGATACACTGGGGATCAAAAGTCTAAGCATGTTCCACAAGTGCCACCGACTTGAAATTTTTACGACATATTGGCCAAAACGTGTAACCTCCAGGAAAAAGCCGACATTGAACCTCGGTGCCATGGGTTCGATTCCAGAAGGCCCCAAAGTCGCGATTTTCCCCATAAGGATACATGGCGGGGATTTTCGAAAATTTTTTTTATGCACTTCCCGGAAAAGCAGAGAGTTGAAACTCGAGGGACCGCTAAATGCCGTGCATAGCCAACGAAAATCGGAAAGACATCTTCGAATATTGTCCTTGGTTCGATGCTAGGCCCTGGCAAAAATCGGCCGTTTAAAATGCATGGCGGCGATTTTTAAGATTTTTTTTGGATCCTTTCCCGATAACATGGATACTTGAAACTCGGCACGTCGATAGATATCATGAATTTATTTTATAATCGAATTTTACATATTAGCTTATGGTCCTTGGTTCGATCCCAGAGGACCATTTGCACTTCTCAATGCTTTTCTTACGGAGATAACGGAAACAAATTTTAGGTACTTACCGGCACGATATCGACTTCAAACTTTGCAAGTAGAAAGATCAAGTCCACACAAATCAAACAGTGCATTCACAGCTATCAAAGTGTCCTGGGTTCGACACCAGGTGTCTCTGCAATCAGAAGTTGATCCGATTTTTAGGAATTATTTTGAAACCTTTGCCAATAATATAGAAACTTCAAATTCGGCATATAGATAGAGATTATAAATAACTTTCAGAAACATTTTTTAGATTTCCAAAATCGTCCTTGGTTCGAATCCAGAGAGCCATTTCATTTCGTGAAAATTAGAACGTCTTTTGAGGCAGTTGTAGCCCATATTTCTGCTTGAATTTTCACACATAGTTAGAGATGGTGTTGTTCTATTGTGCTGCATAGTAAGTTCTCAGGAAAGACCCGGGTTCGAGGCCAGACGATGGAATTTACGCAAATTTTAAGAAAAATTTCAATCCATTTTTTTCTTCTGATGGCCGTCCGGATATGATGCCGACATGAAAATAGTGTTGTCGATTTGCTTGCAGTATGCAAGCAATATTTTACTCGTATATATATATATATATACAGTAGTATCAAGTTCCAAGTTTGACGTACAAGTGCCACGTCTAAAGTCTTGCGTACACGTCGATTGTGTCCACGCCTTTATCCTCAGTTTCTACCCACTTAATTAACTTAATATTCTCGTATTGATTTTCTATTATTCCAATTACAGAATCCTGCAACTTGAATTCCAGCAGTAAATCCGAAATTGGTTCTTTTTTTGCTCTGAAGATATTGGAAACTCCTAAAAACTTAATCTTTTACATAACTTTAATATTTTCAGGTAAGCACTGTTGCACCTGCTTTACTAATTGTACAATGAAATTTTTGCAACTACTGCGCAAATCATTTTCCTTTCCTCCAGAGAATTCTAATTCACCTCTCAGTTCCAAAACTAACTTCTCAAACTGATAACCCATGCAAGGATTGAGTTCCATACATTTCTCAAAATCACTATCTAAAGGTTCTATATTTTTTGACTCTTTTATTATTTTTCTCAGTAGAAATTTTAAAAGGAGCAAGAGATCCTCCAATATTTTAACGTGATCAGCGGAACTGCTTTCAAATATTTTATTTACTTTTTGTACTTAACTCAGAATCGGCTGTAAAAATATTAGAAATGCATGATTAAAATTATCGCTATACATAGAGAAAAGTTGATTGGTCACGTAGCATTTTTCAATCTCCTTTATTTGGCCAAAATGAGTTTTTAACTCTACCCATTGATCCAAAATACACTTCACGGAACGTTCAATAGAGAGCCATCTTGTCTGAGGGAGTTGAACTTTTTTCAACGAGCATTTATCGTCATTGAGGTGGTGGTATAATTTCTGGTATTTCAGCTGCCGAGAGCTTCGAAACCAATTGTATGTTTCACTTACAAGATATTCTACGGATGACGGTAATGTTTCCTCTGTTGCATATGAAACAGCGAGCTGTAGTGAATGGCATACACAACGAATTAGACTTAAGTTAGGAAGTTTTTCTCTCAGTAATGTATAAACACCTACATTAACAAATACCATACCGTATATTCTCATGCACCACGCGCACCTTTTTTCCCATTCGCAATGTTATCTATGGGTAAGATACATGACGGCCAAAAACTTCCCAAAGTAATAATTTGTTTCATGTCAATGTCTTTTAGTAGAAATTACGAGGCTGTAGCTGATTAAGTCAGATAGCACAAGGAAATACAAAGCAAGCATACCTACACAAAAAAATCGGAAGTTCATTGAATGTAAACAAGAATTTTGGAATCAGTAAGTAAGGAGTCGGCGATTACTTTGCTGCATTTACCTAGCTCGGCTCATTGCGAGGCGCCGCGCTGTAATGAAAGTCGAGAGGCAACGAGAGCAACGAGACGTATTCTCCTTCATCTGAGGCTGGTGACCCCCGATTTAAACAGTAACTTCGATATATCATGGGAAACTTGGTTGAGGAAATCATCAAAATGAACGGTGGCAAAAGACTACGTTCATTATGTGATCGCGAAGAACTGAATATTAGTATATTGCTCCATCGTAATAAGTAAATGCTGTTATTTTTCCATTTAATCATACACATTTTTCGAAATTTTTTTACCAAAATTCATTGCCCGAAAACGAGGTGCGCGTCTTACACGGGGGTGCGTGGTACATGAGAATATACGTTAATTCCTAGAAATTCCCCAACATTTGTCTACTTGGAAGTTACTCCTCCATCTGGAAGCTATTTTACGCATTGACGAAAATTTGTGTCCACCAGTGTGTCCATCTTTCGGTCCTCTTCACTCTTTTAAAGGAAAGAACATTTCTGACGTAAACCTCTTCTAAATGAATGAGGGTTCACTCCCGTACCGTCACCGGGTGTGGTATTCCGGTAATCCCCACACGGAATTGTCGAAGTGCGCTGTGCCACTGATGCCACTTGAAACTCCAATTCCATCAGAAAAAGTAACAAAATTGCGACTTTCCCGCCCAATTTACCGGTATCCGCTATATGATATTTTCTCCGCTAAGCGACAACAAATTCCGCCGGATCTAGCGGGGAAAAAAGCCAGATTGACAGCACTGGCTGTGGCGGTGACTATTGCTATACCCGCTTAGCGATTTGCGAAGATTGAAAAAATCGAGATTCGAGCAGTGGTTAAGTACTTCGTAAAGATAGGTATGACAGCAAAGGACATTCGTGCCGATTTTCAGAATATATTAGGGGACTCTGCTCCTTCATATTCAACTGTTGGCAAGTGGATAAAGTAGTTAAAATTTGGTCGGTAGAGCTTAGATGACGATTGCGCAGTGGTCGACCAAGATGTGTCACTATCCCAGAAATAATAGCAAAAGTGCACAAAATGATCATGAAGGATCGCCGATTGAAAGTTTCAGAAATTGTTCAAGCTTGCCAGATGTCATCTGAAAGGGTATATAACATTTTAACTGAAGAATTAGATATGAAAAATATCTACAAGATGGATGCCGCGACTCTTGACACTGGATCAAAAGCGTACGAGAATTGAAATATCGGAACAATGCTTGGCCCGTGTTAGGAGAAACGGACAAGATTTTTTGCGGAGGTTTGGGATCACAAATGAATCTTGGGTCCATTTCTATACTTCAGAGTCAAAACAACGGTCATACTAGTGGAAACATGCCGATTCTCCGCCACCAAAGAAAATTCTTTCTGCCGGAAAAGTCTTGGCAAAAGTGTTCTGGGATGTGAATGGTATTGCTTGTAGATTATCTTCCCACTGAACCAACAACTACTGAAGAATACTATGCAAACCTCCTGGACCAATTTCAACAAAAAATACGCGAAAAAAGGCCAGGTTTAGCGAGGAAGAAAGTCATCATCCATCAAGACAATGCGCATCCGCACGCATGTGCCGTCGCCATGGCAAAATTACACGAACTAAGGTATGAATTGTTGCCACACCCGCTTTATTCGCCTGATGTGGCTCCGTCAGTTTTCCACCTCTTCCCGAAGCTGAAAATTTACATTGATGGACGAAGATTCACTTCAAACAAAAAATCGTGTGCCGGAATTGACAACTATTTTGCAGGCCTGAAGGAATTTTATTTTCGAGATGAGATAAAGGATTTGAACATCGCTGGACCAAGTGCATTAATCTAAAAGTAGAAAACATTAAAAAATGAAAAATTTTCAGTGACGTAAGTACTTTCTTTCTATTCCGTTCCGGGAAATTTTCAAACCCACGTAATTCGCTTAGTATATAATGAATTCTATCGAATTGAAATTAAACAGAGGAAATTGAATGTATTTTGTCGTTTTTCAAACCGTTATTTTTTTAAACTGCTTATGTTCTCTAACAATACAATATAAAATTTTGGTTTTTCGTCAGTTACTCTATGTATCATTAGCAAGATTACAAATCATAAGAGAGGGAATTCACGGAGACAAAGCGACTACTGCGAATAATTCTCCGTTCAACAAAAAACGGAACTGAGGAAAGTTCTTAGGTGTGAATAAGCTTCATTCGCTAATTACTTAGGACAATTCAATTGTTTGTTGACGCTGGCTTTCATATTACAACCTTCTTCTATTTCATTTTGTTTATTCTTGTTAGTGATGATTTGAATGCTAAATACGAGAAAAAAATCAAAAACTTCACGGTCAAGGCGCGATAAGGCATTCGCTTCATCCACTCTTCTGCATCTCGTTGTTCCTGTGTTTTGAGATAGGATTATTTATGAATTAAATAACATAATAGTCATCGTGAAAAAGTCAGTCGCCATTCTTCATAATTCCTTTCATGTTTAAATTCCATAGCTTCAATCAATACGAGAAGGACGATAGGAATATCGCGGAAGTTAATAAACGAGATATCTCATTTTTCATTGACTGATGAAATTGTAAATTCGGCGTTATAATACAAATTAATGCAGTATGCACTTCCATTATTCGTTTCAATAGGAAGGTTTTTGTTATAAGATTTAAGGATGTTATCTAAACATTTCAGAAAACGTTCACATAAGTTGCTACTATATACAATATAGTAGTTATGTACAACTTAAGGAAAAATTCGATTAACTTACATGGGAATATTTCACTTCGCCAAAGCAGCCATTGCTTTCTCGTGGCCTTCGATGTAGTTTTCGGCAGTTACTATATTTGTAAAAATTGACTGTGAAATACCACCTTTGACAGGAATTTCACATTGAATTAACAACTTGACACCGGAACACAATTGAAATTATACTAAAAATTAAACTTTCAAGGAGCCCGTACAGAGAGCGATATCTCTCAACGGCTGGCTTTCCTGCGATGAAGGGATCTCAAAAATGTTATCACTCTCTTTATCGCTCTTTTGTCTTGCCGACCAATCGCGGAAAGACATCCTCACACCTCGTCTTCCAATAGCAGCCCTACCCTCTGCCTCTTGGACGGGAATCTAAGGTGAGAGGGGATGGGGCAGACAGTAGGGGAATCATCGTACTTATTCCCATGCTTACCACACTAAATAAAACCTATGTGATTTCATTCTTTCGAAAATATCGAAATAACGTTTTTCCACAGTTGTCTATCAGACCACCGCTGGTCATTATTGAAGACGCACACCATTGATTCTGTCTTCAAATTATTACCCAAAGAATCAATACCGCGGAGAGATGTAGCTCAAATTGATAAAGCGAAAACAAACATTCCCATACTTCTGGGGACCTTTGTTCAACTCAAGGGTGTTCAAGATCATTCTCCAGAGAAGCACATGAATTCCTAATAAGAGTTCTTGGGCAGAAGTAAATTTATTCACCGAAATTCTAAAAGCGTGCGAAAAATATTTCTTACATATTCATTGACATGATATTAGAATTTCGGAGGTTTTCTTTTACAAGATTATACTCTTAATACATTTTAATGCTCCCTCTTTCCTTATCAAGTCCGAATATACCGGGAACGCATTAGCAAAGAATTAGTAACTACGGGTAACACACACCTCTTCAAACATATTTTGATTTAAGGAAAATGAGTAACGGATTTTTCAATAAAACATAAGCTCGTTGCTTTATAGAGGCACCTGAAACCTGTTAGAGTACAAACTGAGTGATATAGAACAATTCACTATCTTACGATTTATGATGACAATGATACAGCTTTGATGCTCAAAGATGACTATTTGCTCCTTTATAGCAACAGTATGGCGGACTAAGTTTTCGACCATTTTGGAGATAATCAAAGAAAGGAAAATCAAATCATTTCCTATCATATCAAATTTAACCTATCAACTCTCTTTCACATGGACGCGGACTGCCCGCCCTCCGCTCTACGCGCGCGGTCGCCGTTTTTCACATGGACGCGGACGGTTTTCGTCCGCGGCACAATGTCAGTTGTGTGCAGCTTGCCAAGGTGGAAGAACGTCATGCTTCCAAGTTCAATTCAAGCAATTGCTGTACACCAGGTTATGGAAAAACGGAAGAAAAATGCCCTTTCATTTAGTTCCATATCCTGGAGGCGAGGGTAGAACGTATGGGTAATCTCCTCCCACATCTTTACCCGAAGATATATTTGTCGTTCGAGACATCCCATAAGTTCTTTCTTCTTCTCCAATTAACAGCTAAGTGTCAATATCCATGGCGGCGCGACAGCCAGGAGCCAGGAAACATCTCAATTTCGCCCAAACCCAAGTTGTAGGCGCGCCATTAGGGCGGCGATGCACAGTGAATCAAAGAAGGTGAAAGATTGAACTGAGCCCTCGAAATTAATTACGAAAGAACTCCCAATCTGTCAATCTCATCTCTTGTACCAAGTTGTGGTATGCCCCTTACTCCGTTCTTCGTGGGAATAAGGGACGAATCCCGCATCTCCTTACTCTCTGGGCATTGTTGATAAAATATGAGAAACGCAGACTCTTATCTTTGGTTAAGAAAGTTCGGAGATGTTTTCCCTCATAGTTGTATCGAGGATGATTTCAAGCAAATACGTATTATTTTATTTTTGTGTTGGTTTTCGTTGAAATGGCAACTAAATATTTATGGACGAATGATCAGTTCGTCCATAAATATTTAGTATATGAACATACATCAAAACAATAACAGCTTCTTATATTTGCTAGTAGCCTTGTCAATCTCTGTAATTAATAATTTATGCCAATAATATTCCTCGGCGGTCGCAGAACTGTTCATTCGTCCATAAATATTTAGTTGCCATTTCAACAGTGTATTAAACGCAGGTCATTTGGGGAGCACATTAACCATAAAACTACTCTGTTGGGACAAGGATTATTTAAATGATACAGCAGTCTCGCAATTGGGAAAATACTATGAACCCGTCTTAAATTTGCAATGCAATCAAGTTACATAATAACTTATCGTTCTCTCCGCAAAGCATCAGAGAGGAAGGATAACACGGTATATAACAAATCCACAAAAACCCCCTGCCTTACGCCACTGACGGCTCGCGGCGTGAAGATCTAAAGCTGAAGAGGTTCCCGAAAGTCGGACGGCCAAGTTATACTTCTTATTTTGCTTTAAACTTCACTTGCTCCCCCAACTTCCATTGGAAGATTAAGATTGCTCTCACATCTGGGTGTTATCTTACATATTCGCGGCGCCAAGATTTCTGAGCGCAGTGGTCGGAGATGGGAAAGGAGAGTAAAGGTGAATGGGGCCCGTTCTCACTACTGCCGGTAACGCCACTGAAGTTTATATTTGTGCCACACCAAAAACATTAAGAACTTTAACAGGAAAATGTTTACCTTCGACCAACTTTATAAGTATCAGTGATGGGATGAAACGAAGTAAAAGTAATCGGAGTACTTGTAACGATTACATTTTTGGTTATTTTTACTTGTAATCGTTACATAAAAAAATAATTATTACTAATAATCTACTTCAAAGGTCGTGCGAGTAATCGTTACATCCGAGTAATCGTTACATTTGAGTAATCGAAAGTGAACATTTGAATTCCTCGCGTGCTGATCGCATCGAGAGGCAGTTCTAACTACATTGTTCACCCTGAAACCGAACTTATCTTCTCTTGGGAGGGAAGGGGCGAAGGAAAGGAGGGATGGCTGTTGATTCCGCTACAAAGTATTGTTGAAATATTTGTGCTGCGCTGGAGGTATAAATGAATTTCCTACGAGGACTGAACGCGGTAGGTCCTTCTTCGGAAGAATAAATACAGATGTATTTGAGCGGTCTCCAGGCTAAGCTGGCCGAAAAGATTATCGTACCCAGGTAATGAAGCCGCTAGTTGTTGCCCTAACAATTTTGCAAGCAGAGAAGAATATGTTTATTGGGTTTCTTCAGCCAACCATCAAAGGATTATTACGTGAACTCGATAAGAGAGCCCTTGACAATGCCCTTGTGCACTGTAGGCCACTGGCAAGAGCGTTGCTTCAGGGAGTTGAAACAAGATTTTGCAACGTACTAAAGGAAAATAAACTAACCATTGCAGCAGGGGTAATACCTTCTTTAAAGTTCGCGTGGCTTGAGGGAGAGGAAAAATATGAGGCTTTATGCATTTTTAAAGAAGAAATCGTGTCAAATGAAAAGTCTCCTGTACAAAAACATGACTCGTGTGATAAGATCGATGAGGAGGCTATACTTTCAAATATTGTGAAAAGAGGGGAAGTTTCCCCAGCTTCTGATGAAGTGAATTATTACTTGCTCTGTACCTCAAGGGAAATTGAGTCAGTTAACCAATTCCCGATTATAAAAAAAAGCATTCCTTAATTCTCATCTAACGCTTGCCTACCATTCAGTGCTCCAGTGGAGCGGCTGTTGCAAAGATATTTTGCCGCTTTTTGGTGGCAAAATATCTGACGAAAATTTTAAAATGCAAATATGTTGCATATTGAATTCGTATATTTAATTGATTTTTTTTTAGATTTATTTCTGATATTTAGAGAGCTTTCGATTTAATTACATGCAGTTGATTTTAGAATCCATCTTCATCCACAGGTGTAAATTTTAATAGAAAATAAATAGTTATGCACTGTAATTACTGTAGTAATCACAGGGAGAGTCTACCGGGAGAAAAGTGAAGCCAAAAATAACGCAACCCGCAGAGCACTGGGTTGCACTTTTCTCCAGCTCCCCTTTAACTACATGTATTTTTGGGGTTTTATTTTCCTCTCATACGGGACTCAGGAGCTTGTCTATCCTATTAAATGGACTCAGATAGTTTAAATGAACCTTTCACTTAACGATTATATTCGATTTTTTTCTCTAGGTCCTCTTGATTCCTTTTATTATGGAAAATAAAACGCCTGCAATGTAAACTTCTCGGATGCCGGTGTCGTCTGCTAGAGAGATACAGAGAACGAATCGTCTGCCAATCTCCCGCAAACTCTATTAAAACCTCGTTGATTATTATAATGTTAATTTTATATATATTATAATGCATTAATTCGTCATAGTTTTTAATTGATCAATACCAAGTACGGCATAAAATTCCTGTTTACGAAATCAAATACCTGCCTAAAATCTATAAATAGCGTATGCATTTCAGCTAGTCCACAATGGTTTTTTCTCAGCTTCTTTGATTTGATAATTAAGATGCACTAAACCGATATATTATGCAGCGTAATTATTATTCTATTTCAAAACTTTCAACTTAAATACACGTCACGAGGCTTTGTTATTTGCGATTCTACCGAATGTTGAAGAAATTAGAGATAAACAGGTAAAAAATAGCCTTAGTATAGAAAAAGTAGCAAGAAATTGCATTTGTAAGAATTTTCATGGCTAAATACGCAAATTTGTCATTTTCTTAGTAGTTCAAGAGTATTTTTTGATGCTACGAAATTGTAAAATCTAAGTAGAATTATGGAAGATGTCGTTATCACTACACGGTAGAAGCGAAGGGATGAGGAGTAAATTAAGACAACGACAAGAAAAATTTTAATTTTTTTGATGGAATTCATTGATAGAATAAATTGGAAGATCTGATAAAGAAATTCGTACAAAATCACAGAAAATCCTTCAATGATATATTAACAAAAACGACAGCAATCGATGCAGATAAACCCAGGTAATTTTACATTTTGAAGGGTCATCGTAAAGTGCCAAAGATTATTAATGAGCTTCTGATGCAAATTCTAACCAAGATTGTCCAACGTATTCCGGAATAAGGTGAGTGGAAGATAAGAATTTTCTCAGGTTTATTGTTAAAGGAAGGAAAGGAAAACGCACTGAGATGACTTACATTGGTAACATGGACGATGTACCGCAAACTTACATTGTTTCCAAAACTAGTACAGAGGACAGGTGATGATAAACAAGTGCAAAAATAAATTCCTTTCACCTTTTTCTACATGCCCTGCTGATGATAATAAGCCACCAACATTGATGATTTTTAAAAGAAAAACTAATGCAAAGGTTATACTTAGGACAGAAGATAGCAGGGAAAATAGTCCCGGCGGTTTGTTAAATACGCTATCCTATATTAATATTTAAGGCATTTAGTTCTCAGCCTACAGGCAAAACCAATAGAGAATTTTAAAATATGCAACATAATAATTACAGTTATTTCAGGAGAACTTAAATAACAATTACAGCTGTTTGGCGGTTCTGCTAACCAGCCATTTATAGCCTCTATGCGTGAAGAATGGAATTTAATTAAGTTTTAAAATTTTAGGTTTTAGTTTAATGAATTTCTTTTCAGTGCAATTTATTTTGTATTTTTGTAAGTGGTTTAACGCGTAAGATTTTTGTTTGATGAGCTGCTTTTTGTTGAATGTAATGTGCCCTCTAAATGCTACTAATATTTATATTTTTTTATTGAGTTTTCTGAAAGTAGGAAAGGCTGCAGACCACCGAAAAGTTGGATAAAGGATATGGAGGAGACGATAAGTTAGAGATACTTCCAAGGAGGATTGTGGGATATCGAGAAGTGTAAGTTGAGAAAATGGAGAAGATAGCAGCCGTCCCTGAGAACATCTTATCTCTTTAGTTCTCATAGGGGTGCGAAAGCGAGGGATGTCGATATGCCTCAAAACACAGCGGATCACTTGACTTCGTCTCTAATACTGGAAAGAGCGTGGGCTCACAGTCTCGCTCTGTTTAACCCTTCAAGGACTGACGTTCCCATATGGGAACGGACTGCAGCTGGGTTCTCTAGGTAGCTAAACATTATCTTGAGTGTCATAAAATGGTCAGTAAACGATATTTTGTGAGCTAAGAGGGTCCAAAGCTTAGTTTCATTTGAGTTTTGGTGCATTTAAGTCAAGGGAAATATTTCTTGTGATTTTTCGAAAAACAGGGAAATTTTGAGATGGATCCTTGTGGCAACTAATTTTTATAAGTTTTACTGTTTTTAATTTAAAGTAGTCTTTTGCTTGTATACCTTTAGTATAATGTTCTAATCATCCAAAGAAATGAAATAGAGCAGAGTTTGAGGTTATTTGTTGTTGTTATAACGTTGTTTATTACTGCGTTCCCGTATGGGCACGTCAGGCCTTCCCACTTCTACGCGACTTCCTTGCCGATGGCTGTCAAGGAAAGCTATATATAGTATAAAAAAGAATATTTTGCGACTTTACACATTATTTTTGGTGCAATTAAGTTAAGAATTATTTTAGTTTTAAGTTGTGACAAGAAGACTATGGTAATCATTATCTATATTTATGAACTAAATCTCGGAAAACCTAAAATTATATAGTAGAAGCGGCAACAACAAATATTAGCAAATAATTATTGCACTATATATTCAAATCCTTTCAAATTTTATTAGCTTCACATAAAAATGATATCATTAGAGGTGTTATAGTTTCTATTCAGGAAAAACGTAAGTTTTCATGAGTCGACTTCACTGAAGGAACTCCGAAGGGACTCCGAATCCTTGCCGAGGATGAAGAGAGTGAGATATGTTACCGATTTCTTCATTTCTCCAACAGAAGAAAATGAGCGAACTGATGAAGATGGGGAAAGATTGGTTGACAATTTCACTGGCAAGCAAATGAGGGCACAAGCCGAAATTCGGTTGGCAACCAATGAAAGAATCGGTGCTGGAGAAGACGATGGGGCAAAACAATCTGTGCGGAGAAAATGGATAAAGGGCAGCATTGAGTGTACGGGAAGTTTTTCTGAAGCAGATTACTCTTCATACTCTAAACTTAGCTGCATCTAATTGCTAGAGCTCTTCATCGATGACGAGCTCGTCGCATTCATATTGGAACAAAGTGAGAATTACGCCCGATTTTTTAATTGCCCCAGTCCACAAATTACAGCAGAGGAGATGAGAGCCGTCATTGGCATTTTGATTGTCTTTGGATACAACGTTCTTCTGAGAAAAAATATTACTGGGACGCGAAAAAGGATGTACATATTGAATTGGTTAGTAGAGCGATGAGGAGGGACTGATTCATCCAAATAATGAAATTTTTACACTTAGCGGATAATACTAAGTTAGACAGTCAAGCGATGGGTTCTACAAAGTCTGGCCTACGATGAAAAGGATTACACAGAGATGTTTGCAGCATTTGGTGCCTTCCCAGTTCATAGATTGTGAAGAAGAGATGATAAGATTCTATGGAAGACACAGCTGCAAGCGATGTAGTAGTGGTAAATCGATAAGATTCGGTTATTATCATTTGAAGTGGTATGTGAAATAATATAATAGCATTAATTTATTTAGCTCAATATATAATTTATACGAAAGAATTTATTGCCACATTTGTTAAGATGTGGCTACAATGGAGCTGGGCGAATCAGAAAGAACCGGATTCCGAAAGATTGTCCGCTACCACCAAGAAATGATCTAAAAAAGGAGGAGAGTGGAGAGAGCATCACAGCTATTTCTACATGCGAAGTAATAGGAATTACTAAATGGCTGGACAATTTGGTAACTTTAGCAGCTTCAACAGCGTATGGAGTTATACCGTTGATGAAAGCTAAAAGATTTTATAGGAAACAAAAGAAAATTATTCAGCTTCCATAACCCTACTTCATATCCCAGTATAATAAGCATATGGGTGGAACTGACCAAATTCATGTAAATTCACTGCATATTGGTAAGATATGATTTATATAAATTATTTACAACTCAGACAATCGAATAATAATAAAAGGGAATCCTCAGATCCAAGGACAAAATTAGAGTTTAGATGGGAGATTGCTCAGGTGTACTTTATTCGGTACAAGACGGAAAAAAACACCCGGTGGACGACTCAGCAAGGCTTCCACGTCAAAAACTAGCTCCACACAAGAGTTGTGGTATGATCAATTAATCGGTGTAATCGGTGACATACCGCAAAACAAGGGAAAACGCTGCGCATATGAAGAGTGCGAGAGTCGTGGGAGAACAATACGTAATAAGAGCGATGTTGGGCTCTGTATTAAATGTTTTACAAAGTACTTAACAAAATAAGTATAAAATAAATACTTATATCTTCCAAGAAAAACCATTTCATACAATATTGTTTTGAAATAGATAAGATTTTTTGCAATAAAATGCTTTTTTTTTAAATTTCATCATGGCGCGCGTATTAGTAGTAGTGGGAAGGACTGACGTGCCCATATGGGAACGGGCATTTGCAACGAACATATTGTTGTTAATTTTTTTTAAACAATTTTCTGTTGTTAATTTAGGTCATCTGAATACCAATATACTAAAATTAGGGTAATTTTTAAGAAAAAATAATTCTCGTCCTTGGAGGGTTAAACAATGGGGAGACACGTCTGCAGCACACAAACTTGTGGCTATGATTCTTACGAACGCTTAATAAAAGCTAAAGATAGCTGAGAAAAATATTGCATATTAGGAGCACTTGACAAACATTTTGATGTTATCTAACATTGCTGTCCTGTCGACTGTGTCCAGTCGATTAACTATGGTTCAATGTATCTCAAAACAGGATATATTGGCTAAGAATCCAAATCAAAATTCAAGTCAGTCTGCTGCGCAACGCGGGACAACACGCCGATTACCATTGATGTTTATCGTCTCTGCTAGTGCCTAATATACAATATAAGGCAATTTAAATATTTGTTAATATTGTATTTTAATATAATTTAGTCGAAAATTTTATTCAATGGAAGCTTTGAATTTTATTTTGAACAACATTTAAAATAAATCCATAAATAAGTAATTTTAACATATTTTGTTTTTATAATTTTGAAAATGAGTAAGTGGAAAAGTAACTTATGAAGCTTGTTTGAAAAAGTACCCAAAAAGATGTCGAGAAGAAGAATACAATATTGTGCTATCGCCCAATATTGCAGAAAGTCCAAATATTTCAACAAGTAATGATGATCCCATCCCACATACAAACTTACTGCATAAGGATTACTAGAAGATAGCATTGTTTCCGGTATTATATTTTCGAAAATCTCAAGCCAAAACTGTGTTAAAACCGGGAACATGAGGCCGCTATAGCGCTCCGAGGTTTCCAGATTCAACGGTTTTCTGATTAGGTTCGCTAAATCTCCACCGCGAGAGGGAGAGATCCCACCTCATCAGTTGTGGAATATCGATACCTTCGGAGGAAGGATAAGTTGGAGATAAGGATATCTTAATCTCTAGTTGATATCGAGGACGAGGCAGACCAGTTGGTTACTTAGCGTCGGCATTGTTATGGTGATCTCCAAGAAGAGCAACCGACGGAGTTTATCAGTGTTTGAGAAAACTCAATTTTTAGTTATAGAAACCTACAAGTACATTTTTCGAATCAGAAACTTCTAGGTTACTTAATTTCTAAACATAAATGGCTTTTTATTGCTAGAAATGACATGTACGAAGCTTGAGGATTCTATAAATGGAATCACAGTAACAATGATCACGACTTCATGATTTACTATTAATCATACGTATGTAAAATATAGGAAATATTGGAAAGAATCCATCGATGACTCAGTTTCACCCACGAGTGTAAGTGAAATAACCAAATTAATGAAGGTGAAATAACTAAATAACCAAGGCGAAAGAATAAACATTTAATTCGAATAATTCGATAAAATATTGATAAAAGAGGTAATAGCATACTTTCCACTGGTTCGTCCGCTACTTGATTACTGTTGCGCAGTTTGGAATCCGAACGAAAAGGGTTTGATCACGGAGCTAGAGCGCGTGCAACAGAGAGCGGCTCTTTCCGTTAGGGAGACTTCGATAGCCGTGTATCCGAAATGATCGAAGCCCTCGGCTGGGAATCTCTTAAGAATAGAAGAACAGAGAATAGGCAAAAATAATTCGAGAAGTTTTTTGTGAGGATTTACACAGTGAAATACGTGACGTCGTCATTAAAACGCTCAGCTCACATAACTTTCTTGCGTCGAACGGTAAAAACAGAATTTTTTTATTATTTTAAATGCCGACGATGAAACAAACAAATTGTGTGAAAAACACTATCCCATTATCCGCTAAACAACTGCCTGAAATCGGACTTTTGAGCATGGTATCCAGGGACCTTAAAAATCATCTTGCAGTGTATATTACGCAATCATTTACTTGAGATCGAACTTCATTAATCTTTCCAGAACGCCATAGTATGATTACCTTTTCTTCGTTGGTGCAAACAAATAAAGAAAGCCTATTATTTCTCAGAAACGATTTCAAATCTCATACAATTTCAATCACTATTCCGCTATACTTCTTTACGCGCATACCTGCCATGGCCTCATCCACTACGAGAAAGACGAGAGGAATTATATATATCGCGGGAGATTACATAGATGTGATATATTTTTCATTGACGAATGAAATTGGAAATTAGGCGTTGCGATACAAATGAATCCAGAAATGAAGTACTTCCATTGAACGTTTCAAGACGAAGGTTTTTGTTATAATATCTAAGCGCCTTATCGAAGCATTCCAGAAAAAAATCTCATTAGTTTGTTAGTTTTCATAGACGTAAGTGGATCCCTCGAACTCTTTAATATATACTTCCAAGCACAAAAAAAAATATGGATGACATTTATACAGATCCAATTAAGTTTACTATTACGAATAGGATATAAGAGGACAACGTTCTTTTGGAATACTTATTCGCGAATTTTGAAGTCTATCAAGTCAATATGAATACTAGTTTAACAGAAATTACCATTTCAATGCTTCGTTATTTCCTATGCGTTTCGAGTACTGCGATAGAATCCAAGATACTAGAGAATCGTACATACATCGAATACTAATAAAACTCTCTTTTTATGAAGAAGAAAATGTCTTACCTTTCGACGGGAATTCATCCCTGCGCTGGAGTTCAAAGAGACCTCTTTTTCACAGCGACATTGACCTTTTGAGTCTAAAATTCCCTCGGCGATTCCTCACCAGTAAATATCTGAAAAATAAATAATTTTTGACATAAATCGATATGAGAAAGCGTGACTTTGTGGAAAGCCAATATTACAAGCTATTTTTTTAATTACTTATCAAGAATTTTCACTGTTTAGACAGAAATTCACTATATGTATTGAACGCTTTAGCTGAATCCCTTCCAAGATGAATTTAAACCTTTCAAAACACACGCCAGAGTTCAAATTTATTTTGTTTAATGGTAAGAAAGTTCGTTTCGATGTCTAAATGTTGTCGTCAATGAGATATACAAACTCCTAAGAAACTCAAAATGCAGTTATGATATCATAAATCACTGGCATCTCAGATCGCACGAAGAAAATTTGTTTGTTTTTTTGGGATAACATAATCAAAAAGTAAATCTACTTGTTATGGTGGAAATCACATCTTATGTGTTTAGCCCCAAACAAACTTGATTTCGTAGTTATTATTATTATGAGAACGGATATAGCAAACATTAAATAAAGCAATGCACTCATCGTCAAGGTGTCAATATTATAAATGAACAATTCCTAGGAAATTAATATCCTATATCTTTTATAGAGATGTTTACAAATAGGGCCTCTTCAATCTTAATTTCCTTTACCCTTGTATTTTGTCGTCAGTGATACGTTTGTTATAAATTAAATTAAATGACGAACAATGGAAGATCAGAGCGCAAAGGAGCTATATTTACACAAAGATAAAAACCGTAATTTTAAGCAGGCATGACCCATCGAGACATTTACCCTTCCCTTTTTAACAATTCTAAGTTAACTTGAGGGAATGAATGTCGGGTAGAGCTGTTCAGAAAAGAGCGTCTACTCTCTTTCCAGTCAAGCGGTGATTCGAGTGCAATAAATACTAAAACAGTAGCGAAATTTCTAGAAATTCAGGAAAATTAATTTAACATGGATCTCTCTTTCCTCTGATAATATAAAGCGTAATATTCGGTACTCGGTATCAACACTGAGAAACGTATTTATAAAATAATCGCAGATAATGAAGAGCGGTTAGAATGAGAAATTACATAACAACTCACTCCTCACCATGATCTTCCTTGATAGATGAACATCGCGTAAACAACACAAATGATTGAACATCAAAGATTTTTCGGGAAATACAATATTATACCAATCGAGTTCGTATTAGCATTTTATAAGGCAACTTTAGAGAAATGTCCTACTTAGCCCGATTGAAATAAATTGTTGGCATCACTGTATTAGAGGATTGGAAAAATAAAAGGGTACAACGGAAAATTCTCTCAATTATGCAAAAGTGGAACGTAACATCAGTTAATTTAACATTCCTGTGAGCACCTTTCACGGATGCATAACAGCAACCCGTTGTACTTTTTGATACACGTTAGATTCTCCTCACAGATTCAAAAACTTAGCTTTGCACAATCTCACTCGATACCTACTGCATGCTCAGCAGTTCCACAAATAAATTAAGGTTAACTATGAATCAAGAAACAACAAAATACAATAGCATGTATGACCACGCGCCGCGAATTAGAATGTAATTAATCATATTTTAAGTTTAAAGGTTCCGTTACTATCTAGACGTTATGTAAAACTAAAGAAAACATTGGATCATCTTACATGAAAATTGATCACCTCGCGAATTGGATTCATGTGGACATCAATGGAGTTTTCAATCGTTCAAGTAACGGGCACCACGAGGCACTAAATTGCATGGAAAACACTATCCTTGACAGGAATTTCACATTCAATGAACAATTAATCCCGAGAGCACAACTGGTATAACACTCAAATCACATTCTCGAGGACCTCACGCTCGTCTCTGTCAACGGCTTACTTCCTTCTGACGTCTATTTTCTTTTTCAACTTCCTCACACCTCATCCAATAGTGGGGAAGCCCCTACGCCTATGGGGAGGAGAACTAAGGGAAGCAGATAGGGGAAGACCGTGCGCCACGGCGGTGATCCCAAATCGAAAAAAGCTGGCCAAAATTAATACCGCTGCTATTATTGCTTACTTTCTTGACGTAAAGGTTGATCTTTATGGTTTTGATCCGGTTATTTCTAACGTATTAGTTATTTTGTATTAGTGATACTTTTTTTCTTATAGCACCATTTATTAAAAAAATTATTAAAAAATCCAAATTACATTTGAGGCTATTCCCGAAATCGTAAATACAAATCACATGTCCGATTAAACCAAATTAGATGTTTTTAATGCATCTACCTAGTAATCAATATTGTTTGTTTGCACAATAAAAAAATTAAATTTAAACGAACCAAATTATTTGTTTTGGTTAGTAAATGTTTGAATATATTTTATAACTGAGGAATCCAATTTGGAAGTTAGTATAATTTAATTCGGATTATTATTACATTACTTCAGTAATTTTTAACCAAAATATCATAAATAATAATAATAATAATAAGTGGCGCAGCGAGGGGTTGGTTTTAGGGGTTCAAACCCCCCCCCCCCCCCCAAGACTCAAGTCCAATGATTAGTTCTGTAATTTGATTTGATTTGTTTTCCCCACGAAAAAATACCAGGGAACCTTCGAGAAATGATTCGAAACTTGCACCCTGATAACAGATATTAAGATTACGTTTGAGAGACAAACAGATTGATAAAACGCAGAGGTTTAATCTTTTGCATGTGACTGTTTTAAGGGTTTGAATGTAAAGCTAGGCACGTGAGTAGTACTTTTGACAAATTCACAGTGAACAGTTCAAATGAGAGTTTAGTTTGGATTTCATAAGGTACAGATGGACATCCGAAAATTCTTTTCACAGTCCGCTAATAGCTCGAGGCCGTTATCAGAAAAGGCGTAAGTTAATGGCTATGTGTTTTCTTTGTGAAATATCCATTATTATATGCATAAATTAAGATTGTCTCATTTTAGGGCTGTTATCGGAGGGCACATTTCAAGATGAGTTAGCGACAATTTCACAGTTATTTGTTCTTTTATTAAGCATTCTGGACGATTAAAAGTCTGCACAGTAGACTTTTCATTACTCGGTATGATAGAAAATATACTGATCTTTATTTTATGATTGTCTGTTAATTTGATGTATATTTACGAAAATTATTCGATAACCGAATTTCTGTAGAAATTTGAAAAAGTATTGGAGTACAACATACCAGTATAAATTAATTTGCGATGATGTGATTAATAATATACCATTTTGGAAGCAAATCAGTCAGCTGAAAGGTATTGTGCGCGTAAAACAGCTTTGGTCATTCAGCACATTGGCTCCCACCCGGAATCGAACCCGGGACCGCTATCACCAAAGGCAAACGCGCTGTCCACATGAATATCCGAGAGCCCATTATTGATAACTTAGATAAAGGTCAATTCTTCTTTGCGATTTTTCATCCAAGGAGAAAATCTCACATCATTCCCGGTCATTTTAGTGAGGCTTTGCTCACCATAGGTGGGCTTCCGTACTCTTTGCGTTACGGGTGGTGTACGCCCCTTAGCAGATGGGGCCAATGGCCCTCTGCTACCTGATTGGGGTAAGAAGAGTCCGCTCCATTGGCTGCGCTCTTTTACCTGCACCTTGGGGTACAGGTAAAAGAGGACAGTCCCTCGTTGGACGCCTGCGTTTTCTCCCCTCCCTGTTCGTCTTCTCGCCGCATTAATCCCATCAAATCCCTCATTCTATGTTCGATTTTCATCGAACTCTGCTTTGATTAGATCATGTCAAAATTATAGCATCGAACCGCAACCGAATCGAAAAAATGGATATTTTTGGTTGAAGTCGAGCAGAACCGGGACAGAAAAAAACGAAACATGATTTGGGTGAATCCAAGTTTCAGCCACAACTAATGCAACTACGATTCCGATCATCTAAGGCGAGATAATCTGTCAACTAATATTCAGGACAATCCACTCTTTATCTAGTTATCAATTTCAGTTTATTGTTAATATTTGAAAGTCTATAATTTCATATTTAAAACATTTCTGCGTGTTTTCGCGAGTTTTATCACTCCCATTGCTGTGATGATGATTGCCTGCGCTTTTCTTCTATCAACCTTCAGTTGTGGAGATTTTTTCCACACAAAGCTATCATTTCTTTTTCGTTTTCTCTATTTTTTATTCCTTCTATACAGTTTATTTATCATAAGAGCATAAGCTTGCAGCGGTCGTTATGGATGTGCAGACTTGAGAACTTCAGGAATATGGAGGAGTACATCGCAAAGGTAATGACCCTGTCTCAGCAGCTTGCTGATATAGACGCCAAAGTTACGGACGATTGGCTAGCTTCTATTCTTCTGAGTGGATTAACCCCAGACTATGGGCCGATGATAATGGCCCTTGATAACTCAGGACAGGAGATCACGACTGAGTTAGTGAAAGGAAAATTGCTGCGGGAATGGAGCAGGAAGAGATCTGATGTCAGAGAATCAGACGATTCTGCGTTATTTGCCAAAAATAACAGCAATCCTAAGCCTCAAGCGAAGGGATGGAAGAAACAATTCCCTTTCAAGTGCTATCATTGTAATCGGCCAGGGCATACAGCGTCGGATTGTCATCAGAAGACGAAGAATGCTAAAAGGCGCGAGGACGGTTGCTTGCTGACTGCTCTATCGGTAAGTCTCAGTAAAGGAGACTGGTACGTTGATAGTGGAGCATCTGCTCATATGACTTCGCGGAAGGATTGGCTGAGCGATTTTTCGGAAGAAGGGAATGGAACGGAAGTGACTTTGGCAAATAATGAGACTGTTCGTAGCGGTGGTCGTGGAGATGTGAAGGTAAAATTGACTGTAAGGAGTGATATTAGTAAAATATCAGATGTTGTCTTTGTGCCAGGGTTGGCGACAAATTTACTTTCCGTGAGTAAGATGGTGAAAAACGGCCTCAGTGTGGTTTTTTCAAACGAAAAATGCAGAATATTTCGTAATGAAAAGTTCCATGTTCAAGGTGATGAGGCTGCAACGGCAACTGATGTTGGTGGTATTTATAGGTTGGACGTTAAGTATAACGATGGCGAACATTCCATTGATAAAGGACTTTCTGAGAAAACAACTAGTGTTAAGCAGAGTGCAAATCTCGTGAAAGGAGCAATATCTAGAGATTTATGGCACAGAAGATTAGGCCATTTGAACAATCCGAGCATGAATCTATTAAAAGAGGGTTTGGCAACTGGGATTGATTTTTCGGATGTGGGAAGTGATAGCCCTTGTGTCCCGTGTATTGAAGGAAAATTATATAAGGCTCCATTTAAAAGGAAGGGACCAAGAGGAGCAAGAAGACTTGAGATTGTTCACACAGATATTTCCGGTCCGATGCAGGAGGAATCGTATGGAGGTGCAAAATACTTTTTAACCTTTATTGACGATTATACCAGAAAAGTATTTGTTTATTTTCTGACGAGAAAAAATGAGGCTTTTGCTAAGTTTCAGCAGTTTAAATTAGCTGTAGAAAATGAAACAGGAGAGCGAATCGTTCATTTACGGAGTGATAATGGTACAGAATACTGCAACAAAGAATTCAGGGAATTCTTAATGCAGTGTGGGATTAAACATCAGAGGACAGTACCATACACGCCTCAGCAAAATGGAGTTGCTGAACGTGCGAATAGAACGATCATGGAGAAAGCCCGCACCCTCCTGCAAGATGCTGGAATGAGTAAGAACTTTTGGGCGGAGGCTGTAAATACAGCCATCTACTTGAAGAATCGATCTCCAAGTAGGGGAATTCCAAACAAGACCCCAGAGAAAATGTGGTCTGGGAAGAAAGTTGATTTGAGTCACCTTCGTGTGTTTGGATGTGAGGCTTACGTCCATATACCCAAAGAGTTACGCAGAAAGTTGGACCCAAAGGCAAAGTAGATGATCTTTGTTGGGTACAGTGAAGTGGTGAATGGGTATAGACTATTGGACTTAAATAATCCAGTTAAGCTGACGCATGCCCGTGATGTTATCATCATTGAGGATAAGTTTCCTGCTTGCCCTGGTGTAGGAAGAGAAAGGAGAGTTCAGGAAGTTCCAGGGGAGGTGTAGCTTCCATTATTTGGTGAGGAAATGGAAGAGAGCAGTGAGGAGCAGCAGCATCATCCATCTGAGGGAGAAGCTGAGACAGATCAGTCAGCTGGCAGTGTTCTTGAGGAGGGAATGGTGTTGGAGAGTCCACTTGGAGAGCCAGTAAATGGAGAGGAGAGGAGGTATCCTTTAAGAGAAAGGCACCCCAAGGACTTTTCAGACTATTACTTATTTAGTGCAATTTCTTCCAATGATGTACCTCAAACTGTGTCAGAGGCACTTTCTTGTCCAGATAAGGTAAGATGGCAAGAAGCAATGAGATGTGAATATGATTCATTGATTTTGAATAATGCGTGGGATTTAGTTAATTTACCATGTGATAAGTCAGTTATTCAGTGTAAATGGGTTTTTGCTAAAAAGAAAAACTGCAATGGTGATGTGACTAGGTATAAGGCTAGGTTAGTCGCAAAGGGTTTTGGCCAGTCATATGGAATTGATTATGATGAAACTTTCTCTCCAGTTGTGAGACATTCTAGTATTAAGGTTTTGCTGGCACTTGCTGTAAAGCATGGGTGGGACATTGACCATTGGGATATAGTCACTGCCTTTTTAAATGGTAAGTTAAGTGAAGATGTTTACATGATGCAGCCTGAAGGGTATGTTGTGAAGGGAACTGAGAGTAAAGTGTGCAAGTTGAAGAGAGCCATATATGGACTCAAACAGGCTTCCAGAGTATGGTATCAAGAAAAACATGGAGTGCTGACCCAAAGAGGTTTTAGGCATTCTAAGATAGAACCTTGTGTTTACTTCAAATTTAGAGGTAATGATGAAACTGTACTAGCTCTATATATATGTCGATGATATGTTTTTGTTTTCCAATAATAGTATGGAGAAACATGGGTTAAAGGAATATTTAATCACAAGATTTAGAATGAAAGATTTGGGACAGGCCACTCATTTGCTTGGTATGAGAATCAGGCGGGAAGGCAATGTTATTTATCTTGATGGATGTAAATATATTGAGGAAATATTGTGCAAATTTAATATGATGGACTGTAAACCTGTGTCTACACCCATAGATTCAAGTGTTAAACTTAGTAAAAGTGACTAGTGTAAAAATTATATTCCTTATCAAAGTTTAATTGGATGTTTAATATATCTATCTGTAACATGTAGACCTGACATTGCTTTTGCAACTAGTGTGTTAAGCCAGTTTAACAAGTGTTATGATCAAGAACATTGGTCTGGTGCTAAAAGGGTGTTGAGGTATCTCAAGGGTACAAAATACTTGAGCTTAGTGTTTGAGAGCAATGGTGAGGGATTGATAGGCTTTGCCGATTCAGATTTGGGAAACAATTGTGTTGACAGAAAGTCTTATACTGGTTTCCTGTTCAAATTAAGTGGTTGTTTGATTTCATGGGAGGCTAGAAAACAGCAGACTGTGGCTTTGTCTAGCACAGAAGCGGAATACATGTCACTCACTCAGGCTTCAAAGGAAGGGTTATTTTTAAGGAATTTTGTAAGTTAATTAATGGGTAAAGAACTGTCTATAACACTGATGAATGACAATCAGTCGGCACAGAGAATAGCCAGTGAGGCTATGATTCATTCCAGAACTAGACATATTGATATAAGACATCACTTTGTGAGGGATTTAGTTTTGTCCAGAGAGGTAATGCTGGAGTATATGCCTACTGAGGAAATGGTGGCAGACATTTTAACAAAAGCCTTAAATGGACAAAAGTTTCATAAGTGTGTGAAGGGTTTATGTTTAGTTCAAAAAAGTTGATTTTTGTGAAATCGTACATGTATTTAGATTAAGGAGGAGTATTGGAAATATAATCTAAATGCATATCACTTGTGAGTTTCGTGTGTCAATTGTTTGCATGCTCAGAGAGTTGCATGCTGGGACCTTTCTTTTGTAGTTTTTACTTCCTGTGCGAACTTCAATAAAGCAAGTATGGTCACCGAGTGCTGCCTTCTTCTTTTTAGTAGAATCCACAGTAATCTCAACACTTTTTACTCGTTTCTTTGCCAAAAATTCTTATATCAAACGTTCCTTTATTTGATGATAATTGTAATATTTATCAAGCAATTGGAAACCTTGGAGATTGCACCAAATTACAAGTGAAACTTACAGAATTGCACGTATGGCTTGTTGAAAACAAATTACAATGCAGTGCTAAGAAAAGTAAACCAATGAACTTCAACTGAAGTTATTTTAAATTCAATTACAACATACAATAATGTGAAGTATCATGTAACAGAGAAATGGCCTTCTTTAGATGTGAATGATCTTGTTTTAGAAGCATCTGTGCACAAGATCTCGAATGGAGAGATGGCCTGTTGCGTAAAATTAAACTTTCTGAATCTTTGTCTTACACTTACCTTCTGGAAACATAGCTGTCTTGTTTTTAAAATGTGTATTACTTTTGTAATTTAATCTAACTAACGTTTCTTAAATATGTATTAATTCTGAATGTGAGAAGTTGTCAGTGAATTGGCAGGAGGATGTTTCAAACTTTGTTAAAGAAGTCGTTATTAAATATTATCAGAAAAATCCCAATGTAATTTCATTCCATTCTAAATCATTTCCTATGGTTCGAGCTATATTTATCTATTTTCTGAGTTTCCAAAAATTCGCAAAAATCGACAAAACTGTATCGTTTTGAAGGCTCGTAATTTTCGAATGGAGGAAGTTAAGTAGCTTGTTCTTTCATTCTTTGAAATAAATTGAATGCGTTTTTATTAAAATATTTATGAAAGTTCCACATTGTTTAAATATGCAACAAATTGTTTACTGTGATATTCGACCGCTTTAACCCAAGTTTGCCGGAGTTAAAAATGTTACTCTAGCTAACTCTCTGAGTTTAATACCAAAGTTAATTTTTTGCAAAATTATCTTGTAGGGGCAACTTTCTGACATAGATTAATATACAATAGGTAAGTGATATTGAATTTTTCAATATCCTCAAATATTCTGCAATGTATATAATAGCATATCATTCCCCCACAGGGGCAGCATATCCTATCTCCTGCAGCGACCAAAAGTGAAGCCAGGGGTAAAGCGGCAAATTGCGCATTTCGCCATGCTGGTGTGAATTTTTCGTACCTCCCTATACTAATACATTGTTTTTTTTCGTGATTTTGCGGCTTTGATACACAGTTATCAAGGTTTGATCGAGTAATTCGAACGTTTTTGAACACAAATTGTAGTTTGAGCAATGTGTAACACGAAGTAATTTTGTTATTTTCGCGTTTCTAAAGGTTTAATAGGTAATAAGCAGCAGCTTTCGTAAAATATAAGTGATATAGGTGCTGCCACCTAGCGGCGAATTTAAAAAAAAAACAGGTATCTAAACTTTAGTTTTACCTTTGGCTGTAAGAACAGATTCGTCATTTTGATAACTTTTACTGCATTGAGCCCCAATTATGAATTAGAACAAACATTTGCACAAGCGGAAAATCTCTAATTACCCTAACAAGCTATTATAATGTATGATAGAGTAGCTTTATCTCATTGCGGTAAACGATTATTAAGGAATTTTTATGCCATACTTGGTATTTATCAATTAAAAACTAAGAAGGATTAATGCATTATAATATACATAAAATTAACATTAGAATAATCAACGAGGTTTTAATACAGTCTTCGGAAGGTTGGCAGATGATTCGTTTTTTATATCGCTCTAGCAGACGACACCGGCATCCGAGAAGTTTACATTGCAGGCATGTTTTATTTTCCATGATGAAAAGAATCAAGAGGACTTTGAGAAAAAAATCGAACATGATCGTTAAGTAAAAGGTTCATTTAAAATATCTGCGTCCATGTCATAGGATAGACAAGCTCCTGTGTCCCGTATGAGAGGAAAATAAAACCCCAAAAATACATGTAGTTAAAGGGGAGCTGGCGAAAAGTTCTCACCAATCACAGGGGTAGTATTACTATCTCCCTCTAGCGCCCAAAAGTGAAGCCAGGTGTAAAGCGGCAGATTGCGCATTTAGCCATGCTGGGTTGCACTTTTCGTATCTCCCTATACCAATACATTGTTTTTTCGTGATTTTGCGGCTTTGATACAGAGTTATCAAGGTTTGATCGAGTAAGTCGAACGTTTTGAAACACCAAATGTAGTTAGAACAATGCGTAACACGAAGCAATTTTGTTATTTTCGCATTTCTAAAGGTTTTATAGGTAAATAAGCAGGGGCTTGTTTCAGCTTGCAGCATGGTCAATTGCTGTGCATCAGAACAGCTGCCCCCACAAAATGTTTCGAACTAGAATCTATGCATCTTCCTTAATTTTATTATTTCATTCATTATCTGAAATCTATGAAGCAGAACGAACGTCAGTATTAATCCACGGCGTTTTAATGAACATTTCATTGTGCTCTCGGCTGCACCAGCAGGTCTTGCATGTTATACAAGTTCTCGTATTCGTCTCAATACGTTCCTTATGGAGAGTTACTGACATCGGACAAATATATACCCGACCGTGATCATTATACTAAGAAAACTTTAAGTAGAAACCCTACTATCTAGTAGAATAACATATGCATTAACTACGTAGTTCAATCTCGATTTTTACTTATTATTTAGTACTTTTTGTATTATTTTAGTACTTTCAATCTCGATTTTTTCAAGGTAAAACTCCACAGCATATTTGAATTGCCACTAGAAAACGGAAAAGTCATGTGACTCAATGTTGTATCCTCGCTCGTTTGAATTCCAGCAGGCGAGTTTGGAACAGCACGACGCGTATAAATGTGAGTTATCCTTTTGTTATTAATTCATAATGTATAGAAAGTGCGGTAAATTTCTAAAATATCGTCGAAATCGGGCCAAAACCACTTGAGAAAAAAAAAGGCTGACTGTGTGAAACTAGAAATTTACCGAATAGGTTATCCGTTTTGAAGCTCTCATAATTATACAATAGTTTTTGGGAAATCTTAAAACTTTGAACTCGGCAATTGAAATCATTGCAAGTAATATCGTCATTTATCTAGTATTGATGGTGGTTTGTACGTGTCTAGCCTTTCGTGTGAATGTATATCACTATATATTCATGGACATCCTTATTCGACATCGTAATGTCGAGTAGACCTCAAATAAATAATTATTAAACATTATGGAATTGTACCGAATAATTCTGAATACTTATATCATTCTTTGATTTTTGAAATAAATGGAACCTTCATATTTTCAGTTTATCTGGAGCAATTGGAGCACGTAGTTTATTACTGCCAGGAACTTCTTGATTACCAAGAGAGAATCTTTTTGATTGATTTTTCCTCAACTAGGGAAGATGAACAGGATAGGATGAGATGTTAGCAGCCTTGTTGTGTTTCAAAATGACATCCCATATTCCCTTCAACTCCTGAAGCATGAAGATTGTTGTGTTTTGGTATAATGGGTTGTTTTGTTGGTTGTTGACGCAGATTCTTATATCAAGCAAATGTCATTGGAGGCTCTAGTTGAGTAGCCACATCTCGTGTGTAAGTCGCTGCTTATCTAAGTTTTTTCACCTGTTTATCCTCTACAGACCTGTAGTCCTATGCTATGTTCCATTTTTCTGGAAAATCACATTCCTTAGTAATTGGAACTTCAAAATCGGAATTACTTTTGTGAATCGTTTTTAAAGTCCTACATATATATCCTAGTTAGTAGAGATATTATTCTTTTCAATTATCCGAATTAGTTGTGTTTATGCATTAATTTCTCTCTCTAAATTTTAGTTTCCCACAATTTTTTTGTTCATAAGTTTAATATTGTTTTTGTTTAAAATGAAAACCATATCTTTCAAATAACACCTTTGGTATGCTGTTTTTTAGTTTTTATTAACATATCTGACATGGATATTCTAATGTCCTAAATTAAATTCTGATTAACTGTAGTAATGTTTTATTACATCTGACTTTGAGATGTCCAGCTACAAATATATAAACAAACAACAAAGAGAAAACCTAGTAACTATAAGTACAAAGAAACGAACTACCCAAATATATACACAATTAATAAACCAATATATATATCAAATATCAAATTTAAATATTTCATCAACTATTATCCCTAGTACTTGCCAGAGAAAACTTGCAGCTCATACTATTTGGACTGTGTAAGCAATAATATCTGCGCATTTTCTCTTTTTGATTTGTTTCTTCTCTGTTTCTAATGTTCATTATTTTCATGACACTGTTGTTTGATTTTATTAAAGTCCATCTGTGTGGATTTTCAGCTCTTTCGAAGTCTTTTAAAATTGATTCATTTGCATGTAAGTACAATTAACTGTGATTGATTATAGGGCAAATATCATTAATGTATATGATAAACAACTATGACCCTAAGAGCAGGGCCGGCTTTATGGGCAGGCGAATTAGGGGGTCGCCTGGGGCCGCCAAATTTAGGGGGCCACCAAATTATTACATTTCAGAATTATTATTATGAATTGACTCTTAAATAACTCACAAAAACATTGGATAGAAAGAATTATAATAATTTAGTTTATTATTCAATGTAAAAAAGCCTATTGTTATATTTTGTCAGGTTTAAACCATTATTGAATTTGCAATATCACAAACGTGAGGGCCGCCAAATGCGCTTTGCCAGGGGCCACCAATTGTCTAAAGCCAGCCCTGCCTAAGAGTGAGCCTTGTGGCTCTCCAATGTAAATATTAGCACTTTTTTAAATGTAACCATTCAATTTCAGCATTAATGTTCTGTTTCTGAAGTAGCTTTCAGACCATCTATGGCAATTCCCTCTTACTCCCATATTCCACAATTTATTCAGAAGTATGTATACTATCTATTATATATAGATGCTTCTCCGGATTCATTCATATATATAGATAGGTATATAGATAGATAGGATACAAATTCACAGCCTAAACCACAAGCGTGATTGATTTCAAATTTTTACTGCGTATTGGCCATAACAATTAACCGCCAGAAAAATTGTGATTTTGATCCTCAGTGTCATGGGTTCGATTCCAGAGGGCCCCAAAGTCACGATTTTTCCCGTTTAAATGCATTACTTAGATTTTCGGGAATTTTAAAAAAATACTTTCCGGATAGGTAGAGAATCGAAACTCTAGGAGCCTTTATATATGGTCATGATCTATCGAAAACATAAATGAGTTTTACAGAAAATAACCTGGGTTCGATGCTAGGTCAGTGCAAAAATCGGCCGTTTAAAATGCATTGTGGCGATTTTTAAGATTTTTTTTGGACCCTTTCCCAATGTCATGGAAACTTGAAATTCGGCATGGAGTTGTAGATCGTAAATATATTTCCTAATCAAATTTTACATATTCACTGATGGTCCTTGGTTCGATCCCAGAGAGCCATTTACATTCCTCTATGCATTTCTTATGGAGATAACAGAATTAGGTTTTAGGTACTTACCGGCATGATATCGACTTTTGACTTTGTATGAAATAAGATTAAGTCCTAATAAATCATACTAAGCATTTACAATTACCAAGATGTCCTGGGTTCGACACCAGGCGTCTCTACAATCAGTAAATTATCCGATTTTTAAGAATTAATTTGAACCCCTTCCCAATAATATTTAAACATGAAATTAGTCATATAGATAGAGAACATAGATACATTTCAAAATCATGTTTTAGATTTCCTAAATAGTCCTTGGTTCGAATCATGAGAGCCATCTACCTTCGTGAAAAGTAGGACGTTGTTTCATGCAGTTGCAGTCAATAATTCTGCTTGAATTTTCACACATAGTTAGAGATAGTGATCTTCTGTTGTGCTGCATAGTAAGTTCACCAGTTAGACCCGGGTTCGATTCCAGACGATGCAATTTCAGCAAATTTTTAAGAAAAATTTTAATCCTTTTTTTTTTTTGAGGACAGTCCCGATATGACGCCGATATGAAATAAGTATTGCCGATCTGCTTGCAGTATGCAAGCTACATTTTACTCGTTATTATATAGGTATATCCGGAGAAGCGTCTATATATCTATTATATATAGATGCTTCTCCGGATTCATTCATATATATAGCTATATAGGTATATAGATAGGATACAAATTCACAGGCTAAACCACAAGCGTCATTGACTTGAAATTTTTATGACATATTGGCCATAACGTGATACCCCCAGGAAAAAAGCGACTTTGATCCTCAGTATCATAGGTTCGATTCCAGAGGGCCCTAAAGTCCCGATTTTTCCCGTTTGAATGCATTGCCGTGATTTTCGGGAATTAAAAAAAAATACTTTCTAGATAGGTAGAGAAGTAAAACTCAAGGTGCCTATATTTATGGTCTTGGACTTTCGAAAACATCAATGACTTTCACAAAAATTATCCTGGGTTCTATGCTAGGACGATGCTAAGATCTGCCCTTTAAAATATATGGGAACCGTTTTTCATTATTTTTTTAGATGCACTTATCGAAATGATAGGATGTTCGTGCTTGGCTGGAAGATGTATGGTACGAATAAGTTTTAGAAAAAAATTTTCATAAGACCGTACTATTCCTGGGTTCGAAGCCAGAGCACAATAACGTTTCTCTCATAAGTAATATAAAGGAAAAGTAGGACGTCATTTGAGGCAGTTGTAACCAATATTTCTGCTTGAATTTGCATACGCGGTTAGAGATGGTGTTTTTCTGTTGTGCTGCATAGAAAGTATTGCCTGAAAGACCCGGGTTCGATGCCGGGTGGTAAAAATATCCCCCATATATAATACTATGGGGTATCTTTTCATAATTTTTTTATGCATTTATCGATATGTAAGGGAGCTCTTGCTTAGATGGAAGATGTATATTAACACTTTGTTTAAGAAAAAAAATAGATAAGACCATGCTGTTCCTGGGTTCGATGCCAGAGCACATCATAATTTCTCACATAAGGAGTGTATGTGAAAAGTAGGACGTCGTTTGAGGAAGTTGCACCTAATAGTTTTGCTTGAATTTTCACACATAGTTTGATATGGTTATCTTCTGATTTGCTGCATAGTAAGTACACCAGGAAGACTGGGGTTCGCTGCCAGGCGATTAAATTGCAGCGAATTCTACGAATATTTTGAATCCTTTTTTTTTTTTCTTTTGTGGGCCGTCCCGATATGATGCCGATATGAAATTAGTGTTGTCGATCTGCTTGCAGTATGCAAGCTACATTTTACTCGTATATAACTATAAATGCGTTTTGAATTAGCAGGAAGCAAACAATTATGTTATTACCATAATTTAGATTGTTTGATATATTCAACTAAGTGTTTCAACATTTTACTATTGACTTTTATTAGTTGGAATCCATTTTCATGATTTCGTGTGTGATTTTATTTTTGGGTATAGTCTATAAGAAACCATCCTACATATTTCTCTATTATTTTGTCAATCACAGAAAGAATGGTCATTGACCTTTAATTCTGGCAATATTTCAATGAAATACTTTTTGTAATTGATTTAACTAGGGATAATTTCCAGTCTTCTGGGATATTTTCTCATTTTAGGCTTACTTCAAGCAATTATTATATTTCTTAATATCATGTGGTCTAATAAGAATCATAGCTTGCTGCCTTATTGTTAAGCTCTTTGATATTTTTGGTCTCTTGGTTTATTTTAAAGATCACTTATTTTTGACTGCTTTATTATGTCATTTGTTATCAATTCTTTATTTACTGCTCTTTTTGATCTACTTTTAGTTTCTATTGCTTAATTCTCATACATAATATCCATTGAATGACATATTTTATTGTACATGGGTCCTTAAGGAAGTTGCAAAACTGGACAGAGGCTATAATTATCGAAGTTACTTCCTGAAATCTATTTCACATTTCTACATATTCTCTCTTTACATTCAGACACTATCGCTTTACAAGTCCTTAATAGCTGGAAGCAGTTAAGTCTTTGGAATACTGCTGTAGCCACTGAGGACTCTTGCACTACAGCAAATTCATTTTGAAAACATTTGCTACCCTAATGATTTTTGGGGATGCATGTCTTTTGAAGACAATTACTTGGACAGCAAAAAAATTGATTGCAAAATATGGGTGCTTAATTTGAACATGATATAAGTTAAACCGAAATTTTCAACTTATTTATTAATGTACCCTCCTAAATTGTGTCTGTATTAGTCTCTTGCAAATATTCCAATCTTATGCTTCAATTTTGTTATATTTTTGCCTTAGCCAATTTGCCTTGATCCATTCTTCCTTACTTTTCCACTTGAGTTGTTTACCTTTTCATTATTGTCGATTTTAACAGCTGTAATGTTGTGATATTTTTGTATTAACTATGAACCATTAAAGCACCTGATGAATTTATAATATGTAAGCGATCAAGGCAGGCATTTGCCAGCAATTGTCCCTTAATTCCGTCTTATTTGATCATACCCACTTGCTCCTTATATAGACCTGAATTATTCCATTGCTGTATCGATTTTATTATTTATATTAGTATCTCTCATTATAATTAGTCTTCTTGTCATTTTTTTATGGTTCTATTAAGTTGACTAATTGAGTCAATTTTGCTTGTAATTGGTGATCTTTAACAACAAGTTAAATTATGACACTGGTTGCTTAATTTGGTTGGAAAAATAGTTACATCATTCCAATCCATAAAAAAGGTAGCAAATCTGATGTTACAAACTATAGGCCCATAACAATTCAGTCATGCATTCCAAAAATATTAGAAAAATTACTACTGAATGCAATATTCCCTCTTCTAAAGCCTCTTATTATCCTTGAACAACATGGGTTCTTACCAGGTCGCTCAACAGTAACTAACTTAGTATTATACGAAGAAAGCATTTACAATGCCCTAAATTATAATATGCAAACTGACTCAATTTACATGGACTTTTCTAAGGCATTTGATAGTGTTAATCATACTTTGTTACTAAAGAAACTCATGGCCCTTGGATTGAATGATATGATCCTCAAGTGGATATCAAGCTACTTAGTAGGCAGGAGACAGTCTGTTAAGATAAATACTTTTATATCTCAGGAGTTTAATGTATCTTCTGGAGTTCCGCAGGGATCTCACTTGGGTCCTTTACTCTTTAACCTATTTATTAATGATATTAATTCTGTTCTCAATAATGTTGATTTTTTGCCGATGACCTGAAAGTTTATAAGTGTATACATACTGTCTCTGATTGTCATATGCTACAAAATTCAGTTAACCAGTTGCTTGAGTGGTGTAAAACAAACAAAATGGAATTAAATATATCTAAATGCAATGCAATAACCTTTCATCACAAGAAAAAGCCAATTTTGTACAATTATAGCATTAATGATAATGAAATAAGGAGAGTTGACAGAATTAGTGACCTAGGGATTATGTTTGATTCATCAATGTCTTTTATTCCTCATATACAAAACATTAGTAGTAAAGCTTTAAAATTGTTAGGTTGTATAATCAGAAACACAGTAAATTTTAAGAAACCAAAGACTTTCAAGGTGCTGTATTGCTCACTAGTGAGACCAGCCTTGGAATATGCATCAATTGTTTGGTCTCCATACTACAGTATTCACATAAATCGATTAGAAAAGATCCAGCACAAATTCTTAAAATTCTTAAACTACAGAATAAATAGTAATACTATGCATCAGCACAATATTCCATTGTCTGAATGTATAGAGCTAGAAGAACTGTACACCCGAAGAAACCTTTCAGACATAATCTTTTTGTATAAATTGATGAATGGCAAAATTGACTGCATAAAATTAGTATCACTCATTCAACTAAGAGTCCCTAAACATATGACTAGATCATTTGATACTTTTGTTGTAGAAAAATATACTAGGAACTTCTTATGCAACTCACCTATCACAAGAATTCAAAAATTAGGTAATGAATGCTTTGGTGCTCAGTCTGTGGATATATTTTATACAAATATTATACAAATAAAGTCTACATTCAAAAATTTGTAATATTATGCTATTATTTAATTCCTGTTTTTGTTTGTTCATGTAAGATGTAATTACAGTTTATTCTTGTTTTCTGTGTTTAAATTTTTGCTTTTTTTTTTCTTTCAATTATGTTTTGTATTAAAATGATTTAATATTTGTTTGCAATATTCTGATTTCCTCATGTTTGTATAAAGTCTATTAATTTCTTTATATCTTTATATAAAGATATGTTGTAATGTTCATATTTTAATTTATATATCTTGTATTAGACATAATATATGTATTTTGATGTATAATCATGTTTAAATGAAAAAGGGCAATCTTATGCCCGTTAATAAAATCAATTCAATTCAATATTTCAAACATGCCAATTATTCCTTCACCTTCACCCTCTTGAATATTTACAACCTTGTGATAACCTATTTTTCAGGTAGACAGGACTTATATAGACTTTCTGGGCTGTAGATTGTAGGATGTCTTCGTCCACTTCTGCCTTTGTTGTTGCGTGTGAAGATAATCCATTTACCAAAGATTCCGCAACTGTTGGACGATCTGCTGCATGCGCTGCCATCTGGTTAACCTATTGAAAGCTACATCACAAAGATAAGATTCAGGTAATGAGGTTAAAGAGTTGCCAATCAAGAAATGGCCTGGAGTTAAGAAGGATAAGTCAGAAGGGTTATCTGATAATGGGGTAAGGGGATGTGAATTTAAACAGGTCTCTATTTGAGTCAAGACTGTGCTCGTCTCTTCAAATGTAAGCAATGCATTTCCTACTATTTGTCATAGATGGTATTTGATTGATTTCAATCCAGCTTCCCAGAGCCCTCCTTGATGAGGTGAATTGGGTGGAATAAAATGCCATTGGTATCTTTCATGACTTAAAAATCCAGCTTAATACATGTTATGCAAGAATGAATTGTCCTGATTGCTTGACGAATTATTGGAATCAAATATGTTTTTCTAAAAGAGTGTATCATTTGTTGTGGCCCAGCATGTAATAAACAACAATGTTCATTTTCAAGAAGTAACTTGGTGAAATGATGATTATGTGGCAGTATTATTGGATCTTTAGCATCACATGAAAATACTGCTGCCCGTTAGCACCTTCCTATCAAGATGTCTTCTCCGTCTACAAATGGATGTAATTGTATCAGTTGATTTTTGTTGCTTATGATGAGCCTTTAGCTATTAGCCTTTAATGACATTATCTCTTCTTAGTAAACTTCATATTGAGCAATTCATATAAGCCTTCTTGCAGCATATTGCAACTCTATTGGCGTCAGTACTGTTGAAGAACATTTTATCTTCTCCTTAGAGTTAGAGATGAATCGTAGACAATAGACTGTTATCCTATGCAGTTTGATGAAGCATGAGTACTTGTTCATAAAGTTCCCACTATACTTAAAGGCAGTTAAAATGATATTTGCCTTCTTTTCTTCTGGGACCTCTTCATTAATTATTTTTTGATATCTTGGCCAGTTTGTGGTTTCCTGTTTGAGCCAAGCTGGTCCTGCCCACTTTGTAAATTTTCAATCGCAACTCCACGTGATATTAAATCCGCAGGATTTTCCTGTAAAGGTACATGCCTCCAGTTTTAAAGAGAAGTATTTTCTTGAATTTCTGCCATACGGTTAGCAACAAATGTCTTCCATTTAGTTGGGCATCCTGAAATCCTTGCTAAGGTGAGAGTTCTATCTGTCCAGAGAAATACATTATTGATATTTAGGTTTAGAATTTGAAGTAGTTTTTTAACAAGCCTGGATAGTAATTGCGCTCCACAAAGCTCCAATCGTGGAAGTGAAATTCTTTTGATGGGAGCTACTCTTGATTTTGAACATAACAAGTTTACTAAATTTACATAATTTTCATCTGCTGACCTGATATATATGCAAGCTCCATGTGCCTTTTCAGAGGCATCTGAAAATCCATGTAGTTCAATTGCTTTGATTTTACCTGTTGACATAATGAAGCGGTTGATCTTTATGTTGTTCATTGCTGGTAACTGTGTGCATAGAAGTTCCCATTCTTTCTTTAATTGAAATGGTAATCCTTTATCCCAATTGCGGTTCCCTTTCCATAGTTTTTGCATTTAAATTTTAGGTATTTCCCTGCATAATATGGACTTCAAACTTTACTTATTTTAACTTAGTTTCAATAAATTGCAGCAATTTTTAAGGATATTTTCACTCTCTTCTTTTATCTTTTGAGGACCTTCTTGATATATTATCGACTTGAACTTTTTATCATCAATATTTGAGAGTTTAAATTTAAGGTATCAATTGAAGCAGATTAGAAAAATTTGGGTTCCTATATCCTAAGTTTTCAAATCAAATGGATTTTTGCAAAGTACAGTATTTTAAACATATGCTTGCAATATGCAAGCTACTTTTACTGGTATTCTTAATTGGTCTTATTATTACAAGCTAAAATTTCTCTCTTCTTTCCTTTGTTCTTTCTCAACATTCTATTAAAATTTATTGTCTTACAATATTTGCGAAAAATGTAATGTACTTCTCCGATGTTTCTTGTAGTCTAATGTGTTCATCAAAATCATGTAATACTTCAATTTTAGCTTGTCTAAAAGTCTTGATTTATCCTGCTCCTAAGGTAACATAATTTCTCCATCTCCTCTACTTTTGTTGTTTCTATCATTATATGAGCATTGATTCTTCTACTTACTTTGCTCAAGTCTATAACTCTGGTTCCATTAACATTAGTTTTTAGTTTCCATTTGGAAATGGCTGTTATCAGAGTGGTAACGTTTTGTCTTGGCCATGCTGGTTACCTCATCAGCAAAATCTCTGCTATTATCTCTAGTCCAATTACTTTATGCTTATTGTTTTTTCTTTCATAATCACAATTACTTCCTTTAAAAACATGCAAGGGTTATACTTGTCTCAATCCTATCCTAATCCTTGCCCTTTCTTTGCGTCATTTATATTCAGCATTGTCTTGTAATCTTTAAATAGCTATAGCTATTCTTCTATTGAAGATTCATTTATGCAACTAGATACAAATGTTTATCTTCCCACCTTGTTTTGTAAATTTAGAGCCATAGAATTCCTATGACATATTTTAAAACTGTCCTTTTTAATGAAAATATTGATATTTGTATGCATGTAGTGAAAATAGATAAGTATAACTATGGAAAACCAGCTTCTATCTCAATCGCTAACTTTCTTATCCCCTCAAGCCCTCATGAAATTTATTTGTAGCTGCTGCCTCATCAGTGCGAATTCCACTTTTGGAAATAAAAATGAATAACAAAAGTCCCCATCAAAAAATCAGCCTGAAACTAGCTATAAATGAAAATTTCTAAATTTATCTCGATTTCTCTCATCAATAATTCTTTGTCACATGAGAAAGTAAAAATGATTCAGGCTTCACATAAAGTGGGCTGCATGAACAAATTTCTCTTAGGTTATATTCCACTTAACTATTTTTTGTTAATTTTTGATTTCTTTATACTAAACAGTATATTGGTATTCATGCTAATAATACAAAGAGTAACTGAGGTATAAAACCAGAATTTTATATTTTAATGGTAGAGAGTAATCAATTTTTAAAATTATCATGGGTTAAAAATTTGGAATAATTCTTTTTCACATTTAAGTTCATATAATATACATAAAAAATCCCAACCCTCTTTTTGATTCACCTGTCTTAAACCTATCCTTTAACTTAATTAGTGAGCTTCACGACCAAGTAGTTGAAAATTGCAGTTTCTCTTCCATATCTTCTTTGATTACACAACCCCTATCAAGAAGCAGAAAAGTAATCAGAATGCATATTAATGTATGCATAATTAATCTTAATGCGTAGTTCTGGCTCTGACAAGTTTCTTTGTTCTGACAATCACAGAGTGTTTTTAATATTAACTACTTTCTAGAACTTTTTACAACTTTGGTGTCATTGTTTGCCTTATATTGGTAATTATATACAGTTATAACGAGAGCTGAGAAAAATCGGAAAAGTACTCGTTATAACGTGATACTCGTTATAGCCGATTTCTAACAATAAGTCTTATTAAGTCCGTCTTCTTGAATCCAAGGGCAGCAAATGTGTCTGAATGGAACTGTAGGGGTTTTCAATTCCTCCGCAAATGCTTCAGAAAGCGTAAAAGAGTACCTTCGCATGAAAAGATTTATTTCCTTGACTCATAAACCATAGCCAAAGTGCGTCCTATAACATAAAATGTGGAACTTAATTGCTCAATAATCGTCGAAAGTAATAATATATCATTAGATAATCGTATTAGTCAGTATTTGGCAATTTAGCTTAATAATTAAACATGGCTTTCCAGTAGTGTAAGTAGTTACGAGATTCAGGCTCAAAAGACAGACTGACAGACCATATCTTCTTTGATTGATTGATTGATTGACCCCTATCAAGAAGCAGAAAACTAATCTGAATGCATATTAATGTATGCATAATTAATCTTAATGTGTAATTCTGGCTCTGACAGGTTTCTTTGTTCTGACAATCACAGAGTGTTTTTAATATTAACTACTTGCTAGAACTTTTTGCAAGTTTGGTGTCATTGTTTGCTTTACATTGTTAATTATATACCATGATTTTTACACATTGCAATGATGCTATTTTCCAGAAAGTGTCTCAATGTGGCTGTCCCATTTTAGCTTTGTGTCAATTTTCAATCCAAGATGCTTGACATAAGGATTATTAATATCACTATGCCTTGCATTAAGGCAGTCAGGTATGGCCCATAGTTTTATGTTTGGAGGACTATCCCAAGATTTTGCCATTTCCTGTTGGGGTATACCATGGCTATGTTAAACCAATTCTTGCTCCGAATACCTTAAAGATTACCTAAGGAAAATTATAGACTTAAAGACTGTGGGAATAGAATATCGTGGCAATGTAATTTCTATAATGGTAAATTGTTATATGTGTGATGCACTCTCTCAGGCATTTATAGCGCAGATAAAATCTCACAGAGGCTATTCTAGTTGTGGTAAATGTTGTATCCAGGGCAGTTATATTGGGAACAAAGTCATCTTTGATGAGTTTGAGGCACCAATGAGTACCGACAGAAGCTTTGCAAATAAAAGTGATGAGGACCACCATATTGGTGATTCTCCGCTGCTTAGAATTCCTGCATCGAAAATGGTTTCCCAGTTTCCATTCGAGTATATGCACCTTATATGCCTTAGAGTAATGAGAAAAGTTTTGCTTTCTTGGAAGACTGGATAGCTGAATGTAAGATTGCATGCCAGGAAACTTGCTCTTCTCGACCAAAAGGTAATAAAAACCTCGAGGTATGTTCCTCATGAATTTGCTAGGAAGCCTCGTGCCACCACTGATTTGCTGAGATGGAAGGCTACAGAATTTAGATTATTTCTTTTGTATACAAGTCCATTTCTCATGTCAGGTATTGCTTCACAGTCCGCTTTCACTCATTTTCTTTCTCTGCACTATGCCATTCGTGTGTTAGCATCAAGTGCTTATTTCCCTAATTCAGAATGTGCAAAGAAACTCCTCCTTTATGTGGTGCAGAATTATAGTGTGCTTTATGGTCGTGATTACATGACGTACATTGTTCATGGACTTTTACATGTTGCTGATGATTGTGAAATGTTTGGGCCGTTAGACAGTTACAGCCCATTTCTATTTGAAAACTTTCTGCAAAAAATAAAGAAGCTTGTATGAAAGCCAAATCATGTGCTGCCTCAGGTCATAAGACGAATTCATGAGCAGTCGCTTGCTAGCTTTGTAGACTGGCAACCAGATAATTTTAAGGTACTTAGTGTAAAGGACATTGCTTATACAATTCCATTTGGTTTAGTACCTCCTATTTATTCAGAGATTAGGTGGAAATCATTTAAAAATAACAGATACAGCCCCCAATAACTGTGTGTTGATGAATGATAGAACAGTAGTGGTCATTACACAGATAGCTGCTATAAATTCCACCTTATATATTTTTAGCAAAACTTTTGGTGAGCTGACTGATTTTTATGTTACACCTGCTCCCTCGCAAAAATAGGTGTCTACATTGGTAGGCATTTAAATCAGTCATGTTGTTATGCTGTGGAGGATATAATTTGCAAAACGATGATGATTTCTATTAAGACCATGTCCCACGGTCCAATTTTCTCCGATGCTTTCTCTGCAAGAATATATCGCATACAACTTATTGTACAAAAAATCTTGTCGCATGTTCGCTCGATATAAGAAACTTTCAGAGGAAATCGTTGCGAGTACAAAAATGGCGTACATTGATGATCAGTTGTTGGCTGCTGCTGCAATCTTGATAAACGAAGATGATGAAGTAGACGGACATGAAGAACGTCGTCAACGTCTTAGAATAAGAAATTCTAGGAGGTTCTGGGTGAGACCACGGATTTTAAGAAGAGAGGAGAGACTTGGACACTCACTATGGTCGACAAGGAACTAAGGTAAAACGATATGTGCACTATTCCCTAACTTTTGAGCTCTATTTGTCATTCAATCGCAAGCGGTATGAAAAGTATATTATAAGTGATAGCAAGAGGTCTCTGATACCTTCAATATTTTTCACATTAATTACTATCATGATTTAAATTTTTGCATATTTTTGCTCGGGGATGAGATTCAAGAAAAATTGTAATATGGTTTGTAGGCTCTTCAAATGAGCACATGAGTGTAACTACAACCTGGAAAAATACAAGTAACCAGGAACAGACCATGATTAAGATAGATTATTTAATTTTAAATAGCTCCCAAAAGTAAATGAGACGATATTAAGCTGATAACGATCCTTGTTTTTACAAGAGCAATATTAATGCTAGGGAAATAACGATTGAGAGGTTGAAACGCCACAACCTTTGTGATAAATGAAATTTCAGTGGTGTAGATGTAAAGTTATAGAGTAACTTTTGTTTTAAGAACAACGTGCTGTTCTTTCAACAAAAGATACTCTATAATATAATTGTTACCATGTAATATATATTAACATGCACTTAATAATCAATTTTGATGTAAGCACAGTCATTTTTTGGGATGCATGTTAATACTGCTCTCAAAATGGAATTGACTCCTATCTATAAGTTATGTTTTGAAGAATATTTTGAAAGACTACTTGTATAAATGATTATAATCTCCTCATACACATTTGCATTGGTTTTATATAGAAATGAGGATCCAGCGAGTTATCAAAACTTAATGAGGCTGAGGGAGGAAGTTTTTGATGACTTGCTGAATCAAGTGACTCCCATGATAGCAAAAAAAGGATACCCATTTGAGGAAATCGATTTCAGCCCGTCTCAGGTATCTATGCAGGGATTACTTTTCTTTTAATTGGTAATTGGTTTTTCAATTATTCTTGTGTTCATTCATAATAAACACTTTCATTTTACTCTCTGGCAGATTGGAACTCACTCTGAGATTCCTGGCTTCAGGAAACAGTTACAAGGATTTGCAGTACCTGACCAGGATTCCTCACAATAACTTATCAAAGATTATACCAGAAGTTCTGCAAGCAATAAAGACATGTCTTGAAAGCAATATAAAGGTGAGATTTAGTTCTGAGATGTATGGAAATTTCAATTTTTAATTAAAAGTAGCTTACTACAAACATGTTGATACACAATGTTTCATAAAAACTATCATTTATACTTGTGGAGTTTTGAAACAAAATTTCCATATTAGTATGAAGCATCAACTGTATAAATATATTTAGAGAAATAAGTAAGAAAGAATAAATCAAGCAAAGACTTAAATAGTAATATAACATTATTTATTGAAAATATTAGTTGGAATTTAATTCAACATCTTTCTCTTCTAACTCAACGAAGGCCTTCAGCCAGGAATGGCGCAGTTTTTTCCTTACATCAGGTGATTTAATTTTTGAGAAGCCATTTGCCAAGAAGCTCCCCAGCAATCTTTCCTCTTGCAAAGCTGGGTTGTTATCTGCTAGCACCTGCAGTGCAGCATCATGTGGGGATAAACTGCAATTTTTATCCTTTGGACGCACACCACTCCACTTTGGACGTCCATCATTATTGTTTGGACAGATCTACAAAGAGGGAGGTTCAAGGTCTTTGCTAGTACCTTCAGTGCACCATATCTGGAAAGGGAAGAAAGAGGCTATTAATTTTCCTAATAGTGCATTAATCAAAGGTTATTACTTTCAAAGTATTGAAAGATAAATGCAGAAAACCAATGTTGTTGTGCCTTACAGCACCTTACCTGAAAAGGAATGGCATGAAGTGAATGCATGAATTAAATCAAATTTTCTTTTATGATTGCATTTATTCAGTCATATCAATGTACTCATAGGGAATTGTTGACAGAAATGCAAATAGAAAATGATCAGAAAGAGCTCAAATATGGTAAAGAAGAGGAATAAATATTGCCTTTACCGCACTAAATAAAATTTATTCTCATAATTTCAATTCCTCATTTTCCGAAAAAATATTTAAAAATATCTTCCAGGAAATAATTCATTCTGATGGAATGTAATTGATCTTTGTTCAGAGAAATAAACTAATGTGAAAAAATTATGAATTAAATTATACAATTCTTTACCTTTCCTACTCACAAAGGAGCTGTCTTAAACTTACTGCATAACTCAATTTCGATTAGCAAGATAAACAGGATTCGAGTGAAAAAAGCATCAACAATCATTCTCTTGAAGTACTTACAGAGTCGTCAAGGACTTCAGATTCAGAAGCCAATACTTCATTCTACATAGAGCTCAGATTTAATGTAGATCCTTCAGCAAAGAATCCGAAAACATCTGAGTCCCCTATGTTGCCTTCAGAGCTCCCTCCTGTCTCAACTATAACCTCCAGCTGCTGCAAGTCCACACTTGCATTACCAACCTAAAAGATGAGTAAAAAAAAATTAACTTAAAAAAATTACTTTTCTACTGTCCGAATAATAACTTACATTCTCATTTATGTTGAATAAAAACCATTTCCCTGTTGTTTTAAGATGGATATCATCTCAGTTATCTTGAATAAACAAGAATACATGGGAGTGTTGCTAATGTACATAGCGCAAAAGGAAGGTGATAACTTTCAAAAGGCAATGCAAAGTTAATCATCCAATGTTAATGGAAGAGCTACAAACAAAGACATTGAATGTGCCTGACTATTTCAATTGTGATAAGATAAAATGGAAGTTAATCACTTGAAAACACAAAAGCAGGTTTCTATACCCCGCTAACGATAGGAAGGCTTTTGGAAAACTCCAAAGATACGAGGGAAGCACAGGAATGCAGAAGGGTGTACAAACTTCATTGTGAGACCTGTGACGCGAGGTACATCGGAAAGAGAGTGGAAGATTGCTATAAACAAGAGCCAAGGAGCACGACAGGGTTTTCCGTTTCTGAATGGGGGCACCTATGTTGAACTTCGTGACACACCTGCTGGAAGGACACAATAGCACCTTCATCCCAAAATGCCTTCATCAGGAGCGTAATGGCTGTCGCTTGGACCTCCTAGAGGAAATGGAAATAGTGTGCTTCTCAAACAATATAACCCTCACAAATGAGCATGTTTATCCCAATCCCTCGCCCCTTCTTTCCCTTCCAACTTAAGTCTTTCCTCAATGGAAAAACCCCTTCTCTAACCCTTTCCCCTTCCCCCCTTCCTGGTTACCTATATATTTAAAATTTTTGGAAAATTCCTTGCCTGATGATGATAGGACACTAGCGAAACATGTTGCCAAAATAAAATTGCTATGGAAGTGTACAAAACGGTCTTAAACCTATCATTTAACTTAATTAGTTAGCTTCTTGACCGAGTAGATGAAAATTGCAATGTGTCTGCCATATCTCCTTTCATTATACAACCCCTATCAAGAAGCAGAAAACTAATTCTGAATGCATATCTCTGGCTTTGACAGGTTTCTTTGTTCTGACAATCACAGTGTGTTTTAATGCTAACTACTTGCTAGAACTTTTTGCAACTTTGGTGTCATTCTTTGCTTCACATTGTTAATTATATATCATAATTTTTACAGATTGCAATGATGCTATTTTCCAGAAAGAGTCTCAATGTGACTATCCTATTTTAGCTTTGAGTCAATTTTCAAGCCAAGTTGCTTGACTTAAGGATTATTACTATCACTATGCATTGCATTAAGGCTACAAAGAAGCCTATTAGTTTTGTCAGGATTCATTAGGAGTCCATTTATTCTAAACCACTCTCGAGCTTGGTTGAGAATTGTTGAAGAGGATATTCCTCCTCTATAATTCTCATATTAGAGGTAACTTCTCCTACCTAATTTCTCACAGTGTTATTGTTTTTCTATTGTTACTTTTTCGCGCCTTACTTGGCATCAGTGCTTGGCAAACTGTTGTACGTGTAAGTTGTGTTTGAATATGAAAGAAGTTCTTTTAAAGTTGAAGTTCTTTTAAAGTTGAAGTTGGGTTATTAAATGTTTTAATAACCTCCCTTTATTTAGTGATGTTCACTTAAGTAGTGTCAACAAGAATGTTGTCCATAAATTTAACAGCTTCAGCCAAATTTGATTTCAAACCTCAAACATCAAAATTTTCAATTAGCTCTGTAACTTTTCTGTGCATTGTGGACCTTTTAAATGGATATGGGTCTGAGGTAATTAAAATTGTCCAGAATTTTAGTAAATGTAGGAGCATTGATATCTTTGGCCTTTCAAATTTTTTGATTAAGCAGGTCATTTGCCTCATTGCTGAGCTTATAGCCATTTGCATCAACACCTGTCTTCAATCTAGTACTTTTCCTGAGAAAGTAATCCGGGGTAGTACCAATATTTAAGAAGGGTGATATTAATGATATGCATTGTTATTGGCCTTATATCTGTTATACCTGTTTTTAGTAAGATATTTGAATCTGTTTTGAAAAATCAGCTCTATGCCTATCTTGAGGACAATAATATCTTGTCGCCCTCTCAGTATGGTTTCCGTTCTAATAAATATACTGTGCACTCTGTTTCTTCTATTGTTGAGCAGATATTGAGTGCCTTTGAAAATTCTAACTCAATTTCACTTACCTTATGTGACTTGTCTAAAGCTTTCGGCTGTGTGTTAATTTGCCTTTCTTTTCTCTTTTATGTGTTTATCTGTATTTTATATTTTAAAATTTATGTTTGACTGTGTTTATTTATATTTATATCCCTTAATTTTTTATGTACTGAGTTTATCTACTCACTTGAAAATGCCTTGCACCTGTTTCCTGCTGGTTATCAGACAAATAAAGCTTTTTTTATTATTATTGAATGTGTGCATATGCAAATATTCTCACTTATTTCCATAAATTTTGAAGCTTTCTTTTAAATAACTTGGGACTCAGAAATTGCTCTTCTATTTCTTTCAATACTTAATTGGTAATTCAATACTCTTCCTGAAGCTTCATATACCTAATATAGTAGAAGGTTATTTCCGTACAAATCTTTGCTGTTTATGGCTGGTCATATCCAAATTTATTATATACTTCCACAATTTATGAAGTCTTATTTGAATTTCCGCTTTGATACTATTTCTAATTTTGTTCACATGAGTTCCTTTTCAATCTGATCTTGGCATTCTTACAATTGGAGATCCAACAAAACATCATTCATTTGATACCTTCTGCTGCGGGATGGGACAGCTGGCTGCCGCCGGGCTAACTGACCGCGGGGCCAACTGGCTGTGGGACAACTGGCCGCAGGAACCGGAAATAGTGGCCATGATGTTATATCAATTATAATAAGTGAAGGAAATTCCCAACAACTTACTTCTTTCATAGGATATGTTACGTAAAGCTAATATTTATTTAAAAAAATGGTATTTTATATAATTCCTCATAATTTAATGCAAAAATGTAATAAACTTGTATAAAAATATGCTCCACAAAACCTTACAATAGGAATTCATCCATGGTAATTGAAATCATATGTAACAACTCCACGCTCTTTGATCGATTTAAATAAATTAAAAAAGCAATTTTTTCTAGATATATTACGAAAGGAGATACTAAATCATAACTAATAACTCATTTTCAACTAGTTAATAATATTTCAAACTTGCGGGTTTTAATCCCTTAATCGTTATCCTAAAAGAAAATCAAATTTTTACCATAGTCCTACAAAGGATCCTAAAACCTAATGAATTTCAATAAGTAAGTGCATTCACTTATGTTCAATAATTGGTAAATGGTTTGAGTTTCTAACAATCTAAGCTTCTTCCATATTTCTTTGCAGACTAGGTATCAGCTTGAAATTTTACATATTGCTACAAATTGTACTTATTTAATGTTGTGCATAGAGATGTTGTCATAGAATATAATTTTTTTGCTAAAACTTAACCCCAGCATCTATCCACGTTCTTGAAACATCTTACTTTCATTTCGCTAAGTACACCAAATATAATAATGTAAACGGCAGTAATGTGTTTTAAATGGGAGAAATTTGCAACGGCCAACATCGAACCTAGATCTTTTTAGTAATTCTTTCTATGTAGGCCAATGATAAATATCCATTTGTAACCATGTCTGAAAATTCAAGTTGAAATGTTGGCTGATACTGACTCGAACGATGTCTTACTTTACCCATATATTCGTTATAAGAGAAAACTTATTATGCCCTGGACTCGAATCCAGGAGTTATATGTAAGTAGATAATTTTTTCTTGGAAACGTTTTCCCAACCTCCATCCATGTTCGCTGCTACAGTTTCCTATAGTTTTGATAAGTGCACCAAAAAATAATGAAAAACGACCCCAATGCATTTTAAATGGGTGACTTTTTCACCGGCCTAATATCGAACCAAGGATGTGTGAAAATTCAAGTTGAAATATTGGCTGCAACTGATGAATATAGACGATATTTTTCGTATTCTATGAATAATAGTAACCTTTAAAGGACATTTTACTCCACGGCAACGTAAATGATTAGGATACAGAGTTAATTTTTTCTCTAGAATAACTAAATATTTGCTTCAACCGACGCAAAAATACTTTCTGACACAGCTACTTTCATTCAGTCAGAATAAGACTTCAAATTTTAAAAACTGTGACATCACGAATTTGATAATATATTTGATGCCAATCAATAAAAACTTCACATAAAGTAATTTTTTATGACTAATTTAAAAACTTGCTCAAGTCATTACCTATTTACCTAGAAAATCTATTTGAGCTATCTGTACGGCAATATATTTAAAATTAGATTTAAAACATAGTAAGTCCAAGATTCTCTGTTTTAATGGATGAGTCAACACATTATTGTAACTCAAATTGGTGATATTAATGTGTTCAATTATCCAAACTACAGAATGTTTTTCTAATTGGCATCGCTTTGGTACTCTCCGGTGGCAAGAAAAATAACACTTAGAGTATATAAACACACATAATAACCCTCGAGTATAACACAGTATGAACCACTGTTGTGAGCCGTGGCGTAACTGAGCTTTCCCAACAATGCATCCCGCGAATGTTTCAATTAATACATTTAATACAGGAGTGGGGAGGGGTTGTGGTAGGTGAGGTCGTTGGTGTTAGGTTGGGGGTAAGGGAAATTTTGATCTTCTCCAGAGCGTCCAACTTCCTTCCTTTGTTTTGGCGGTGGAGGAGTCTTGCAGGTAAGAAACTGGTATGTCCATTCTGTATCAGGTAAGGTGGAGCAAAGCAAAGGTGGAGGAGGAATTTCCCAACCTGAAGCATCTTCTGTGTTCTGCCGCCCTAACCTTTACCAGGCACCCACTCTGGCCCACATACTGCGAGGAGGTATACTTCCTACTGGTCTAGGGGGTCAGTATTATCTTTAACCCTTGAGAGTTCTTTTCTCAAGCTCCTTACACTATAAAAGGCCGCTTTAGTACCCTCTGGTAGCATGTTTGCCAGTTTATAGTAAATGCTTCCTAGGAAAGGGAATCCACCTGCAGTGTGGTTTTACCCAGGGTGAAAGGGTTCGGAAGACACTCCTTGAGGCGGTGAGCCTTTCTTTTCTTTTAACGAGTCTCTTTACTATGTTGGGGGAATTTTCACTAGCAATGGCAATACCCATAATTATTTTCAGTTCTTGTTGAAGTTCTCGTGGGAATCTTAGTACACTTACAATCAGAAAGTGTTCAATTTCATAGATTCTAACAAAATTGTAAATTTAGTAAAAGATCATACGGAATCCTACCTTATGGCAGTTAGAAAATCAGGGGCATCTTCAAACCTAATCTTCAACCAGAGGGAGAAATATTTACTAATACCTATGAATCTGCAGCCTCTGCAACTCTATGGACTGCCAAAATAACATAAAAATGATTCCCCAATCAGACCTGTTGTTGCTTCCATATCCTCTCCAACGCACATATTGGCATTTTAACTGAACAATTTAATCGGTAGCCTAACACATTTCCAGCCAAAATTTGGGATTAAAAATTCAGGAGAATTTTCACATTCCATTTCAAAATTTAAATTTCCTGATGATGCAATAATGGTCTCATTTGACATTAAAAATTTATTCCCTTCAGTGCCTGTTAAGGAAATGTGGAATCTCTTAAGAAACTTGTCAGAAGTCAAAGGTGTAGTGAGAAACTTGGAAAAAGAAATTTCGACTCCGACCACTTTGTGCGCTTCCCAAAATTATTTTAAATTCGATTCAAAGTTTTATCAGCAGGAGGAAGGCCTTGTCATGGGCTCACCGCTCTCTCCTCTTCTACCCAAAATATTTTTAGACAACATAGAAAAGAAAATATTTCCCAAGATCGACAGTTTCACTAAAAACATTGGATTTTGGTGTAGATATGTGAATGAGGTGTTTTGTGCTTTGGAAGGTAAGAGATCGGACATTTCAACATTTCTTGAATTTTTAAATAGTCTCCACCCGAAAATAAGTTTTACCTTAGAATTAGAATATAATGGTGCGATCAATTTTTTGGGTGTCACAATTCATTAGTGAACAATAAGCCCGTTTTCGAAATTTACCATAAAGAGACTTATACTAATCATATAATTCCGAATGCTTCAACACACCATTTCTCCAATAAATTTGCAGCTTTCCACTCTATGATTCACCAAATTTTCCAAATTCCCCTTTCCCATGAGAACTTCAACAGGGAACTGAAAATGATTATGGGTATTGTCATTGCTAATGGGTATTCCCCAAATATAGTGAAATGACTTGTTAAAAGAAAAGAAAGGCTCACCCCCTCAAGGAGTGTCTTCCAAACCGTTTCAACCTGGGAAAAACCACATTGCAGGTGGATTAGAATCCCTTTCCTATAAACTGGCAAACATGCTACCGGAAGCAGCCTTTTATAGTATAAGGACCCTTAGAAAAGAACTCTCAAGGGTAAAAGACAAGACTGACCCCCTAGACCAGTCGGGAGTATACCTCCTGGGTTGTGGGATGTGTTCCTCACAGTATGTGGGCCAGAGTGGGTGCCCAGTTAAGGTTAGGGCGGTACAACACAGAAGATGCTTCTGGTTGGGAAATTCAACCTCAGCCTTTGCTAACCACCTGATAGACAATGGACATACCAGTTCCTTACCTGCAAGACTCCTCCACCGCCAAAACAAAGGAAGTAAGTTGGACGCCCTGGAGAAGATCGAAATTTCCCTTACCCCCAACCTAACCAACAACCTCACCTACTTGACCCCTCCCCACTCCTTTCCCTCACATCAAAACTGCAAAATTTTACTAGCAGCCATGTCTACTTCATTCTTTTTCTAAATAGATAAACATTTATTTAATGATTTATATATGTACATACAATGTCAGTTACAAAATCATTCAGGTACATCAGAAAAAGAATTGAACAAAAAAATTGCACTTGAAGGTATTGATTTCCCTTCTGGTCCTCCTGAGCCAATAATTGGCTCATCAGGAGGTGCACAAATAAACAGACAACCAGAATACAGATAGAAATCTATAATATAAAATAGAGTGTGGGTGTGTATGTTTGTATGTATGTATGTTTGCTAAAAACTCGAGAACCGAGAGTCACAAGGCTTTGAAATTTTCGACATTATTAAAAGTCAACCCTGCGCAGAGTATAGGCTACTTTTTATTTCCCTAAAGTCCTTGGTTCGAACCCAGACGGTCCAAAACGTTTCCATAAGAAATACACGTAGAGGTCATTTTTTCATAGATGGGTTCATTTCATTTGCAAAATTAAATTAGAAGTAATGGTCCTAAAAAGAAAAATGAAGCACCAAAAGATAGGAAATAGAATTAGAATTCTTAATTTGATTGTAGAATGTCGTTTTTGAATCGAATTTGCGCACATTTAGATAAAGTTCTTGAATATTTTATCGACATTTTTAGGTCATAAGCAACCCACCTCCCTTACGATCAAGGCGATTGTTGAGTCCCCAGCTCATGTACTTAACCGTAAGAACACATTGAGAAAATGTGCCTACTTCAAATTCATGTTAAAAATAAGTGATAGATTATATGAAGAGATAAATGAATTATATATCTTTCATAAAACTATGAACGATATACTGTGAAGAATCGAGCGTACAAACATACGAATACCAGTATTTAAGAAAGGTTTTAAATTTTATGGAAGCATCTGTAGCAACCAAGTTTCATTTAGACCAACGTAATTGTTTACTGACTATTTCGTGGGATAAATGGGTTTATAGTAGTTTGTTAGATGAAATTGCTTTCTCTCGATCAATACAACTGACTGCGTATAAAAAACCTGGTAGGTTTTGTATGTTTTTTATATAATCTTCTGCATTAAGTATTATCGATTTACTTCGATAAATATTTAGCCGGTAATGGACTTGGTATAAATCGTAAAGGTTTCCCAGTATCAGTTAAGGACAGGAGTTAAATGGCGACTTGTAAAGCTTTAGCAAATCTCCAATATCGTATCCCTCCATCGAAAAGGTAAAGTAAGTTTACGTTTTGTTGTACGCAGAATAAAAAAGTTGTTCATTGCGGTGTTTTTAAGTGCTTCCAATTCTTATACATTTACTATCATTCTGTTATCGGTGTTCAAGCTCGGTTGTATCAGAGTGATATAAAATACATTTTGGTTGTGTTTGATCATTGTTTCCGATATCCATTGTTTCCCTTTCTGAAAATGTCTCCTTAAACGTGATGCTGCTTATCTTAATGCTATCTTCGAATATACATTTTATGATCCTTAAACTAATGTTGTCTTCATCGAAGAATTGTTCATTCTAACATTTAGGTGACATCGCAGATTTTATTAAAACTTTAGTTTGTTTGTTTATTGGTTTGGAAATGATGTTAGCCTGGCATTTGCTATCTGTCTAAAATTATGAGGCATGTGTTACGATCAAGCCTGTAACAAAATCATTTATTAATTTTAATTTTTCTCCGTTGAGAATCAACGGGCACTTCCGCTAGTAAAGAATACTAAAGAATTACAGAAATAAAACTTACTCCTAAAAACTTTAGGAATACTCAGCCATAAGTTTTACTCAAAACATGTTATATCTATATACACATCTTATACAAAATAGATTATAAAACAATAATTTAAAAGTTATATTGATTCATTGTGTAGTGAGAAGTTTTTCATACTTTTTTTAACCTCTCTTAATGATGTTAAATACAACAGATGTGTTGGCAATTTATTAAAGATATTCGGTACAACACTGTTTAACCTATGAGCACCATAATTATTATAATTCTTAGGAACATCATACTTTATCATTCTCCTTGTCTCCATACTATGTCCATTTAATTTTATTCTTTTATTCTTATCCATGAAATAGTTTTCTGTTATTATAATAATATGTCTATAAACTGTCTTATAAGACATAGTTAAAGACTTTATCAACTGGCAGTATCTCTAGACTAGCATAAATATGTTTAATATCAATCTTTTCCTTAGAGGAAGTATCCTCTACATTTCCATTAATTTCATTTTTGTGGTAAACTAATCTTATAATTCTATTTTGCAAAGAATAGAGCTTGTTTTTATGTACCTTACTAGTGTGCCCCCAAATGGTCGAACCATATCTCAAAATTGATTCAACCAGAGCAAAATAGATTACCTTCTTACAGTGGATTGGCATTATATTCTTAATATGGTACATCTGATATGCAACCTTTCTTAATTTATTACAAATTTTCTAATTTGTTCAGAGAATTTAAAGTTTTGGTCTATAATTAAACCCAGGTATTTATACTTAGACACTTGTTCTACATAATTGCAGTTACATGAAGATTTTACAATATTACTATGCATACAGTCATGCTTATGTAAAGTTAGTTGCGCCCTTTTTAGCTTATCTGAATAATTCACAATATGCATACATTTTTTTTGTATTAATTCTAAGATCATTATCATGTGACCACACAGAGACATAATCGAAATCCTTTTGCAAATTTGACATAGCCATGTTTATATCTTGATGAGCTGATATTAACACAACATCATCAGCATATACCAGGATATCACAAAATTTTACACATTTAAATATCTATTATATATAGATGCTTCTCCGGATTCATTCATATATCATATATATATATATATAGAGAGGATACAAAGTCACAGGCTAAACCACTTGCGTCATTGGCTTGAAATTTTTACTACATATTGGCCATAACGTGCAACCTCCAGAAAAATTGCGATTTTGAACCTCAGTGTCATGGGTTCGATTCCAGAGGGCCCCAAAGTCCCGATTTTTCCCGTTTAAATACATTGCTTCGATTTTCGGGAATTAAAAAAAAATACTTTCCGGATAGGTAGAGAATCAAAACTCAAGGAGCCTATATATATGGTTATGATCTATCGAAAACATAAATGAGTTTAACGGAAAATATCCTGGGTTCGATGCTAGGTCGAGGCAAATATCGGCCGTTTAAAATGAATTGTGGCAATTTTTAAGATTTTTTTTGGACCTCTTCCCGTTTGCATGGATACGTGAAACTCGGCACGTAGATAGATATCATAAATATATTTCATAATCAATTTTTATGTTTTCCCTGATGTTCCTTGGTTCGATCCCAGAGGGCCATTTACATACCATAATGCATTTCTTAAGGAGATAACGGAAACAAGTTTTAGGTACTTTTCGGCATGATATCATGTTCAAACTTTGCATAAAATAAGATCAGGTCCTCACAAATCAACCTGTGCATTCACAGTTACGAATGTGTCCTGGGTTCGACACCAGAGGTCTCTACAATCAGTAGTTGATCCGAATTTTATGAATTATTTTGAACCCTTTCCCAATGATAAAGAAACGTGAGATTCGGCATATAGATAGAAATCATAGATATATTTCGAAGGCATCTTTTAGATTTCCAAGATCGTCCTTGGTTCGAATCCAGAGAACCATTTAAATTCGTGAAAAGTAGGACGTTGTTTCAGGCAGTTGCAGCCAATATTTCTGCTTGAAATTTCACACATATTTATAGATGGTGATCTTCTGTTGTGCTGCATAGTAGGTTCACCAGGAAGACCTGGGTTCGATGCAGGACGATTAAATTGAAGCAAATTTCAAGAATATTTTCAGTCCTTTTTTTTCCTTTTCAGGAACGTCCCGATATTATGCCGATAGGTAATTAGTGTTGTCGATCTGCTTGCAGTATGCAAGCTACATTTTACTCGTATTATTTATATACATTAAAAACAAAATTGGTCCTAGAATCGAACCTTGAGGAACACCATATTTCAATGTGCTAGTACGACTATAATTATTTTTAAGTTTGACAGTAACTGCTCTGTTTCGTAAATAACTTCTAAACCAGTCCAGGGCTATTCCTCTTACTCCCATAGTATACATTGTATTTAATAATTCATAGTGATTTACAGAATCAAAAGCCTTTTGATAATCAATAAAAACTGCAACAATCTCATTATTGACATTTAGATTTCTGTTAACAACATCAGCAAAAGTTTCAAGGGCTTTTTTAGTACCAGTATCTTTCTGAAAGCCAAACTGAAAGCTTGAAATTAGCTCATACTTTTTTAGAAAATTCATTAAGCATACTTTTCCAGAACCTTACTAATGGATGGCAGTAAAGAAATAGGCCTATAATTTCCAAAATCACTGTGAGGTCCTTCCTTATGTATAGGTTTTATTATAGCTTTCTTTAAGCCCTCAGGCACTAAGGCATTCTTTAAACTGGATGTAACTAGAGAGTTTATTACAGGGATTAGGATAAGATTTGCTTTAATATCTCTAATTCTGATTTCATCATGACCGGGACTCTTATTATCTAGTTCAGCAAGTATTTTTATATTATTTTGACATTTGGTTCCATAATACACATACTGTTTTCAGTATAACTTGGGGAACATTCTCCTACCTTGAGTACAAATTTATGTTTTATATTTTCAATACTTGTGTCGAAGTGTGTCAAAAAATTATTACAGACCATTTCCACAGAAATATCATTACCAATAAAGGATAAAATCTTGTCATCACGGTTAATATTCTGAGACTCCCTTCCAGTTATTCTGTTAACTAATTTCCACAAGTACTTACTGTCCTTAATATTAGAAAAATGTGTATAGTAATAAGATCTTTTAGTTTTCCTTATCTCATTTACAGCTTTATTCCTTAGTTCTTTATAGATTTTGTTGTAATAGTCATTGGTAGGACAACTTTTCCACTTTTTGAAAGCTAGAATTTTAATGATATCCTTATTTATCCATTCCTTACAATTTTTTCTACCAAGCTTTTTATTATGTCTTTTAGCTTCTTCATAAAACTTTGAGAAAGTTACACATGTTTTATCATATAATATATTAGGATTATTTTCATTTATCAATTATTGCCATGGGTAGTTTTTTTACACAATAATCCACACCTACATTGTCAATGTAATACTTATGATCATTCTCCAAGTTATATCCTTTTTTTTTTAAGGCACTTTAGGTAATTAAGCCCAATCAAATAATGGTTTGATATTCTTGTCTTATACACAAAAGTATTTACTAAATTACACCTTCCATTGAAAGCAATATGATCAGTACAAGATTGTGTTAATATACCATTTTTTATATCTTCCCTGGTGAATTCATCAATCAGATACATATATCCACTTGAGAATAATATTTCTTTGTACTTGCATACAATACTATCATATTTTTTCTTTAAGTCAATATTTACATCCCCAATTATAATAGTTTTATGAGATTTATCATCAGCTATAATGTTTTGAAATTCATCTAAGAAAGAAACAATATTAGTATTGGGAGGTCTGTAAAGAGCTACTATTTTTAGTATACAACCACCAATAAATACTTTCCCAATCAAAGACTCAGTAAAAGTTTTACTTAAATTCACTTGCTGAAATTTTAGTTCACTTCTGACAAACAATACAATTCCTCCTCCTTTCCTATGTTTCTTAGAGATGAGAACATATTGAATTTGATACAAACTTAATTCATCTTCTGAGATATTAACTTCGGCTAAAATAATACAATACAGTTTTGTTTGTTTAAGAATGTTATTAACATTAGGATAAAGCTATCCCAGTGTTTTCTAATGGATCTTATATTTAGATGTATAACATTGAATACAGTGTTTGTTAGTTTGGAAGAATCAGATACGTCTTCAAAGATATACGATTCAAGTTTAGGATTATTTATGTAATAAAAACTATCCATGGATAAATGAAAATAGTTATATTAGTTAAAGGTTTAATAATCCTTAGACAGTCTTATTAAGTTCTGATAACTTTTGTATCTTTTTCACCACACTGTTTTCATCCTTTTTAACTATTACATTTAGTTTAGAAGCTAAAGATGAGAATTTAAAAATAATCCGATTTGGTTTATTTGGGTTATTTTTGTGTACCATGTGCACTTCTTTCATGTCCCTTTTGCAAACATCTTGTACCTTCAAGTTTTGACATACATCTAACATTGTGTTATTCAGGTCAGATTTAGCATTTTCAGTCAGTACTAAACCAATTACTTCTAAATCATTTTCCAACTCTTTCTGCTCTAAAATATTAACTCTAACTTTAAGCTCATCTATCTCTTTATTCTTTTCAACCAGCTCCCTTTTTAAGTTGATGATACACTCTTTTATTTTGCGCACCGTTTCATTGTTTTCCTCTATGGTAGACCTAAAGTCATCGTTTGAATCACTCATGTATGTGATAGATTTCTTTAATTCCTTTAGTTCTTTCATTAGAGCCAGAAGCGTTGATTTATCGTCTCCTTCCGTGACTGACCTCAAATTCATCTCGTCTTCCTTGTCCTCCGAAGGCTCTTTTCTTTTGCATTCAGCGTATCTCCAATCCTTCTTCTTTGCCTGCAACTTGCTCCTCCAGGTAGACTCCGACAAACCCGTACACTTATGTAACTTAGAGTTACAACCCAAGCATAGGGCGCCAGACCCATCCTTCGGGAGTTGCAGCTGACATTTCCCACACAACATTGTCGTACTAAAGTAACCCTAGATGAGGTGAAAAAATCACGTGCAGAAATGTAGGATGTTTACAAACAATTACAGGTACAACCACTGGCGAGACGCTGACAGACAAAACCTCTGCGCATGCACAAACGAAAGATCCACGCAGAACCAACCACGCGATCACTTCGTCAGCTATGTCGAAATTAAAACTGAGATACTTCAGCCGATTATGAATCAATTTTTGCTATTGATACACCAAAAAGATGCACGGCCCAAGGATCATCAAAAGATATAAATTAGAAAATGAAAGCTTCACTATTACCACCAAGACAAGGGGTCGAAACAGGAGCCAATATAACGCATGACCTACCACTACGATGCCATACCTTCTTCTAGTAAAGTTAGTATTCGTTTTACTCCCTCAGCTTACTATGGATCCGTTGATTTTATCACAATGTGGAAAAGAGAAGTTTATTAGCGATGGATATTGTTACGTGTTTGATAAAACATCAGTGGATGGAGTGACTCAGTTTTGGCGGTGTGAAAGAAGAAGAGAGTGCAAGGTTAGAATTTACGTTTTCCAATGGAAATATCGTGAAAAAAATTAACATTCATTTGCACGAAGCTTTCACGTCCAAAATTGAAGCAGATAGTGTTATAACTAGTATAAAGTGCCGTGCAATTGAAAAAAACTTCACAAATCATAAATGAGTGTGTGGTCTATGTCTCGGAAGCGCGTCAAGGATCTCTTCCAACTCATCATGCCCTAAAAAAAGTGGTGGGAAGGAAAAGATAGAGTTCGTCATACGCCAGCAAATCCAAGTAACTTGGAAACTTTAGATATTCCCAGCAGCTACAAAGTGTTTCATGTGAATTCGAATGAGCAGGAAAACTTTTTACTTGCTGATAGTGGTCCTGAATTTAACAGAATCCTCATTTTTGGTAGGAAGAGAAATCTAGAATTGTTAAAAGATTCAACTTGGTTTGCCGATGGAACTTTCAAAATTACTCCTCCTCTATTTTCCCAAGTGTATGTAATCCTTGGGGAAAGATATGGTGGGGTTCATCCAATGGCTTATGCCCTTCTTACCAACAAGAGTCGTGCAACTTACGACAAGTTTCTTCAAATGCTTACAGGACTACAACAAGGACTTCAGCCAACTATAATATCATGCGATTTTGAAGTTGCTGCCTTTAAGAGCTTCCAGGAAAATTCCCCTGATGCAAGAATACAGGGATGCTTCCTCCATTTGACGCACAACATGAAAAAGCATCTCTGTTCCATGGGGCTAGCCAGTCAATATAATAATGATGCTCAATTTGCCCTGCAGGCAAAAATGATTTGTGCTTTGCCCTTCATCCCGATACAAGACATGGAGGATGCTGTGAACAGCCTTGCTGCTTTTCTACCAGAGGTTTTGCAACCCCATCTGGAATGGTTCAAGGATAATTACATAGGCAGAATGAATCGACAGTGGAATGGCCGACGTCCTCCCTATTTCCTCAGGAAATGTGGAATTTATATGAACGTGTTTTGAACGGAGAGATCAGGACAAATAACTTCGCAGAAGCAGCCCATAGACGTCTTCAAGCAGAGCTCGGGATGGATCACCCGAGTATTTGGAAATTTATTGAGGGTTTACGAAAAGCTCAGCATGGAAGGGATTTCTACTACGAATCATTAGCGGCAGGACATAATTATCCCCTGAAATTAAAGAAGTATAGAGAGGCGGATGCCAGAATTCTAAGAATTGTGAGAGATTAACGCAGCACCGGGCGTAAGGATCGCTAGGGAGGTGCTGCGTTAATTTTGGCCAGGAGTGTACATTTACCTGGAGGTGTTAATATCAAAAGTTAATAAACTGTTAAATATTTCTTTAGCCTTTGTATTTTATTTTATTAACCTGAGTGAATGCTGATGAATGATGCATTAAAAGCGCAAATATATTTAATGATATGTTGTTGGAGAACAAGGGATACTACAGCCGAAGAGTTGTGTTGTTGCTGTATATTGCTGGGGATTGGAATTCAGGAAACTGTAATAAAGTAGAGGGAAATATGGAAGAAGCTTAGATTGTTAGAAAATCAAACCATTTACCAATTATTGAACATAAGTGAATGCACTTTCTTATTGAAATTCATTAGGTTTTAGGATCCTTTGTAGGGCTATGGTAAAAATTTGATTTTCTTTTACGATAACAATTAAGGGATTGAAACCCGCAAGTTTGAAATATAATTAACAAGTTAAAAATGAGTTATTAGTTACGATTTAGTATCTCCTCTTGTTATCTATCTAGAAAAAAATGCTTTTGTAATTTATTTAAATCGATCAAAGAGATTGGAGTGAAAATTCCAACATTTCAATTTATAGAAGAAATTTTGTACGACATTGATTCTTAATTCAAGTGCTTCTCAAATGTGAATTAATCAAGATCTGCTGTTGAAATAGCACAGCAAGTCTTAAGATTTTATGCCAAGGTTGTGTTAAAGGTTGAAGATGAGAGTAAATGAGAGGTATCATCAGCGAATAGAGTCATATCCTCAATAGGACAACATTTAGGGAGATCATTGATGTATAGGAGAAAAACCAGTGGCCCTAGAGAATATCCCTGGGATAGCAAAGTATCCCTGGGATAGGTCAGCAGTAAAAGTAAGAGGGGAAGAGTATATTAAAAATTTAGTTTGATTATTATGATTCTGCACTATTGTGGGTCAGGAATGAGTGGAGCCATTCATAAGTATTGCCCCGAATTCCAATATACTCCAGTTTTTTAGCAAAAGCTTATGGTTTATAGAGTCAAAGGCTTACGTTAAATCATAGAAAATACCAACAACTTCTTGTTGTAAGTCAAGTTTTTGATAGATTTTTGTCAAATATTCAAAAATTGCCATTGAAGTTGAGTGTCCCTTTCTAAAGCCATGTTGTGAGGGGGAGAGGACCTTATGATTTTGCAGAAAGTTAACAAGTCTTGAGAACATAGCATTTTCAAAGATCTTGGAAAAAGAAGAAACCGAAGATAATATTTAAGTGTGGATATCTCTCCCTTCTTATATAGTGGATTAACTTTACTAAATTTCATCTTGGCAGGAAAAATGCGTCGTGAGAAGGATTCATTGAGGATGTGAAGCAAAGGTGGAGTAATAATCTTGGCAGACTTTAAAAGAAGAAATGCAGGTACTTCATCTATTTCAAAGGAATGTTTTTTCCCAATTTTATCCAGGATATATACCTCCTTTTTATCAACAGGATAAAGGAAAAGAGATTTGTGGTTCAAAATTAGATTAGGGAAATTGGCATTAGTAACATGTGTGGGATGGTTGTTCATAAAGGAGCAAAATTGCTGATTGAGAAGGTTGGCAATGGTGAGAGGATCTTTGATAATCTGACCATTGACATGAAGATTAGGAGCAGGTTTTCATACAGTGTGACCATCATAAATTATTTTCCAAGCTGTTTTAGCAATGTTGGATGATTTTGATATCAATTTGGAAAATTGATCCCTTGCTTTGATTTTTTTCTTTATAGAGGCATAGATGTTTTTTATAATTTAAATGGAGAGATTCATCAGCTCTTCTCTTAGAATTTATATTTAAATTATGTAGCTTTAAATTCACAAGTTCAGGGGTAAACCAATTTGAGTTATTTGAAATTCTATCAGGAACCTTAGACTTTGTGAAAGCATGGTAAAAACGTTGCATAAAGGATTCAAAGAATATATTAAAATTTTCATCTACAGTAGAGGCAAACTTAATGTCAGACCAATCAACAAAAGCCAGCTTCAAGTTCAAAAGAAATTTTTCAATTTTATTATTGCCAAGATTCTAGTGTATTTGCTAGTGTATTCAATGGGCTGTGGATTTAAAGAGAATTATACCGTTTCAGCTAAGTGGTCGGAGAAGCCTAGGTCAATAACATTAGTGGTGTAAGAAGAAGGGTCAAGTGATATAAAAATGTTATCAATAGTAGATTTGCTGTGAGGTGTTATTCTGGTAGGTAATGAAATTGTGGCAACTAAGTTATATGATGAACTAAGTTATCCAGAACGTGAAATTTATCACAAGTGTCTTCAGAAAAATCAATATTAAAATATAATCATAGAATGAGGTTTACTAAGCAGGATAAGGAGTGTCCTTGCCTTTCAGATTTATATAAAACAATAAATATTTCCTACAAGTAAACTTCAACTTTGTAACACTTTGTAAACTGCATGTTTTCGAAATTTTATTATCTTACTTATTCTCTAATGTTCAAAACTTCAGCAAGATTGGGCTGGATTGCTATTTTTAAAAAAATTAATGGCTCCTCTTAATTTTAAAAGTCGCTCTTAGTCCCTATAATAGCGAGATATATCGGTAGCCGTATGTATCGATAACTATCGATATTTAATTGCAAAAGTGGCCCAATTTGAATAAAATCATGATAGCGAAAGGTTGGTCGTAGTAATTTGTCCAGTTCCATTTTAATTCCTGGTAAAGTATTTTTAGTGAAATTTTACCCAAGCTCTTAGCTTTATTTAATACTTATGTTACGTAATAAGTACTTCTTACATTACTTTTTACAGAATTGTAGGTATTTAATTGTGGTAAATGGTGAGACAGCTGATTGAATATCTTAGGAATTGTATTAGCGCAGGTTCTTTTTCCATGCATATTGTAAAATCTTCGCAGGTTATACTTTTCAGTAGAGCGTAAAGAGATAGTGTGTTGCGGAGTGTTTTCTATTTTGTGGTCATTTTTAAAATAGTGATTTATTATAACAGAATACACGTGAAGACTTTCCAAGGGCAATATATTTAAGTTTTAAAATGAATCATGCGAGATTTTGTTGTATTGTTCCGTGATGTACCTTATAATTCGCTCTTGTCTATTTTTAAGAGGGTCAATCAAAGTTTTATTAGTGTTTCCCCATATAGCATATCGTAGTATTGATTCCACAATTGCAAAATATAGTAATTTTTTATGATGTGTAGGTAGAATGATTTATTAACTAATGTCTGTCAACTTTTATACATTTACCACATTATCTTCATTGTAGGGGAGTTTTATAAAATTTCTCAAATGTAATCTCATCTTTTAAGTTAGAATTTCTCTGCAATATTACTTGTTTATGTTGCTGTAAACTAGTCTTCATAGCCACATTTGATTACCTAATTACAGTATGCCCTATGAAGGCTGAGGTTGACTTTGGATATGAGTAGGCTATGTATTATGCAACACTATCCCTTGCACTCCTACTAACCTGACTATCCTAAGTAAAGAAAGAGCAGTAGGATGTGGTTCTTTCCCAGTGAATTGCTTGAAGGAAGTAGTTTTGGGTTGGAAATAGAAGAAGCTGACAGTTAAGGCTAAGTTGAGAACCATTTAAAAATTAGAGAGGAGCTCATTTACACCTGTGATAAAATTTGCTGAATTTTATCAATGCTTACTTGTTTTTCATAAACAACATTTCTGATTAAGAATACTGGGCTGGTTTGAAGAGGCATAGTACTTACCCTCTGTCAATTATACTCCACCATTTTATGAATTTGATGTTTCATTTCCTGAGTGATGATAATTATCTGTTGTTCTGTATAATTGAGTCCGTCACCAACTTTTTTTTCTTGAGAACCGTCTTCTCAGCCTTTTCTTTAAACCTCTTTCATATACACAGTACACTCTTTGGAATTTTCATGAGAAATTATTTTGTAATGAGCACAAAAGATGTTTTTTTGAATAAGTCCTCTCACTCTCATTTCCCTAAGCACTTACTGGTCTACTTCAATATAATTACTGCCTTGATGTCAGCCCACTTGAGCATGTAACCTCTATAGCGGATCTTGGTATAATTTTTGATTCAAAACTGACATTTAAAGAACATGTTAGATCTATCAGTAGCAAAGGTTACTGCCTCTTAGGTTTCCTAAAACGTAATACCCTCCATAGCTTTTCTACCAATGCAATAATTAGATCCTTCTGCACTATAGTCCACCCTATCTTTGAGTATAATAGCACTATCTGGAATCCACACTGCTCTTCCCACATCAACTCCTTAGAGAAGATTCAAATTAGATTTGCCAAATGGCTTTGTTGGAAAGAAAACATTCCTAATTTCCATGCTCATAATTATCCTGATATTTGCAATAGCTTTAATTTGACAACTCTGAAGACAAGAAGAACAGTTACAGACATGATATTTTTTAGAAATCTTCTTCTGGGTACAATTGATTCTGTAGCCCTTCTATCCAAGATAGATCTTAATGTGCCCACGAGGAGGTCAAGGCATTCTGCTCTTTTCTGTGTTCCTTTTGGGAGAGTGAATGCCTGCAAATATGAACCACTCACCAGGATGATGCGGTCCACAAATGATATCCTAGGGAGGAACAAATTTATAGACCTCTTCAATGACTCTCCCAGAATTTTAAAGCATAAATTATATACAACTTTGTCCTCTTGATTTTTTTCTTACTTTCTTTCATGTTCTGTCCAATACCATTTTTATGTTATTTTTTAAATTCTGTTTTGATATATGTTTTTCTCTTCTTTTTTCTAATGTTTTTTTGGTGATATTTATGTATTTTATTTACTTTCCTTTTTGTATATTATATCACATGTAATAGGGTAGTATTACCTGTTTGTGATGAATAAATTATTATTTAATCATTCTTCTGATTTTGTACCAGAAATTCTACACCATAGAGTAAGGATGAGGATATCCTTACTCTATGGGTTTCGCAGATCCGCCATGTTGGATTTAAAAAGAAAATATTTTATATTTCATCACACCGTCTATGGCGGCTCGCAGAGTTTAAATGAAAATTAAAATATTTTATTTTTCATTGCACCATGTATGATAGCCTTAACTTAATGATCTTGATGTGATAATACTTACGGAAACTAATCTTACGCCTTCCATTAAGTTAGTACACAATTTGTATTCCATAAAGGACTGAAACGATTATCTCGCACTTTAGAGAAGCTTGAAAACTCAAATTTTCATTAGCATTTTTTCATCAATGATTCCCTCTCAAAATATATATGATCTAGATGTAGTAGTCAACTAAGACGTTTGCCCAAATGAAAATCATGATTTTTGTTCTTTAATTTAAGATTCCATTCCTTTACCAAATGTCTAGGAAAATGACTTGACAAATTAAGTTAAAGAGATAACATAGGTAGGTTAAAATTTTGAAGCTAAATCAGAAAATAGAAATAAAATCAGGAAGTTGTGAAAGCCATTATCATTTCGGTTAGCTACTAGAGAAAATTCAATTATTGCAAAATCACCGCAAAGATACCAAGATAAAAAAGTATCTTCAATGATAATTTGAGTCATCAACCTGAAATGCAAGTATTATAAATTCATGTACATAAATAACGGTTTTCTTTACTTCTTATTCAGAACCATCATCGTGAATCATTCAGTGTTTTTTCCATTTTTTATTATTATTTTGGTTTTGATAATTATTATTTTTCCTTCATATTGTAAGCCAATATTTTGTGAAGACCTCTTAATATCAATTTCTTTTGAGCACTGCCATCACAAATTTTGTTTGGTAAAAATCTTTATTCCAAAGTTAATTACCAAGCTCTTCTCACAATGATATAAATTCTTGCTTTAATGAATAATTTCAGCAATGAAAGTAATTTTTATCTGATTCCACTTAGAAGGAGTAAGTTATGCATGAGATTCTGGTCGTATCCAACATTTTCTGCTTTAATAAAATATTGCTTATATTTTTTTGTTATTTTTATTTGAATCATTTACTTCTGTCCATTGTTTCTCTGGCTTTAACATGGCATAGTATTATTAAAATATCCCATGAATTTGTTGGTTTGAAAGTTGGTTATATGAAATTGTGAATCTTTGGCAGTTTAAATTAATTGGATTAAAAATGTATGGACATGTAATTTGTCGTATTCCCTTACAATAATCTACCATTAAAACCAGACAGGTTGCATATCCTTTGATAGGGTAAATGCTTTCACTGTTTCATTTTCCATTTCATTCCAACTTCCATTTGTATAACTAATAGAAATGGAAATTATTAGAGTAACTTGAAACATTGTACAACCCTCTGCATGATAAACTAGAGAGAATATAAATATCTTGAAATATATTTTGAGTGAGGAACCATAAGATGCAAAGATATGAAAGGCTGCCCAAGTTACTTTGCTTATTCCACCAATCTGTTTGAAATATTTTAGATTTAGATATATTCCCCACATGTCTCCAGTGAGGTGTAGCAGGGGATATTTAAATGTAATATTAAGAATTGTTATTACTTTCAGATATCACATATATCAAAAAATTATCCCTGGTTATTATCTTTGGTTTTACAATCTCCACTGCCTTTGTACAAAAAGGTTATTTTATAAAATTATTTTAATTTTATCATCATTCGAAATAATATTTGGGAAGACTAAAAGTAAGTATGTTCAGCATTAAGAGATTATAAGTATTGGTATCTGGTTTAAATACTTTGACCATAACATACTATTAAATAAATGTCTCCAATACGGCATCCAGGGTGTTGCATTGGATTGGTTACGTTCATATTTAAACAATAGATCTCAATATGTTGAACTGACTTTAGGACATAGTAAATATAAATCTGATACAATTATTATTAACAATGGTATTCCTCAGGGAAGCATATTAGGACCAATACTTTTCCTATTGTATATAAATGACCTACCATTGGTCAACAATAGTCCAAATATAAAATCAGTTCTTTTTGCAGATGATACTTTGGGAAGTGGGTTGCACGTAAATAAATGTTTTCTAAAAGAAACACACTAGTACTGCGTTGCGCCGAAAGAATATGCCTTTTATTAAACTGGCTGTGAATATACAGGACAAGATGGCGTGTGTGGCCGTAACGGTTACAAACAGAGAATTTCAATGTTATCTAGGCAGAGGCCACGATGGGAGTGAGAGCATCTCAAGCACGTTGGGCACGGATCACTCCAAAAACAAATGCTCATCGTCGGCCGCTACAATATGGCGCTGGGCGCAGGCTGTCTGCACCGGTCGCCACACTACAAATTTTCTATTAACAGCCTCCAATATTAATGAGTTACACCAGCAATGCAAAGAAGTTTTGGATCAAGTCTGGGACTGGTACTTTTTAAATAGACTTAAATTAAATACAGAAAATACACAGTTATTTAATAATAGAATGTTCAACAATGTAGATGACCTAACTTTAAATGATGTACCAGTTAGACCAACTACTAGCAGCAAATTCCTAAGCATAAAGTTTGACCAAACAGGTAGTTGGGCTGCACATATTTCTGATCTATGTTCTAAATTATGTGTCACATTTTATAGCTTAAGGTTTCTAATAAATACTATATCCTTAGATGTACTACTGCTAATTTACCGCAGTAATTTTGCTAGCTGAGCCTCTTATGGCATTATTTTATGGGGCTCTTCATTCACAATCTTGGAAAAAGTATTCCTACTTCAAAAAAAGGTTGTACGGTGCTTATTGAATAAACCTTACAGGTGTTCCTGTAAACCATTGTTCAGGCAATTACCGTATTTGACGGCATATAAGATGCACCGGCATATAAGACGCACCGGCATAAAGACGTACCCTCATTAAGTTGGCCACTCACAAGGAAAAAAAGTTTTAATAGTCCATGCAAAAGCACGGTACCACAATAACTTAAAATGTTGTTTCTTTCAGCTGTCAGGTTTCGTAAAAGCCAAATATTAACACAATCATTGAATGCAATTACCAAAGATATTTAGTATGTATTAAGAAAATTTAACAAACGGAAGCTATTTTGACATTATATATTTCAATAATTGAACGGCAAGCAATCGAACAAAATAGAAAATAAAACAGAAACAATATTTATTAATACAGATAAGGGTAAAACATATTATGTTTGTGTTTTTTAGCAGTCTTCAATTGATCTTCCTGCAGTCGCCAATTACCTACGTATCATTTTTTCGGTAGGTGGTGGACCAAAATGCCTTGCTGCTATTCTGTTTCCATGCACTTAAGCGTAATTTAACACTCATAGTTTATGTTGAATAGTGTAGTTTAATCTCTTATTTCCTGTAGTTATATTTCCGAGGGTGTTTTTTTAAACAAATAGTTTTACTCAGCAAGAAGAGGACACATTGTTTTGTTATGATCAGCAGGGTTGCGAGATCCAAACCTGAAAATACCGCGATACCGCTACCAGATCGCGCTAAAATAGTCCAAATCTGCCCAATGTTCATTTTCATGTAGTTCCTTTATAAACATCTGGCATATTTTTACTTATATACTTTTCCGGGAAGAAAACTATGCATTGAAAAAGTGAAACCTCAGCCAGAACTGCACCAAATCTATTCTTCAATGACTGCTTCATCTAAACATAGTGACATGCACATTTGAGGCATAAAAGCTCTTTAGTTATCATTCTAAGCTAAACATGGGTTCAGTAAATAATTAAGTCAATGATTAATTTTTTAACATTATTAAAACTTTATTCAGATATTCAGAATCTTCTGAGATCGACATTTTGCTTTTCCCTCTTCAGTCCTATTTTTAGATAGCCTGAACCACTCCCCCATTGACGGTTATTAAATCTGTGGATGCATTTTTCATGGCCAGTAACTTGGCCTGCATTGAATCTGAAAAGTAAGACATAATGGTAATTAGACACTGGTCTTTAAGACATATTCAAGTTGTATACACATGCCCTTCTACCACCTGAAGGTCTTAGTCCATAGGGAAGGTTTCATATCATTATCTAATAAATTCAGTAATGATATTCATGAACATTTCCCTTTTCAAAACTTTTTCAGAAACTGAAAGATTAAAGACATTGATGGAGAAGAAAAACCAAGTAAAAAATTGCTAACAGAGGCAATAGCACTATATGAAAACCAAATATGTAGGCATAAAACAGGAAAAGTAATCATATATCTTTTAATTAAAGGAATTTTTAAATATTAATTTAAATTTAACTATAGACGAAATTTAATAACATAGGTGAAGAAGTTATGTTAAGTACATGAGAAACAATACCATATCCTAAACCAATATCATATCCCCTAATACATTAAAAGGGTACTAAACACTCCCAAAACCATCCAAAATTTTATTTTGATGGTTTTGGGAGTGTTTTGTACCCTTTTAATTTACTGTTGTACCCATCAGTGGCCTTTATCCAATTATCATATCCCCTAATGTTGCCTCTCAAAATTTCCTTCATCCCAATTTCTGTTACTGAAACACTCCCTGCCACACACCTCTGTGGTGGCTCACAGTTTTATATAGATTTAAATCTCTCAAATCATATACTCCATTTCTCATTTACCTCCTTCAAAATTATCTCCATGTATTTGGAATAATTTTAAAGAATATGGAGTATTACAATCTAGATTGCTAGTTGGCTCGTTCAAGATGTATGGATAATTATTTAACTTTAACTTTAAACTTTCCAAGATACCAATGTGACTGTACGTCCCACCCTCTACTTCACGGACTGAACTAAGTTTGGCGGTGGCCCATAACCTTCGACGATGCCTTGCTGATAAGTCTTTAATCCGCTCGTGGCATTTCTATTTACCCACAAACTTAAGATTTAAATTTTATGTACTACACCTTCTATTCCCGACTATGTAGCAAGTAACTCTAAGGAATTGCTTGAGCAACTTCTAAACAAAGATGAACTAAGAATAAGGCAGTGAGTTACGGACAATCAGTGAATTACAAACAATAAAGCTGTTACAAATGTATAAAATCTGCAAGTTATTGAAACTAAATCAATTATTATCTATGAAAACTCATTTCATGATAATAGCAAACATCGTGGTTATAGCTAGGAAATCACTTACCGTGAAACAGACACGAGAGAATATTTCTTTCTTCAGATACAGCAGCAAATGCACTATCAACGTGTTGTCAACAATAAGGCAGTGGTTTACGGACAATCGGTGAATTACAAATAAAGTCATTACAAACGTTTAACCCTTTCGTTACGGCTAGCGTGCCGGTGTAGGAGTCGAGGCTCACTTAACGGGTGGGGTCCACTGTACAGTTGGCCTCGCCTAAGGTGGCGTTCACTGTACAGTGAGCGTCTCCTAGGTGGCAGTCACTGTACATTGCTTCCTGCCCGCCGGGCGAGGCTCACTTAACCTGGGTGGGAGTCACTCAGCATTTCTATTTTAAAAATAATCAAAAAATAATAACCGAATACCGTTTAAATAGCATGAACGTTTAAGACGTTTAACGTTTATTACCATATAGATATATACGAGAAAATTGAAGTAAATTCTTAGATTTTAATACGAAAAGAAAAAGCTGTAATAAACTCTGCTAGTAAAACCAACCTAGCCAGATAAACTCATAAAATCTCTGCTGCTATCTTAATATTCATTTTTGACTGAACATGATGAGCAATTCTTAAATAAAAACGTTATAAAAGTTCCTAAATTAGTAGCTTGAGGTCGATATAACCCCAAAGATCTTTTAATGTTTTCAGCCCTTTAAATACGGATGGGACCAACCACCGATTTGGCGCACGCACACATTTTATGTCGTCAAATTAAACATAGAAATCGTCAAATCACTGGCAAAACCTCAGCTGATTTTTCATATGTTCTAATAAAAATATTCAAATTGATTATAATCTATTAGAACTTTGGGTTGGTCGTTGGTTTTTTTACAAATCAAAATATGCTTCAAGTTTAGGAATTGAAGGTAATCCAGGAAAATACTGTTGTACCCTATGAAGAAAATTAAAAATTAAAGATTAATTAAAAGCACTTTTTTACCATTGAAAGGACTGGTAAATTTGGTCCTAGAGATTAAATTTCCTTTACCGAGCTTATAGTGGAACATGTTACATACCAACTTAAATTCTTGGAAATATAACACTCACCTCATGTAGTTTGCCTAAAAAGCACTTTTCAGTACTCTCTGGTTTTCGAGAGTTTTTTTATTTGGAAAGTGGCAGACTATAGTAAGAAATTATGAATTTCTCTCACACATGCCAATACTTGAAATGCAATCATCTTTTGCAAAATGTTAATGATTGATCACGATATACTGGGAGATCAAGACATAAAAGGCAAAATTTCCTTACATATTTTATAAGTGTTTTAAACGTTTTACCCTTCTTTTGTTGCAATATAGGTTGTATAAGACCTTTAGAATATGTAATTTACTCAATCAGCTTTTCTTAATTAACCAAATTATTCGTTATTCCGACTGAAAAACCACATTTGCTGATAGTATTAAATTTTGTTTTGGATTCTTCTTCATCTAATTTAATATTGAAGAATGATAATGCTTGATAAATATTCTTAGTTATTCCACATCTTTTTTCATTCCTCATCTTAACATATGATGATGAATGAAACTTGCATAGAATAAAAAAACGATAAATTCCTCAAAAAAGGTCCCAAGCTCACAGTAGATTTTTCATAGAAAAATGTTTAGAGCGCATAGTCATCGAACCCTAGATCAACTTGTTCAACTTTGGACAGATAATTAGACATGAATCCTATTAAAAATCTGGTTCTAGCAATCTGTTTTTCGAAAAAAATCTTGAAATTTGCTACAATGCATTTACTACGGAAGAATTTTCCACGAAGTTGGTTAACAGGTGGTGGTGCTAAAACAAAAAAACTTTCATTTCTTTAAAATTGCTTAGTCGCAGACCAAAAGGATCAAATTTTCGAGTTCTTTCCAATGGTGCGAGGCGCTGTGTCTATTCGAATGCGGTCCCAGAAAAATTCCGAAGTCACCCCTTATTTCCCCTCACTTGCCTCAAGTTCCAAAACATTTACCCTCACCTCTGATTTCCATCCTTCTTGCAAATCAGGTTGTATCAACAGAAATTTTAAGTGCACTCTTTGGCCGCTAGAGCAGCAACAGAACATGCCCACAGACTTATGCAAATGACTGTACATACATCACTGCTATTTTCTTCATTTAAGGTGAAAATTTGCCTTAAAATAAGGGTTCGCCATTTTTTTTAATAAAAATTGCAAATATTGAACTGTGATCATTCAAACCCAGTATTTTGAGGCGCAAAGATTAGATTTATAATACTGCATCGTTTTTTACCCAACGAGTTTGCTCATTTTGATTCAGGATAGGCTTGAAGTTAAATAATTTTTTGAAAAATGGAAGACCGGCATTTAATAATAATATTGCAGAAATCACTACACTCATATTCGATTTTTCTTTTCAAGACAAAATTGAGAAAACTTTAAGCCAAAACATCCCGAAAAAAGTTACGACTTTTTTTCGCTAGATATCAGCATCGCTAGGGTCAAATTTTAGGTCCCTCTAGCTCAAGTATGGTTGATTTGATTGCAAATCAGAAAACTGTTATGTACATTGGAATAACATAAAAGTTTTCCTATGGAAAGGAGTTTTTTTATCTTCTTTTTACAGCTACAGAGAGATTGCAGCAGTTGTAACGTAGCTGTTTTAAATTCTGTTTTTGAGGTATCCAACAACAATTTGCACTGAATTATTTAATATGAATCGAACAATGAATGTCATGTAAATGGTTCCGTTTAATGTAATGCCTCTGTAACTGTAATGATAATCCGTGAAATGATTTTTCAATTCATTGAACTTGAGTATCATTAGGAATGGTTTGAAGCGTTTACAAAAAATCTTAATGTGTGTATCGTTTGAAAGTGAACTAGGGAATTGCAGACAAACGATTGCTAAGGGCAAGAAATATTCGTTGAAATTTTCACGAATCGCTAACACAGCAAGACAAAATATAATATCGAATGAGGACTTAATTATCATCTCAGTCAAAGTATGATAAAAAATTGGAACACCAACTCTTATGACTTTTCAAGTGGTTATAAATATTACACAAATTGTAATAATAACGTCTCAAGGAATACTATCTCACGAAGTAATCGAAATTTATCTGTAAATTCAAACATACCCTTGGAATTTCCTCAAAGTTAACTGCTGAAATTGGGAGATCGATAATCTGCCAGTTGTTTACATATCAGTCTGACTGTCCACTCCTAATGTCTCTCTTATTTTTTCCGGTTCCTCACAAGAGTCATTGAATTACCTTCCACTCTCTGTGGATCCCTTTACATTATCTAAAGGGATATTTATTTGCATGGGATTGACTCACGCATAGTAAAAGCCTCTTTCAAAATATTTCTAAGTACCTTGTTTTTTATTGTGTTATTGTTATTATTAATTTATTACCTCATTCGTTACATTTTCACTTCAAACTGGCAAAAGTTCTGTATGTGAAAACTGAATGAATAAATGAATTATATTAAAGTGTTCTCTGTTTGTTAAAGAGATAAGAGATGGCAAGTGACGTTGCCGTTTTTATTGAATTTTATTTCATCTTCATTAGCATTTCACCATCATTTCTTATCAAATGATACCACAAGCGGAAAGCGATACAGGTATTGTATTCGTAAGTCATATCGTCTCATGGGTAAAATCATTTGATTTTTAATTGATTGATCGTTATTCTATCCTTTCAAATTCTAATTCTATTCATAAGAATCAAAGAGTCAGTCGAAGGCGACGATGGGCGGTTTGCTCACCACCATTGGGTTTTCATTTTCAAAAGGAGTTATGGAGAGAGAACGCCTTAGCCGTAACAAAGGGTATTTTTATGATGATACTTAGTTCACCTTTTCGAACATTGTTAGTAATCACCATCTCACAGCATAAATATCTCATTTTCGCAGCATGAATGTAACCGGCCATCGACGTCATTGTAATCAAACTGGAGAAACCTGAAAAGAGAATTTATAAATAAATCGAAGGTATTTTTCCAAAATAAAATTGTTGAACTTGTTAAAAACAACAGGTGAATTAATAGGCGTTCGATTTTCTATGACGTAGGTCATCGGTTCTAGTAGTTGTATTGCTAAAAATGCATCGAGAGATTCAGTCATTTCATCGGGCTCCCACCGGGGATCAAACCTGGGACCGCTATCACCAAAGCCGAACGCGCTGCCCATATGGCCAGTAATTTTATTTTTCTCAATGTATTCCTGCTTGGGTGCTTGGAACCCTATGAAAACCCATTATTACTAGAATTCCCAAAAATGCCTTAAATTCTTCTACGTCTATATCTAATGCGGTTCCTTTCTTGGATGTATACAAATTTGATGAATCGATTATTTTCTTAATGATATCAGAAGAAGAAAAAGCATAAAAAAATATATTGGATTCGTCCAATTACCTCTTGCTGATTTTGAGGGACCACACCGTTCTATAAACTGAAATTTCTCGAAAACTTCCGGAATAGAAGGTTTTTTCGTCCATACCCTAGCTACACTTTCCGAAATTTCCACTACTGAAGGCTGCCACTAATGAGTGGCTCCTCAAAAGCAGCAGGGGAGGCTCGACTACTTGGACGAGTATCAGGATTCGGGGTACCCCTTGGTGTAGGCATTTCTCTGGGCGTTGGTGTGCCCCTTGGAGTTAATGATTCAGATGGTGAGACAGCGTCCGCATCGGAATCTCCTTCCTCTTCGGAATCCTCTGCCATTTCGTTTGTAGTTTCTTCAATAAGCTTCTGCAGTTCTTCCTCGCTATATAATTTTCTACCACTCATCTAGAAGAGGATAAATTTTTATCTTAACTACCGCTTGCATAATATGCCCCAATAAAAGTCTTAAAAAAGTCTGAAAATTTTAACCACTTTTAAAATTCACTATTTGTATTTAATTTTAACGAAAGGAAGTGTCCACAAAGGAAGAACAAAGAGGAGACGTAGAAAATTGCTACACAAAATTCAAAACAAGGTTCCACTCGAATTATTCATATTTATCTGAAACGTAGAGGATATTAAGAAATTACCGTATTTTTTTCCTATGTCTTTAGCAATTTTCAGACAAATGACTACTAAATTATAAAAAATAACGAACCTGATGACTTAAAAGTAGAATAAAATAATGGAAGTGTTGCTTTTTCAGTAATGTGCAGCACAGGATATAACACGCCTGCTCTTGCAGCTACCGTCACTCTCTCTGACTCCTGTCCTTTTCAATGTTCGTATGTATGTACCCTCGTGGACACTGATGCTTTCTCCGACTCCTTTCTCGTTGAACACTCTCTTTGAAATGTTTTCCACGACTGCTCAAAAAGGATACCGAAACTCGGCTACCCGCCGATTTCCCGGGAATTTCCAAACCCACAACATTTCCCCAGCAACCGAATTCCCAGGCAATTAGAACGCACGTGGCAACAATCCTGGTCCTCGAAAAACTAGCCGCCGCCGGTGTAGGAGTCGAGGCTCACTTAACGGGTGGGGTCCACTGTACAGTTGGCCTCGCCTAAGGTGGCGTTCACTGTACAGTGAGCGTCTCCTAGGTGGCGGTCACTGTACATCGCTTCCTGCCCGCCGGGCGAGGCTCACTTAACCTGGGTGGGAGTCACTTAACATTTATATTTTAAAAATAATCAAGAAATAAATACCGTTTAAATAGCATGAACGTTTAAGAAATTATATCATATGGATATATACGAGAAAATTGAAGTAAATTCTTAGATTTTAATACGAGAAGAAAAAGCTTTAATAAACTCAGCTTGTAAAACTAAACTTGCCAGATAAACTCATAAAACCTCTGCTTTTATCTTAATATTCATTTTTGACTGAACATGATAAGCAATTCTTAAATAAAAACGTTAAAAAAGTTCCTAAATTAGTAGCTTGAGGTCGATATAAACTTTCAATATTGGTGAGAAGCGAATACCTTCTGAATATTATAAATTCCTAAAAAATAATAAAGGTCAGAATATTAATAGGAAAATTATTGAAGGAAATGCAATATGAAGAATACAAGAATTTGAAATAAATAATAAAATGACTTTATCGAAAGTCAAACCAGTTTCTAATTTGAAGAATGTTTATATGTCTGGGGTATCTGCTGACATCACCCGTTCAACATGACCCCCATTTTTTAATAAATAAACACACATTTCCCCTTAGGAACTCGGAGTTGCGAAAATCGGTAAATTAATTCACGGACAAATGACTCTCCGGGAGAAATGATTCCCCTAAGTTTTGACATATTTTAAACTCAACTTGTTAAGTTTCATATGGATTCTAATACTATCAAAAAGTTAGGGATCATCTTTACCCGGATATATTAAAAGAAATGAACTTCCGATGTATCTGTCAATGTTGATAGAAAAAGATTAAATATTCTTCAATATCTTATAGGAATATGCCAAAATTATTTCAAACTTATTGTAATTATTTGAAGGACTATTCTCTATGTAACCAACAATGAAAAGTTTGGTCAATGGTCTAGGCTCTGCAGTAATTTACAAACTTTATTTATTTGAGGGAGAATTTTGCTTATAGTTTCTCAAAACAGAAAATATTATGTAAATAATTTAAGAATAGATTCAGTATGATTCCAATTTTCATACGCTCATTTATAGAAATTAGAGCAATAATAAGAATCAAAAGTAGGAGCGAGTCTAGAAATTTGCTGATGGGTGACGGAAATATCAAAGGGGTAATGGACGATTAAAGATAATATCCTTAAAATTTCATCTCAAATTAAATTTTAAAATAAATTTAGTTGATATATAGGGATCGTTGAAAATATGAGATTAATTTAACTCCTCGTGACAACTCAAATAACTATTACTCCTAAATGTAAATTTATTACAAAGACATAAAGAGGATAGTTATGGTCACCCCACGAATTATCGTAGGTACCTTTTCTTCATGCAATATTACACTAACCACCACGAAAACACCGTTTATTTCTATGATCTAGTGCAATTCAAATGAGAGAATTACGCAATTAATGCATTGTAACAAAAAGTAAGCCAAAATTTAACAGAATTGCTTTCACATTACATTAACAGGAATTTGCAACAGTTCTGCATGTTGGTCAAATTTGCTATACTTTGCCTTAATAAATTCACTTCCATACTCATTTCTTAATAAAGGCATACTATGACTTATTCTACATAATAATATATTTAAGTATACAAATGAAAACACAGTAAACTCCCGTCTATCCGAAATGATCGGGTCGGCGGCCGGTTCGGATAAAGAAAATTTCAGATAAACCGAAGTCCTACGCAGGGTGGGTTGACTGGTATAGGGACTACGGTTACCGTTTAACGCCATCTCATACCTCATTCAGGAACTACTAGAAGCTAAGAAACATAAAAAACCAAACGGGACCGAAGAGACCGAAGACGCCATATTGAATGTTCGTTTTGCTGTAGGAGAAGAGCGTGTTCCTGTTTATTCAGAATCAAGTTTATTTGATTGTAATGGAGAAGAAAGTCTACAAATGTGCAGTAGAAGCCTGCAAATCAACTTTTGATGGAGAGCAGGGCTTCCGCATGTTCAGTTTTCCGCGAAGAATAGATCTGTAAGTACGAAATGGTTGATATAAGTGTGAACGGAAATACATAACGCATATAAATATTGTATAATACTTTAAGCATCGTGGTAGGATATTATTATATATATGTATATATATTAATATATATTCAAACATGATAAATAATGTTCGATCGTGTGAAAGAGCATTTAAAGCTTTAGTGTAATTGTAACCAACGTGGAATATAAATTTTCAAACATGGCGACGTACACGTGAGTAGCTTTCATTGTTCAATGGTAATTGCGTTGCACGTCCTGTAATATTATATCTGGAGCTAAAGTAACACCAATCTTAGCGTGGGACTAACCAATTCTTATTAATTAATCTTAGTAGTGAAAATATCTAAATTAAATAAGACAAAGTAATTAAATATCTGGATGGAAGTGAGGATCTATGTGTTACCTTTGGGAAGGTTTTCAAGGATTTGACTGTATTTTGTGATGCATATTGGGGTAGTGATAATAATTATATAATTAAATAAGAGTAACTAATAAAATATCTGGAAGGAAGTAAGGGTCTTTGTTTTAACTTTGGAAAGTTGTTATTGAATATATACAAGTGAAGAAAAGGTGGCTAGCCACCTTTTCTTCACTTGAATATAATATGCCACTATCAGCTGATATATTTACAAAACCTCAACATAGTTCTGTGTGATGAAGCTTTGTCAAAATGATTCCTGTTGTGTAACATTGTGATTAATATTATTCTTGAATTCTTGTGCATACTATAATCTAAGTTTGTAATAAGTGGATATTTTAATATTAATATCTTGGATAACTTTTATTTGTAAATATGATCAACTACCTTCTTTATTAAAGTAAATAAATTACACTAACTAATTATATATCTGGAAGGAAGTAAAGGTCTATGTTTTACCTTTAAGAAGGCTCAGAAGGATTTGACTGATTTTTGTGTTGCATATTGGGCTGGTGATAGTCATTATATAATTAGATAAGACTAACTAATTAAACACCTGGAAGGAAGTAAGGATCTATGTTTTAACTTTGGGAAGTTGTTGTTGAATATATATAAAGTGAAGAAAAGGTAGCTGACATATTTACAAAAGCTCAACATAGTTCTGTGTGATGAAACTTTGTCAAAATAATTCCTGTTGTGTAGCATTGTGATTAATATTATTCTTGAATTCTTGTGCAAACTATAATCTAAGTTAGTATAAAGTGGATATATTAGTATTAATATCTTGGATAACTTTTATTTGTAAATATGATCAACTACCTTCTTTATTAACTTAAATAAATTACACTTACTAATTATATATCTGGAAGGAAGTAAAGACCTGTGTTTTACCTTTGAGAAGGCTCAGAAGGATTTGACTGATTTTTGTGTTGCATATTGGGCTGGTGATAGTCATTATATAATTAGATAAGACTAACTAATTAAACACCTGGAAGGAAGTAAGGATCTATGTTTTAACTTTGGGAAGTTGTTGTTGAATAAATATCTAGTGAAGAAAAGGTAGCTGACATATTTACAAAAGCTCAACATAGTTCTGTGTGATGAAACTTTGTCAAAATGATTCCTGTTCTGTAACATTGTGATTAATATTATTCTTGATTTCTTGTGCAAACTAAAATCTAAGTTAGATTTTGTTATGTATATCCTGGATACCTTTTATTTATGATTGTTATCAACTACCATCTCTATTAAGTTCCCTCAATATTTCACCGATATTTATTGAATCAGCCAGTGTATCTTAATCTCATGCAGCCATTATTGGCCAAATGGTATCAAACAATGAAAATATTGGTTTATTAATGTATTTGATTCAAGGTTTTAAGATTACCTATTACAATTTCTGCGACTTTCATCCATTGAAAGTAGGATTGCTAGGTGGTATTAATAACAAAGGACAGGAAATAATAAGGATATAATTGATTCCAGATGTCAGAAATGGGTCCAGTTCTGCCGAAATTCACCAGTTGCTGATTGGAAAGGGAAAAGTCCTTTATGTCAAATCCATTACCTAAGGATTTGTGCACTTCATTTTGAAGAGAAATGTTTTTGCACCTCAGAGAGGATTAAATTAAATAGGGGATCTATTCCTTCAATTTTTCAGCCTGAGATAGTCAGGGAAATGGGTTTACCTTCTGCTCCCATAGAAAATACCCCTCTTGCTCATCAGCCTACATTCCCCCCTCACCCATCATGTTCTCTTTCCTCCCAACCTGTTTCACCTCTAACATCCACTCCTATAAATCCCTCCCGTTCACTACTTCCTGATTTCCTGTCATTTGATCCATCAACATCATCCAATTTGTTATCCCCTCTAGCTACTCCACTCCTGGATATTTCCCCCTCTCCCTTGCCTGATCATATGTCATGTTCTCCCAACTCCAAGCAAGGTCATAAAAATGGACTCTCCCTTTCTGACATCAGCTTCACTAGGATTAAGGAACTAACACCAAGGAAATTGAAAATATTTAAATATGCGAAGGTGAAAGAAAGGAAAATAAAGAGGCTGCAGAACATTGTACAGAAGCTAAGGGCAGAAAAGCATCAAAAGAAGTGGGAAGGGATTTCTCGTGTGAAGGATTTGTTGCACTCCTTGCTGCATGAGTCTGCTGCAGTTTTATTGGCTGCACAACTGAAGGTTGCTGGGAAAAAGCCCAAGGGTAGAAGATGGACAGAAGATGAGAAGTTGCTGTCTCTTCTGCTATACAAGAGGAGCCCAAAAACTTATCGTCTCCTTCGGTACCTTTTCACCCTTCCCTCTCGCACCACCATCACATCAATTCTTCACTCCATTCCATTTTCACCTGGGATCAATCCTCAGATATTTGCCTCTCTATCCCATTCATTGGGTCAGATGGAGGATTCTGCTTGCACATGTGTCTTAATGTTTGACGAAATGTCAATAATGGAGCATTGCGAGTATAATTCTTCATTGGATTTAATAACTGGGTATGAGGATCATGGACAGAATAGAAGGAGCAAGACTCCAGCACGATATTCTCTTGTGTTCATGGTTTGTGGTGTGCTGAAAAAGTGGAAGCAACCCATAGCTTTCTATTTCAGTGGATCGCAGACAAAATCTGAGGTGATAGTCTCCCGCATGGAAGAGGTGCTGCAGCAATGCCATGAAGCAGGTCTTCATGTCATTGCCATTGTTAGTGATATGGGGGCTAACAATGTCAAGGCAATTCGTTCCATGGGGTCATCAATCACGCATCCATACATCACGCATCAAAATCGTACCATTTTCACTTTGTTTGATCCCCCTCACCTTATTAAAGCCACCCGTAACCTCCTTGTTAACCACAACTTCCTAATCCCTGTGGAGTATGGTACCAATAGCTTCACTGGTACAGCATCATGGGCACACATTGAACAGGCATATGACCATGCCAAGGGAGCCATCTTGCATAGACCTCTAAATCGCATCACAGATGATCATATTTGTCCTCAAGGTAAGGATACTTACTTATCTTAATACAGTAGAGTTTGGAAAATAATGATTGCTTGAACCTTGTTGTGCGTTAACTTCATATACATTTCAATTCGTTGGTTCCTTGGTTTTGATTGTGACTCTAAAAATTACTTTAATTTTCTAGGTGCGAAGAAGATGAAGGTGAAGCTTGCTGCTCAAGTAATGAGTAAGTCCTTGGCAGTATATCTCGAGGAAGGATGTCGCTCAGGTTAGTGATTTTTGTCTTAATGCATTATTTATTTTGTTTCTGCATCATTTGAAGGAATTAATAAATGAAACCTTATTCACAGGATGGCTTAATGTTGGGGCCTTGGCGACTTCTGCCTTTATAGGCAATATAGATAGCCTCTTTGACTCAATGAATGGAAGGGGTCAAGACTCATTCAAGCCCCTGCTAAAGGAAGTGATGGAAGGTAGTCCTCATTTCCAATTCTGGGAGAGGGCTGCAGCTCTTGTTTCAGAATGGAAAATAATAAAGGAAATGAAAAGTGATGGAGGAGTGAAGTTTCTCCCAATGCCACCTTCTCAGCAAGGCTGGCTGCATAATCTGCAAGCCTTTCCCCAGCTCTGTAAAAGTTTGCTAAGTGGACCAGGTGCTGTGACAGGCTGCGTTTCAGCACGGTCCTTTAATCAAGATCCTCTTGAAAACTTGTTCAGCTGCCTGCGAGGAAACTGTGGGTCTAACACGCGGCCAACAACAACGCAGTTCACCAGCAGCCTGAAGACATTCATTGTCAATGGTTTGGCATTTTCCTCCAATGTCAGTGGCCAAAACTGTGAAGCTGATGACAATAAGCTTCTTGATTCCCTACGAAGCTGGCTGAACTTGGAATCAGTAACCACTGACATTGGAGAATCAACAGACAGCGATGGATTCTCCGGGTTTGTTGTCAGTGAGAACATCGAGGGGGCTGCAGCAGAATCTGAAGGCCTAATGTCATTTCTGTGCAGCTATGTATTGAGAGCAATAATAAAACAATGCTGCTGCTGTAGCTGTAAAGAGGGGCTGCTGGATGGAACAGAAAATCCTACAGCTGTGATGTATTTTCAGGGATGTGATGGAGACAAGTTAAATCCCCGAAAAGACCTCCTGGAAGCCGTCATTACAGCATTGCAAATAACTGAGAGAGTGCTAAATGACACACCACATAGAGTGGGAATCTCAGCATTCATCAAGGCCATAGTGGAGATGGAAATTTCTTTTCAATGGCTTAGCTACCACTGTGAGGCTCACTGGAAAGAGATGGCAAGTAGGATTGCTAAGGCTGTGATCCGGCAAACTATTCTCTGGTGGTGCAGAAAAGTTAATAAGAGATAATGAGTTCAAGGTAAGCATGAATATTTTGATACTACAAATGGTATTTGAATGAAGTAATAATACTAATGAAGTTACTCTTCTTTTGGTACAAATGATATTTGAGTTAAGTAACATTACTCATGAAATTTTTAAATTTACAGGTGGCTCCAGTGTTTTTCTAAGAACACTTCCAAAATTATGTAAATATTAATGTATAAATGAATAAAGTAAATGACATGTGATGAGTTCAAGGTAAGCATGAATATTTTGATACTACAAATGGTATTTGAATTAAGTAATAATACTAATGAAGTTACTCTTCTTTTGGTACAAATGATATTTGAGTTAAGTAACATTACTCATGAAATTTTTAAATTTACAGGTGGCTCCAGTGTTTTTCTAAGAACACTTCCAAAATTATGTAAATATTAATGTATAAATGAATAAAGTAAATGACATGTGATGAGTTCAAGGTAAGCATGAATATTTTGATACTACAAATGGTATTTGAATTAAGTAATAATACTAATGAAGTTACTCTTCTTTTGGTACAAATGATATTTGAGTTAAGTAACATTACTCATGAAATTTTTAAATTCACAGGTGGCTCCAGTGTTTTTCTAAGAACACTTCCAAAATGATGTAAATGTATATATGAATAATGTAAATGACATGTGATGAGCTTCAAGGTAAGCATGACTGACTGTTATTACTGCAAATGATACTGTATTCATGTTATCTTTGTAATGATATAAACCTTATACTTATGTGTGTGAAGTACATTCTTCATTTTTTAATGATAACTTTCTCTTTATAGGTGATTCTGGTATGTGCTGTTTGCTTTCATGGACAGAAAATATATTAATGTTGTGTACATATTCTCCTATTGCATATAGTGTATTGTAAATAAGTGTTTGTGTATGTGTTTTGCTGTGCTAACTTCTCTGACGAAATACTTTACAGTAACATTCTGTCTCTCTCTTATTTGGTTGAGTTAGAAATTAATTGTCTTGCTTTTAATATTATTCTGTGCAAAGTGCTTAATGTGTTTTACTGTGCTAACTTTTCTGACTAAATACTTGACAGTAACATTCTGTCTCTCTCTTATTTGGTTGAGTTAGAAATTAATTGTCTTGCTTTTAATATTATTCTGTGCAAAGTGCTTAACGTGTTTTACTGTGCTAACTTTTCTGACTAAATACTTGACAGTAACATTCTGTCTCTCTCTTATTTGGTTGAGTTAGAAATTAATTGTCTTGCTTTTAATATTATTCTGTGCAAAGTGCTTAACGTGTTTACTGTGCTAACTTTTTTGACGAAATACAGGACAGTAACATTCTGTCTCTCTTATTTGGTTGAGTTAAAGATTAATTGTCTTGCTTTTAATATTATTCTGTGCAAAGTGCTTAATGTGTTTTACTGTGCTAACTTCTCTGACTAAATACTTGACAGTAACATTCTGTCTCTCTCTTATTTGGTTGAGTTAAAGATTAATTGTCTTGCTTCTAATATTATTCTGTGCAAAGTGCTTAATGTGTTTTACTGTGCTAATTTCTTGGTGGAATATTCTGTTTAAATTGATGGAGAAAGGGATTCATTTTCTGGAGTGATTCCAAAAGGAATGCCATTTTCTTGTTTTCTTTATAAATTTTGTTGAAATTTTTTGTTTTTTTCTGAAATAAATCAAATACAAATCTACTTATGTATTTTGTTCTTATAATTCTCCCTTTTCCGGAAAAATGTGCGCATAAGTGTATTTCGTATTCAATGGAAAGTAGTAATAAGAATAGATACAGTTCATAATCCCGCCTAAAGCTACTGCAGCGCACCTATACCTACATTCTGGAACTACATAAGGAGTAGGGACTTCGTCACCATCCAATGCATGGGAGACGGCACAGCCTGGTCCTACGTGAAACACCCCGAATTGCGTCAATACCGCGAAATATGATCGTAAAACGTACGTACATAGAATGCTATTGATATGGTTGTGGATAAGCCTGCATATTTTTGACTGAAAAATTTGTGTTGAGGTATTAAATAAGCGCCAAAGTATGATTGAAAACTCAAAGTTTTTAAATGCTGAATAACAAAGCTCATTTATTTTGCGTTCTTACAGAAAAAAATCTGACATATATGGCAGCGTAAAAAACAGGAGTTTTAATTTTATTACCTACTCTTTTGAATGAAAAAATAAACTACAGAATTAGTGGGGTGGGGTAAGTGCATTCGGAAAAGTTTGTTCGGATAAACGCGATTTGGATAAACGGAAGTTTACTGTACATTGTACAGTCCTGGCCAAAATTAACGCAGCACCGGCCGTAAGGATCGCAAGGGAGGTGCTGCGTTAATTTTGGCCAGGAGTGTACCTTCGCGATGACGAATGATATCTAGCAAAAGAAATGAGATAAAAAGATATCCACGAATGAAAGAAGAACATAATAGACGGACACTAAAATCACTGTACTTAGAAACAAATAAAGTATAAAGAGACCTGGAAGTTTACATAAACGTAATTATTCACCTAGTATGATGTCAGCTATAGAAATTCCACGCGATACTCCAGGCGATAGTTCCACTAGGATCTTCCTGGCGTCCGCAAAACATGAATCGATGGTAAAATATGATGTAGCTGCTAGCTCTTAGACACTTCTTCTATGAATGCTCGCATACAAGTGACCAGTATTCCTGACAAAATGCGAATGGAATTGGAGGGAACTAAAGGGGTGCAATGAACTAACGGTCATACAGACATGCCTACCTTCGGAATTATGGAGGTTTATTGAGGAGAAATCCATACATCTTGTATTATTAGAATGAAGAGAATATCTTGGGGAAAATCGGCGGCATGTGTTTGTTCAGAACTACAGCTGCAAAACACTTGTAAGGTGTACAAAAAGGGTTGTAAATGAGCCTACAGGTAAAGGGCCATTGTTCCATACTTTGTTTCCAATTCGTCTGGTTTTTGAGGGATCTGGGAATCCCAATATCTAAGGCTTTCCCGTCATGGGGTTTTTCTGACTACCTCTCCTACGATTGTGAAAGGACGGTGCCTCCCTCTGAGAGGCATCAGAGGCCGTTATCTCGCCACCTCAAGCATCGGCACCTGCAAGCAACCACCGATTTGGCGCACGCACCCATTGTATGTCGTCAAATTAAATATACAAATCGTCAAATAACGGGCAGAACATCAGCTGATTTTTCATATGTTCTAATATAGATAATAAAATTGATTATAATGTATTAGAACTTTGGGATAGACGTTGGTTTTTTTACAAATCAAAATATGCTTCAATTCTTAGGAATTGAAGGTAATCCAGGAAAATACTGTTGTAGCCTATGAAGAAAATTCTCAATTAAAAATATTGGGAATCCCAAGGATTACCCCACCAAACTAACTATTTTGATCCGTTTTATTGCTCTAATTTCTATAAATGAGCGTACGAAGATCGGAATCATACTGAATCCATTCTTAGATTATTAACATAATATTTTCTGTTTTGAGAAACTATAAGCAAAATTCTCCTTCAAATAAATAAAGTTTGTAAATTACTACAGAGCCATACGCTAGATCATAGGTTCCCAACCTTTTTTTGAGTCAGCGCCCACTTTTTCAGTCAAGAATTTGATAGCGCTCCCCTTAGGTTAACTACATTGTACATGCTATATATTGAAAAACAAGAGCAAATTTTTAATATTCTTTAATCTTAAGATAATGAAATTTTGAAGTAATGTTTACAGAACGATTAAAATATGTTATTAATAATTTATATAATATTATTACTGAGACAGCTAAGCTTGATGCGATGAAACTAATTTATCAATATCTGGTGCCATTTTTGTCATTAATAACCTTAAGTCACCGCGTTCCACTATTGACAACCTGTTTATTTTCTTAGTTTATAGATTGGTCGCCATGCTAAACCCTCTTTCTGCTAAATACGAGGACGGAAAAGCATTTAAAATTTCTTAACTGCAGCCCATAAGGCTGGATGTAATATTGTAATTTGACGTTGAAGCCAAAATTCTTCATAACCATTTTTTAATTTAAATTTCAACTCTTCATTTGTTGACAATTGCAGTGATAATTCTTGATTTCTAAGTTAGAGGATGGTTCTATGACTCAATCTGGAATGACCATATTAAGTAAATCCTCAAATCTAATGGTAAAGTCTTCTTTTAGTGCTTCCAAATGCTGGCAGTAAGCGATAATGTCGTTATCATTAGTTTCCATTGAAGAAAGATTTGGAAACTGATAAATTGTGTTCTACCCAAATTTTGTTTGTACAAAGCACGTTTTAACACAAACACAGAGATAATTGTCTTTGATCAGATTTAAATCATTACTTTGCAGCTGAAAGTTTGTTTCACTAAATTTGTTTTATAAATCAGTCAAATAAGCAATATCGCTTTTACATTTCAATAAATGCACTCTTAATAAATCATCTTTGCTTTCAAAAAACTTAGTAACTGCTTCAAAGAGTTCAAAAAATCGTTTTTGACAAGTAACTTTTGACAGCCAACGAGCTTCTGTGTGCAATTGTAACCGATTAAAGTCTTCGTCGTTTTCATCACTAAGCTTTCTAAATAATCTATCATCGAGAGCATTGCTTCTGATCCTATTAACTGCAGTAATTACATACTGTCGCGGTGAAGACGATCACTAAGATGTTTTGCTACCAAATGTTGTCGATGGATTATACAATGCACGGCGACTACATTTGGTACCTCTCTTTTCAAATATGAACTAAAACCACGGTGACGTTCAACCATTGTCGGAGCACCATCGGTAGCAGCAGACAAGATATTATACAGAGGAATTCCTTTTTCTACAAAGTAGTTTTCTAAAACGTCAAAAACAGATTTTCCTTTAGTGTCCGTTTCTAACGCTCTTGCGAATAATAATTCTTGACAAATGCTTTCATCTTTTATGAAGCGAACGTACACCAGAAGTAAAGACTAGTATTTTGGCAAAGTAGATTCATCAAGCTGTAATGAAAACTCGGTAGTCTTCAAAAAATCAGCTAGAGAACTCTCCACATCCTCGGACATTTCATCTATTCGCCTCTGCACTGTATTATTACTCAACTGAATTTTTTAATTATATCAGTAGGTGGCTTATGCAGCACGGTACGCAGAACTTCACTCAAAGCTGGAATTATCAATTCTTCGCCAATTGTGTGTGGTTTTCCCGATTTAGCAATGAGTAAGGAAATATTATATGACGCACGTAATCCATCATTTTCTTCTTTTGATGCGGCCGAAAACATATCACCCAAAGTAGGACGTCTCGAATGTTGATCGCTGAGCATTTGAAAGTGAGGTATATTTTTTATCAGGATGTATTTTGCTTAAGTGCTCTTCTAATCGCGAAGGCTTCATAGCTTCATTGGAAAACACCTTGTGGCAAATTAGGCACATTGGTAATGTCTTGTTTGTTGGCGATTGAATGAAACCATATTTTAAATAATCGACATTGTATTGTCTACATTTTTTCTTTGGTTTCGACATGGATATGTGGATATAACACAATAATATGATTATTACGAGATAGATATGTATGGAAATATTGTAATTATAAGAAAATATGTTTCGGAGATAAAAATGTCTGTATTTACTTATTTAAAAATCAAAGCAAGGTGAATAATTAATTTTCCAACAATTTTGAAAATTAAATGAACCGCTAAATAGCGGAAATTTAACCATTACTGCTTATTTTGAAAGAAAACCACAAAAGAAATATCATTCGTCCAGACTGCGACACGAACCCGGACCCCCCGATATCGTGCCAAGTAGTTTAATCAGTTAAGCTAACTACCTTGACATCCTTTTTCCTCTGGTTTTCTGGGGCTTAAGATTGACTACATATCATGAACAGTCAATGTGACCAATCAGTCTTATTCATGCTCTTTACGGTACCATCCACGTGGTTAACTCCATCATTAAACACGGAGGTGTTTACTTACTATAACGAAGGGACCGAGAACTGGCACGAGTACGACCGCTCCCTTAGTTCCCTGAAGCTTTTCTATTGACGCGTTTCAGGCGGAGCGGAGCTAAGGGCTTACGCGCGTAGACTTTACGTGTGAACTGTTCTCATAGGTGCATAGAATCTATCTACTCGAGGAAAACACCGACTATTAATCTACGCAAGGAAAACACCGACTCGCTATATGGTGTGTAGAAATGAAAACCATGAGACTGGGATGCTGTCATATTCCTGAGCGATTAGGTAGGCGTTCCTAGCTAATCTGAGCTCGTAATGTCTAATTCCGCATTCTATTTTCTAACCCTATCATTCTTGAACGTACCGTATTTTCATTGCTTCAAGCTACCTGATTATTTTATATTTTTAATTATAAGCATAAATTAATTCAATTGAAAGTTATTCTTATGTTTCATGATAAATGGTAATTACATTTTTTCTAACTAAAGTTGAATACGACAAGTAGGGACCGTAAGACAGGATAGTTCACTCCTTTCTGGTACTTTGGGTTTGGTTTCAGTAATTTGTGCCGTAATAATAATAGGACATTTAATAATATCTGCACGAAAGTTCACTAAAAGAATGAGCAATTTCACTATTCAGAGAGCTCTGTAAACACAAACATATCTATCCGTTAAGTTGGAGGAACGGTATTGTAAGATAACGAGAACTTATGCTCGATAATCTGTAAAGCTATACTTTTTCTCACTGATAATGTAAGAAAGTTGATATTTCATGAATAGGAACTGTTTTTAAATCAATACCCCGAGTAACTTCTTGTCAATTATTATGGATTGCACTTTAGTGATGATAGGGCGCGTTAGAGCAGAAATCATAAAAAGTTTTGTTATTATTATTTTCTATTCTCTGAGTCAATCATTTTCAAACTTCATTAACCAAACTACGAGTAAAAGCCGATGATGTCATCACAGTGTATCAGAGTTAACCAAATTCGATATAGTTCACTGATATTTGGAAGACTTTTAAATTAAAACAATGATGAATAAAATTGAGTCCGAGTCCCAGTTTGAGAAATATTTTTTCTCACAATCAGTGGTAATATTTCAAAATACTGCTATTTGATTATGCGACCGATGCAATTATAATTTGTAAATTTAGTGACAAAAGATATATTTTTTCCTTTTCTTTCTACCTTTACATGCCTGCTGACAGAGATGTCTATGTCCAAAACATGTCGCTTTTATTAAAATAAAATTTCATGTATGCGAAAAGCTATGATGCATGCTATTTTAATTTAATTAAAAATTATAAAAATAAATACATTCTTACTTATCTGATAACAATTATAGCGCCAAATTGCACTTGCACTGAGGAAATTCCGAAACTATCAGGTATCAATACTACAAAGACGACGCAACGGGCGATGAATGACTGATGAATTTAATCCTCACTCAGCTTCTCACATACAAGCTCGTGGCAGTTGCGCAGAGGACGATCTGGTGGCGGATATGTCCGTTTTCTAAAACCCGGTCACTGCAGTTGGAAAAATAATGACTATATGCGCCCCTTCCTGTTTGTCTCTTCGCTGACTTTATTCTAATAGTACAACGCGATCCGACGGTTAGGTGTACATGAGAATAAGAGTACCTGAGGATCAAACGTCGAAACGCGTTGTACTGTTAAAAAGAAGTTGGTGAAAATTTACATAGATTGTGTATATTCATTCTATATGTACGATTTTACTATTTTAATTGAATTAAAAATGATAGTAATAAATGCGTGCTTACCTATGTGATAACAATTATTGCGCCAATATGCTCTTGCACTGAGGAAATTCCGAAACTGTTTGGTACCAGTATTACGACGACAACGGGCGATGGATGTCTGATGAATTTAATTCTCACAAAACTTCTCGAGAACAAGCTCGTGGCAGATACGCAGAGGACGTTCTGACAGGTCTTGATTTATAAAACTCGGTCTCTGCGGGTGGAAAAATAATGACTGTATGTGCCCCTTCCAGATTGCCTTCGCTGATAGCTTCGGAATGCTACTATTTCTATCTGTAGCTACTTTGTTTCGCATTGGGTGGAATATTTCGGGCACACCTTTTATCCGATAGCCTATTTGTTATGAATTGCTTCTGGTCAGAGAGGATGCCTTCTTTGCTTTTATAATTTTACAATGTAATGTTAGCTCGAAGGTTTCCGCGGCGTTGGTTGAATGCTCTCTGCATTTTTTCGGTTGTCCGTCCGCGTAGGATGAATTGGTGACAACAGTTTCGCTAACTTTCCTGTCAGCGCCTTCAGGTCGAAGGTGTTAAGAGTCGAAGTTAATCCTTCGACCTGAAGACGCTGACAGGATAGACAGCGAAACTGTTGTCACCAAGTCATCCTACGCGGACGGACAACCGAAAAAATGCAGAGAGCATGTACAATGTAATGTCTGCTCCGTCCCTACGCCTTGTTGCCTTTAAGCCTGGTTCTAATCCTCATGGGTATTAAGCAGTTCATTTTAGAACTCCCCCACCTTCTTATTTTAACTTTCAATTCATTGCCCTGTACTTATTTTCATTCCATTTAATCATTACCACATTTTCCTGTCTTTCCGTTATATTCGTACTTTCATTTTTCCTATAATTTTCAATTACATATTACGAACTATCCAAAATTGGGAATCTGAAAGCGCTTTACAGCCAAGAACGAAAATTATTTACAACGTCATTATGTGTATGTGGAAGGAGGCCGATGAAGAAATGCAATAAAAGTTTAAAAAAGTTTTTGATAGGGTCATGTCATCAACAGAAAAAATCCTTGGGATTACTATGTATATTCCAAAGTAGAGAGATGATTTAAAACAATCTCTCGGGGATATAAGTGTTTTTTAATCAGGTTGAGTTTTAGTCTCCTTTTGCCAAATAAACTTAATGCAGAATTTTAACGGCAGTAATAATGGTGGATGAGTTCTAAAATGAGCTGCTTATTAGAACCAGGCCTACTAACGGCATTACAGCCAGTAATGCCGTTAGTGACCATTAAATCATCTCTCCAGAGCAAGCCGAGGACTTCGAATGACAGCGATATAGAAAGGGTCTGGTGCACAATAAGCCAACAAAACAAGCCGAACATAAATGTATGTGCGTTTTACCGACCACCAAACTCTCCTCGACAGGTTTTGCGAAATCTTAACGACGAAATAAATTTCTACACGAGTAAGAACAACCAGAGTATAACTATAATCGGGGGGATTTTAATCTTCCAGTCATCGTCTGGAATAATCATAGCATAAAGAAAAGGGCCCGGGAAGTCGACTCATGTAAAAAGTTATTAAATTTACTTCAGAAAAACTCGTTAAGCCAAGCAGTAAAATCGCCAACCAGGGGTGACAATATACTCGATCTCCTTTTAATGAACTTTCCTGAGCGCATAGAGAACATTTCGATTGACGAAGGTCTTGGAGACCACAAAGGCGGTTTTGCAGATATTGAGATAAACCTTAGCAAGTATAAGAAACCCAAACGCAAAATTTATCTCTATTCCAAAGCCAACTTCGAGGAATTTAACGGAAAACTAACTACCGATTTTAATTCATTTAAGTCGCGCGTAAGCAACAACAACACTGAGGATACATGTAAATCATTCGTGGAGATAATGCATAAATATATAGATTTGTATATACCTTCGAAATACTCTAAAAATGATTGCGAGCCCAGATGGTACGATAAAGAGGTTAGAAGGGATCTCCACAAACAGAGAGATTTGCACGGAAAATTAAATGCTTTTACGGGAATAGATCAGCCTGTTCCAAATCCACCACGATCACTATTGCTAGAAAAGCACAAGAAAGCAAAATGCGACACCAAGCGAGCTATGCGTAACGCCCACAGCAACTTTAAAAAGAAAATTCTTGGGGAATGTTTAGAGGAAGACCCTAAAGCTTTCTGGTCCTATGTTAGAGAGGAACAGGGAAACATACAAACAGTGAGCTCGATAAGGGATATTGAAGGTAACATAACTTGCGATTTGAAGAGGAAAGCGAACATACTAAACGAATTTTACCAAAGTGTATTCACATCAGATTGTAAAATAGAGATCCTCCCTAAGCTTAATACACTGGATTCCATGCCAAATATAACTTTTACGACAGACGGTATAGTTAAAATCTTACGCAAAATTAAGCCAAATCAGTTGCCAGGGCCAGAAGGCATTCCAGTAAGAGAGCTTAAAGAACTGGCACAAAGCGTCGCCCCTTATCTCAAAATCATATTTTGTAAATCGATAAATGAAGTTAGGGTCCCATCCGATTGGAAATTAGCTAATATTAATCCTGTTTACCCTCCCCTGGACTACAACCTTGTCGTGGTGGAAGGGTTTGCCTGTTCCTATGACCTAAAGCGCTAGACTGGCTGGAACATAGTTCCTGGTACAGTCACCCATGCCAGAAAGATCAATAGGTAGGGGCCAGACGTAAGGTAGTCCACGCAGCGTCAGTACCTCAGTGAGGCAGCTGCAAAGGCATCTGTTCCCCAGTGGGGCGGCCATAATGAGTGTTGATGTCACGGTAAAAAAACACCGTTGAGGAAGGAAACGGGATACCACCTCGACTGCATATCCCATGTTATGATGCACAAACACAATAATATTGGTACTGGCTAAGCTAAGCCTTCTAGGATGAGTGTCATACGCGGCAGTGATGGGAGTAAGGCCATCTCGGTTGTCATTCCACGAAACCCTTACACACGGAAAGACAACAAAAGAAGAGAGAAGATGGAAACGAGGGTGGGGACATGGAATGCTAGGACAATGCTCAGGAAAGGGAAATTGGAAAACGTAAAGTTAGAAATGAAAAGGTCTAACATAAATGTAATAGGGTTATGCGAAGTGCGGTGGAAAGACGAGGGAGACTTCTGGAGCGACGATCTTACAGTCATTTTCAGTAGGGGAAATACTAGCCAGAGGGGAGTAGCTGTAGTGTTGGATAAGAAAGCGGGAGAATCCGTGATAGCCACCGAGCTAATAAGCGATCGGGTTATGTCGGTAGCAGTAAAGTCTGAACCAGTAAACATGGTTATAGTTCAGGTGTACTTGCCCACTAGTGATTACAGTGAGGATGATGTAGATATGGTCTATGAGCAAATAGAGGACGTTATGGGAAGGGTTAAGCGCAATAAGAATCTCGTTGTTATGGGAGACTGGAACGCGGTAGTCGGGCAAGGCAAAGATGGGGAAGAGGTGGGTGAATTCGGTTTAGGGAAAAGGAACGACAGAGGACAGAAACTGATCGACTTTTGCAAAAGAAATAATCTCTGCATCACAAACACACTCTTTCAACACCATTACAGATAAAGGTACACATTGAAAAAGCCCGGGGATACAGATAGGTACCAAATTGATTACATTTTGGTAAGAAAGAGGTTTAGAAATAGTGTTAAAAACTCGCAAAGTTTTCCTGGTGCTGATGTCGACTCGGATCATTATCCGGTCATGACGAAAACCGAGCTTAAGTTTAAAATGATCATTAGACCAAAACGTACACCGAAATGGAATTTAGAAGCTCCAAGGGGTGGGAAGTCTAAAGACTTTCAAGAGTCGGTCAGCAAGGATCTTGATAGTAAGAGGAGGGAACTAACCACTAACGACGAATGGGAAAAGCTTAAAATTTGTGTGAAGGATTGTTCTCAAAAACTGTTGGGAGGGTTAAACAAACTAAAACTAGAAAACCATGGGTAACTGTAGAAATGTTAAATAAAATGGAGGAAAGAAGGAAATGGAAAAGAGTCAACACTGACCATGGGCGCAGAATGTACAGAGCACTAAACAACGAACTAAGAAGGGAAACTAATAAGGCTAGGGAACAGTGGTGGAAGGGGCAGTGTAATAAAATAGAAAAGCTGGTGGAAAGCGGGAGGGCCGACCTAATGTATAGTAAAGTAAAGCAACTGACGGGGAATAGAATTAGTAATAGAATGGTGACGGTTAAAGACAGTAAGGGAAGTCTTAAGAACCTGGGGGATAAGGCCAAGCAATGTTTCTATGTTTTAATTAGGAAAATTTATGACGAAGAGCAATTGCCAGAGGATTTTAACAAAACTATCTTGATTCCTTTACAGAAAAAGAACAAGGCTACAGAATGTCGGGATTATCGTACAATTAGCCTAATCTCTCACGCGGCAAAAGTACTTCTGAGGGTTTTGAATAGACGGGTCGAGGGAAAAATTAAAGGGCTAATCGGGGAAGACCAGTTTGGTTTTCAGAGAGGAAAAGGAACGAGGAATGCAATTGGGGTGATGAGAGTACTTGCGGAACGAAGCCTGGAATTTAAGAGGGACTTATGTGTATGTTTTGTAAATTTTGAAAAGGCTTTCGATAGAGTCCAGTGGCCAAAACTGATAGAGACATTAAAGAAATATGGGTTAGACTGTCAAACGATTGGAAGCCTTTGGGATGTGGGTGTGGCGTAAAATGGAAAAAGTTAGTTGGGTTGATAGGAATACAAACACGGAGGTGTTAGAGATGGTTGGGGAGGAGAGGGCTTTAATTAACGTGATTCAGCATCGTCAGAAGAAATGGGTGGGTCAAATGTTGAGGGGAGAGGGATTGGTAAAGGTTGTAATGGTGGGTAGGATTCAGGGGAAAATGCAGAAGGGAAGACAGAGACAGAAGATGTTGGATTACATAAGGGGTGGGGTTAAATATAAGGATATGAAGGAGATGGCTATTAATAGCGGTATTTGATTGTTCCGAACCTACCGAAAGGTTATGTTGACTCCTGTTTACAAAAGCGGATTAAAGGAGGACCCAGGAAATTATAGACACATATCATTAACTTCACTTTCCGGAAAGGTAATGGAACATATTGTCGTAAGTTCATTCATGGGATTTTTAGATAGAAATGAATTTCTCGACGCGAACCAGCATGGTTTTCGAAAGTCCCGATCATTTAATACCCAACTTGCTCTATTTGTACATGATATCCTAAAGCCTGCCGAGAATAAATAGCCAGTGGAAAGCCAGAGTCCCCCACTACAAACTAATTTAAAAACTAAAATTAGCGGGCATTATCAAGGAAGTAGTCGACTGGGTTAAGGATTTTCTCTACGAGAGGGAACAACAAGTTGTACTGGATGGCGGTAGCTCAAATAGAGTCAAAGTAACCTCTGGCGTACCTCAAGGCAGTGTAATTGGACCTCTTCCTTTCCTGATTCATATCAATGACTTGAGTGACAAGATAGTTAGCAATGTGAGGATATTTGAAGATGACTCGGTTATATATAGAGAAATAACAAACGAGGAAGACCGAACATCTCTCTCAAACGATTAAGTACTCATCCAAAGGTGGTGCGAAAAATCGGAATGATATCTTAACGTAGATAAATGCTCCGTAGTTAATTTCTTCGAAAGGAAACAATTGCTTCCAAATCACCAGTACAAAATTAATGGAATGAACAAAAAAGCCGTAGATTCAGTTGAATATCTCGGGATCAACATTACTAATAACTTAAATTGGAGAACGCATATTCGAAAAATCTGCGGCAAAGCAAGTAAAAGGCTTGACTTTGTAAAGCGTATTGTCGGTAAATGCGATGAAAAGGTCAGAGAGCGATGTTATTTTACCTTGATCGGACCTCCAAGTGCAGCGTAAAGCGGTTCGTTTTGTTAAGAAATGTTACGATAAAAAAACAAGCGTTACGAATATGCTCTGAGACGTAGGTTGGGAATCCTTGAAAGAAAGGAGATTGGAAGCTAGGCTGCGATTGCTTAATAAATCCAGGGACTAGCAGTTGCCTACTGCCAGCTCCGCAGGCAGGTTAGTTCCCTTACGTTTGATGGGGCAGCATCGAAAGGTATTCGGTTTTGCCGTTTCTCTCTTGAATGGCATTTCCTCCGAAAAGATTTCGAAAAAGTAGATAATGTCAGAGACCGCAAAGTCGGGACATCACCCTCAGCAGTGAGATCAACTGATAAAGACTTAACTATGTTAAACGACGCGCAAGCGATAGGTAAGCGGCGTTCGTCATCCCAAAAGAAAACGTCTCCCACTGCCCTCATTTTCAAGATTTTTTTCAGTTTTTCGCCCGTTTTGCACCTCTAAACTCAACCAAAAAATTAATTAATTATTTTTGCACGCCTGTGCGTGCAGGCCGTCCGCCTCCAGCGCACTAAGAATCGTTGCGGGAGATTGAATTTAGACTCAGATTTTGCTAAAAGTGTTACATCCATTTTTTGAGGACAGACGGACGGACACGATTCTGTCTTAATATATATAGAAACTACATTTTCAGAAGATACAATCGGTATCATGTAACTCCCCTGCTACCTCGGTCGATCCGATAATGACCACAAGTTAAGAGAAATAGATGCTAGGACAAATCGTTTTAAAAATTCATTCTTTCCGCGAACAATATGCGACAATAACCGAAGAAGGAAGTAGTTTAGATTCAACTGGTGTTTACACCCCCTGCCACACGCCGAAAGGCGCCTTCTAGAGTATTAATGTAGATGTAGATGTAAGCAAGTTTACTATTAAAACGTAGTGCTGACAAACAATCAGATACCATTCCAATTACGTTTATTTATTCCTGCATGTTATCTTTATACTAAGCGTTATGTTTCACTTACTTTCCTCTATATTTAATCATCTTCCTACACTTTTATTACTCTTGGTTTCGTAAACCAGTACCAACACTTACTCCTGGAGTCATCCACGTTCTTGATGGTTTTCCTTCCGCTGCTGATGAGGGGGGGGGGGGTAGGGAGGATTTGGGGGGAATACGTAACACCCTAACGTGGGGACCCGGCCAGATCAGAGTGGCGTGCAATGGGGTTCATCCTCATGCCTAAGGATCTCCCCTTTACCACTCATAGCTGGTTAACCGCGGGATCCGACCTCATAGACAGAAAGATCGAACTGGTGAGAAGAGAGGGCTAAGTTAGCTCCCCCCAGCAGAAGAAGGTGAAAGAAAGGGCCCTTGAAAATATGCCTACATCTGTAGGCCTTTCGGCTAGGGCTGAGAGGAGTAAGGCATTACTCCCTCTTCCCCTACAGAGCAGGTAGTTAATACATAAAGATACACTTCATTTATAGCTGCATTCAATATTTGGATTGGCAGCAATTGACTAGAATTTATTTTATTGAGTTCAGAAAGCATTGACTTGAATGTATTTCCATGACTTACTGCAATAATTACTTGTCATGGTGAAATACTTAAAATCATATTTAATTCGATTTAAAGAAAAATTTGTGAAATTATTTGACTATTAATGATTTATCAGAATGAAAAATTTTGTATAAGAAACTAACATTTCAAATTGTAAAAATGTTTCATCATCTATGGCAAATTAAATTTATCTGAACAATAAGCTGCAATTAAGCAATTGCAAAATTAACAAAGTAAAGATTAAATTAAATTAGATTTAATATGTAAAGATTGTTAATACTCACAAGGTTACATCGGGAGGGTAAATTGGGAGCTTTAGCTTCAGCACTTACCCTGTAGAAAGGAATTAAGGAATGAGTATTAAAAGGTAAAATCTTTTGAAATATAACTATGTATGAATGTTTATACAGAACTAAAAAGAATCATTATAATTTTCTATATGTTTCTTTTAGAGCAATAATGTGCAAATACGACAAATCACTATCCCCAAGTTCCACGCAGTTGAGGTTATATTGGAACCATTTTCATTACACATAAAATATTTCTTTGAATTTACAAGCATTCTTGGAGACAAGCTATTAATTAAAGTTACTTTATCATTTTCTCATGATGCTATCTAATGACTGCAGAAAACAGTAATGGCTCTCAATGGTCCATCTTAGCCAAATATTTACCATCATAACTGATTTTAAGGATAAATTTAGATATTTGATAATGATTTAATTACAGAATAAGACGCACTTTCAAGTCCAACAACGTAAAACAACAATAAATGTAATTTACTTATAAGTAATTAAACAAATGAATGCCAGCCATCTGCTCCAGAATAAACTTTGTTTCCGCGAAACGAACAATGCAAGTATTATCATGATTTTTAAAATCATAAAAGTGAATTTTTATTTTAGGAGGTAGGAGAAATTCGGTCACGAGCTTTGTATGTAAAGTCTAAAAATCTGAAGGTCGTTGAGGACTGTTATCGGTCGGCTCTTTGGAATTTGTTTGTGGAAGACAATCTCAATTTTCGTAGAAAAACTTTAAAGCGAAAGTAACGGAAAGGGAAAGCAAAACATCAATGAGTATTCGAAGAAGCCAATCTTAAATACATGAAATTCCGCATCCTTTTTTGGAACTATGGAGATAAAGCGAAAGAGAAAGTATATGTTTGTTACCAAGAAGAATGACACGAAAACTGATTAGTAGAATACAATACAAATGTGTTTTAAATCAAGAACGGGGTTAAAAAATAATTATACTTTGGTATTACAACTATCAACGAAGAATATTCCATCTAGAAATCGAAACTTAGACCAAAAATATGGAAGGAATAAAACTTCGAGGGAAAGTTAACAACTTTTAATAGTGCAAAGAAATCTTAACGGGATGATTTTACAACAAAGAAATTCATAAATGATGTTCACTGGGCCAAGGGGGTTTCAGTATTCATTTTGCATGAGGATTTCCAAAAACAATCAGATAAGTTTGCTTGCATATGTGCACTTCTTACACCATAAATAAAGTTATATTATCATTTTTATTATAACAACATGCTACTAAGGTCAATGATAAACGGAGAGGAAGAGAAAATATTCCTGGATCGAAATAACTGTGAAACGCTTCTTTACTGGAATGTTACACATGCAAAAGTTGTCTTAACTCATTAGAAATTTCAAATAAATCAAAAAGGCTTGATATGTAGTATAAGTGTCTCGCAAGTTTCTTTCTTCTAAATAAAACAATGTTTGTGTTCGGAAGACACAAATGTAAACATTAGGTATAAGGCTGATGTTAATTACAATCATATATGGGATCCGGCGGATGAAACGTGTACTCGCGAACTCGAGAAAGTGCAGCGTAAAGCGGTTCGTTTTGTTAAGAAATGCTACGATAAAAAAGCAAGCGTTACAAAAATGCTCTCAGACGTAGGTTGGGAATCCTTGAAAGAAAGGAGATTGGAAGCTAGGCTGCGATTGCTTAATAAATTCAGGGAAACTACATTTTCCGAAGATACAATCGGTATCATGCAACCCCCCTGCTACGTCGGTCGATCCGATAATGACCGTAAGTTAAGAGAAATAGATGCTAGGACGAATCGTTTTAGAGATTCATTCTTTCCGCGAACAATACGTGACAATAACCGAATAAGGAAGTAATTTAGATTCGACTGGTGTTTACACCCCCTGCCACACGCCGAAAGGCGGCTTGTAGGGTATTAATGTAGATGTAGATGTAGATCAGACTTTATTTAACGAGTCCAAGATCAGAATTGTAATATGATGATGTACTTAATCCTTTATTAAAGAGTAGAGTTATCAATTGTTACTTATTATGATATGGCAAAGATATAACAAAATATTTTGATTTTCTGTGTGTATGCGTCGATGAGAACGAAAGCGCATTTCATACTTCGTAACTCGCAGCAGGAGGGCTGAAGGCCAAATAAAACCGTGTCTTCCGAGAGTAGACGATTTGCGTAAGGCTGGATTCCTTTTTACTATACAAAGTTATACTCTCCTCTTTAAAAATAAATGGATCACATTTTTATTGACACGGAATTACTACAGCCCATAACTCAGTACGTTAAATCGAAATTATGACGAAATAATGATATTTAAACACGAAGATCTGCGAAAACAACGACTATTTGATACATAAATAAAAAAAATCCAGTTAGAATGAATTAGCCTAATTCCAATAGGATTATCTATAGGACCCCACTTATTAATTCACTGCTGATAACGTTCGGATATTTAATAGAATTGTTGATAAATTTACACCCAGCAAAAGATTTCTCACATAACTATGACTAATCGATTCATACAGAATACAGACTGCAATAGCAGAGAAAATAGTAAATCAAATGAAAAAAATAATCGTATTGGATGCTTAATGACATGTCTGCGTAACTGTTTGATTCAATTTTAACTAAGCGTTCTCTTTACTTGACGACAACGCACAAACAGTTTGAGGAAAACGAAGAATTATAATATTGAATTTAAAAATGCTTATTCCTGTAAAACCTAAATCTCAAAACATTAATTAAATATAAAAATGAAATTCTTTGTAGTTATATAGTCACTCAACTTCTGCGCTTTGACATTCAACTTAAAAATTTGTCCCTCTGGCATAAGTCCGCGACAAAATTGAAATAAACAATAAATTGGTGAAACAATTCCTACGTCATCAAAGAATAAGAATTTCCAATCCTCCAAAAGAGCCCTCCGCTTTGTCTCTGGCATGCTCTCGTTATTTGTAAATAGAGATTATCTTATACGAGTAAAAGTTTGATTGCATTCTGCAAGCATATTAATGATACAAATTTTAAGTCGATATCATATCGGGAAAGCCCTCAAACTTAATTCTGTAATGCCCCTTTGAAATATATGATAAAATATAAACGGTGCCCTAGGGTAGAACCAATGATCAAAAGGTAAAAGATAAAATGTTTTTATGACATATTCATTATTTCTGTTCATACGAGTATGCCTGGCCATTGAATCACCACCTTCTCGGTGAATGACTCATAAAAAAAGTAGAATTCCCGCAATACATTTCGAATACTAGAGCCGCCTGAGAGTATCTATTCTTATATTTAACTGCAATCAACTCAATGGAATTCGGTAATAAGTAAGTGTTAAAATAAAGCAGCAATCAAAGATATACCTTAATAGAATAGAGAGCTCCCTATTTAGAAGTAAGAAGTTTTATTTTAAGATTTCCTACGAATGACAAACTTATTAGAAATGCAAGTATTAATCTTTATTAAAAAGTACTTAAATTTAACATGATATAATTGGGCGGATTGTAAGGAAGTTTGAATAAGACTGTCCATCTGATTAGGGACTTAATCGTTGAGCATTAAAATTAATGGTTTATGAAGGCAAGGCATAATTACTAAAGCGTAATATGTTCACAAATTGTCTTAACTTTAATAAAATAATTTCACCTTGAGTGCCCTTGCTCCTTCTGTTTGCATTAAAGAGGTCGTTCAATTATATACTACCATCGGAACTTTTAAATTCAACCAGTCTCTTCAATTATGTAAGCGATAGACATATGATTTTGAAAGAAAATAAAATATAGATATGAATCAATATAATTCAATTCAATTATAAGATGCAAATAAAATTGTAATTACTTATCCCCAGTCGCCAGAATCCATGAGCCTCTTCCGTGACTATCTTCGACGGCCTTTGATTTTGATACACGAGAGAACCACACAGCAAACCAACGAAAGGAGTGGTATTTTTCGCTTAAAATCTGAAAAAATAGAAAAAATATTAATGTGATATCAAATTATAGCTATCCTTTAAATATTCTACTCTGAAGCCTGAAGCATGCATAGAGTTATCAATACGAACGTCAATTTTCAAATGAGATTTCCATTACTTTAAATCAGCATACCCGTTATGGATTGTATTAAATATAGCGAAATAATTTTTATCGAGATAAACGCATAGCCATTAATACGGGAATGATACTCTGATGAAGAAGGAGTCGGAAAAAACAGTAATTGACCACTCAAGCATCTCTTTACTACAGTAAGGTCGAACTTCGCTCGAGAAAGACAAAAACCTTGTATGCATACTGACGAGTACCAAATGGAATAAAATTAAAAGAATGGATATAGTTAACAGCGAATACACAAAATTTGGAAGAATTACACGACTAATTTAAGAAATAACTAAACTTGAGATACGAAATATCGGAACGACTCGAAATAGTAAAATCCCATAATGAATGTATATCATATGCAATTTAATAATATTTAATTTAAGCTCACTGAAACAATAATGAATAAACTTCGATATAGATTAAAGTATTATAGATTGGGAAAGTGACTCAGTTATTTTCAATGGCATGTAACCGTTACATTCAAACAAATATTTTCCGTTATTCAATTGTTCAAGACATTTACTAAATATCACCCAAAAGTTCAGGTTCGTTAAAATTATTTTTCGTAAACTTCTTTACTTAAAATTCAGCGTAAAAGACATACGTTTTTCATTAGTATTTTAGACATCGATTGAACTTTATGATATTCATTTACGACGATCGTGAACAGACATATCATTACGTGCATATAATATCGGATTATTACTAAATCGAACAGTAATATTACGATCGATTTCAAGGAATGCACAGTGAAGAAGTACTCTTTTATCTCGAAAGACAACTGAACTAAATTACCTACTCATAGAGCAAAGAACGTGGCGCAAACAATACGCCAAATCGACTCTTGACATATTGACATTTAAAAATCGAAAATTACTAAATCAACTGAAAATACATTTCAAATCCTGAACCGAAATCACTTAACGAATAACAAAGAGTACAAATTAAAACACTAGTCTTTACAGTTATTCTCCGATTTAATAGGTTACGATATTAATGCAAGTTGGCAAACTTATAGCAGTAATCAGTAGCAGGTAATTTCAAATTAAAGTAAAATCTGAATGCATAAGTTATTCATTTGAGCATTAGTTTCTATACAATGAGATTGGAAAACCATATTATGAAATTATTTCAAATACCAATAACCGTTACAGTCAACAAAATAATTTCGTTATTCTACTGTTAGGGATATTTGCTAAATACCAAGCAAATTTTAAAAGTGAGTCATTATTTTCCATGTGCTTTTTAGTTATAATTAAATATACCATTTATGACTTGCGTTCTTTCATTTTTATTAAAGTTTTGATTTACTTTTCTGACATTCATCGACGACGAAAATTTACATACTTTACATAACTTTATTACCAAATCGAGTGATTGCAATAAAGAATTTTAAGTGCAAGCTTAGAGTAAACGAAATACAAGATAACGAGACGGAATTCTTCTGTCTTCAGGGACAACTGAACTTAATGACCTACTCATAGACACGGAAACGTTACTCACAAATATTACGCAACAATAGAACTTAAAATATCGGAAATTCCCAACCAAGGTAAAAAACATTCCTTTGACAAGAGGCAATAAGTTCAATTAAGATATTTTTGAATCATACCATACACAGGAATTCCTTCGTGACGTTCACGGATATATTAACACACCGAAATTCGTTCTCTCATTTCGTCGACAAATAATCACGAGCGTGAGTATTATATCTAAAAAGAGATAGCTAGACTTTAAAAATACAAATTAATAAGAATAATATAGAGTTAAACTTTAAAATATCCCTCCGATTTCCAGGTTCCGCAATTAACGCAAGTCGGTAAATTTAAATTTAACGGTTTTTTCCAGAAAATTCAGTAAAAGGTACTCACCTGAAGAAATCCGAACAGCAAATGAGAAATTTACCGTCTGAACAAATTTTGAACACTATTCCTGTGCTGTGATTGGTCCATTTCAAATTCGCTGTCATTGGCCCCGACCACCCTGAGTTTTTATAATCTATAATTATAATTAAATCAATAGCTATTTCAATTAGAAATTGTTAAAATTGAATTTTAACATTATTCGAACATCTACATATTTGTAAATATCAATTTTACACTTTGCTATTAATATTATAACTACTCTTAATATATGAACAAATGAATGGGAGAAGCGCATTTGTACACTCAGAGAATTAACATGGATATTTCTGATAATATTTCAACATATAAACAGATTTTCTTCTTTTCTACGAAGTTTCCTTAAGGAAACTAGTGATGGTGTTAATGATAATTAAGATATGTTGATTAATATTATGATGCCCTTTCCTAAATGGAAAACAAGATACTCCTAGATTCGGAAAATTTTCGTATACTTTACTGCAATGATAATAAAAGGTGTACACCTAAATCCTGTCAAAAAGAACACTCTATAGTTAGACATTCTCTTTGAGTTGTATTGCATTATTTTAAAGATCTTGTATAAGGAACAGTATTTCAACATTCATACCTTCTGTGTCTTTCCTCTTCAAATCTTTTCCTCAGCTTTTCTTCTCACCTTAGGAATTTGTGGATATAATCTGTATTTTAGTTGCTATTACTTTAACGGGATTTAATAACATTCGCTTTTACCACTATCACTTACGACACAATTAAGGTGTTGAGTTATATATACTGTAGCACCACTTTTTTAACTCTTTGTCTAAGTTAGACGGAAATCACAAGAGTGAAGGTTCAGATATAACTACGAAGAAAGGCCTTCGAGTATAAGGCCTTCGAGGCCTTCCTCTGGTTAATTCACGTGTCCGATTTTCTTAGAATTGATGGAACATTCGCAAGAAAAATATGCTGGTATTTTAGAGGTAGATAATGGCCGCCATTGTGAGAACAGAAACGAGGACTGTCAGTCACGAGAAAAACATTACTCACTTATTCTGAAACGCCATATACGTGATTCAGGTTTTTCAAGACGATCGATTTTTGGAAAGCGCGGTAATGGTCTCGTAATCGCCTCGTGGTGTATTGAGTATGTAAGTAAAGAGCCAAAATTAAGTGACATTTGAGTGCTAATTATTATTTTATGTAGGTAAAGTGGATTTGTTGTAAGGGATCAAGATCGAGTGTGCTTATGGATAAATGTTATGCTGTGAATGTGCTACAAGAACGAAGTATAACTCCAAATCATCCGTGGTATAACCAGAAATTCTTGGCTTTAGAGCAGAATCAATTATATAATCAGTGATTACATTTAGTAAGGGTGTACCAGTGTAGAATTCTAAATCAGTGATTAAAGAATCGTCAATGAAGGACAACCTAGGAATGGATGAAAGTTAATGCTAGAGTTTTACGAATTGTGCCACCTTCGAAAACAAACATATTGCCTTCAGTGATATATGACATAAATGTAAGTATGGAATGAATGATATCTAATTTTACGTCTATATTTTCAATCTATGCCAAGTTTTCGTATCAATATCATAGCCTAAGGAGGAGATAATTATGTAATTACTAAAACGATGTTCCTATTTGATGATTCTGTTAGTTTTTCAGAACGTGTAATATTGTTAAGCCCGGAAAGATAGCAGCATTTTCGATGCTGTTTATTCGATTTATCGAATGATTCCATTGCCAGCCACTATCTTTCTCGTGAGAAATAGTAGTAAATTTTAACGAAATTAAATTTGAATGTTAATTTGTAAATCCATCAAGACCTATAATCTCCAGTTGTCTAATGTTTCATTTTGAAATTACTTTGATTGGTTGGCTTGATGTTTTAGAGGTATATCAAGGAGACGTCAGCTCAAATGCAGGTAAATTCTCGATCTCCTCACCATTAGCTAAAATTCATTTAGTAGAGGGAATGAGGCCTTCTGGATATTATGAGGGATGAGGCAGATATGCTATGTTTTTCTCGCAGGTTAGGAAAAGTAAATGCAACTTCAGAACAATTATTACTAAAAATATTGCATTTCCTTAACAATCTACATCAAGGGCAGACACAAATCCCACCTTTATCTCCTTAGCTTGCATATTTTCACTGCTATTAAGAAGACAAAACTAAGGGATAGATAGTCATTTATCTGCTTCTGCAAAAAAATAATGGGAATAACCCCTTACTAATAGGTTCGGTGGTATAAGTTTACATATTGAAACATGACTTTAAAATAAAGGTGTATATTCTTTCTTCTTAGCGATATTTCAGTGACAGCAATGTTTACCTTCTAGTACTTAAAAAGATGAATGTTTGTGTTGAAGTAGATATGGACACATAACAAAACCACGAGATTTTTAGCGATTGAGTATCAATCACTGTGAAGATATATCGAAACAAAGGAATTCTTACGGTGAAAATAAATTAATCTTTTCATATATAATGGAGATATTATGGATAGTAAATGCTTCTTTAAATTAATATTTTTATAAAGTATTGCCAGCAATAGCAATGTAAATCAATTAAATGTGCGCTTAAGCAAATCCTATTCTTTGTTACAGAAAATCTGGAGTTATAATGTATGATTGAATACCTTAATGTCGTAATCCTGGTGTAATATTAAAATAAATTGATTTATGGTATGGATACTCGTATATTCTAGTTTATCGCCAAATTAAAATTTTGTGAAAATAAATAACATTTTAAAAAATTACATCCATAACTTTTAAAATTCACTTTCAACAATACATAATTTCATTTTCTATGAACTTATCAAATTAAAAAAAAAAAAACAGATGTATACCCATTTACTTATCCCATTCATTTGTTTATAGATTATGAGTAGTTATAATAATAGACGCAAAATTTAAAATTAATGTTTAAAAAATAATTAGCAAGAAAAAATTCTTAAAAATCAATAATAACAATATCTCATTGATTTGGCTATTAATTTAATTGTAATTTTTTATTATAAAATTATAAAAACCGAGGGTGGTCGGGGCCAATGACAGCGAATTCGAAATGGACCAATAACAGCACAGGAATAGTGTTCAAAATTTGTTCAAACGGTAAAGTTCTCATTTGCTGTTCGGATTTCTTCAGGTGAGTACCGTTTACTGAATTTTCTGAAATAACCGTTAGAATTTAAATTTATCGAATTGTGTTAATTGGGGAACCTGGGAATCGGAGCCATATTGTAAAGTTAAACGATTTTTTTGTTAATAATTAATATTCCTAATGTCTAGCAATCTCCTTTTAGAAATAAATATTCATGTTCCTGATTATTCGTTAACGAAAAGAGAGAACGAATTTCGGTGTGTTAATATATCAGTGAACGTCACGAAGGAATTCCTCTGTATGATATGCTACATGAATTATCTTAATTGAAACTGAAGTCTCTTATCAAAGTAAAATTTTCTACCTTGAGTTGGAATTTCTAATATTATAAGTTCGTTTGTTACGTAATATTTGTGCGTAACGTTCCCGTGTATATGAGAAGGTCATTCAGTTCAGTCGTCCCTGAAGACAGAAGAATTCTTTCTCGTTATCTCGCATTCCTTTTACTCGCAGATTGCACTTATAATTCTTTTTTGCAATAACTCGATTTGATAATTACGTTATGATTAGTTTGTAAATTTTTGTCATTAACGAGTGCCAAAAAAGTAAATCAAAGCTTAAATTAGAAATAAAAAACACATATCTTCAATGGTCAATTTTAATATAACTAAACAATTGATTATTTTTCAATTATTGCTACTCGTTAAGTTATTGTTGTTTTTATGTAAGTGGAGTGGAGTCACAATTCGTGGAGTATTTTCTAAGGTGTCAAGATTTCTGTTATCACGACTTAGGATTTCGTATTTATGGTATGTAATTTTAGATATCCGAATAGAATTTCATTTTTTTAGTGTCCTATCAATGAAGAATTTTCCTTGTGATTTGTAAATGTAGATATGTCAAGTGTCGACATTGCGAATTATAGATGCGCCACTTATCTTTGTCTATGAGTAGGCCATTAAGTGCAGTCGTCTTTCGAGATAGAAGATTACTTCTTTTTCTTCAACGTACATTCTTTGAAATCGATCGTCTTACTGTTCGATAAATTAATAATCCGATTTGATAAGCACGTAATGATACTGTCGCAAATGAACGTCATAAAAAATATCAAAAATTTTAATCGATGCTTAAGTTAAAAATGAAAAACTTATTTATTTTACGCTAAATATCAAGTGAAGAACCATAGGAAAGGGAACTGGATCAAACTGGGATTTTCGCGTGGTACAGTCCTGGCCAAATTACAGTCGAAAAAGGATGCATGAATAGTTAATTACCGTTTTGTCAGATCAATTATCGTCATCAGAATTTAAATCCTAGATCAATGAAAGTGCATGTATCTCGATGAAGAATTAGTCGTTATCTTTAATAGTATGCATTACGGATATGCTGATGTTTAAATAACGGAAATCTCATTTGAAAGTCAACTCTCAAATTGTTAACATCCATACATGTTCAACGCTTCAGATTAGAATATTTTCCTGATTAGTTTTACTTAATTTAATATTAATTGCATTTTCTATTTTTCTCCAGATTTTAAGTAAATTTAACGTCTCCCATCGATGATTTACGTGCGTCTCTCGAAATCAAAGTTCGTTGAAGGAATTCGTCACGGAAGAGGATCACGGTACCCGACAACTGGTGTTCTAAACTAGGTTTTTACAATTTGTATTTATTTTTAACAATATTAATTTTATTTTCATTGATTCATATCTTCATTTTATTTTCTTTCAAATTTGCATGTCTACCGCTTACGTTATAGAAGTGAATACTTGAATATTGGAGTTCCGAATGCACTATATAATATAACGACTTTTCCGAAGTAACCATTAGGCGCAAGGCCACACAGTGAAATTAGTTTGTTAAAGATTAAACAATTTTCGAACATAGTAATAATAATAATATTAAATAATTTATTAATTACGCCTCGCCTTTGAAATGAATAAATTTAGTTTGCAGCAATTAAGTTGTGCCGAAATAGATCGAATGTCTTTTTGTTTGACTTTCAGTTTGCTCTTTTAGATTATTTTAACGTTAATTTTCAATATTTCATTTTTAATGCGTTTCGCATTTGTCCAAAATCTTAACACAACTTTTAATCCCTAAATGCGGGCTTTTTTCATTGAAAGTTCTATGTTTGATCTCTTCATTACTTCAATAAACTCAACATTTATAGCACTTGCTAAAAAACGAATTTCAAAGAGTTAATAGAAGTAACCTATAGAAATAGATAGTCACAGATCTACTGACAAACATTGGGAGCATTTCATAGACTTAGCCGAGGGCTCTTTTAGAGCATATGAAATCCACTGCTTATTTTTGATGACATATGAATTGTTTCACCACTTAATACTTTTATTTTAAATTATAATGTAATTTTAAATTATATAATTTATATCTTGGTGCATTCATAATATTTTTATAGCTTTGATTGGGATACTTTAATTACCATTACTGAATTTATTTGGTGCATCTTGTTCTGGTCTTTACAGTGTCGATGTTAAATAGGCATCGTATAATTGAAAGGTATATTTCTCACTTTTTGTATTTTATCGTCGATATAAATAAGGCTGCGTCTATTCTTTTGAATAGTATTTAACTCGCTACTCATCATCATAGGTAATTAATTTTTCTCCTTCCAAACCGAATTTTGAATTTCCCTTTCAAAAAATATTAAATTTTTTCTCAACTAATGAATTATTAGAGTCACCAGTATTAAATTTCGATAGTGATTTTCATGCCTGTATTTTAGGGTTTTAAAGTAGCGATCCTTAATAGTAAGCGGGAAGAGATATTGAAATTAATGTAACAGAAATCTCCTTTGAAAGTCGCCCATCATATCGGTCATGTCTGTACATGCTCAAGGCTGCAGATTAGAATATTTACCTAAAAGCAATTATTTTATGTGATATTAATTTAATTTATATTTTTTCTAGATATCAAGTAAATAACCTCTCCTTTAGATGTTTTCCTGGTGTGTTCGTCTCGCGTGTTTCAAAATCGAAAGTCGTTGAAGAGATTAAGAGTTTCGTGGACTCCTGCAACCGAGATGTCAACTTTTTAGGTAAGGAGAATTCATATGTACATTTTATCGTCGGATTTAATTTTCAATAAATGCATGTTTTCATTTTATTGGCTTTGATCATTTGCATATCGTTTATGTAATTGGAAAGACTTGGTGAATATTTCCTTAATTAGTTTCGATATAATAGGAGAGCTCTAGTGAATATAGAATATTATCGTTAGTACGGTAAAATAATTCAGTTACATTAATGAACTGCAATGTAACATTATGAGTACAACATGATGATATTCATTGGAACTTCTTTGCAATTCGCGATATTAGAGTTTGTTTTAACCAGTGTTTAGATAATCAGGCGCGTTGATACTTTTCATCATGCTTCCACATTGTAAAAGTCGCATGCAACATTTCTTTAAGTCCATCGATTTTATGACAGCATCATAAACACAATTATTTGTGTTTCTACATAAGTGCTCCATAGCATATAAAAATATATTTCGGATCCCTGCTATGCAACAATCGATAGGGCATTTCAGAACACTCGCTGATTCTCGACTTCCAATGATTTTAATAAAAGTAAATCGCTGTAACTTAGAAAGCAAAGATGCATTGACGGAATTTCGCGGAAGCCGCAGCAGTCGTTGACTTTTTGTTAGTTATTTAGAATTAGAAATTGGATAATTGGTTATCGTATGCATTTGCATGCACTGCAGGCGTTGCCCTTGGGTTGTGATTTCGTTTCCACTGCCTCGGTACATAATAGTAAAACTAATAAAGATCTATTTTTATTGTTTGCTACATTTAAAAATAATTTAGGAGGTAGCCCCAAAACATTGTTAATTACTCTTTCACACATACGTTATTACATTTAAAAATTCTTTAATAACATCACTATATTAAAGAACAGGATTAGGTCACATTTTTAAGTACGAACAAGACTTAAACATTAGTAAACATCCCCCTATTACTCCACCTATTTATTCCCACATTTACATCAGATGTATTCTATAATTACTGTTCCTATATAATAACATTTTAAATTGTTTCTTTTATAAGTCACTTGTCACTTCAGAAGTTTCTCAATCATCTCACTTACATATTATAGATTTAACAATATCTAAAACAACACATCCGAAGACCCCTTTCATACGATACATTTTTATAATATCTTAAAGTATCAAAGTCCAAAATCTTGTTAAAAGACCTAGAGTGACCTTCACGCCAACAAATGCGCATTCCTACGTTCAAAATACACTTTCCTTAACTTCGCTATGCAAACACATAGTGTCATTTGAATTGGTCTAGTGTGATATGTTATGATGATGGACAAGAGGGAATATGCAAACATAGATAGGACACGTACATTCATTTATAAAATCCTTCCCGCAAAAAGCTCAAAGATGTTCATGCAGTGGCGCAGCGAGGGGGGGGTTTTAGGGGTTCAAACCCCCCCCCCAAGAGTCAAGTCCTATGACTAGCTTTGTACTTTTATTTCTGCTGAAGAGTACAAGACCCCCCCTCGCTGAGGGGGGGTCATCACGCAAATCATACAGATACACTGCTTGTCATGTGTTTGCTTGATAAATTCAGCGAAAGCTTCGCGTACCCGTAAATATGGCTCCGATTTCAGTTAAGGTGATGCTTTCGGTAGCAGAGTAGACATCGATATCAATGGGGCGCAATGATACGAGTGTTTCGCACACTATGTTCAACGCGTGCACTTCTTAAGCCTATCCTTTAGTTAGATAACTCACGCCATAAGATAAGATTCCCATGAGAAAAATTCGAAAGTGCTGATTTGTTTACTCCTCGAAAAAATACAAGCGAACATTCGAGAAGTAATTCGAAACTTGCACCCTGAAAACAGAGATTAAGATTACGTTTGAGGGACAAACAGATAGATAAAACGCTCAGTTAGATCTTTTGCATGTGACTGTTTCAAGGGAGTAAATACAAAGATAGGCTCGTGAGTATTGCTTTCGAGAAATTCACAACAGTTCGAAGGAGAGTTTAGTTTAGATTTCATAAGGTACAGATGGACATCCAAAAATTTTATTCACAGTCCGCTAATAACTCGAGGCCGCTATCGGAAAAAAACTTAAGTTAATGGCCATGTGTTTTTTTGTGAAATAACCATTATTAGATGCATAAATTAGGATTTTCTTATTTTAGGGCTGTTATCAGAGGACACATCTCAAGATGAGTTTAGCGACAATTGAAAAGCTACTTTTTCCTTCATTAAGCATTCTAGACGATTAACAGTCTGCAAACAGTTGACTCTTCATTACTAGGGATGATAGAAAATATACTGATCTTTATTTTATGATTGCCTGTTAATTAGTTGTATATTTAATAAAAAATTTCGCTAACCTAATTTCCGTAAACATTTGAAAAAGTATTGGAGCAATGAAAGATTTCAGTAAAAATTAATCTGCGATGATATTATTAATAATATATCATTTTGGAAGCAAATCAGTCAGCCGAAAGGTATTGTGCGCGTAAGTTACGCACATATTTATCGGAACTGTGACTTGATGACTTGAATTAAACTTGATAAACTGTGAATTAAATTTTTCAGTTTCCTTTTCGATGCAGCCAATTTTTTCTCTGGTGATAGAGTCCCACGAATCTCATAACTTATCCTGTTAACCGCTTGGTCATGCAATGCCCATTCAAAATTTCAATTCATGGAAAATATTTGTTTTCTTTGAACACTCAGTGCGTAAGACTGGGTTTGCATCAGCTCTTTGCTGGTTAAATCACCTATTACTTAGTCTAAATAATTTTAAGTTGACGTCTTCATTATTTTCACCTTGGTATGTGAATTTAATACTGCAAGTTCAATTATAATATCAACTATAATCAAGAGTCTACTGTATTTTTTAATGCAGCCGAATTTTTAATTTTCGGTATGAGACGCATTCAATGAAATACTTATCTAATACATAAATAACGAAATCAGGCTTAATTGTAAGCCTGGCAGAAAATTTCATCTGATAAAAATTATTTTTTGTTTCTTATACAAACCTTGTGCAATAAGCTGTATATATTTTTATACATTGATGGCGTTTTCTTGACAGGCGATATTTCAATTAAATTCCAAAATCTGCTGATGATATAGTCAAATAACGAAAGATAATGAAATAAGCATGGGCGCGCCAATGTGGGGGAACAAATGAGTGGATGTTAGGTTTTATATCGCTTGCCAAATAACCGTAGCTATTTTTTTCCTTCCCACGCTTTGCAACCTCTTGGAAGAAAGAACTCTCGAAGACTCGGAAAGTTTATATCTAAATCACTAAAAAGCTTCAGCATAGAAAAAATGAGTTTTTAATAGATATTGAACGTATCCAAACCAGAAATCCAAAGAACACACATGTTAAGTTTCCAATTGTTCGCTTATGTAAACTACTATCTTGCAAAATGTAATAAGTTGGCCACATAAGCGTTAAACTCCTCCAGTTTTGAATGTATTTAGTTTTTGAAAGAATTGACATATATTGTAGTAAGTAGCGGGCATGAATATACTTGCCCCTGTAAAGTAGGCATTTTTCGTTTCCTCAGACCCCCCCATTGGTAAATCCTGGCTGCGCCACTGTGTTCATGTATAAGCTTAATATCCATTACGTTATTCATACTTTGTCAATAATTTATTGACATATTGATTAACATCGATTGTTTATTTTTTATGAAATATTCCTTGTTGAAAGTAGTAAAACTAATGCTTCCTGGTATTGATTTTAAATAGATTTTCTTTTCAAATGATTCGGCTTTCAGTTAGTGGAACTTCATCGTAATTGTTTCTTTTATCTTAAGTTTTTTCATCTTCGAGTTATTAAGACAATTTTTAGAAAACTGTACATCTTAATCAAGAAATAAAAGCAAATTATCAATTAACTTCGGATACAGTTTATCTAAAAGCGGAAATGTCGTTCCGCGATTATTTTCAGAAACGCAGAGATAAAACGGAAGGGCGTATGTTTGTGGTATAAGAAGGATTAAACGATAACTAATTGATATGATAGAAAAGTGCATATCTTTTAAGATTGAGATGAAGATTGAAAATTCATAGAGCTCACGATAGTTTACGAATGAAATTTCCTAAAAATATTACCAAATACTTCATAAATGCAATCCTATTTTTAAATTTATTTAAAGTTATTTTAAAGATAAAGTAACAAACATATACTTTTTCTCTTTATCTCCATGGTCCCAAAAAAGGATGCGGAATTTCACGTATTTAAGATATGCATCTTCAAATACCCATTGATGTTTTGCTTTCCCTTTCCGTTACTTTCGCTTTAAAGTTTTCCTCCGAAAATTGGGATCGTCTTCCACAAACAAATTCCAAAGAGCCGACCGATAACAGTCCTCAACGACCTTCAGATTTTTAGCATCCAAAATTCGTGACCGAATTTCTCCTACCTCCAAAAATAAAAACTCACTTTTATGATTTTAAAAACCATGATAATACTTGCATTGTTCGCTTCGTGGAAACAATGTTTTTCCTGGAGCAGATGGCTAGCATTCATTTGTTTAATTACTTTTAAGTAAATTAGATTAATTTTTTATTTACGTTGTTGGACTTGAAAGTGCGTCTTATTCTGTTTGTAAATCAAAATCAAATATCTAAATTTATCATTAAGAATTAGTTATTGAATTTTTTTAAGGGATACCTTCGTTTCATAATGAAGTGGTGGAATGTTCTTGAAAGTATTTCATAACATAACTGAGTAAAATTATTTGCAATATAAATAATTAAGAAAGTTGAGGATGGACAATAGAAACAGACAGTTATAGAAAAGGCAATCAAGATAACGTAAAATATTATTTATCATTGTAAATTACAAAAACTACACAAGATATATGGCTAAGATGGACCATTGAAAGCCATTACTGTTTTCTGCAGTCATTAGTTAGCATCCGGAGAAAATGATAAAGTAACTTAAATTAATAGCTTGTCTCCAAGAATGCTTGTAAATTCAAAGAAATATTTTATGTGTTATGAAAATGGTTCCAATATAACCTCAACTGCGTGGAACTTGGGGATAGTGATTTGTCGTATTTGCACATTATTGCTCTAAAAGAAACATATAGAAAATTATAATGATTCTTTTTAGTTCTGTATAAACATTCATACATAGTTATACTTCAAAAGATTTTACCTTTTAATACTCATTCCTTAATTCCTTTCTACAGGGTAAGTGCTGAAGCTAAAGCTCCCAATTTACCCTCCCGATGTAACCTTGTGAGTATTAACAATCTTTACATATTAAATCTAATTTAATTTAATCTTTACTTTGTTAATTTTGCAATTGCTTAATTGCAGCTTATTGTTCAGATAAATTTAATTTGCCATAGATGATGAAACATTTTTACAATTTGAAATGTTAGTTTCTTATACAAAATTTTTCATTCTGATAAATCATTAATAGTCAAATAATTTCACAAATTTTTCTTTAAATCGAATTAAATATTATTTTAAGTATTTCACCATGACAAGTAATTATTGCAGTAAGTCATGGAAATACATTCAAGTCAATGCTTTCTGAACTCAATAAAATAAATTCTAGTCAATTGCTGCCAATCCAAATATTGAATGCAGCTATAAATGAAGTGTATCTTTATGTATTAACTACCTGCTCTGTAGGGGAAGAGGGAGTAATGCCTTACTCCTCTCAACCCTAGCCGAAAGGCCTACAGATGTAGGCATATTTTCCAGGGCCCTTTCTTTCACCTTCTTCTGCTGGGGGGAGCTAACTTAGCCCTCTCTTCTCACCAGTTCGATCTTTCTGTCTATGAGGTCGGATCCCGCGGTTAACCAGCTATGAGTGGTAAAGGGGAGATCCTTAGGCATGAGGATGAACCCCATTGCACGCCACTCTGATCTGGCCGGGTCCCCACGTTAGGGTGTTACGTATTCCCCCAAATCCTCCCTCCCCCCCCCCCCCTCATCAGCAGCGGAAGGAAAACCATCAAGAACTCGGATGACTCCAGGAGTAAGTGTTGGTACTGGTTTACGAAACCAAGAGTAATAAAAGTGTAGGAAGATGATTAAATATAGAGGAAAGTAAGTGAAACATAACGCTTTGTATAAAGATAACATGCAGAAATAAATAAAGGTAATTGGAATGGTATCTGATTGTTTGTCAGCACTACGTTTTAATAGTAAACTTGCTTACATCTACATCTACATTAATACTCTAGAAGCCGCCTTTCGGCGTGTGGCAGGGGGTGTAAACACCAGTTGAATCTAAACTACTTCCTTCTTCGGTTATTGTCGCATATTGTTCGCGGAAAGAATGAATTTTTAAAACGATTTGTCCTAGCATCTATTTCTCTTAACTTGTGGTCATTATCGGATCGACCGAGGTAGCAGGGGAGTTACATGATACCGATTGTATCTTCTGAAAATGTAGTTTCTATATATATTAAGACAGAATCGTGTCCGTCCGTCTGTCCTCAACAAATGGATGTAACACTTTTAGAAAAATCTGAGTCTAAATTCAATCTCCCGCAACGATTCTTAGTGCGCAGGAGGCGGACGGCCTGCACGCACAGGCGTACAAAAATAATTAATTAATTTTTTGGTTGAGTTTAGAGGTGCAAAACGGGCGAAAAACTGAAAAAAATCTTGAAAATGAGGGCAGTGGGAGACGTTTTCTTTTGGGATGACGAACGCCGCTTACCTATCGCTTGCGCGTCGTTTAACATAGTTAAGTCTTTATCAGTTGATCTCACTGCTGAGGGTGATGTCCCGACTTTGCGGTCTCTGACATTATGTACTTTTTCGGAATCTTTTCGGAGGAAATGCCATTCAAGAGAGAAACGACAAAACCGAATATCTTTCGATGCTGCCCCATCAAACGTAAGGGAACTAACCTGCCTGCGGAGCTGGCAGTAGGCAACTGCTAGTCCCTGGATTTATTAAGCAATCGCAGCCTAGCTTCCAATCTCCTTTCTTTCAAGGATTCCCAACCTACGTCTCAGAGAATATTCGTAACGCTTGTTTTTTTATCGTTACATTTCTCAACAAAACGAACCGCTTTACGCTGCACTTGGAGGTCCGATCAAGGTAAAATAACATCGCTCTCTGACCTTTTCATCGCATTTACCGACAATACGCTTTACAAAGTCAAGCCTTTTACTTGCTTTGCCGCAGATTTTTCGAATATGCGTTCTCCAATTTAAGTTATTCGTAATGTTGATCCCGAGATATTCAACTGAATCTACGGCTTTTTTGTTCATTCCATTAATTTTGTACTGGTGATTTGGAAGCATTTGTTTCCTTTCGAAGAAATTAACTACGGAGCATTTATCTACGTTAATATCTCATTCCGATTTTTCGCACCACCTTTGGATGAGTACATAATCGTTTGAGAGAGATGTTTGGTCTTCCTCGTTTGTTATTTCTCTATATATAACCGAGTCATCTTCAAATATCCTCACATTGCTAACTATCTTGTAACTCAAGTCATTGATATGAATCAGGAAAGGAAGAGGTCCAATTACACTGCCTTGAGGTACGCCAGAGGTTACTTTGACTCTATCTGAGCTACCGCCATCCAGTACAACTTTTTGTTCCCTCTCGTAAAGAAAATCCTTAACCCAGTCGACTACTTCCTTGATAATGCCCGCTAATTTTAGTTTTTAAATTAGTTTGTAGTGGGGGACTCTATCGAATGCTTTTTTGAAATCGAGGAAAATAGCGTCAACTGGCTATTTATTCTCGGCAGGCTTTAGGATATCGTGTACAAATAGAGCAAGTAGGGTATTAAATGATCGGGACTTTCGAAAACCATGCTGGTTCGCGTCGAGAAATTCATTTCTATCTAAAAATCCCATGAATGAACTTACGACAATATGTTCCATTACCTTTCCGGACAGTGAAGTTAATGATATGGGTCTATAATTTCCTGGGTCCTCCTTTAATCCGCTTTTGTAAACAGGAGTCAACATAAGTGTTCTACCTTTCAGTAGGTTCGGAACAAACAAATACCCCTATTAATAGCCATCTCCTTCATATCCTTATATTTAACCCCACCCCTTATGTAATCCAACATCTTCTGTCTCTGTCTTCCCTTCTGCCTTTTCCCCTGAATCCTACCCACCATTACAACCTTTACCAATCCCTCTCCCCTCAACATTTGAATCACCCATTTCTTCTGATGATGCTGAATCACGTTAATTAAAGCCCTCTCCTCCCCAACCATCTCTAACACCTCCGTGTTTGTATTCCTATCAACCCAACTAACTTTTTCCATTTTACGCCACACCCACATCTCAAAGGCTTCCAATCGTTTGACTTTTTCCTTTCTCAAGGTCCACGTTTCGCACCCATAGATCAACTCACTCCAGACCAGGGATTTCACCAATCATTTCCTGATTCCTTTATCAAGACCTTTGGTCATTAATTCCCTTTGCTTCATAAAGGCTTCCTTCACTAAGGCTATTATTTTACAAACCTCATCTTTACATCTTCCGTCCCAAGAGAGAGTACTTCCCAAATAAGAAAATTTATCTACCTGCTCTAGTTTTTCCCCATCCACCCTAACGGTTAACTTAGCTTTCTTTCCTTTAGTGAACCTCAGAACTTTAGTTTTACTTACATTAATTTTCATACCAAACTCCCTTGCTTTATTGTTAAGAGCATTTACTAAAGTTTGCAAACCCTTAACGGAATCACAGACAATAGCTTTATTGTCAAGATACCTTACAGACTTCACTACTTTCCCCACTAACCTTTACTCTGTTGTCTATTTCTTCCCAGGCTTCTTGCACCATTTCATCTGCATATATATTAAAAAGCGTTGGTGACATAGGACACCCTTGTTTTACCCCCCTACCCAATTCAGCCCAATCCGATTCCCCATCAGCTATCCTTACGCAGGCTGTTTGATTCAGATACAAATTTTGAATTAAACGTCTATCTTTCCAGTCTAACCCATATTTCTTTAATGTCTCTATCAGTTTTGGCCACTGAACTCTATCAAAAGCCTTTTCAAAATCTACAAAACATACAAATAAGTCCCTCTTAAATTCCAGGCTTCGTTCCGCAAGTACTCTCATCACCCCAATTGCATCCCTCGTTCCTTTTCCTCTCTGAAAACCAAACTGGTCTTCCCTGATTAGCCCTTTAATTTTTCCCTCGACCCGTCTGTTCAAAACTCTCAGAAGTACTTGTGAGAGATTAGGCTAATTGTATGATAATCCCGACATTCTGTAGCCTTGTTCTTTTTCTGTAAAGAAATCAAGATAGTTTTGTTAAAATCCTCTGGCAATTGCTCTTCATCATAAATTTTCCTAATTAAATCATACAAACATTTCTTGGCCTTATCCCCCAGGTTCTTAAGGAACTCCACTGGGATCTTGTAAACCCCCGTTGCTTTATTCCCTTTCATATCCCGCAATGCTTGTTCTATTTCACGATCGAGTAACCCAGGTCCAAGATCCTCTTCTTCAACTTCTTCCTCAGTTTCTATTTCTATACTGGTGGGTGTCATGTTTTTCCCATATAATTCCTCAAGGTATTCCTTCCATCGTCCCCTTATGGTGACTGTGCCCTTAATAGACTTCCCTTACTGTCTTTAACCGTCACCATTCTATTACTAATTCTATTCCCCGTCAGTTACTTTACTTTACTATACATTAGGTCGGCCCTCCCGCTTTCCACCAGCTTTTCTATTTCATTACACTACCCCTTCCACCACTGTTCCCTAGCCTTATTAGTTTCCCTTCTTAGTTCGTTGTTTAGTGCTCTGTACATTCTGCACCCATGGTCAGTGTTGACTCTTTTCCATTTCCTTATTTCCTCCATTTTATTTAACATTTCTACAGTTACCCATGGTTTTCTAGTTTTAGTTTGTTTAACCCTCCCAACAGTTTTTGAGAACAATCCTTCACACAAATTTTAAGCTTTTCCCATTCGTCGTTAGTGGTTAGTTCCTTCCTCTTACTATCAAGATCCTTGCTGACCGACTCTTGAAATTCTTTAGACTTCCCACCCCTTAGAGCTTCTAAATTCCATTTGGGTGTACGTTTTGATCTAATGATCTTTTTAAACTTAAGCTCGGTTTTCATCATGACCAGGTTATGATCCGAGTCGACATCAGCACCAGGAAAACTTTGCAAGTTTTTAACACTATTTCTAAACATCTTTCTTACCAAAATGTAATCAATTTGGTACCTATCTGTATTTCTGGGCTTTTTCAATGTGTACCTTTGTCTGTAATGGTGCTGAAAGTGTGTGTTTGTGATGCAGAGATTATTTCTTTTGCAAAAGTCGATCAGTTTCTGTCCTCTGTCGTTCCTTTTCCCTAAACCGAATTCACCTACCTCTTCCCCATCTTTGCCTTGCCCGACTACCGTGTTCCAGTCTCCCATAACAACGAGATTCTTATTGCGCTTAACCCTTCCCATAACGTCCTCTATTTGCTCATAGACCATATCTACATCATCCTCACTGTAATCACTAGTGGGCAAGCACACCTGAACTATAACCGTGTTTACTGGTTCAGACTTTACTTCTACCGACATAACCCAATCGCTTATTAGCTCGGTGGCTATCACGGATTCTCCCGCTTTCTTATCCAACACTACAGCCACTCCCCTCTGGCTAGTATTTCCCCCACTGAAAGTGACTCTAACATCGTCGCCCCAGAAGTCTCCCTTGTCTTTCCACCGCACTTCCATTAACCCTAGTACATTTATGTTGGACCTCTTCATTTCTAACTTTAAGTTTTCCAATTTCCTTTTCCTGAGTATTGTCCTAACATTCCATGTTCCCACCCTCGTTTCCATCTTCTCTCTTCTTTTGTTGTCGTTCCTTGTGTAAGGGTTTCGTGGAATGACGACCGAGATGGCCTTACTTCCATCACTGCCGGGCATGACACTCATCCTAGAAGGCTGAGTCCCTTTGCCAGTACCAATTTATTTTGTTTGTGCATCATAACATGGGATATGTAGCCGAGGTGGTCTCCCGTTGCCTTCCTCAACGGTGTTTTTTACCGTGACACCAACACTCATTATGGCCGCCCCACTGGGGAACAGACGCCTTTGCAGTTATTATGAACTAAGTTAAAGTTCAAACAAAGAAAACAGGAGAAACTTTCTTGATGAAATTCACCCTGATTTTATTAAAAACTTTGCAAAATACCACAGGAACAAAAAAAAATAAGCACGACTAGTTTCGACGCGTGAGCGTCATCTTCAAGTGAAGAAAAAGGCCTAAAACCCACATATTTAGAAGAAAATAGGGGGAGAATGGTCCATAGGGTTCATGTCCAGGGGGGAGGGGGAGGAGTTTAGGGTTCTTGGAAAACATTAGAGGAGGGAGAACAAGAAAGCGTTGCCGTGAGCAATGGTGAAGAGGAAGGAAAAATATATTCGTTTGTGAGAGTTATTAAGGGGTTTTTGTGATTTTGGACAACCTCCATTCTTTCAAGAATATTGAGTCGTCTACCCTTCTCCACTATATGTAAGATTTTAGGTGTAAAATCTGAGGAATGACTGCATGTTAAAAGATGCTTCGCGAAATGAGATTGGTGTGATCCAGTTTGAAAACATTTAAGATGTTCTTTTGCCCTTAATTTAAAATTTCTTCCAGTCTGGCCGATATATATTGAACTACAGTCATGATAGGACAGTTGATAGACTCCTGATTTAAAAAACGGGTCTATTGAGTCTTTACCGTTACAAAGAAAATTCTTAATACAAAAAATACTATAAAAAGCTGGGCGGATACGACTTTTAGGAAAGAGTTTCGATATTTTATAACTTATCGGCCCACAGAAACTTAACTTATGCCAACCAGGAGAAGATGGAGGAGTTTGAGTGGAATATATTCTATTTAGAGCCATGTTTTTAAGTTTATTATCTAGCAAACGATGGATTGAGTCTGGGGAAAACCCGTTTACCTGTGCTAAGTAAAAAATAATACTTAACTCTCTATCAAACTTGGAGGGTGAAAGAGGGGTATTGAGGAGTCTGTGGAGGAGGGAGTGGAAAGCAGCAAATTTATGGGAATGATGGTGATTGGAGGAAAAGGGAATAAGGCGTGAGGTGTAGGTGGGTTTGCGATAAATGGAAAAATCTAAGGTATTATGGGATAGGGTAATTGATAAATCAAGGAAATTAAGGGTATGAGAGGTATCCAACTCATGAGTAAATTTAAGGGAAGGATGAAGAGAGTTTAGCAGGTTAACAAAGTGGTTCAATTGGCTTACAGTTCTGGTCCAAATACAAAAAATGTCATCCACATACCTATACCATTTGAAAACATAATTCAATAAGTTATTGCCAGAGTTTAACAAATTGCATTCAATATAATTTAAGAAAATTTCCGCCAAAATCGGAGAAAGGGGGAACCAATAGCTAGCCCCTCTTTTTGAACATAAAAATTTTTGTTAAACATGGAGTAATTAATATCCGTACAAAGGCGGGTAAGTGAGATAAGTTCACTCAAAACGCAGGAATCCACTGAGTTCTTCCTTGACTCTTCTTCCAAAATGCGTATTGCATCATCAACAGGCACACTTGGGAATAAGTTCACTATGTCAAACGACACAAGTTTTGCATTTGATGGCACCACAACATCTTTTAACAAGTTTGATAGCACTATTGAGTTTTTAACGGTATATTTTGGACTAAATTTAGTAAATTGGAGTATTAGGGTATTTAATTTCGAGGAGAGTCTGTGCACAGGCGAAGTGATACTGGAAACAACAGGTCTTACTGGAATATCTTTTTTATGTATTTTTGGCAAACCATAAAATCTGGGAGGTAAAGGGTTCATATTGACTAACTTCCACCGATCACTCTCACTAATAATACATGAATTACTTATTGCATCCTTAACACGCATCTGCAATCCTTTTGTAGGATCTGATTTAAGTTTAGAAACACTATTACTATCAAGAAAAGCTCTACACTTAGACATATAATCACATTTGTCTAACACAACAATACAATTCCCTTTATCAGCCTTGGAAATGATAAGATCCTGTTTCTCAATAGAATCCCTCAGATGAGTTAGAGTTCTAAACTGTGAGTTTCCGGTTCCGTTTAAATTTAATTTATTAGAAATCATCGTCGTAGAAATCAAATTGGAGCAAATGAAAACCTCGTTTTTGCAATCTGAGGGGAGTGCTAGTTCACAATCCACAGCTAGATTTTTGAACTGTTTAACAGAAGGAGAGATTCGAGGCAAGAATTTCAAGCCTAAATCCAAAAGTTTTAATTCCGGCTTACTGAAGGAATGTTGTGATAAATTCAGAACATTTGGATGGAAAGAGTGGGGGGTAGGAGGAGGGGGACACTGGACTGACTCACTCTCATCCTGAGCTGGTATTCCTTTCTGGTAGTAGAGGAGGTTACTCAGTTTTTTCTTGATGTTGTTGAACTTACGGAAGATAATTTTACTAACAAAGTCCCTCACCTTATCATCTAAAATCTGCCATTCAACCCAGTGAACAATATATATCGGCCAGACTGGAAGAAATTTTAAATTAAGGGCAAAAGAACATCTTAAATGTTTTCAAACTGGATCACACCAATCTCATTTCGCGAAGCATCTTTTAACATGCAGTCATTCCTCAGATTTTACACCTAAAATCTTACATATAGTGGAGAAGGGTAGACGACTCAATATTCTTGAAAAAATGGAGGTTGTCCAAATTCACAAAAACCCCTTAATAACTCTCACAAACGAATATATTTTTCCTTCCTCTTCACCATTGCTCACGGCAATGCTTTCTTGTTCTCCCTCCTCTAATGTTTTCCAAGAATCCTAAACTCCTCCCCCTCCCCCCTGACCATGAGCCCTCTGGACCATTCTCCCCCTATTTTCTTCTAAATATGTGGGTTTTAGGCCTTTTTCTTCACTTGAAGATGACGCTCACACGTCAAAACTAGTCGTGATTATTTTTTTGTTCCTGTGGTATTTTGCAAATTTTTTAATAAAATCAGGGTGAATTTCATCAAGAAAGTTTCTCCTGTTTTATTTGTTTGAAGTTATGGATTACCACAAAGTTACTCGCCAGTCAGTTGACTTTATTTATAAGTTAAAGTTAACGTATGCTATATATTATCAAATATCCTACCAAGAGATTGGTAACAAAACCAAGTTTGCATTTGAACCTACTTTCTTTACTCAGGAAAAGTTGTTTTACATAATAGGTAACAGTTTCTTTTGTGGGAAGGAAATATTTTGAATTTTTTAATTCTGATTTAATATGTATACGGCAATATTGTGTTAAAATTTTGTGCAGATCAAATTAACATATCTTGAAATAAAGTTTTTTCAAATTGGGCGCTCCGTTTGAGAGTGCGAAATAATGGGAACTTATTTTTTTCTAACTGTGATTAAGTGCCAAAAAGATCAGAACAAAATATTTTCTATTACATTTTTACACGTGAGATATATCAAGCTAAAATTTGGTTGAACTTGTTTTTCTGTGGAATTTCTTAATTAAGTTTTATTAAACTCAAAACTCAAGTAACTATAATGGAAAGACCGATACTAAATAGTTTTTTTCATTTACTTAAAATTCACAACTTTGTTTACTAATAAGATATGATATAATAATTTAGAATTCCTTTAAAACTAATGTCTGATACTTAGAAAGAAATTCTTGCAAATTCTAAGGCAAAAAACAGCAAAAATGTGAAGAAAACCATGCGTTAAGTGATAGCCACCTGAGTAAAGTGAACCCCACCCAGGCAGGGCACACTTGTCAAGTGAACGCCCCCTTCCAGTGAGAGTCACTGTACAGTGACTCCCACCCGTTAAGTGATCCTCGACTCCTACACTGGGACGCTCATACCCATCAGTTTTAAATGATTGGAGGAACGCTTCCGAAACTTGGAAAGGTTTTCCTTTAGTCTTCCGTTAACCATGAAGGAATACAATCTCATTCTCACGCATACGGGCTATATCATTATGAATGTGCAAAAATCGCCAATATGGCCGCCGTAGTGAAAGGGTTAAAATCTGCAAGTGATAGAAACAAAATCAAATATTATTAAGGAAAACTCACTTCATGATAATAGCAAACCTCGTGGTTATAATTAGGCATTCACTTACAGTGAAACAGACACGAGAGAATATTTCTTTCTTCAGATACAGCAGCAAATGCACTACCAACGCGTTATTAACCGCAATACATCAGAGTAAAAGAGCGAAATCACAGCGCTCTGTTTACCCTCTTAGTTGTCGGGCGTTTTTTGAATTCCCAGCCCAATGGCTTCTAATTCAACTTTATCAATATTTCTGTCTTACTTAATTCATAGAGCGAAATAAGCAGTCACGTGTGTTTATAATAGCGACTTCCGCAATAATACTCTGCCACCTAGTGTTCGCTTACAGATATACTACCACTAAAGTGGTAAAGCAAATTCTACGATGCAGATACGGTATACCTGGTTTAAATTCTACGATGCATATACGGTATACATTAACTGTTTGCACTATGCTTTGGATATACAGTATATGCAAGGTAGATGTATACAGAGGGTATACAGTAGACATTTATGCAGTAGAAGCAACGTTGACTCCATGTATACGTATACGGTTTTCTCTGTGCTGTCTGGGATAGACCATCTGGGATAAAAATAGCATTCAGTATTGAAAGTTAACCCGTGGAGGTTGAACCTTCACATATAAGACGCAGGGAAATTTTTCGAGACATAATTTAGGAAAAAAGGTGCGTCTTATATGCCGTCAAATACGGTAAATATTGTAACAATTCCCTCCATGTATATATTCTTTTTGTGTGTAACAATAAGAAATAATGTTTGCAAATTCAATACTAATAATGAGGTACATAATCATTGGACAAGATCCAATTCTTCTATCTTACTCATCACAAAGTTCATATCTCTGTGAAAAGTCCCATTGCTGTAGGATCAAAAATGTATAATCGTTTACTGGACAACATAAAATCTATTAACTTGTTTAAAAGCAAGTTGAAAGTATTTTTGCTGGAGACTACACTGTGAATGAGTTTTTTTATAGGTGGACAGTAAATAATTCATCATAATAATTATAGTATTTATATAACCCAATGTTCTTTTTTGTATATATATACTTGTAATTTCTTAAATATGTATTATTACTGTGTTTTATATGTGTTATGGTCACTTTATCTTTACCATGTGTTTTTTATGCTTTTATGTACCAAATATGACGTGTCCTATATCAGTGAATGTCTGATTTATTCATGTGATTCTGGGACAAATAAATATAATTATTATTATAATTATTAAATTTCTTCCATTTGCTTAGTGTTTGAGCATTATTGATGACATCTATGTGCTACCTGTAAAAATATTCCTAAGGGATGATGATCTTTATCTTGATCTATTCTGAATTTCTTTTAAAATTTACAGAAAACCTTTTACCTTCTTGTTTTTTTCTGTTTAGATCAATGTTTGACCTTATCTGACATTTGTTGTTTAACATTATCCATGGTGATTGCAATTTATTTAGGTTTGAATGGAGAATCTGATGCCAGTTCGGAGCTAACTGATGACCTGGAGCACTTGGGTATTTCTGAGGAGTCGGAGAGATTGAAGAAATCCGTTTAACTTATCAATATGCTCACATCTTTTCTGGACCATAGGGTAATGAATGAATGAAATTTCTTAATAACTCAATTTAAATCATCCTTTATCAATTATTTATTTTCTTATGCTAATCAATTCTTACCAATTCTCAGATTTCCTCTTACTGATTCTACTCTAAACCCCTTTGCTAATGAGTGTTTTCTTCATCCTACACTCTCTTTTGGCTAGTTCTATTAAGCATCTAGGAAATGACTGAATTAGCAAGTGATTTTGCTTATAAGTTTTCCCTCATCCACTCTCCTTCCAGTTATTGTATATCAATGCCCAAAGTATTTATATACACTTGGATGAGTTTTGCTCTCTTCTTTCTCAAAATAAGGTGCTGATTATAGCAAATACTGAAATGGCAATATACCTTAGTATTTAATGATCATATAGGCAACGGTGTTGAGGGAGTTGGAATTTGTTATAAATTAGATTCCATACAAGATAGTCGTTTAGTGCTTATTAAGCTACATATATTAGTGACCTAGCGTTTCTCTTATTAACATTCAACTGGTGATTTCGGTGTTAGTTTTAGAAAAATACCTATTATGTTTCATACCTTTTTGTATCATTCAAATCACATTGTCTTCTCCTCTTTCCTTGGAATACAACTTGCCATACACCTACCTCATCAGGCCCCCCAGATAGCAATATGGGGATTGTAAAAATGAAAGCAAACCTTGGTTCAATTCCTCAGGCCATGTGCAATGTGATCTAAGCTGTCAAAGTACTTTTAACAAAGCTAATACTACTTACCTCATCAACCTGGATCAATGCACTGCATTTACTACTAGTAAAGGAAAAATGTTGACCAACTATCAGTATTTGGAATTTCCATCCAAGATTAGCTTAGTTTCTGAAATACCTCAAAACCATTCCAAAATCTATGAATCGCCAATATCTTTTAAATATTAATGAGGAACTAATTCTCAGCAACTCAACTACTATATCTTAAGAATCTATTGTATATCTTAATGAGTTTGATGATGCTAACTCATTAAATATGTTCTTCTGTCATTTACTTGGTAAGCATTGTCTTAATGAAATCATTCTACCTTTTGTTTTTCTAAACCCATATCTTGTAAGAGTAACTCAAATGATAGGGTATCAATGGTTAAGTGGTATGCCGCTTGTAAATATTCACAATATGTGAAGAGAAAGAGAGCTTGCCACAGAAACCCATTTAAATGTATTTTTCATGCATGAGTGCATTATGTGCAAATATTAAGTTCAGAGTTGTATATGCTTAAAATTGTTGGCTCATTTTTCCAATGTTGAATTTCTTGATTGCTTTAGCATAATAAAATTTTTAACGGAGAAGGTGTAAATAAAAGGAATTAAATAATTACAAGTATATTATTCAATTCTTTTGGTACTTGACTTGAATCAGCACAACCAGTCCTTCTGATTTAATCATTCATAAGAAATGTTTGCACATAGTATGTAAAGCAGTTAGTTAAAAATGTACATTAACTTCATAGAATAATGGTTCTGCAAAGAACTTTCTCAGGATTGAGGACTCTCCATTTTAATACAGAGTTAACACTATGAAAAGTTACATCTTGGAAGATCATTTTAGTAATGAACCCACAAATCAGACAAATCAAAATATAATTACTTGCTTATATAATTGGTGCTCAAATAACTTGTCCACTTTCACAAGTTTGTTTTCAATTTACGCAAGTACTCTATTTCCTCTTTGAAACCTGCAATCAACCATTGTTATTTAAAATTTATTGTATTATTTCATTATTATTCCATCTTTATTCTTATTACATTTTCTCTAATTTTCCCTTCTTCTGTTGAACTAATTTACAGTAGTTCATTTTCTCTTAATAATCATATCATAATTAAGCTCTTATCATATTTACAAAAATGTTCATCCTGCAGGCATGTGGAGCTTTAACCGAAATAACAAAGTTCATTTTAAAGATGCATTGATGGAAAATTTTATGTCAAGAGAAAATATGGGTAACCAAAGAATGTATTTCTTGGCCAACATTTTTTACATTTTTTTGCTCTAGGTGTACTTGTCTGGCCACTTCCTGAAAAATCCTCGTGTGGCTACGGAGACCATGTTAAGACATTAAAGATTTTTCAGTTTCTGTTTCAGGCACAATGCTACTCAATATAAAGATATTTTCCATGTTAACTCCTTTAGAAACATCCTATCCAAAATGGGTTAAATTGCCTATTCATCCTTCGCACAATCTCTCCCAGAGTCCTGAAACTCTGGGAGAGATTCTGCGAAGGAGGTAAGAAGAGTTCAAAAGAAAGGAAATTTGAGTTAGTTCTTCTCTCTGAGTTGAATATTACCACTTTTCAAGGCTTTCCTCAGTGTTGTCAGTCAGTCATAGTACATAGTTTTCCAAGTAGTTTCTGTGAATGCCGACTTTGGCGCACACTAAGTGTTGCGATTTTTCTTTCTAACACTGTACATCCAGTGTGATTTCATTTCCAGACCAGAGGAGTTTTTAGAAAGATCCTTAAGATCTCTTTTTTGCTGGTATGTATTGCTTCTTACAGATGTGTTTTTAAATGATGTAGAAAATGTAAACCCTTCAGTTATTTATCTAAATGAACACTGGGTCACCTCAGATCAAATAAAAATTCTAGGTAGATTAGTTTTAAAAAAAGCCCCAAATAGCCATTGTTTGCAAACAATCCGTCATTCATATGTACCCTACTGTTAAGGTTATTACTCGTGACTGAGGTTTTGCAAGCATATTATTCTCGATACATGTATGGATGAAAGGTATCCAAAATTAAGAATATTTATACTTGGAAAGTATTTATAATAAACATTTCCAGTTTTCAGCATTACAGGGAAAAACTCTGAAAGTTTTGTTTTGCACTTAAATTATTTCAATGTGTGCACCCTCGGTGGCAGGACATACATCCAGGCAATATTCAACCTTATTCCACGTCGCTTAAAGCATGTCAGGTGTCGCCATAGCCACAGTGTCCGTTATTCGGGTTTTCAGGTGCTCAAAACTGTTGATTTTCATCTGATACACAATTTTCTTCACATAACCCACATGAAAAAAATCTAATGGGGTTAAGTCTGGTGACCTGGGAGGACAAGAAATTGATCCTTCTTGGTTGATCCTCCTCCCAGGCATCTCATAGTTCTCAGTTTGTTGTCCCAGAGCCGGATGCTTTAGCTAGTTGGTAGTTCATGTCCGTATTGAGTTTTAAAACAACGCTGAACAGCCATTACATATTTTAACTTGGCAAGCCACAAGATGCATTCAACTTTCTCCTGCGGTGTCATCATTGTTACTTCGTAGGAAGTGACCCCCAACAATTGATCAGCACATGTGCTGATATCTGTCCATTGTTGGGGAAAATTGTATGTGGAAAAAAATTTGAGAGATTTTGTTTCAAACATTGCATACAAGAAATGTGTATAATAAATACTTTCCAAGGTATAAGTATTTTATTTTGGATACTTTTCATCCGAACACCCTGTATTTCAACTACTATTTTGCTATCCATGGGAGAAGAAGAGAACTCGTTATTTATAATGTGTTGCTTATTTCTGTAGCTGCATTTGTGTTTGTTTTCTCATAATGTTATTGACCAAAGAGGTGTCAAAGCCATTATGTTTTGCAATATTCTTGATGTAGCAGAGTTCTTGATTGATTTTTTTTGTGGTAGTGGTATATTGAGAAGCCTGTGTATCATGGAGTGGAATGGTGCTAACTTTTAGGTTACGTGATGGTTGGAATCCTATAGAATGTACATGTTTGTGTAAGTGGGTTTCCTGTATACATTGAAATTTAAAATAAACCTCTGCCACATGCCACTGGTGGATTGCAGGGTTAAATGTAAATGTACAAAATTTTAATTTGTTTTGTATCCTCAAAATTTTCAGATCTTCTCAACTTTTGAAATTGTGAATACGATAGAGTCAAACTGTTGATTTAGTTTCTCTAAGAAATCTGGAGTGTTTGTTCTTGATGTCAAAAATGGCAAAATATCATCTATGTATCTAAAACAAATTTTGAAGTTTTCTATGCTTTTGTTTTCAAAGTATGTCATGAATAAGTTGGCAAGGAAAGGGGATAAACAATTACCCATAGCTGATCTATTTATTTGTTTGTGATAGTTTCCTTCTATTTGATCTATTGACTGTTTGGAATTAATTTTGGTGCATGTAAACACTCTTTGATTATTTCTGGGGCAAGATTCTCTTCTCAGAATCATTTTTCGGGGAATTGATGGTTATGCCTAAAGGGATGCTAGGAAAGAGATTTAACATTGAAAGATACTTATGTCTCATTTTCATTTTATGAGATGTTTTCTAAAAGTTCCACTAAAGGCGTTGTATTTTTCACATGTGAATGTTTGTAGAAAGGTCATTGTTTAAAATGTTGGTTCAACTATTGTGCTAAGTAAAAGCTCGGGGAGTTAATGGTGGAAATTATTGGCCGGAGTGGGATGCCATCTTTGTGTATTTTTGGAAGGCAATACATCCTTGGTACTATGAGGATAGAAATGTGAAGTTTTAGAGAATTTGTTATTGAGTGTTTGTATTTTTTCAGTGTCTCTGGTAACATTTTGTTCAGAGGGATTTTTGGAATTGGTTGAAAAGGTTAACAAATCTTATGCTTTGTTAAAATATTGTTGTTTGACCATAATCACTACTTTGTTTCCGTTGTCAGCTTTGAGATATAAATAGTCTTTTTTGTTCAATCTCTTCACAGTCTTACAGCTTGTCTTGTTAGGTTTCTTCTTTGTTGGTATTGTTATGTTTGTTTTTTATCTATAAATGTGACAAATTTTGTATTGTATTTTTAAAAATTCTATAACGGATATAGAATCTTTGATTTAGTTCCAACTAGAGAATAATAGCAACTCCAGTATAGCACAACTTATACAAAAACATGATCACAAAATTAACAAAGAAAACCTAAAGCCCATAAAATCAGTTCAGAATTCATTCAAACTAGATGCATACACATTCACAGAATTAAGCAACACATTATGAATAACGACTAGGGACCCATCCATTACTTGGTGTTGTTTTCTCTAACTGACATCTTAAAACAAATTGCTTAAATACCCCCACCCTTACTTCTCCCAAGGATGAATATGAAAAGAGGAAATAACGTAGTCCAGTGTGGCCAACTGACGAGAGGCTTCTAGATTAAACTGACTCAAGCCAAGGCCAAGAATAAAATTCTGAAAAAAATATTCGTCAGTTGAATCCTTACAAACACCACTATCGGGGGATGACCATTGAATTTTTAAATTGAAATCACCTAGTAGTAACACTTCTCCCAAGGATCTGACATGCATTAGAGAATCAAAACAATTTTCCAAAACGGAAATATCACTAGAGGGTGGGGGATAAAAAACACCAACGAAGAGCTTCTTAGTGTGGCCTGAGTACGAATCACTATTCACACTTAACTCAGTCCATAGCAATTCACAATTCGGTTCGAGATCGTGGCGTCTTTTTGCAGGAATATTCATATTAATGGCAAGGAGAACACCACCACCTCGACGACCAACACGGTCGCGTCTAAAAATTTGATAAGAACATAATGTGGACAGTTCACAATCATTCACGGAATCGTTAAACCATGTTTCGGTGAAGGCTAAAACATTAAAGTTGGACAGTTCATGGAAATGAGTCTGCACTGCATCAAGCTTATTCCTTAAACTGCGAACATTTTGCAGATAAATACTAATCGAACAAGAATTCAAAGGGCCGGGGTTCACTTCCACGTCACCGGCGAGCAATATTAAGAGAAACAGCAGCCACGGCGATGAGGAACCAACGGTCGAGACGGAAGAGGGCCTTCTGCGGAGGGAGTCCGGTGTCAAGCCGATGGCCGAGAGACTTGAGAAATGGAAGTTTCTACTGCTGTATAGAAAAAGCTCATAATGCACTGATGATTTCTGTTTAACTGACGATTCCGAATCAGAAGCGGGACACACCTTTGATATTAGCCTAACAAACACAAACCATAAAACCACTAAAAACTTGAAAATTCCAGGAGCACGAAAACAGTGTGTACGCCTGCTGGCGGCCATATTGGACATTTGAAACTAATCATCACCGTGGTAAATAATCGTGTATTTCATCGGTTAGGAGTTCACAATAACTTTTAAAATATCTACAATCTATACCTTACGGAAGAATCGGGATAAGCCTGACGTCGATCTCAGGGAGGTTTGGGTTATTTTCTTTCATATAAAATAAGATGATCGTATTCTATTTGCGAAATGTATGATGGAGATCACATCTTTGACAGCCTCAACCTACGCCCTACTTTTCCTATATATTCTTTATAGGAGAAAATCTTAATCATACAGCGATGGAGAAAGCAGTCGTAGCTCCTTCTCAAATTCTCAACTCTAAAGAAAAATATCAGGTTATTCAGATGCATGTGCTATCGTCGCCCACTCCATAGATTGCCGAACCATTTAAAATTAATACCCGATCAGGCTCGAGCTAGCACCAATATCTTCTGCGACGCATGCTCTTCTGTTTTAATAAAACGTCGTTATAATTCGAGGAAAATTTTCGATTCGATTTGATCCGGTATGCGTCATTTAAAATTCGGCCGATTTCTCATATTTTTTTAAATTAAAATTTCTCACATATGCCTCACCATCCTCGTTTGCTCAGGTTCGAAAGTCGCTTGGCATCGCAGCCCATTTACTGCATTTGATCGCGACTTCAACCCTAGCGTTTATTGGAACAAAGAAGGCAGTGGGGGAGGAGAACCTTCCGCGGACCCGCAGAAGGTCTCATGTTCTGAACCGTTCTCCGGCTAAGCTTCGTTTTCGAGACGGGCGAAGCGCTTGGCAATTTTTGAGCCGTGCTGATATTATCAGATAAAAGGAGGTCATGTAGTGGCTAAAGTTCATGTGAATCGGATTTCTGACCAAGCCAGAAACAAATTAACTGCAGACGAATGAAGTGAACAATAGGCAAACTTTACTAATGAATGCATTCATGCATTTCTACATAATGCAAAATAACGATGTAATTTGTGATAGTTAACTGGAGTCAGAGCCGGATTTTTCCAATACACTAATTAGGCTTCAGCCAAGGGCCTCAAGATCAATAGGGGCCTACATTTAAATTGTTAGCAAAATTAAAATAACACTATTCTAAAAATAGTGAACAATAAAACACTGAAACGAAAATAAGGAGACATTGATAAATATCACAGTAATTATGTATTTATTATCTCTCATGTAATTTACAAACTTAAAAATTGGAGGTGAAAGGGCCTTATAAGTGGAATAGCTTAGGGCCTCTTTTCATCTAAATCCGGCCCTGACCGGAGTGTTAAATATAAGTTATTTAACTTAGGATAAAACTTGCCAACAGATTGTTAAGAGGGTAACTAGGCTCTCATTGGAGGAAATAATGATTTTTTTTATTCTCGGATACGATGTAGTGTTATTCAACTTTTTAGTCTTCTTTGCGGAGTTAGTAGTAGTAGTAGTTGTAGTAGTATTGTTAAAAGTGCTTCGACAGCTTAGGTCATTTCGCACATTGGCTCCCACTGGGATTCGAACCCGGGACCGCTTTCACCAAAGGCAAACGCGCTGTCCACATGACTATCCGGGAGCCCCTTTGCGGAGTTACTCTGTCTCGTGAAGAAGAGAAATCCTGCGGGATAAAAACTAAGGCTTAGCAAAGGCGGATTAAGGAAAATGCGCGTTCATTCGAGAATATAAATATTAAAATCGGAAGTATTTTATCAAGGCTAATTAGGTATAAAATTAGACGTAGAATCCCTCCGGCTCTTGTCACACAGCGATGAAGAAAGCAGTCATAGCTCCTTGTCAAATTCTCAACTCAAGAAAAATATCTTGCGATTCAAATGCACCCGCAGTCGATGCGCACTCCATAGATTGCGTAACTTTTCATATCAATACCCCAATCAAACTCATAATAGCATCATTATCTTCCCCGTTGCATGCTCTTCTGTTTCAATAAAACGTCGTTATCCGCAAATTCGAGGAAAATTCTCGATTCAATTTCATCCGGAATGCGTCAATTAAAATTCGGTCGATTTTTCGCATTTTTTCAAGTTAAAATTTCCAATACTACAAATAAATCGTATATCCTTGTTATAAGGACGTTACTCGCTATCCTCGTAATGGTTTCGGTCTGAGGAATAAATCTCGGATTATAACATTTAACTTCTTGGATGAATGAATGATTTTGCCATTGGCTTAAGGGGTCACTGGTCAGAAATGTTAAGAGAACGAAGCATTGCCATAATGATGGTCGCAGGCAGTCATGTGGGAGTCAAATAGTTTCATATGAAGATTTTCCTAAGCATGAAAGAGACCATGCCGTCAAAATCTGTATGCTTGATGGGAAAAGAGGGGTGCCGTGAAGCGGTTGGGTATAGTTATGTCTTATTTGTGTCCAATCGCTCGGCGATGCGTGAAAATCCAATTAAATAATTGCTGCGAAGTAATAGTGGCACATCTATATAGAAGAAGAAAAGAAATGAGATGAACTTTCAATCTACATTCAAACAAATTTGCAAAGAGGATTCGTTACGCAGTACCTTCTTCAACCTCTTTTCCCCGACCCTCCCTCCAACGCCCCTCCATCCCCCAAAACTAGTATATTAACCCCAAAAATTTTCCGTCTGCTGTAGTTCCAGTCCAGCGTCAAACACGATAGCTTCGGCCAGAGGGAAATTCCCGACAGTTGAAGTCTCTGACGACCGGTGCACATTCTTCACGACTGCAGTTTCTCCACTGCCAATTCTTCGAAATCGTTGAGTTTTCCTTTCCAGTCGTCGATGTTTTTGCAAAGCTGGGATTTCTCTGAGAGACCTATCCCATTCACAGTGAAATATCTGAGACCTAGATTGCAAGAGGCACTTCATCTGATTGAAGCTCTTGGGGTCAGCATATCTGGCAGTTGGGGCCTGTAAAGAGTAGTCTACTGTACCTTAAAGGCGCGAAGGCCACTTCCTCGAACATCCGAGCGAATGCGATCCATTTGACGTCAAAGAAGAGAAGCAGATATACCGATTGCTATCACTAGCGAACCGGCAGAGGAGATCAAAGAATTCTTTACTCATTCATTAATTTGCCGCAGTTCTTCCCCAAAGACCCACCACCTGGTTAGACGAATCTTCTGCAGTAGAACCAACTCCATATAGTAACGCACTTTACGACTGGCAGTTTTTCCAGTGTTTACGAAAAAACCGTAAGCGCAGCGGTGCCGTTGAATGCCTTGCAGCAGTGTTTGCTCAAAATTCCAGAGAAGACCGGTGAGCGAAACGTTCGAAGAAATGCAGCATTGGCAGAGCGCTCGTGTAGCCTCCTGGTGAAGAAGATCGAGAAGTAGTGCTGTGTGTGTTTTGTGAAATGGTCGTTCTAGTGAATTAGTGAAAGTGACTGCAAGAGGAGGTTCAGTACGCCGATGGAAAGCTGAGTTCTACCGCCGAAGGAGGATTCCCACAGCTCAAGGTAGGGACTCTCCGTCTTTCAGGTGAAAGGTCGGTAGGTTCTTTAGGAACGGGCCCATCCAACAGGTCAGCGTTAAAGTTTGGTGGAAGTGTGGAAAAATAGTGAAGTATCGCCAATGCGATGGGCGATACGTGTGGTTTTAATTGATTGGGGGGAGTTGGAAATTAAGGAATTAGGCACTACACACACTACTACAGACCGGCTTTTTAGCCATTAGAGAATAAAACGTAATTAGTCTTCTAAAATTTTCTCCTATCTTTTCCGTGGATGTGGTTTTCATACCACAGCTACACTATGGTTTTATAGGGCTTGCCAATTGCAATTGATGACGCGATCTCCACGAAATATCAGGTACCAATTGCACTTGGCTGGCGAACCCTTCCATTTCAAAAAGGGAAACAAGCTGAGCACGGTACGCCTTTGCGTAGTTTGGAAACCCGTGCAAAATACTTTTATTCAATAATTTTAAATTCTTATTTTTTGCAATTTTTGGCTCAGAACTGCAATTTGTTAAGCACCTTCAAATAGTCTTAAATATTTCAAAAGCGATGGTGTTTTCTGTCTAAGAAATAGGTTCATCAGCATGAATTTTCGAAATAAACTTTACATTTATCTAACAATGTTTATTTGTAGTTTCTTTTTATTTCTTGACAGCTAAGCAGCCCACTACAGTGCTTCGATAATGCTCTCGAGCGTAGAAGAATCCTCGCGGAGACATCATCCTCCATCGCAGCTGTTTTCCAGCTATCCTTAAAGTGAAACTAGATTCTCCGAAGACTAACATTGGAATTTTGGAGAATTTCGCCAGGAAAAGTTAAAAAGTGAGCTTAAGTTCAAAGAACTTTTAATTTAACTGTCAATCTTCCATTCCTCAGTCGTAATTCAATGGAATCATTCAATAGTATTCATATCAGATTTGTTCTTGTTTAATTTCTGAAAATCTCGGCTTTTATTTTTTTATTGAAAACTAATTAGAGACTCTCGGAAAATGGTGAGTGTGAACTTTTACGAGTCCGATTGTAAATCAATGCAAACTTTTCACTGTGCTTCTTACTTAGGAAATTGCTTTTAAGTCTGACATGTGCAGCAAGCAGATCTATATGTAAAAATTTTTCTTAGTCGTACGTTCTATAATGGATGGTGAAATTTTTTGAAAGTTGTCCATTTAAGATTTCTCATCATTAGCATGGTTTTTGGAGAGGACTTATTCTTCTTTTTAGCGTTGATGGTAGTACGTCCCATAACTCAATAGTCATGTGGTTAAGTCGGTAAGCCTCTCTCTCTTATTCAGAGCTTTATATTAGAACTCTCTAGGAGTTAAACACGGCTAAACTAAATTTATTATTCTGGTAACATTCTTTGCCAACAGTAATAGTTTTTATATTATAGTAATAATGCAGTCAGTGGAAATTGAATGAAAGGTTGAGTTTTTCACCTACAATGATATTTTAAAAACCTCTCCATTAATCTCTATCAGTGAAGTTAAAATTACTGTTTCTCCTCATTTTCTCGTATCATTAACATACAAATAAATCTCATTAGATTTAATTTTTAAAACTTCGAAATATTAAGTGAAATGTGACCTAGGAATCAAGTTTGTGTCTCACAAAGACTTTTTCCCACGTAAAAAGTTAAATAGAAGGCGCAAGAGAAGCTTGATATTGTCACTTGCCGTTGGTTTTGGAATGATGTCTTTAATAGAACTTATGTTTTGCTTTTTAAATCTGAGCCTAATTTGTCGTGACGAAGGGGTGGCTGCAAATGGGCAGTTACCAGCATTTGCTTTGAGGCGCTAGGAAAAAGTGATCAGTTGGAGTACTTTTGTTTCTTCATTAAATTTTACATTAAGTCTTCATTGGAATTGGATACAAATATGATATGCGTTCGAAAAAGTTGTGAAAGATTGCTAAAAATATGTACTCTGGTCAGTTTTTGGTAGGTAGTCTTGCATAGTTAAGACAAAAGCAATAAATGTTGTATTGGTGTTCCACATATATTTATATTGGAGGCCTTCGTAATGTGGGTATGGCGTGGAATGGAAAAGTTGGGTAGATTTGAACACAAACACGGAGGTGCTGGAGATAGTTGGTGAGGAGAGGGCTTTAATTAAAGTCATTAAGGCATAAAAAATGGGTGGGTCAAATATTGAGGGTGGAGGGATTGGCGAAGACTGTAATTGAGGGTAGAATTCAGGGAAAAAACAGAGGGCAAGACTAAGACAAAAGATGTTGTGTGAGCTATAAGGAAATGAAGGAGATGGCGATAAATAGAATTTTTGAGTGCACATGAACCTACCGAAAGTAAGAATATTCATGTGTATATGTGAAACTTAAAATATTTTAAATCAATGATTTTCAGTCTGACGTACGAAGTCGTTATGGAAAAAACGTGAGAGCTTAGAATGATTGGCAATTGAATACATGCGCGAGTGAAAGATGGAAAACTAGCTCTTTAAATATAATTGATTACCCTCCCCTCGTGACGTGTACGTTTGTGAGATTAAAGCCGCCCGCTTGATCGTAATTGTCATTTCCCCATAGATGGCGCAGGAAAAGATTACAAATGATTAAGGTTCGCTCCAGCCGTACCAGCTAGTAATTCATCTTTTCGGTCTAGAAGGACACTGTTCATTCGAATTTTAACTCTTATTTGGTTGGTAAATATGCTATCTATTCCATAATTTGTTAAAAGAAGTACAATCGTAGCTATTGCGCGCGTATCAATATGGGGATTTTAAGGCAACTGGTATTAAGGGTACGTTATGACCGAGATTTTCTTTCGTGTAATTTCTAATCAAACTGCACTCAGCTAACTTAACTTCTTGCTGTATATCTAAAGGCGAACATCACCGAGAATCCGCACTTGGGTAAAAGGTGTATGTCACTTCTACGTAACCAAGCTTACGTAAATGGAATTTGGAAGAATGCTGCCAGCGGGAAAGTGTTTGCTATTACGAATCCTGTTAATGGAAGCACGATAGAAAATGTGCCGGATATGGATGCTAATGACGCACTCGAAGCTATAAAGAGTGCCCGCGAATCATTTTCCTTCTGGGGAGAAACTACTGCTAAGGTAAACTCCATATTGGGACACTTCGAATTTTATAACAGTTCGGAAACATCCTTATTATGTTATACTCTCGAAATGTAAGGAATCTCAAGCATTAATTGCGTGTATGTTATATTTAGGAAAGAGCACATTATCTTAGAAAATGGTATGACAAACTCCTTCAGCATCAAGAGGAGCTGGCCAGAATATTGACTTTAGAATCAGGAAAGCCTATGAAAGAATCCTTGGGTGAAGTCACCTATGGGAACTCTTTTATCGAATGGTTTTCAGAAGAAGCAAGAAGAATTCGGGTACGTTTTTTGGTGATACTTTAGTGTTAACATGGGTTTTAGTTTATTTAATTACTGTTGTGTTAATATTGTATATACCATTAGCCTTACAGTTAGATTAGTTGTTATTATCGTGATGCCTATTTAAATTTTTATTTTCAATATTACCCTCAAGTGGTAGCTTGTTTGCGCACGTTTTAACTACCGATAAGATTGGGTGGATTTATGAAGACTACGTAAATTTGACAACCTTCGATTATCAAGAATAATCATCTTAAACGGATTTGAGTTTTAAGATAACATTGCAGATGCTTCATAATTAAAAATGTTTACTTGAGAATTTAATCTTTATTTATAAGCGTGGAGCGTAATTAATATAATACACACTGGACGTGTGAAATGCCTTACCTAAATAAAAGAAAAACTAGTTTTTTTTAAGTCTCAAAGAATATTTTTGATCCTCAGGTTCTGCTATGATAAAACTGGCTGCTTCAAGCTTTGATCGGTTATGCATAACATATTTCAGAGGGCTTATAAATTCGTTTATAATCACTTGAAATTCTAAATTTTCTCTAGTAAAGACCTTGTTAATTTTTTGGTCTCCTAAGATTTTTATTCCTTGTTTTGTATGCTTGCTTGCAATGCTTAAATTGGATCCATTGGCATGCTAATGGTATTTCCAGTGAATGGTTTCCTTTGAGATTTTTCTACTGTTATATCTCAATTATTTTTTTTAACTATTTCAGGGTGATGTGGTTGAAAGTCCTGTGAAAAACAAGGAACTCATTTTCATCCGCAGACCAATAGGAGTGGCTGCCCTTATCACACCTGTAAGTATAACTCTTCTCAAAAATAAAGAAATGTAGCCTTATCCCTCTGGTACACATTATAAAGCTCAAGGAGTTAAAGTATTTTAGACCCTTTGGATCTTATTTTTATTTACGTTATTTGACTTGACCTGAACATAAAAGCATGCTTGCAAAACTGGTTGTGTAATTAAATATCCTGTGGAAAATTATAAATTCTTTGTTACTGATGACGACTTTTTGCAAAGTCTAATCTTTAACTGTATCTTTAAACAACAGCAATAATTAACTAGATTTATGATCTCTTCATGTGGTTTTCCCCTTCTCAATTTTGTCAGGATTCTCATCTTAGATATGTTTAAGATTTAATCCTTGCAAAGATCTGGAAGTAAATTCACTGAAATTTGGAACTAGGTTTACTTATTTTGTCCCATAATCCTTATGAATCAGAGAAACTGTCAGGATCATAAGGTAGTAGAACTATCAATAGAAAGGTCTTATTAGAGTTCATTGATATTTACTAATTGCAATTACGTCTTCTACTAACCCTAAAACTCTGTTATAATAGATCATACAATCTGGACTTTAAGGAATGAAATAAAGCAGGAGTTAGAAATTCGTAGTTTTAATGAAGAATAGAATTCTTTTAGTATTTGGTGTGGCAGAAGATCTCTTAAATAATTAATAAAATATCAGGAATAAAGGAAGTATAATTTGAACTTGGTGAATGTCAGCCTCTATGTTGCATGGATACCTTGTTATAAACTACTTTTCCTTTACTTTCCATTTGTAATTCCTGCATATTGTTCACAGTAATTTCATGTACTGTTTTGCATTTATAGTCTAGCTTATGTTGCAAGAATTTGCTGAGAATTTTAATGTAACTGACACTTATTTTTATCATTGGATTGTCTAAAACCCTCTGTTTACTTGTCTGAACATGATGGAAATCTTCATTTGTTTTTGGAAATTATTTTTTAAAATGTCAATTTAACAATGTTTCTAGGAATGACCTATATAAAACATTTCCTATATTAAAGAATATAATTAATAAATAATCACTCTGTGGATTATATTATTGCATACATATAAGTAATCAAGGAGTTTTATCTGGTACTTGTACTGTATTTTTGAGAGAGTATGTGGGACTCGTAGCTTCCAATTGCTTGCTGTCACCAAAGGAGAGGTTTCTCTACCGCTGTAGCTCAATTGGTTATGACAGAGGTGGAGAACTTTAAGACTGGCTGCATGCTACACAGTTTTGGACATGCAGCAAAATTGGGGCTTACATTAAAGCTTACACATTACATGGAGACAGAATTTTGCAGCCTGGTATCCATCCTCTGTCACTGGGAGTTCACTGCTTTCATGTAGTGTCTTACCTGAAGTGGCATAAATTATTAAACGTATACACTAACATTAATTACTTTTAGCTAGCAACTGTCAGATTTTACGGCTACAGCTTGCGTATTGTCTTGCATTTAAGATTGTTTTTTAAATGGAATAATTTGAAAAGAAAAGTTTGATTAATTCACTTTGAACTATACCAAGTTGAGACAAAACCTATAGATATTTAAAAAGATGGTAAAGTTAGTAGTCCCTAGAGCGAACTTTGTCAGTAAATAAATTCAACATTTGATGTCTTCGAGCATTTGGTTATAATTTTTTTAATATGAATTTCATATAATATAATTAAGCAGCATCTATTTCTGCCTAACACGAGTACTTATGATACAATTAGTATATTTTTACAAAATAAAAAACACTTCTCTACTGCACATGTTGTGCTCTATGTAATATATGTTGTCGTCATGTATGATTTGCTTGTTACACTGAAAATGAATCTCAAATCTTATTGTAGATGAATACCAAAATATTTAAAGTTCTCTATTCATATTTTTGACATTTGAAATGGCACGTTTCCATCATTTGAAACAAAAAATTGCAAAGTATGCTGCTAACATTGTTTGCTGTCAGTTCTCTTATGGTAAATCTTCCAACCTGTGACTAATTTTGTTTCTTCAACTAGAAATCCATCTCGGTCACATAATTGTATAAAACAATACAGTCATTAATAATCTATCTATTATATATAGACGCTTCTCCGGATATACCTATATATATATACACTCATTCATAGGGGATCAAAAGTTTTACCATGTTCCACAAGAGCCATCGACTTGAAATTTTTACGACGTTATGGCCATGACGTGTAACCTCCAGAAAAAATCCGACTTTGAATCTCAGTATCATGGGTTCGATTCCAGAAGGCTCCAAAGTCCCGATTTTCTCCATAAGGATACATGGTGAGGATTTTCGAAAATTTTTTTGAGGCGCTTCCCGGAAAAGGAGAGAGTTGAAATTCAAGCGACCACTAGATGCCGTGCCTATCTAAAGGAATCCATAAAGACATCTACGAATATTATCCTAGGTTCGATGCTAGGTCGGGGCAAAAATCGGCCGTTTAAAATGCATTGTGGCGATTTTTAAGATTTTTTTTGGACCCTTTTCCGATGGCATAGAAACTTGAAATTCCGTATGAGGTTAGATACCATAAAAGTATTTCATAATCAAATTTTACATATTCGCTGATGGTCCTTGGTTCGATCCCAGAGGGACATTAAAATTCCTCAATGCATTTCTTACGGAGATAACGGAGACAAATTTTAGGTACTTCCCGGCCCGATATCAACTTCAAACCTTGCATATAGAAAGATCAAGTCCATACAAATTAAACAGTGCATTCACAGTTATCAATGTTTCCTGGGCTCGACACCAGGTGTCTCTGCAATCAGAAGTTGATGCGATTTTTAGGAATTATTTTGAAACCATTGCCAATAATATAGAAACTTCAAATTTGGCATATAGATAGAGATCATAAATAATTTTCAGAAACATTTTTTAGATTTCCAAGATCGTCCTTGGTTCGAATCCAGATAGCCATTTAAATTCGTGAAAATTAAAACGTCATTTGAGGCAGTTGTAGCCGATATTTCTGCCTGAATTTTCACACATAGTTACAGATGGTGATCATCTATTGTGCTGCTTAGTGAGTATCACCAGAAAGACCCGGGTTCGATGCCAGACGATGGAATTTCGGGGAATTTTAAGAAAAATTTCAATCCATTTTTTTCTTTTGATGGCCATCCCGATATGATGCCGACATGAAAATAGTGTTGTCGATCTGCTTGCAGTATGCAAGCAACATTTTACTCGTAATAACAACAAGGAAATCTGGCTGTCCACTAAGAGGTCGGTGAAACACTCAACACTTATTTTTCAGAATTCCAAAGGCAAACTCATCATACCTCCAAGCTCTGGGCAATTGATAATTGAACATTTTTCTCAATTGCTAGATTTCTCTATCCAAAAGGTCCTGATAAATGTTTTAGTGCAAATTTTTCATCTCCAGCAAAGAAATATGATATGTTTTGGACTTTTCATTCCTGGTAATTTTTTTCTTCTGTTAGAAAGAAGCTAACTTCCGTTATTTGTAAATTAATTGAGAAAGCAATCATGGACTAAGTTAGGGACTTTCTTGAAAATAAACACTGGTTTTCAAATGCTCAATTTGGATTTAGAGAAGGTTACTTCTGTGAACTACAGCTATTAGTACTCTGCCAAAACATTGCTGAAACACTAGACAAGAGGAAGGTGCTGACCTAATACTATTTGATCTGTCTAAAGCTTTTGATGTAGTTACTCACCACTTAGTGATGAGGAAAATACAAAATCTTGGTTTGGAGTGCAGAAGAGTTTCATGGATTAATACTTTTCTTTATGATTGGACTCATAGATTTGGAATGAAAGTGACTTCAGACTTACTCCAAGGAAGTGTTCTGGGGTCCCTGTTATTTTTTTTATAAGTTGGTGATCTTCCAAAATTATCTCAAATAAGTCTTCTTGTCAATGATTGCCTTATTTATAGAGTAATAAAAGATGACAAAGATTGCAACTTGCTACAAGATGATGTAGGTATGTTCCTGAACTGGGCGGAGGAAAATAAAAATGATAGGTACTGCAACAAAAATTTAATTTTTTATCACCAATTAGATGATACTTGCATCGTGTTGATGAGTTGCTCCTGATCATATTCAACCATTTAATTTATTTAGGCATTCATATAACTTGAATTAGGGTATGCAGATTGATCACATTGTTGCAAAAGACTTCAGAACTCTGCATTTTGTTATGGGAAACTTTAAAGATAGTACTTGACAATCAAGGGAACAGTGGTATAAAACATTGGTCAGGCTGATCATAGATTATGCTTCTAAAGTTTGGGATCCATACCATGATTCACACATATATAAATTAGAAAAAGTTCAGAAAAAGGCTGTCAGATTTGTCTTAGCCCATTTTGGTAGATACAACAGTGTAACTGAGATGCATATTGAATTGATTGGGTTGCCTCAAAATGTTGGATTTTGTTATATATTCTTATGTAAGTAGAACTATTTAAGAATGTAATGAATTACCTGAAGATAATCTGTACCCCTTCCCAAGTATATATATATATGAAGAATAGAGGGATACCTCTGACATGAATATTATTGTATTAAAGTATTTAAAATGTTTGCTGAACATTAATTTAAATTTAAAACCTATAATTTCTATTCCCTTCCTTTCAAATTGGGTAGGATTGGTATCATTTCAAATCTCTAACTATTATTTACATGCTATTGCTTTCATAATTCTATGTTGTGTGCTTTGTAATTCTGAATGTTTGGCTTTACTACACTTAAATCTTCTAATTGTATAAAATTATAATGTTGTGGTAGATCTTGGTTGGAAGTGAATCTAATGAAAGTAGACCTGATTAGTGACAAATGTTTTGCTATGGATCTTTAACAAGCTTTGTGATAATCATCATCAGTCTATATGAGTATATATTTCATGTTATTGACAATATTATTGGTGTGACTGATTAATTAATTGTTTCTAACATGGTTAATTTTCTAAGAGGAGTATTTTGAACCCCTTGCCTCTTGAGCATTTAGTTCCACTTGCTAGATTTACCTACAACAAGGATATAATTAATAGTTGGGTTTTTTGCCATGGCTTCATAGGCAGATTGATAGTTTCTTATGTGGCCAATTTTTGCATGGGGCTTCACATTGAATACAAGTTCCCCTGTCACAAAGACTACTTGGTAGATGGGAGAACTGAGTTTTAGTCACGGCTACCTCAGTCCTTTTTCTTTTTCAGTTCTTTCTATGTTGCATTCATATAATACTGTCTTAACGACTACTTTGAGTGAGATATTATTATGTATAAACTTTTTTTTCCAGTGGAATTTCCCTATGGCAATGATCACCAGGAAAGCCGGTGCAGCTTTGGCAGCTGGATGCACATGTGTTGTGAAACCCGCTCAAGACACTCCATTAACTGCTTTAGCTTTGGCAGCAGTTGCTGAGGAAGCAGGTCTACCTGCAGGCATTTTCAATGTCATCACTGCAGACAAGGGACATACTCCACAAATTGGAAAACTCTTCTGTGAAAGCCCAATGGTAGCTGGAATTTCTTTCACAGGTATGCTGCCAAATATTTTTATTCTTATGATCTTCATACTTTTGTAAGATGTGATATCTCCTCTGTCTATTTCAAGCTTTTGTCCAACTCTAACTTCTCAAATCATAAGTAAAGGTATGAAAGCTGTAAAGGCTGATCACTCATTTGCAACTTGCTTTGCTTTTTAATTCCTAACGTTTTTCCTTATTGGTGTAGGTGATGGTACTCTTTTAAATTAATAATTTAGTAATAATGAATGAAAATTTGTGCACTTTTATTACTTAGTTTATTATATTGCTTAATGCTTCTAACTTTGGTAATATGGAACTTAGTTATTTAATTTATCTATCTATTACTAGATAACTATCTTGCTTATTAATACTACTATTAGATTAAAGGTAGTAAGGATTAAATTTGCCTCTTTTGTTATTCACATTTAATCTATTCATTAAAAACAACAAAAGTTCCATAAAGTCTATCTTGAATTATTGAAGAATTGAGATAATTTATTCATTATGAAAGGTTAAATTGCTTTACTCAACAAACGTTTAATTCATTCATTTTGAACATTTTAAATTTAGATTTTTATGTTGTTTTTCTTCCATCTATCTTTGTTGACAAATTTTTGCTTTGGTTTGTTGCAATTTGTTGAATAATGATTGATCATTGAGAATTTGATTGTCTAGTCACCATACAGATCACAACTTTGCGTGTCCTTGTGACCAGATGCATGCTTCCGTTTGTATTTTCCACTTAAATACCTAATTTTTTGCATAATGGATTCATGAAATGGGCCATTTAGAATTAAGAACCTCAAGAAAGAATAATATATAATGTGAACTTTAATAGCTCTTTATAGAGTATTTTTTTAAGAAATTGATACGTATATTTAATTTCTTGATATTTTATCTTAATTTAATCTGTGCAATGTAAATTGGATGGTTTTTTGGTTATCTGATGACTGTTCCATATGAAGGAATTATCCTTTTACTCCTTTATCTTACAAGTGTTTGCAAATTTTAATATATTTGTTTCTGTGGGAATTATGATTCAATAAAAAACATTTTTTTATTCACATCAGTACCTTATATTGTTAGAATCTTTCAATACTAATTCAGTGAAGCATATTTTGTGTTCATTTGAATTGTTGCAGCTTTTCAGTGGCAGTGTGAATATTAGGTAAAATTTAAACTTGATGTTTATGTATAGGATCCACTGAAGTTGGGAAATTACTGTACAATATGTGTGCAAATGGTGTGAAGCGATTGTCGTTGGAACTTGGAGGCAATGCACCTTTTATTGTATTCAAAAGTGCGGATCTAGATAAGGCTGTTCAAGGAGCAATGGTATCAAAATTTAGAAACTGTGGACAGGTAATTTGAAGACTGATTACAATGTAAGTTTTTATCGATTCAAAATGAGAAACTATTCATCTACCTTTCTTTTTAGACCTGTGTGAGTGCCAATCGTATATTTGTTCAGGAGGATATTTTTGACGAATTTTTGAACAGATTTGAGCAAGAGATGAAAAAGCAGCTAGTTCTTGGGAATGGGATTGATTCCCATGTAACTGTAGGACCACTAATTAATGATGATCAAGCAAAGAAGGTATGCATTATATCATGAACCAATTCACTCAGACTCAGATTTATTTTAACTTTAAGGACTCATTGATGAAGAACGTTTCAAGAGAGTAGTTTGCTGACAAGATTTTAAGTAAAAATTTATATTATTTGCAGAATTGTGCTACAGTTATTGTGCCTAGGAGTTTATAGTACGAAAAGCAGTTTCAAGTGCTAGTTCACTGAAATTCTAAATAATTATAATTAACTTTTAATAAGCTTTTTATTGCTGTATTCTAATTGTCACAGTAAGTTTAAAAGTTCATGAGAAAGAGATTCAATAACAATCTGAGTTTGATTCCATGTCTTTCCTTATGAAAGACCCCAATGAAAATTATTTTCTTGTTGTAAAAACTGAGTTTATTGATGAGGCTAGCAAGCCCTTCCTTTCTCAAAAATCAGTCATTATTTTAATGTATAATTTTTATCTCTTATCTTAACTCTTGTATGGATTCTTGAATTTCATTACTCAATCGGTTGAAATTAAAAAACGGTTACTGTATTTATGCTGTATGTTTATTTAATAATTATTGAAACTGAAAGATATCTTAAGTAATACTGGACAAAAGCAGTAAAAGAACAAAGATACTTGCTGTAACATTGTAAAAATATATTTTTATCATTTGTGTGAGAATACCTTACAAATTACATTGGAATGTTCTTTGTAAGTATTTTGGTAACAAAAGTCACACATTTGGAATCTTTGTCTTTGAATTGTGCACAAGTGGCATTGCAATTGCTTACATTTTTTGGCTCCCCTTTCAACTTGTCCTTTTTGTGGTACACCTTGAATGCTTGAAATGCACCTTTTTACCTTTTGCAATCGTGCTTTCTCTATTTGTCTCAGTATGTATTGTCGCACCATATTTTCTGCTTACTCTTCTAGTAAACTCTGCTAGAACTCCAAAGTAGTTGCTTTCCCCTGGGAATTTATTTCAGTAAAAATATTAAATATGTAGTCTACAATTCCACACACATCTAAAAACTTCATAAAAATGTACACAGCCATGTTTTTGTTTTTATTTTGCATGTGTTAAGACATCATCAACTCCATCAAATCTGTATCACCTTTAGTAGCATTTTTGGTGAAATATTATTTTGGGTATATTTTACTTCTCTGAATTAATTGTTTTATTGTGGTCCATATACAACAACATAATTACTGATTTTCCCTTTTTAAGGACATAAGAGACCAATGTCATCACTAACTGAATCCAGGTATTGAGGAATACTCTGCTCAAGAGAGATTCAGAAGGAAATTCACTGTTACAATTTTTTTCCTGCAGAGTCCCCACCATCCTTAATCCATTATTTTCAAATTTTAAGCCATTAAAGGGTATATGAAAATTCTCACAAGTTATATTATGCTTGCTTCCATAATGAAAACAACAAACTTCCTGTAAAATTCTTTCTCAAATTTATGAGTACTCAAACCCCATTTAGTTTACCCATATGTGAGATGCCTTGAAGGGTCATTGAGTCATTGGGTCCAAAATATCTCCATTCCGTACTTTTATAGCTCCAACGGAATTAGCCAATGGTCTCTTAACTGATTATCAACATTAATGTGCTCACTTGGTAGATAGTTGTTACCAAATTACATATTATGGTATTCTCAAATGGACCGGTTGAGTCTCTCTCAAGCTCTCAGATTTATTTCCGACTTAGTCTCTTTGTGGTCAAATTGCAAATATCAAAGAACATTTTTGAAGCGTATTTCTGACATAGACCTAAAAATAACACTGGGGAACAATTTTTTAAAAGTTTTTGTTGAGCTCAATTTTTCAGTTGTTTTAAATTAAAATAAGCACGCCGATTTCAAAACTGTTATTTTTCTTCTATCACGTCAAGTTTTTTCTCTACTTCTTTTGTTAATATTACCACTCTCCAACTTATGAATGTGAACGAAGGGAACATGTGATACATTGCCGTTTGGTAAACCTATGATTTGGCAAGACTCCAGAGATCATTCAAGTGACTGTTACTTTTGTACAGTGAAAATGTCAGGATATAAAAAGAAAAAAAAATTTAAATTAGATTATCCTAATTTATTATCGGCTATACAAGCTATCATTGTACACCCAGTGCCTCATTCAGCTGGAATCCGAGTGCTAGTTTTTCAAATGCTTCATATGGTGGAGATCAAATTGAGGTCTTCAATGAAGATTTGAAATTGAAGATGACTCAGTTTGATAAGCATGAGTTGAATGATTTTGCATGAGATTTGGAATTATCCAAAAGGCATCAGGACTTCAAGCATCAAGACTAGACTTAGCATGAGAAATATTTGCTTGAAAAGGGAACTTAAGTATCCTACGTTTGACCAAGAGAAAGTACATTTCTGCAATACATTTGAAGTGACTGGATTTTTGTACAGCCATAAAGTACATGGTTTAATGTTTTGGGTTAGGTTGTTTGAGTTAGGAAATATAGCCTATACCGTAACTGAATGGCGATAGCTCGTTGATAGCTCAAAGTGGAGCTTGAATAATGTTCTCCACAATGGAAATTTATTTGATGCAATCTCAATAGGCCATTCAGTTTGTTTGAGTTAAGAATATGAAGTCATAAAGTGATTCATTGATTTGTTGCAATACCACTGCACAAATGATTCATCTACATTGATCTGAAAATAGTCTGCTTCTTTCGTGGCCAGCAAGGCAGATATAGCAAGCATACCTGTTTTATTTGTATGTGGAACATCAGAGATCATGAGAAGCATTGGGAGCTGTCATATTGGCTGCCAAGATATGACCTAAACCTGGTAATCCAAAAATTCAGAATCTTCAGAAAATTCACTTCAGTCCACAGAAAGAATATTAAATTTCCACCTTTGCATATAAAAATAGGTCTCATGAAGCAAACTGTGTATGCTTTGCAAACTTAAAGAGACTGTTTAAGTATCTATTTTTGACATTTTCTAGCCTGTTTTTTGAAAAGATAAAGGCCGGTGTGTTTGACGGTCCACTGATTTGGCAACTCAGTAAAGATGAACATTTCATTAGAACAATGACAGAACTCCATAAGATGCTTGGTTGGCAATCAAACACCTCGTCAAAAACTTTCCTGAAAATACACGAGCATTTAATTACATTGAAACTGTCCAGCAGCTCTTGGAAAGCTTCAAAATACTTGGTTGCATCATTAGAATCAAGGTGCATTTTCTGCATAGCCATCTCGCTTACCTCCTGAAAAATCTTGTTGCAGTAAATTCTGAGCAGTGTGAGCGATTCCATTAATATTTGACGATCAAGGAAACACAGTATCAGAGTAGATGGGATGAACATTTTATGGCTTTTGTTATTGTTGTGACTGTTGGAGCAGCAGACGAGATTTTCCACGCATTGAATGCTCCAGGAAATGCCAAAATGTTTGCCTTAATATCTATGTTTGTCTTTTGGTAAAAGAACGCAACTATGAATACAATTTGACTGACAGTAACTACATAGGACCTTTGAATGAATAAGATTATTCTTTGTGAAGAGTATATTTGGTTATTACTTTCTCCATGTACGAAGTATAGAGAAAGTATTGTTTTCATGAAAAAAATTGACTTCGAGATTTCAACGGAAATACATGTTTTGGGGTCCCTAGAACACGTTTTGACCATTTTCGGAATGATGTATGTGTGTGTGTGTGTGTGTGTCTGTGCTTGTGGACGCTCTAACGTGAAAACTATTAGTAGTATCAACACCAAAATTCATATATAGTACTGTGGTGTGTGCTGTCAGAGTTGATTACTTTTTGGAGTAAATCGGTTAACCGGAAGTCGAGCTTTCTTAATTAAAGCTCATTTCCGGTTTTCAAAATATCTCCATAAATATGATACATAGGTATATTGTATACTGAATAGAAGTTTTAGATAATGTGTTTTACTATAACTTTTGTATTTAACATATTTTTGTATCACCGGTTGATTAGGAGTTATTCGTGAAATACTGATCAACCGGAAGTAGCTGATTATGTACTTTGTGGGCGCTCTAACATAAAAAGTATTTGTCGGATCAACACCAAATTTCATGTATAGTATTTTGGTTTGTGTCTTTAGAGTTCATTAGATTTTGGAGAAAATCGGTTAACCGGAAGTCGAGCTTCATTCTTCGAAGCTCATTTCCGGTTTTCAAAATATCTCCATAAATATGATATTTAGATATATACTGTTATTAATAAATGTTTTAGAAAATGTAATTTACTATAACTTTTGTATGAAACATATTTTTTTATCACTGATGGTGTAGGAGTTATTTATGAAATACTGATAAACCGGAAGTTGCTGATTATGTACGTTGTGGGCGCTCTTGGCGCTGGGGCGAAAGGCCATTTCATCGTTTTTCATCGAACATGTCCCGAAAACATTATTTATAATGTTTTTGACGTAAAAGATAATATGATATAAATTAATCTCTTATCTTCCAAGTTTAGATTGAATATAGAGTTCGAAAATACTGCTGTAGATAAATATTTACATCCTATACATGGAGAAAGTCATGTGCTGGCCACATCAGATTTTTTTTTCTTTATTTTCCTAAGTATGCATATCTTGTATGACTTTTGGGATAAAGAGAGAGTATCCTGTAATTTAAAAAGTTGACGTGATAGAGAGAAACTGGAGTCATTTTTGGATTCAGAAGCCAAAAGTTGGTCAAATTCAAGTGCCAGATCTAATAATAAGTCAACAAAATTTGTGTTCCCAAGTGTTATAGGCCCACACAACACTTACTTTCGGGAACTTCAGTAAGTAGTCCAAAGAACACTTCTATTTCAATGGTATCCACAGAAACGCAAGATATATCCTTTTCAATTTCTTTATCAATTTCAGCTACTATTTTCCTGTCAATAAATAAGCCAAAGGAGGCTCCTCAGTCATTATTCCTGAAGGAAGGCGCACCTTTCATAATATTATGGGTGGGTGTTCTACCAAATAACTGATTATCACTGAACCACTTTGATTGATCTTTACACTTTTACAACTTTCAGATCCTCTTCACATTCTTCTTTGGTGACAGCTTCAGTTTCACAACCTCATCCTAAAATATAAATTTTTTAAGCAAATGCAAAAGCACCCTGAATCCCTATTGGGGTTAAAATGTTGAAGTGGAGTACAAATCAATTTAAACGAGAGATCTCATCTGTATCATTGCAAAATTCAGCAAACTTGTTTAGGTGGACCATAAATATTAATTCAGTTCTGTACATTTTTTCTCAGGACTACACATTAGAACTTGATAATTGCTCTTTACATTTTGTCATGTCCTAAAAGACTTTGTAGCGTAGGCTAAAATTAATTTATATTGTGGAAATAGATACTTTAATTCTTTTACCCCTCTGTAGTAGAGGGGCAAAAGAATGATCTTGATGGTACCAGTGAGTTTCAGCAGGTTCATTGATAAAATCCTTTATGCTCAAAACTTAGTTCCCTGGTCAGAATTGCTTGAAAATATGATCTTCTAGCATCACAAATAAGAAGCCACTGGTGTGTGAATATACTGTTTATGCTTTGCTGAAACTCTCTACTATCCATGATTTGGCATATTATTGCTATAACTTACTGCTGTAGAAATGTTAGTTATCTTTCACTAAATTCTCTAACAATTTTAACGGCTATGGTAAAAGCTTGTGATTTAGTTATTCTTTTTTAGTTTGAAAATTTACTCAGTTCCAAGTGAAGTAATGCCAACTGTGGTTTATTATGTTGTATGGATTCGGTTTTCATAGGATGTCTATGCCTGTTTTTATTTTCTGGAAATTAAGTTTTATTTGTCAACATTTGCTGAATATTTTTCACTGTTGCTTTGTAAGTTTATGTGTTATTTAGCTGTATTTCTGGATATTTTCTACAGAATTGATCTTGAAATATTGAACTATCTTGAGTTCCAGAAATTTAATTTACATTTGAGGTTAATGAAAATAACAAGAAAGTTTCAAGGCCAGAACAGCTTATGTCTAATGTATGTGCCAACTCCATTTAGCAATTTAGTCTTGCCTTTTAATAACACCAATCCTTGGTGACATGTTCAAAGATCAATTGGGTCAATTTTACGACTTCTACAACGTTTGGGAGTCTTTTCATAATCCATAAACCTTTCCACTTTACTATTTGATCATATTCTTTCAGGTGGATAACTTTGTGAAGGATGCAGTTAGCAAAGGTGCCAAGGTTATTGTTGGAGGAAAAAAAGCTACAGACTTCGGAGATAGATATTATGAACCAACTTTGATTGTAAATGTTGATTCGAAAATGACATGCTACAATGAAGAGATATTTGGACCTGTAGCCACTGTTATTAAGTAAGTATTAGTCTTTTCATCTCATATAATCAATTTTATTCTATAGTTTTTGCTTTTTGGTAATTAGAGACTTGCCAATAATTTCTTCCATTATACCTTTATAAATATATATATATTTTCTAGAACTCTGATTATCTCATTTTATAATTTGTTTAATTATTATAATTTATTTATCATGAGTACATGAATATGTGTATATCTATATATAATAGATATTGGAAAATATTTAATTAGTCCCATGCAGATTTGATGGTTTAGGAATTACTTAAAATTCTATTATTACTTATGACATAAATTTCTAGAACAGTTCACGATTTTTAATCGTAAATGTATGTATAGAATTTTATTTTGAATTTCTACCAAAACTATTATTTTTAGATCTGATAATTATCAGATTATAATCTATTTTCTTAACTGAATAGGTTCAAGAATGAAGAAGAAGCTGTGTCCATAGCTAATAGCACCCAAAGAGGATTAGCTGGATATTTTTATAGCAATGATATTGCCCAAGTTTGGAGAGTTGCAAAGAAGCTTGAAGTTGGAATGGTGGGAATCAATGACGGGATGATATCTACAGCAGAGGCTGCATTTGGTGGTATTAAGGAATCTGGATTGGGTCGTGAGGGATCTCATTATGGGATGGAAGAGTATACCTACCTGAAATACCTCTGTTTTGGAAATCTTTAAAAGTTTTCCATAATGAGGTAATTATGTTTAATTGTGATTTGTGTATATTGACATTGAATTTCCAAAGAAGGGTCATATTTTTAAACAAATTGATCAATTTTCGTTCAAATCTCAGTATTACATATTCTAAATGATATGATAAATCGCATAAAATGTGATATGTATTAGTCTTCCAGTGATGTCTTCCATTTCAAAAAGCTCAATTAATGAAGTTAACTATTTAATTTTTAGGTATACATTTTCAATTTAGACAAGTCTTGATGATGCATGATAATTTTTACAATTAAGCTTTATCTGTTCTAATGTAAATGTCTCTCACGTGACTATTGTAATGTTGTATTACTTTAGGGTGAAAATACATTATTAAAGTGTAAATATTTCCTTTTACTTATTTTTTATGCATAAGTATTCCTCAGTATAGTATATTTAGAAACTAACAATTTTTACAGAAAAAAATATTTCCCTCAATCGAAAACTATGCATTTAATATTCTTATAAGTGGTACTTATTCCTACCTTTCTGGTATAATCAAATGATCTGCATCCCTTTATCTTTTAATCTTAAATCCCAGGATTACTACTACAAAAAGGAAACGTTCCACCCACTAGGATTTCCAGGGGCCCTTTGTAAAATCTAGATTTATTAAAAAATAATAATAATAGAAATGAGAAGTATCTTTTTGCGAATGTTTAATTTACTTTAATTAAATTTTACTAATGCATTCGTATTAATAAACCCTAATTATTTTAATAAAGATGCATAATTTTTCATTATGTTTTATCAAAAGTTTAAAATTTTTGTTGCCCCCGAGAGAAAGTTCCTCCAAGTTAGGGCCTTGTTATGCATTAAGTTACCCAGAAAGAAAATAGTGCTCTGCTAATACCACCAAAGTATCTACTTATTAAAATATTACACTTAAACACTTAGTCTTAAGCTTTAAATGAAGTTAGCATGCATTATACAATCGATATTGTTGTAAGATATTTAGCAGGGCCATAACAACAGGCCAAACCACACCCCCCTCCACTCTGTTATGTAAAGAGTGCTTGGTGAAAAATTTTGGACTTATATTCAGGAAGGAATGATTCTTAGATCCCAATAATAATTCACTTTTTAATAAACTTTCAATTTTAAAGGTCTTTCATACATTTCACCTAGATTCGATGCCATGTCCTGTTGATAATTAGCATCACACAGAACAGACCCGTGCAGCCTACCACACTGCACTGGCACTCTGACTACTTCCGTTCAACACTAAAGCCTGCTCAGATCAGAGCTGCCAACTTTACCCGATAAATTGCATGCAAGCTATAAATTCAAACTTCTAATATGCAGAAATTTTGCTATATTTTGGAGTCTAAAACTGCGATGTAACGCAAACCTTGACCTGCCCTCCCCCCATGGTAACGCCTGGTCGGACCCCCCTAATTGCGTTATGTAATTTGTGTAAGGCCCCTAAGGTCATTCATTATGGATTATATAATACACTGAAGTACACATACATTTGCAAAGGGTAATTGAGTCATCATATAAACGATAATAACCGAGATATATAATTTTGGAAACAATTGATATCAAAACATAAATTCTTGGCACCTAAATGGCATAAATGTAACAAAATCCATGATGGTACGGAGTTAATGAAGCTACAAGTTGAGTCTTTTGTTATAAACCGATTTATTTAGAGTAATTCTCATAAAAAATAACTTCCCAGCAAGATCTTTTCAAGAACATCCAGTAACAGCAATCTATAGGAACATACAACAAATTAAATATCACAGTTTCATCTTTGGTTTAGTTTCACATAACCTGAATCATGTTTAATTCATTTCCATGACATTACTTTAAATTAAAAAATTAATCGATCTCCATGAGTATTAACTACATAAAAATATTCTGAAAATTATAAACCTGATAAGTAAGCAACACATAGACTTATATACAGATTTGGACGGTTTCACCCCATCACATCACCTGTATGTATATATATATATATTGTAGTCTATATATAATAGATACATACAGGTTTCTTTTACTGAAATAATCACTTAACACTAAAAATGCACTTTAACTAAAAAAATGAATTAAAAAATAAAGAGTAGAAAAGTAATGACTACATTCTTTTCTTATGCTTAGTATCAAAATAGAATTGATTTTGATGTTATTTTTCTTTTGGTGGCTGATTGTTTAAAAGGTGAGCCGCTTCTAATTCCTTGGATAAATGTTCCAAATCCCTTTGGAGGTACATGTTTTTTGTTAGAGTCTCCTCCAACATTCTCTGCATGCGAGCAAGAGACTCCTGCATGCTTTCTCCCTCTGATCCTTTTAAGAACTCAGACAGCCTTTTTACTCCTTTTCGTCCTGAGTTGCTAGGCTGATGTTCTCCTACAACAAATTTAAAACACTATATTATTTCAAAAATCTGCAGTAAAAGATTACAGCGTGTTGTTATAGAAGATACAATACAGAAGGCAAAAATTCAAAACACTAAACTGAGAGTATGACTTGGAGAGGAATCGATAATAATGCAAATATACACTAAGCTCGCAATTTTAAACGATTGCTTAGTCATTAAAAAAATCGCCAAAAAAAATCAAATTAAATGACCTATTATATACTAGTAAAAGAGCCTACATTGGCTTTTTATCCCCCTTAATACTGAATGAATCATTGTATTATAATAGAAGGTTTAATATATAATAGTTGACATATAAAAATAAACAACTTCCATTTCTAATCTGATTGTACAATTATTGTAATTTATATACTTTGTGAGATTTTCCTCAAGCAGAAATACTACAGTCAATAATATTTTAGAAACTAAAACTTTAACAGCATAAATTAAGTCTCATGACACCTATAATATACAGGTGAAATGTGTTGCCTCTACACACTTTCCTACCTTGGGGCAAAAAAAAAGTTACCACCCCTGAATAGAGGCCTACACGGGCCGGGCTTGGGCCCATGGTAAATTGGGAAGGAGAGAATTGTTCGTTCTTAAAGACTGTTAGAGTCTTGCATAGTGGCAAAATCCTCTTAAAGTTGTAGCACAATGCTCAAACAAAATGTTCGGTCTTTGTGAAGGGTTAAGAAAATTGCATTTGTTCACAATTCACAACAATATATTACAGGGTGATTTATGGAAAGTTCGGGCTCGGGTGAGGCTTAAGAACGAAAATAGTATCAACGTTCGGGCTCAGGCTCAATGACGGGCTGGGCTTGTGCTGAAATATTCGGCCCATATCCCAACCCAATTTGAAAAACTAAGTCCAAGTTTCGGGCAGGCGAGCCTTTCTCTCGAGAAGAGAGGGAGATCGGCTCTCACATCTGGATAGAGAAATGTTCGCTATTTATATTAAAATCATTTACTGCTATCCATTTTCCTGCCACAAAATTTAATGCGTTGATCAAAAGTCAATTGCTTTTTGCAAATTTCATTCCATGTGGTTGAAATTTTCACGAAATAATAAATTAAACAAGATCCTCTTTGAAATATTTTAAAATTTATTATTAATTTTAAAGAAGGGGAGATACGAAGGGGTCACTGATGATGCAATTACTCCTTCACCTTTACCATGGAATTACAATCAGCTTTTTCAGCTTCATTAATGTTCTATTAGAATATATGTGCATAATTTGGTGGATTACTATAATCTGAATGCTTTTACAAACCTTTCGTTTAACTTTTCCAATTGAAAAGCATTCTATTATCAGGAGAAATGAATAAGGAATAAACACAAGGAAATAAAATACCTTTGTCAAAGTTTCACAACTTCCACACAGAAAGTTGAACCTAAAAATTGGATCAATTGATTCCTTATTGTTTATAAGTAATGGCTTCCAGTAAATACTGTAGTAAAAGGCCAGCGGTAGACGTCCTTTTGGTAAAATTGTCGAAATTTTATTTCTTATAAGTTACTTCTCTCGTGTTTTTAGCTATTTATTGATCCGGAGAGTATTAGAATTTGTTTATTTCAAGGTTCTCAATATTTTAAGAATACTATCTTTTATTTTATCAGTTATTAAAAATGATATGACCGCTATTTGTAGAATTGTCACTTTTGCATGACAATGGGTTAATTGACATCTAACCAAACTTAAAACTTAGCTACAGGTATGACTTATTAGTACTTGACGCAGGATGGGCAAGTTATTGGAGGTGTGTTACAGTAATAACGATTATAATTGTGTTTATAATATGAAATTAAATGACATCCTTATTTTGTATTTCATAAACCAGATGAGATCGACTAGCAAATATTATTAGTGAATCAAGATGAGTTTAACGTTTTGGCTAGAATCAACACTGAGAGAAAAAAATTGTGTTCACTTGCTTTTGGTGGAATTTTTATATTAATTTTAAAGGTTCTTAAAACCTACAAAACTAATAACTGTGCCTATCATTTAATGGAATAAAAGAATGGAAAAAACTATACATCCAATGATAGTAATGAAAAAGAACACACGGAATGCTAGTTTACGCAACTAGCTATTTCTTAAATTTTCCCGTTTTGTTGCTGATGTTTTTCTAAGGATATCCCCCGAGGGTTTATGAAAATCATTGGAAAGAAGAAATAGCGAAAAAAGCCTGAAAAGATGAATGTAAATATTGAGAACGTAATATTGTAATTAGAATTTTCCGAAGCTTAAATTTCTACAAGAGTGATCTTTCTATGGTTAATAATATATGTTTAATTCTACTCCTGAAAGCAGAGACAGTCCAAGACGTGGGCAGTCTGGGAGACCATCCACAGCGTTTGTGGATTCTTCTCAGATCCCTTGAAGATTCTCAATGATAAAATTGTACGTGTAGCCTCGGTAATTTTAACGATTGAGTAATATCCTTAGTGTCAAATTGATTGAAGATGCTGTTTTTTGGTGAAACTGCATTATAAAAGAAATTGTGAATCTTTTTTCTTAGTTATTTCCGCCATTTCTTATAGTCGTTCAGCTATGGCTATATTTTTACGGAAATTACATTTAGTAAAACTGCTAAATCAGAGGTAATCAATCTGAGTTGCCCTGACATCGGGGAAAACCAATTAATAATTAAATTTAGGCTTCGTAATTTCCTCGACCTTTTTTTAATGAACGACCAGTTAAGTCCATCAGCCATTTTCAGATACAGCACTAGAAATACTTAAATAAGATGGGTACAGATTCTCTTCTTGGGAAATATTTCCTATTGTCAGAAGAATCTATTGCCGCAGAATCTTTATGCTGGCTTCCAAGCCTTGCCTATTCTTCCTCAAAACTTTGAGGAAGATTCCCTTTTTAAGGAGATTAATAACGTATATTTACTTCATAGAAGAATGGTTCTGCAAAGAACCTTCACAGTATTGAGGTCTCTCAATTATTTTGATAGATAGTTAACACCATAAAAAGTTACATCTTGGATGATCATTTAAGTAAAGAACCTGCAAATCTGACAAATCAAAATTCCCTGCCAATATTAATGGCACCCAAACAACTTCGCCACTTTCACAAATTCGTTTTCTAATAGCAGGTATTATTTTATTATTACTCCATTTTTATTCTTATTACGTTTTTTTCTAATTTTCCCTTTTTCCATTGACCTTATTTACAATAGTTCATATTATTACTTTCTCCATATACGAAGTATAGAGAAAGTATTGTTTTCATGAAAAAATTCGACTTCGAGATTTCAACAGAAATACATGTTTTGGGGTCCCTAGAACACGTTTGGACCATTTTCGGAATGATGTCTGTGTGTATGTGTGTGTGTGTGATAGTGGGCGCTCTAACGTAAAAACTATTAGTCGTATCAATACCAAACTTCATATATAGTACTGTAGTGTGTGCTGTCAGAGTTGATTAGTTTTTGGAGTAAATCGGTCAACCGGAAGTCGAGCTTTATTCAACAAAGCTCATTTCCGGTTTTCAAAATATCTCCATAAATATGATATATACGTATATTGTATTACTTATAAAAGTTTTAGATAATGTTATTTACTATAAATTTTGTATGAAACATATTTTTGTATCACCGGTTGATTAGGAGTTATTCGTGAAATACTGATAAACCGGAAGAAGATGATTATGTACTTTGTGGGCGCTCTAACATGAAAACTATTTGTTGAATCAACACCAAATTTCATACATAGTATTTTGGTTGGTGTCGTTAGAGTTGATTAGTTTTTGGAGTAAATAGATCAACCGGAAGTCGAGCTTCATTCTTCAAAGCTCATTTCCGGTTTCCATAATATCTCCATAAATATGATATTTAGGGATATACTATTTTTTATAAATGTTTTAGAAAATGTAATTTACTATAACTTTTGTATGAAACATATTTTTGTATCACTGATTGTTTCGGAGTTATTCATGAAATACTGATAAACCGGAAGTTGCTCATTATGCACTTTGTGGGCGCTCTGGGCTCTATGGGCGAAAGGCCAATTTCATCGTTTTTCATCGATCATGTCCAGATCATGACGTCAAAGATGATAATATATAAATTAATCACTCTTCTTCCAAGTTTAGATGGAATATTGAGTTCGAAATTACTGTCGTAGATAAATATTTACATCTTATACATGGAGAAAGTCATGTGCTGGCCACATCAGATTTTCTTAATTATCATATCATAATTAAGCATACTTTTTACGAAAACGGTTATCCTGCAGGCATGTGGAGCATTAACTGAAATAACCAATTTCATTCTAAATCTGCATTGATGGAAAATATTATGTATGGAGAAGATATGAGCAGCCAAAGTAATTCATGTCCAATATTTTTGAGGAAGAGCGAATTACGCTTGAGATTTGATCCAATTTAAAATAATACGAATTTAATTCTTTCATAATACAATACTGCTTCTACAGCAGCAAAAGCAATGACTTTTAGCGAGTATTTATAAAATATATATCATCACAAAAGCCTTCAAAACGTGCCAGGCATAAAGAGGAAGACGAAAAGCGCACTCAAAACAGAGAATCTCAAAGACTTGCTCTTCTCGAGTTATGCTGGTTGTGTCGAAAGTGGTAACTTTTTTTGCCCTTTTGTGTAAAAGCCTTTTCAAGGGATAGTAATTCAGACCACATAGTGCACCACATTGAAAAACATCCATATCCATATATATCCATAGAAATGCAAACATGATTGAGGGTCATGCCTGAAATTTAAAGGAAAGAAAGACTAAATGACTCACATAATATGAGAGGTAACATTTATGTACCTGAGCGGAGGTCCATACAATAGTATTTTATGATGTCTGCTTTCTTCATTAAGTCTTCTGCCATAGCAGCACTGCCTTGCTCAAGATGATTAACTTGCTCTTCCAACAGCCATTTCTCTTCTTGTAATGAAGTCAGTCTTTCCAACAAATTTTTATTTTCGTGTTCCAGATCCAACTCTTCTGGCTGCTGAGAAATCATTCAGATTCTATTACAATTAGCAACAATTATACACCTCAGCTCTGCCTTATGTTACTTATATTAAGCTAATTACTCAAACCAGAAATTTTCAACCAAGGGGATATTTAAGCAAATAATTTCAGCTGGCTGACTTAAGTTTCCATTCATCCTTTTTTTCCATGTTCCACAAGTGCCATTAACCTGAAACTTGTACTATGTACTGGCCATAACGTGTAACCACTAGAAAAGAGGCGACTTTGAACCTCAGTCTCATGGGTTCGATGCCAGAAGGCCCCAAAGTTCAGATTTTTCCTGTAAAGATACATGGCAGGGATTTTCGAATTTTTTTTTCAGATTCTTCCCGGCAAAGCAGAGAGTTGAAATTCGAAATATTGCAGGAAGCGCAAGAATATTCTTGATTCGACGCTAGGTCAGTGCAAATATTCTCTCATTTAAAATGCAGTGGGACTATTTTTAAGATTTTTTAAAATCCCTTTCCGATTACATAGAAATTTAAAACTCTGCATGTAGATAGACATAATGAATTTATCTTATGTATCCTATTTAATGTTACTATGATCGTTCTTGGTTCGATACCAGAAAGCCATTATAATTCCTCAATGCATTTCATATGGGGAAAACAGAATCCTATTTTAAGTCCTTCCCGGTATGATAGTGACTTCAAATTTTGCATTAAATAAGATTAAGTCCTACAAAGTTATAATAGTGTTTTCACATCTGCCAATAGGTCCTGAGTTCGACACCAGGCATCTCTAAAATTATAAATTGCTACTATTTTTAAGATTTTTTTAGAACCTCTTCCCGATAACACAGAAACGTAAAACTCGGCATGTGAATAGAGATCATAATTACTTTTCATATACGCTATTTAAGGTTTCCCAAATGGTCCTTGGTTTGATCCCAGAGAGTCATTTACAATACTGTATGCATTTCAGATAGGGATAACGGAGTCTTAATTTTGGACCTTCCCGGTATGATATCAACTTCAAAATTTGAACCAAAAAAGTTTTATTTCTATGAGGGCGTTATATGTAATCAAATCTTCCAAAAGATCTTGGGTTCGTCACCGGGCATCTCTAATATTGGAAACGTATGGCAGAGATTCCAAATTATTTATGATTCGGTTTCGAAAATATTTTAAGCTACATCCTGGTAGGAAAGGGAATACAAAATCATAGGGGTCACAGAGAATGCGCTCTTCTTTCTTTATATTTATAAAACTGAAGCCAAATGGGAGTGTGAACTGAGTGTGTGAATGTGAACTGAGCAGTAGTGCCACAGAAATTTATCAAAGAATATGAAATTTTTAAATAAAGTATTATAATTTTTCAATACATTAAATGCTGATGGAACCATTCATACTTCCCAGCATACAATAAATAAAGCTGTTTTATGACACCTGACACAACTGGGCAGTAAGGGCATCAATGAATACACCAGCTGTTCAAAAAACATCAAAAGATTCTTTGTAAATGGTACAGTTGTCTTGGAATGCCTGCCACCCACAAGATGAAATATAAGAATTTTGGCTACATTTTTTTAAAAACAGAGAACCTCAAAGACTGCATAAAATTTTCATCTTACATTTCCGTTCGTTGGAGATCCTGCTGCATTGCTGTCTTGTGTTGAGGCTTGTTCATGAGGTTCCATGTTTCCACTCATTAAACTCCAAGAAGACACAGATGTCACCTCTGCATCACCAGCTTTGGAGGATTCTATTAATTAACAGATAATTGTTAGATGGTCTTTAGAATTTAAAGTACAGCTCTAATAAAATTTGAGAATAACTTTCACGGGCATTATATTCCTGAGTAAGTAATTGCAACTGAGAATGATTTCCCAACAACGATATGCATTTGAAATGGTTGCTTTGATTACAAAACGGAAATTAGTTATTTTTGTCATCATTCCTAGGGAAAATAATATTTAATTTTATTTAAATTTAAGGAAGTGTACCTTGTTTAATGTTAGATACATCTATGTCTCGCAATATCTCTTGTAGTTTCTCTGCTCTGCGTCGTTCTAAGGCAAGCTGTCTCTTTAGATCACGACAAATAACTGCATTCTTTTTCTCAATGAGAGCTCTATCAGCACTCAAATCAGACAACTTCTGGGTGAGCTCTTTGACTTTTTTATTCTTAGACTCTTCTAGAGATTTATACTTCTCCTTCAATTCCTGTATCAATATCCATAAATTTCATAGCAATCCATCAAGTTGACAAGTTACTTAATAACTAAGTTGATACATCAGAATATCAAGCAAAATAATGTTTTATTATAAGCACAATAAAATATCAGAAACTGAGAGATTATACAAATAGACTGTGTGTACCTCCATCTCATCAAGCAGTCCTTTCATCTCCTTCTCGGTGGCTTCCTGTTTTATCTCCATATCTTTTTTTGTATACTTACATTCTTCCTCGATTTCACTGCACCTTTTAGTGACTTTGTTTATTAACTCGTCTTTTCCAGTTAAACTCTGGAAGAGATAAAAAGGTTTAAATTAATGCTTCGACCATGAAAATTATATTGTTCACACTAAAAACCATTCAGACCAATAAAAAATCTTGTACAATGGACTCAAGAGGCAGTGCCACAAGTACCAAGCTTAGAACTTGTACTTTATTCTGGAATTGAGTTAACTCCTAAATATTTGTAACCTAAACTGTTAATAAGCTAGGCTGTATAAGTATTCAGAATAAGGCTACTTTCTACAACTTTTCCTTAGTTTAATTTTGCATACTGCAGCTAACATTCTAATTAGATGTCTTCTTAGGAATTTCCCATTGAAAACCACTAATTTATGTGGTTAAATTTATATTACAATTGATGATATTATCTCTTAGTGAATCATCCAAGGAATTGAGTCTAAATCTTAGTCATTATATTGGACATGCTTAAATTTAGATGTACACTCTAACTTTAAAATGCAAGGGAGAGCAAAATATTTCTTAAGAATCTTTGTAACCAGCTTCCGCCCATACTTTGCTCCACAATGACTGAAATTTACATAGGATAAAGGTATTTTTAACAAGAGCAGCAAAGAAAAACATACATCATATTTGCATTCTGTTACAAAAAAACAGAGCTTCTCAACCTCTATGCAATGGAACATATCTAAGCTCTTGGTCTGCCATGTAACATGAGAGAGTTACTTGCATTCCTGATTTTGCATAAGATATAATATGTACGTAGGGTTATACAGTGAAACCTGCCTCAACGGCCACATCCCTTAAACGGTCACCTCCTCAAGCGGCCAATTTTTTCAGGAACGGAACAAATATCCCGTATAAACAATGTAAATTTCACCTCCTTTCAGCGGTCACCTCCTTCAGTGGCCTGCGGTCACTCTATGTTAGGCCTGCGGTCACTATTTCCGCGACCAGAAACACTTCTTGCTTTCGAAGATTTTCGGTTTTTCTTAAAACAAACTTATTTACTAAGACTCCACTATGGTGTATTATAGTTCTTGGTGTTAGAAATCATAGAAATCTTCATCAGCATTTTAGTCTATAATGAGGCTCTCTTGAATTGGATGATGCTGTCGCAAAGAAGCCACGCCAAACACCATTAATGTTGTGACGACCCACTGCTGACAACAATTGATAAACCAAGAGTAAAATAGAGAAGATTTATTTCTGTGACAGTTCACCGTCTCATGCACAGAGTCGTAGAGCAAGTGAGTACCACTGTAATGGATGAGGAAGAAGGATGCGACCCCTGGTCTTTCGACTAAAGAAATCGCTATGAAAAATGCCCCTCGTGTGCGGAAGCACACCATGCTTTTATTTATTGTCAGTGTTTTCCAATCCACTTTACCTCCAAAATATAGGCATGTTTGAGATGAGCGGTAAGGTATGATATGAGCATACGTAATTATTTTTGTACTGCGGGTAGCGTTTTACCTCTCCGACTGAACCATGAAACGCTATAAAACTCCAGATCGTCTCCACTTGAACGGGCGTAAATAGGGAAGAAACCGAGTGATTAATTCGGATACTCTCAGTTTCTTACTTCATACTGTCTCTAGCATTCAACCCAATAGTTTCAGTAATATACAGCAGTAGTCAGTGAAATCGGTAAAATGAGCGGAGGCAAGAACAAACTCGTCCTGACTCTGGAGAAGAGAAGGAAAGTTATTTTGGAGAGTAAGAATGGAACTTTGGCAAGAATATTGGCTATTACTTTTAATTGTGGAAGGACACAAATAAATAACAGTTTGAAAAACAAAAGCTCCTTTTTGAAGGACTGGGAGGACAATAAGAATCACGCAACGAAAAGGAAGAGATCGATGGGTAACGAGAAAACACTCTTGATTATAGTTGATATTATAATTGAATTTGCAGGATTAAATTTACATACCAAGGTGAAAAAAAGAAGGCATCAACTTACAATTATTTAGACTATGTAATAGTTAGGTAGTTTAACCAGCAGAGAGCTGACGCAAACCCAATCTTATGCATTGAGTGTTCAAAGAAAACAAAAATTTTCCATGAATTGAAATCTTTAATGGGCATTGCATGACCACGTAGTTGACAGGATAAGTCATGAGATTCATGGGATTCTATCACCAGAGAAAAAATTAGCTAAACTGAAAAGGAAGCTGAAGAATTTAAGTCACAGTTCCGAACAATCTGTGCATAACTTATGCGCAAAATACCTTTCAGCGGACTGATTTGCTTCCAAAATGGTATATTATTAATAATATCATCGCAAATTAATTTCTATTGGTATCTTGTATTGCTCCAATACTTTTTCAAATTTCTGTGGAAATTTGGCTATTGAATAACTGTCGCAAATACACATCAAATTATTAGGCAATCATAAAATAAAGTCAGTATATTTTCTATCATCTTGAGTAATGAAGAGTCTACTGTGCAGACTTTTAATCGTCCAGAATACTTAATAAAGGAACCAGTGCCTTTAGAATTGTCGCCAAACTTATCTTGAGATGTGCCCTCTGATAACAGCCCTAAAATGAGACAATCTTAATTTATGTACCCAATAATGGTCATTTCACAAAAAACCACATCCATTAACCAACATTTTTCCGATATAGGTCACGAGCTATTAGCGGACTGTGAAAAGAATTTTCGGATGTCCATCTGTACCTTATGAAATCCAAACTAATCTCTCCTTTGAACTGTTCTCTGTGAATTTCTCAAAAGCACTACTCACGAGCCTAGCTTTGCATTTACACTCTTCAAACAGTCACATGCTGAAGATCTAACTGAGCGTTTTATCAATTTGTTTGTCTCTCAAATCTTATAATCTCTGTTTTCAGGGTGTAAGCTTCGAATTACTAATCGAAGGTTCCCTTGAATTTTTGCAAGGAGTAACTAAATCAGCACTTTCGAATTTTTCTCATGGGAATCTTATCTTATGGTGTGAGTCATCTATCTAAAGGATAGGCTTAAGAAGTGCACGCATTGAACATTGTGCGCAAAACACTCGTATCATAGTGCCCTATTAATATTGATGTCGGCTCTAGGCCTACTCTTCTACCAAAAACATCACCTTAGCTGACATCAGAGCCATATTCACAGGTACGCGAAGCTTTCACTGAATTTATCAAACAACACATGACTAGCAGTGTATCTCAAATACTTGCGTGGTGATTGGGGTTTTGTACTCTTACACAGAGCTAGTAATTGGACTTGACTTTGGGGAGGGTTTAAACCCATTAAACCCCCCCTCGCTGTGCCACTGCTTCATGCCTTTATTAAACTTTTTACATCTGACCCTTTCAATCAGAAAATTAAAAGTTTGACAAACTATTACTACCTCCTCTGCATTAATTTTCAATTGCAACACCAAATTAAAATATGAAAGTAATGCTTAAATCAGGAAAAATTTCCATACCTCACAGAATTAAAATAAAATGAAAAGTGACCAAACACGAAGTACTTACAATTCTTAAATTTTTGGTTGATTCAATAAGCGTACAGTTTTCATTCTCGAGATTCTCCGCAAAACTTTTCACTCTCTCCAAATTCTTCATGGCATCGCCAAGCTGTGTGTGTATATTCCCACTCTCCATTACTTTTTCACTTATTTCTTGGCTTAAATTTAAAATTTGTGTCTGGAGATCAGCCTTCTCTGTTTTCAACACGTTAACCTTTAAGGATCAATTATTAGAAGAAGTCAAGAATTTTCTAAAGATACCAAACTTGAGAAAATAAAATTCATGACATACTTCTTCAACTGCATCACCCCACTTTTTCTCGAGATCATAGATAATTTGGTCAGACACAGACGTCAAGTTCACAAAACGACCATCTAATGAAGCTACAGTTTTCTTCATTGATTCATACCTATCCTTATTCTTTATTAGGTCAGTGAGCATTCTGAAAATGATGCATTAATACATTAAGATGAAGCTTAATCAAAGAAAGCACATTATACTGCACAAACTTATCAACATTTAATGACTAATTTAAAAATATATATATATCCATGAACTTACTCAACATCTCCTCCACATTTAGATATAATCGATTCAAATTCTACTTTGCTTTTTACTCCTGTAACTGAAGTCATTTCCATCTCATCGCCTGCAGAAAAAAAATTCTTGAAACAAATGCTTTTTGATTACAGTTAATAAATAACATTTTCAATGACTGTGTTATAAATTTTACTTATATTTGCTAAACAAACGATTATTACTCAGCCTTAAATCTCACCTGAAAAGTTTTCCATAGATTCCTCTATTTCTGATTCGGCACTAATATTCCTGCAAATAAAATTTTCATTTAGCCAGTTAAAAAGCCACTATCTGACCTGAAAGTCTTTAGATATAGGTATGATTAAGGTTAATATGAGCTATGACATGGCTGTTGGAATGGTGCATAGGAACTATTTAAAAAAAAAGAAAGGGAGAGTGTAAGGAAAATGTAAGCAATAAAAGGCGACTTTGTATAAGACACAGCAAGGTTTTTTGGATAGTATGACATGGATACACCCAGTACCAAATAAAATCTATACTTTCCTAAACCCTGCATTTCAACCAAACCTCTTCAATGCATCTTATACGTAGATATATATGGTATTCAAAAAATTTACTGTTTCCATAAATTAATCTTTACTAACAAGGCCAGTCAATAGTTCAGAAAAGCATTCAAATTCTTTACTAACTTGACTGAATCCTCTTCCAAATCCGGCCAAAAACACCTTCTCGTATCCTCATCAAACCCCTCTGTTAAGAGGTTTATAGCAGCTTTCAGCTTACTAATTTCATTTGCAGACCTTAGTCGTTCTTCTGATAAAACTTTTCTCAAAGCACATGCTTCTTCCTTCAGCGTTTTCACCTTTAAGAATAGAATTTATGAATCAAGAATTCTATGGAACATTACAGGAATGACAGGCTACATCATAAAATCTCCAACTTACTTTTGTCGCTTCTTCATTCTCAACTTCACTAGCACTGACTTGGCTCTGCAGTTTTCTGTTTTCAGCATCAAGCTAGAAGATTATGACAAAAGAGGTTATGCTAACAGGTACAACTTTATAGAGCCTAAAACAATGAATTAAAAAATTCAGAACTTAGATCTCACCATTGCCAATTCTTTCATCAATGTTTCATTTTGCAGTCTGAAATCATCTTCTTGTGCCTGCAATTTTAGCTGTAGAGCCTCATTGCGGTTGAACAGATCAATATTTTTTGTCTGTTTTAAACTGCTCAATGAAGAGCTTAACCTACTGTATTCTTTTTCAAGTGCCTCTAATCTTGTCGAGGTTTCTTTAGTTTCTGAAGAGAGAATACAAAACATTGACAAGGAATAAAATTTTCATGTATATTTTGAAAACAAGCTTAGAAAGTGAAAGTTCTATAAAAAGTAAGATTTATGTAACTAGGTTACCCCAATTGTTTGAGTATTAGTAAGTATTCGAGTTTAAGTATTTGTAGAGTAATAAGTTCCCAGTCTGATATTTACCATTAGTTCATTGCTACCTTTCCATTCATCTTTCTGCACTAATTACGTTCTAACAATTCAATGCACTCTACCTCAGCCTTGTCATTATTGAGGGCAATGGGTGTGTATATTTTCAGTGCTTCACAAGACATTAGGATAAGCTGGAAAAGAGGAATTGATTGTACTTACGAACTTTGTAAGCCGCATTTTGCTCTTCCAGCGAGTAGTTTGCGGTACGCAGTAAAATAAGCTGATTCTGAAAGAAATTTAGATGGTTACTTATTTTGATCATGAAGAATTAATTAAGATATTTTAATGCAGCTAACATAAAATTGTCTCTGAATTTGTTTATGGTTAATTTACACCAGTTATGAGGAGCTTAATATAGTTCTTTATTTCTGAATGGAAATGTATGATTAACTACTGTACTTAATGCACCAATTGCTTCTCCTTACAATCTAATCCAAAAAGTAAACTTCATGGCACTGCATCCCTCTGAGGAATATGGCACATTTTCGCAGCATTTACAGGGAGTAACACGAGGTCATCATCTCTATTGTCCTATTTGCTTTCCTAGGTCAGACTCGATTACCTCAATTCAGATAGCTACCCACATGCATCATGATGCTGGGTGTGCCAATAACTATTGTCCCAATGGAAATTGAATCCAGGACCACTTTCACAAAAAGTGAATGTGCTACCCACTTAGCTATACAGAGGTCAAAATCGGATCCAACACCCTTCATTACCCCCAGTAATTATGGTGAAATCACTACACTAAAAGACATTACTAAATCAACCGAGTAGACACGTGCATTACTTTTAAACTCAGGATTTACTTCCAAAAGTACATTCATTACGACCATGATTTCCAACATGCCTGTAACTCTATGACCGAACTTGATTTCACTGATATATCCCTAATATTTCCCTTGGTCTTTCCATTCAGAACACCTTCAAATTATTTTTGTTGTCGAACCATCAAACAGATCTCTAAAAAATCTCAAAGCATTGTTTTCTAATTAATGGGATCAGAAAAAGTAAAATCCTACAGCTACTTCCTTTCAACCTCAATTTTCCTGCAGAGAGTATAGAGGTCACTTTCATGAGGATCGGGTTCAGCACAGTAAAGGATAGAAAACAGTATCTCATAAAGGATTATAAGACATATCAAATTAAAAAAGGAAATTAGAGAATCCAGAAATTTCAATTAAAGTTTGGGAAATAGGTTTGGGGGCCAGAGTTTTAATTATAAATTGTAGATGTTAGATTTAAGATGTTACAGAAATAACCCTATTTGATATTAAGTATTTTAATCTATATGTTATTTTCTTAATTATCTTGTAAATATTTATATAGACAACAGCTACCTTAACAATAATAATGACTTTATTAAAAGGTGAGATTGAAGTAAGTTTCATCTTACATCTAACCCTATTTCATTAACTCTTTCAAAGAAGATTACAGGGATAGAATGATAGGGTCATTCCATGTCAAATCAACACACTTTAGAAAGAAATTTTTCCTAACCATTTCAGATTTTCTTAACATTTTTTTACTTATACTACTTGCTAATACTAAGAAAAATACCAATTTATATCTCAAACCGTTTCCGAAATATGGCTATGTAAAGTTTTCAAAAACTTGCCAAAAAGACTTGAACGTTAATTTTTTTAATCCCTCTAGAAGCTGTTCTAGTTCATCCAGAGAGCTGGAAGAGGTGTCATTTTACAGCATTTGAAATGGTAAGAGATGTGAGAATAATTTGCGAAACCTCTTGATGGTTGCGACTACAATTTAAAAGAAAGGGAGTAAGAAGAAATATTATACTCAGGAATGAGTCTAAAATAAAAGATGTATATGTAGAGATAAGTAGTAGAATAAAAAAGGACTAAACAACAAGATAAAAAGAAAAAACAATGACAATCGTCAAACTCTACAATCACAGCTATTTGAAAAATATACCAGAGTTATCACCAATTTCTTACTTTAAAGAAAAATGAGTGAGAATTAAAGATAATAGCAGAATTAACGCACGAATTACTTCGATGTAATAGAATAAAAATTCTATTTACATCAAAATAAAGGAACATTATGCACAAATACAAAGAAGGAATCTTGTGAGTTCAAAGGAAACGCAGAAACAAAATAACTAAATACTAATAAATATGTATATATATGTCTTAAACGCTCTATATTATTAATGGGTGAAATTGTAAATTTATTAGCAATAGTCTAATTGTTACTAAGTAAATTAAATCTTTTAAAAGGTGATATAATAATAAATAAATTTTAACCTCTGATTTAATCCGAATGTTAATGATTTTACGAAGCTTAAGAAACACACTACAGATCCTTAGTAAATCCATATTATTCCAATCCGGGCTCCCGAATGGCCAAGTTGGCAACGCTTTCGGCTTCGGTGAAAGCGGACCCGAGTTCGATCCCTCGTGGGAGCCAATTCGCGTTATTACCTAAGCTGTCGAATCGCTAATAAGATACAACAACATACTGAATCAATAGTTTTTTTAGTATAATGGTAGTTTTTCATGTATAAATCATGCATATCAGCATCAAGATTTTGAAAACTTTAGGTATGATCGGTTTCAATTCAATTTTACGGATTCCAATTTTTATAATTCTATGTTACTTGCCGATGAACAGAAGATGGATGAAAATTTTTTAATAATACCAAATAGTCGAAGGCTTTGATACTAATATATACCCAAAAATGCACAGGTAATACAATGAGTAACTTAGAACGTGATCTATGGTGTCTAAGAAGTGAAATAATTGCGAGGTAACTTTACGCAGAGTTACATCTTGAGTATGACCAGCTATTAGTGACTAACATTCAAAGACAGCCGAAATATAAAATAGCCTGATCGAGACCAATGATCTTCACTTCGATAAGCAGATCAACCTGGGTCCGAGGTGGTCATAGTGAGAGATTGACAAACATACTGACATAGTGCAAATCCATTCCCAAAACATGATGGACAATTAGTTCGTCACATAGAAGGAAAGTAGTGGTGATTTCCTTTACTTATATAACCAAGTAAATGTTAAAAGTGTTGCAAATATGACCTATTCGTCAGATTTATCAATGACTATATAAAGATAAGAAACGTTAGAATTGTTTTGGGGAGTGTTTAGGACAAAGAGATAAACATCCAGAGATTTTATGTACTTATCAAGCCATATTATAAAAGTAAGCTTCATTAAACTAAAGGATTTTACAGGTAATTTAATTGCTCGTCGCAAGTAAGACTGAAAATTCACGAAGTCATGAACGATGCTACCTTGGAGATGAAATAGAACTGATGTCAACTCAGAAAATCATAATGAATCAGCCCAACTGAAAACGATGAACATTTTCACACGACAATAAAACCACGTTTAATAAGTACACCAGAATAAATGGTGAAATGAGCCTACCATAACCATTAAATTCTCCCAAGAAAAAGGCTCAGTTTTTTTCTAACGTACAGCCGTTTTCTAGTATTTGAACGAGCTTCAGTAACTTGGGATACAATATTTTAAAAAAAGTACACTGAACGTGCTTATTAGAATGCCACTAATGAATTAATAGCTTCCACGTAAAAGCAGTCACCTGAAGTCGCAAAAACTCCTCCTCTGATATTTTAGTTTCCATTTCTGGAAGAATGTTTATTAACACATTCTAATGAGGATCACGGATGTACAGCTAAAATCCCACTCGCTTCTAGCAAGTTCGAAAGTTATATCCTTATAAAATCTAGGTGGCTGCACATATGCGCTGAATGACGATTTGAATTTTCAAATATGGTCGGATGAAAAACAATCAATATTCGTTAAAACAACCTAAAACTCTTCAGCTATAGTGAGTATAAACGGTTATTAGGAAGTTAGCCAAAAATGGGCTTGTAGCTCACAGAATATTTGAAACTTCCTTTTCAATTCCATTGCAGGTACGCTAATTTTCTGAAATCTAGATGATCAGGCGTTACTTTGTGGAAAGCCATTTTAGATAATGAATAAAAAAGTGTGGAAAATTACACTGTTTTTATTCATTATCTACGCTAATTTTAGATGAGTGAAAACGATGGTGGTTAATATAAAATAGCGGTATTTTCACAACATTTGCTCTTCAAGCCCTTGCTCAAATGAACATCAAACTTCAATGTAAAACTGAGACAATCAAAGACTCCCTGGTCCAAAAAAAGGACAGGCAAGAGAAATCCTAGATCCTATGGTAGATGTATATTCTAATACTTGTCGAGGAAAAATTATATTATCTCATGTAGATTCTCTAAAATTATTACCGGTAGTCACCCACGCAAAATCATAAAAGGGCTCCTATTCTTCTTTCCGCTCTAATTGCAGAAGAGAATGCGTTCTCAGGGAGCTTCCAGCCCCGGAGCGTCTCCCCTGCTTGTTTAATTTTTTGCTCTTTTTAGAGTCTTTTACCGCTTTTACCTTTTTAGAGTCAACTCACATTCAGTCCTTCAACATAGATTTAAAAAATCCTAATTCATTTTCTTAGTAATGTATCCGTGAGCATTCATTCCGTAAGGACATAAACAAGGGGATTCAAGTTAGAGATATAGGTAAACATTTATTCGCCGAGTCCTCTCATTATCCATAATATAACACTCGATTTATTCCCATTATTCCCTCCACAATCATAGCAAATTTAAAATAAATATGTAGTGATGGAATTACGAAATATAACTTTTATCAAAACTAATTTCTTATTTATTTTGGAACACGAAGGCTCTAATCTCATTCACTACCCATCATTCCCTTTGAAAAGTAGCTATTGGCTATTAGTTATTCACAATGGTATTGAACAAATCTTAATTTAGATTGACAAGTATACGTACATAGAATATGTCAAGAAAAATTAAATTAAAACTTATTCTTAAGTGGTCTTTATCGGCAGGTCATTGAATACGTTAGCCTAACCGAATACCAACGAATGTAAAACTTGGAGATAATTCGCTCGGATATATTATGTAAACTTTTTGGAGGGCGTAATTAGGTCGCGAAATCTCCAATAAAATCTCTTCCCTTAAAACAATTTCTCTGGTCTACGATAGATTCTATTTGAAGATAAACTAATAAGAATAATTTCTAGCGAATATTTTGCGAAACTCCTTGAATAATCAGTTACACCAATGCTACCTGAGCTTCGGCTTACAAATTTATTCATTCATCCATCAAAGCGGCTCTGGCTCATTAGTTAACAAGATAATGAGAAATGCGTCTGAAACTAATTCAAAAGTCGTTCGATCGATTTCTTTGCACTGTCATAGGTTTTTTCACAATTACTTCCATAGAGTAATAAACAATGTTTTATGTATATGATCCTGAGACATTAGCTGATGCGATCAATTCTTCCAGCCATATAAAGGTATTTACTTATATAATCATTCATTTTGTTTCCGGAGATCGTTTTCGTTTACGGTGCAAAAAATTCATCTTATCCCAATTTCAAAGTTGAGCTTTAATTCTACCGCCGAACGCGCCGAACCAACATGATTGATATTTTCCCGCTCAGATGGCGTTCTGTTGTGCGCCGAAAACATTTCTATCATTTCTATTCTTGTGTTTGTTTTTTTGTCGGTGGCAACGTTGGACGCCAAGTTTCGGTTCCCCGGCGTTGCTACAGGCTCGTGGTTTTCATATTTATAACAGGGGATATATTCTAGAAGAAAACTTAGTTGTAATTCCCACTCTGCATAAAAGGTACGTAGATAATCTCAGGATGAAGTACTTGAATGAATATTTGCTTTCGATCACCACCTCTTACTGTATCTATGGTCTGTGTTTATTGTAAAACTACATCGTGGGAGGTAGTTTTTTAGTTAACCGTTATAATCCTTCAACGAAAGATAGTTGTATGATTTTTATCTCTGAGTTTCGAGTCGGAAATTCCGCGATCGAACTTGTTATTGATCATAGAAAGTTTCTTCTGTCGCACCATTTCACTCAATATCAATTTTAACGTTAAATTTTGCGATTCTATATGAAATACTTTTTAGAATGTATTTTTTTGTTCGTGTATTTTCTTTAGGTAGCATTCGTTTTAGCATTTTAATATATGAATTTATCGTTTAAGCTTACTTCATACTCTCAGTTTAACTCATCTCATTAAGTCTTATTCCTTTCTCGTGTATTTGTGTAGGTATGATTTGAACTTCCAGGATATTGTTCTTTGAACTTGTTTTATTTTTTCAGAAAAAAATCTTCGGGAAATCATGGGGAAAGGAAAAATGTTTTTATTATTTCTTAGCCTGAAATTGCTCTCCGTCTTTGTCGTAAGAAGTGCGTTTGTACCGGACGAATATTGGCAATCATTGGAAGTTGCTCATCGCTTAGCATTTGGGTTTGTATCAAATACGAAATTCATTATTGTCCATGCAGAGTCTTGTTGCGCTCAGCATTGCATTAATGTTTGTAATATTGTGTGTGCTTTCTCTTGAAGATATGGACATCTCACTTGGGATTGGACTGCAGGTTTAAGAAATTACATTTATCCATCCATCATTGCCGGTTTTTACAAGATTGCTGAGATTTTACGCCTGGATAGTAGAGATGCTTTGGTAGGTATTAAGTGGAAATTCGAGCCCTCATACTCTTTGTCAGTACTTTAAGATTCAAACTAATTTGATGTCTTAAATGTAACAGTCTTGCCTAAGTTATATATAGTTCGTTTTGCGATTCAAAATTTTCAGTAACAATTTGAGACATACACACATTGGCTGGAAGTAAAATTCACTTATTTGAATTGTTTAAGATTCCAATTGTTACTGTATATTTCTTGTATCTATTTAATAGATTTTCTGAAGAATGATTTTCATATCACAATAATACCTTAGTTTAATGTTAAGCATAAAAATTTGCGACTCAAGGTCTTCACAGTTTTATTTTATTGGGTTGAAGAACCTTTCTCTTACACTATGGGATATGTAATTGCACACAAATGGCTTTTTTATAAAGGAAAAAGTGCAATCAAGTTCAGTGGTGAAGTTTTACATGTTGATGACTGAGGGATATCTGCAAAAGAATAGCCAGATTAATTTATGAAATTGTACAGCAATATTAATTAATATAGTAATATTCAACGTGGTGATTTGTTTATAGGATCATCAGACAGCAAGGTAAAAAAAAAACAAAGGGGGTCTCAGGATATCTTTTCCTTAACTATTTCTTCAAAAAGATGGGCAAAGAAGTGCCCAATTTGGTTCAGTACTTGAGCTACAGTTTACTAAAGTACTAATAGCTTCCCTGGTCAGTTGAGATTGGCCAATGTTGTATATCGCATTGATAATTACTAATGTTTACGTTGATTATATTGGCCAGATTTGTAAGAATTTATGAAGATAGCAAGCCCTTCCTGGTTTAAGGCCTAAATATTTTTTCCAAAGAATCTGAATAGGCCTCACACTGTAATCATTTTGCTCTTAAAATCTTCTTTTCTCTTAATTTTAGTTTTGTCATTTCAAATGCAATATTGGCAAGAATACTGAAAATCTTTAATTTGCAATTCCCAGTTGGGTGAAAATATTTCCTTAGTACAATTTATATAAAAACTTAAAATGATGAGCCACTGTAAGGCTCTGTAGGAGACAGATATGAATGATATTAAATAGAAAATCCAACTGTAGAGGTGTGTTATTGAAGAGAAGTTGTTGGAGAAGATATAGTAATATAATTATAGGTAAGGATAGGATTTGCTATAAGTTAATATGGGGCTGTACACAAATTTCGTAACGCAATTTGAGGGGGGTATGACGAGTCATTATGGTCCTGGTATGTGGGGGGAGGGAGGTCAAGGTTTGCGTTACGACATGATTTTAGATCTGCAAAAAATATCAAAATTTTTGCAAGTTTTAAGTTTGAATTTAAAACTTGAGTGCAATTAACCGAGGAAAATTGGCAGCTCTGATCCCAGCGAGCACAAGTGTCGAATGGAAGTAGTTAGAGTGCAGTGTGGTAGGCTGCATGTGTATTCCCCTGTCTGTGTTTTGCGTGATGCTAAATATCAGTAGGTCATGACATTGAATCAGGGTATAATGTACAAAAGGTCTTTAAAATTGAAATTGTTTATTGAAAACTGAATTATTACTGGGAACTAAAAATCTTTCTTTCCTGACTGTAAGCCCAAAACATTTCAGAAAGCACTCGCTACGTAACAGAGTGGTGGGAGTCCTGCCTGGTGTTACGGTCCTGTTACATGGGGGATCGAAAATTGGAGAATTTTGCATTATGTAATTTCCGTACAACCCATTGTGTGATTAGAAAGAGTAGAAAAATCTTTCAACCCATTGAAATGAGAGGAGAAATTGGAAGACAAAATAATTAATTATTATACCTAATAAACATTCCAATTTTATTAAAATGCAGAGTACAGATGAATGATCATCAAAGAAGAGCTATGCAAAGCCTTGGTCTACAAATTATTACATAAATACTGTGCATGCTGGTGTAAAAGTCAACCTTTGAAGCCTAAAAAATCTCTCAAAAATAAAGGGTGTACTTATAACCCGAACAAAATTTAACCCTTTACCACCAAGGGGTAAATAACTGAAACTGCCTGCTTAACACTTGTTGTACACAAACTCTCACAACTCACCACAATTACAAGGAAAGGGTTAAAGATACTTTGCACATAAGGGTGTGTACCCAAGAAAAATCCAAAGCAAATTTATTTCTTACTGAAACTAATATTTTGCAAGTCTAATTAACGTAGATATCATATAAAACAAATTTCATCCTGAAATTAAAAATGTAAAGCCCTGCAAACTAATTATCGGCAAGTCAAATATATTTATAAAATAAATTTGACGCATATGTATTCTTCGCAATTTATATTCATTTCTTCTCATGCATTTTTACCTTACGAAACTTTAATATATATTTCTATGATTTCTTTTTACAAATGAAGATAAATAAGCATATCATGGGTTGTTTTTGTTTATATAATCATTATCATCGTTATGATTCAACTTTGCATTAGTAGTTAAAGGAAGTTTTTTTAGCAGTGTCGTGATTTGATATTACCTCATTATGTTACCCTTGTATCCATCAAAAATTTTAATACCATTGTGTTTCTGTTTCGTAACGCATTTTTATTTGTTTAGCTTGAGTGAAAGATAGAAACTTGTGTTGTAGTTAAGCAGAGGCGAGAAGTTGACATGGCAGCTGAAAGAAACAATTCCAGTATCTTAATCTTATGCAGTAAATATTCCTTTAGCTATCGTATAATAATGGCTACTGTAGTTTTTCTTCCCATAAAATAGAGCTGGGGAAGTGTTGTTGCCTTATTTTTTGGGTCGACTTTTATGCTAAACATAGACTAAACCTGAAATTCACCTCAAAATATTATGGGTTGACTTATATGCTGACATTTTAGGTAGGCATTAAGTTGAATTTTGAGTAGAAATATGTAAGGAAAAGTAATTGTAAAGTTAAGTAACCTTATCCTACATCACCGTTACAACTTAAAATTATTTTCTTAGTTAAGAAATTTTACCCTGTATCTTCTGGCATTGACTATATAAGCTATATAGGCTCCATGTTTGATTTTTCCCTATAAATGGATATTATTTAGTTAACGTAATTTGCTTAGCTCACATTCTTCATGTTCTTTGCAAATTTTATTTTTAAGAAACATTTTGTTTTTCATTTTAGATTTTAATACCCAGAATTCTGCAAGCATTATTGAGTGGTATTGGGGACTATTGCTTTTGGCTTTGGGTCCGTGAACAAACGGGCACTAAAGGAAATTGGGCTGCTATTGTCATCTCAACATCATGGTTCTGGTTTTACTGTGGCTCTAGAACACTTATCAACACAGTAGAAACTGTTCTTACTATATTTGCATTGTATCACTATCCATGGAGTGGTAAAGATGCTGTTGGTAAGTAATTTAATTCCTTCATGATTCAATCATAATTTTAACTTATTTGTATAGGAGTACCTTTGTTATCATATTTACTTGTACTATTGTGGAAAATTACAATGTTCATATTTCAATGATTTTTATGGAATCATTTGGCTAAACATGGCTTACATTTCAGATTTTAAATTATTTTACCTCTCTGTTTGTGAGTCATGTAACTCCTAAAAAAAGAGGAAAATAAAATATTCAAAGTTGGTCGTAGGAATAATCACGTTTGCCTTTATCTAATAATAAAGATATACTGCTTATGGCAAAGTCAATTTATTCTATTGCCTAAATCTAATTTGTTAAAGGTGAAGTCATGGCCTAGGCATAGATTTTTGTATCAACACGCGACTAACATTTTACATCTGTCATTGTAACTTGCTGGGAGTAATTTTAAATGCAAGTATTTTTCATACTCAATAAACCAAACTGTGATCTCCAAATATGGTTCTTTTAGTAAGCAATGAGTATTCTAAATATTAGAGTTTCATCCAATGAACCAATTGCCATTGCCTACTGTCTTCCGAAATATGACCGTATAGAATGTTCTGGAATAACATCTCAATTGGTTGGAGCGGTCGCCCAGAAAAGGGTGGATCAGAGTTTGACTCCTTGTCTGTTTTTCATTTAGCATATTCATAGGTCTTTTATATTTACAATCGAAGATTTTTATTTTGGTCAAAATAATTCATGTAACAGTTAACTTAATGTCTACTATAGAAAAACATTGTGACATTTATGATCATTGCTTTAGGTTGGTAAATTTGGAAAACTATAGCAATGAATTATAATTTGTTGTAATGTGTGCTTTCTTTTGGTCATAGCTTGGCTTTCATATTTCTCATCCTCATTGTACCCATATAAACAATCTTTCTGGCACTGGTGTACGATGAGTGAAAGATGAAGAACTTGTTGTGTGTGTGTGTATGAGTGGATAATGGCAATGGCATGATTTTTCTTGTAATAAATCAATGATTAGAATCACAATATTTATTAAGACATTTTTTTCAGATTAATGATTTTATGCTCAATTGTTTCCAAATTGATGTCCTTAAAAGCGCACCAAATTGAAATTAAAAAAAATCTTTCATCAATCTAAGATATGATCCCAATTCTACTTTCCTGGGGGCATTGTTTGCCATGAGGATGCTTTTGATTCTTTCAAACTTTTTCAATTTATTTCACTTAAAATTTGCCAAAAGCATTCATGGGTACTGTATTTATTGATGTATACTACACAATAGTGTATAAACATCATTTTAAGAAGGAAAGTTTGGTAAAAAGAATTTTAACATTGACTCAGTACAGAAATTATTTAGTTCTTAAGAGAGTCTTAACATAGCCTTAGAAAAGTAAATTCTATTTAAAATAGTAAAATAAAACATGAAAAGGTTTATATAGTGTGTAAGCTCCCATTTATCTAATTTATTTCAAATAAAAAGTAAGATCTGCATTAAAGATAGTGGTAGAATTTTGGAGCTACATTTTAGGAAGAATGTGTGTTATTAAATATAGTAATTGATTTATGGATGTTAGAATATCTCTTGTGGAGAACAATAAATAGTCAATGAGAGGAAAATTATGCAATCCTCTGAAAAAACAGGTTAAAATGTATCCATGAACTTATTATGGGAATAATTTTTCGACAGGCTGTAACTCGAAAGCTTGGACTCTGGAATATGTTTATCATTCTTCTATAAAACACTTAAGTTACATCATTATAATAATTACTGGTGAGATCATTCATCTCAAGTTGGGCCATTTGTTTTTGCCAAAGTGACCAAGTCTTTGCATTTGCTGATTTTAATGATGCACATGGTCAGACATGCAAAATTTGTAACTATCAGATGAGAAATTTCATTCTATAAATGTATTAGGATTAAATGATGATTTTTGTCACACTTGCTTTTCTTTAAGACTCTTAGATGAGCCTCAAATTAAGTTATTAAATTTTTTGTTTGCTATTTAGTAATATATTTTCAGAGACCAAATAGGACAGGAATACAATTTAACTTTCTTACTTAGGTTAAAATACAGTATTTATCTATTTATTAGCAATGATTGTTTGATATTTTGCTCTCAATGTTACATTTTCTACCATTCCTTGTTTATTCTTACAAATGCTTATGCTGAAACTGTTCTTGAAATTTATAAATAACAATGGTACGGTACTCAATCTTGTAGTGAAAAAATACATCCTAAATTCCTAACTAAAAGTTATTTCATTTCACGTATTCTATGGAATGTACTTTCTTAATAATTTGATCTCACATCATATATAGATTTTATTTGAATGGATTTCAGTTTTATGTATACTGAGTAAGTAAGAGCAATCCAGTTTGCCATTGTGTGGCACATGGGTTTTGAATTGCTGTCTTCCTGAAATCCTTGAAATGTTTGACCCGTAAAAAATTTACGATATACTTCATGCTAATCTTTTCCAATTAAATTTTAAGGTAAACTTGAATAGTTTAAAATTCATTGTATATATAAGGAAAGGGTTGAGGTGGCTTTGTTCAGCTCTGGCTGGGTAGCCTAGATGGTTAAGGCAGCCTCCCGGATAGAGGAAGATCCTGGGTTCGATTTCAGGACCTGTTACTCTTTTTTCAAGTCCGTTTTTCCTTGGGAATTCATTGCATAATTGTGTCCATGATTAGTTGTGTAATGTTCTTGATTCTGAGTAGTGATTCAAAGTATATCTTTTTGTAATTATGTGTTAGTATTTCATATATTTTGTTGAAGAAAAATGATTTAACATTGTGCTTTAAATATTTAGTTAAATCAAGTATATTGTGCGGATCTGAATAAGTGTTAATTTACCATCTCTGTTGCATAGATGGGAAAACAAGATACCTATGGCCTGTTGGAATTGCCTGCATTATGAGACCAACTACGTTTATCATTTGGTTTCCTTTCTTCATGTATCACTTGGCTCGAGTGAACAGTAAAATCTCAGTCATTTTGAAGAGTTATCTTCCAATCAGGTAGGACTATTTTCTTGTTTTTACTTTTGTAATTGATTATTAAAGGATTATCACATTTTTAATATGTTTTATTATTTCAGTATACTCAGCATTGCAGCATGCATTTCCATAGATACATACTTTTATGGGAAACTAATTTTCACTCCTTGGAACTTTGTGAAGTTCAATGCATTCCATGGAGTTGGAGCATTTTATGGTACACAGCCTTGGTATTTTTACCTCATCTATGGTCTTCCAGTGGTCTTAGGCATATACATTATCCCCTTCCTTTATGGAGCCTGGGTGGTAAGGAAGAATAAAGGACCAGCTACTGAATCTGTTCTACTGTTTGCTATTGCTTGGACAATATTTGTTTTCAGGTAAAAAAAATTATGCAACCTTTGCAAATTGCATGTAATTCAATCTTTGGATTGTGTCTGTTGAAATATTTTGGACCTGAGCCCCTAGAATTTGCTAACTATGAAACAGAAATTAAAGTTTCAAAAATTTTTCCATAGCTTGTTAATTAACTGGATCATTCATTAAATCTTTATACATATCAATTTGAGGTGTCTTTATGTATTTAATTGAATTAATATACCAGCCTTGGTGGCTGAGTGAACAGTATTCAATAGAATCTATCGCTCCTACCACAAGGTCCCTGTTCATTGTTACTGTTGGCATGGTGAAGCACCTCCTGATAAGTTCATTAGAGCTTAGGAGGACTTCACCGGTGAATGGTAACAGTAGCTAGGCATGAGAAAAGATATTTATCAGTATGTAATGAAGAATGACCGGTTATTTTTTCCATAATAATTTAAATCATTCCTGAGAATACTGGGTACTTTCTGCTGGATTACATGTTAAATGCCTGTTATTTACCTATTATAATCTGAATATGCATAATGTTAAAGGGTTATGAAATTTCAAAGTATTACTCTAAAAGAATGAAGATGATTTTAATGTGGAATTGAAATTGTTGTATCTAACAAGGAGACTACACAGTGTCGGCGGCGATTTTTTTGTTGAAAATCGGTCAGTCGATAGATCTCGAGTTAATAATAAATAATTACCCCACATGTAGGCATATATGAGTTATAGTTTCCCTGAAAATAGACTGAAAATTAAGCTATGGTTACATTTTTATCTTAGGCTTAAAGATAACTCATGTTGACATAGAAAAGTTTGGTGTAATGGTACCGTGTTTGGCTCCCAATATTTTGGACCGGGTTCGATCCCAGAAATGAGAAAAATATTTTTTCTTTGCTAATTTTAATCCTTATTTTCATCCATCTCTCTTTTCTTCTATTTGTGACTTTCTTACGCTTTTAACAAAACTTTGGGAATTTTTCTCCCCTGCGAGGCTCTCGCTTCATCAATTACATGCAGATATTTCAGTTCTATGCTTGTGGGCACTGAATTCAAAACATCTGAAATTTGACAAATTACAATACAACCAAGAAAAGTGGGGTAATTATTTATTCTTAACTCGAGATCTATCAACTGACCGATTTTCATCAAAAAAATCGCCGCCGACACTGTAGTCTCCTTGTAAGTATAAGAGTATCTTTATACACTTTATGTAGATGCATATTATATACATAATAGAGAGTAAGAAAATCTCTGAAACCTTCTTACAGCTCAAAAAGGGTGCCTAGAATCTTAGAACATTTGATGAAAATTATACATCTATGAAAAGTCAAGTTCACTCTTTACTTCAATTCAATTTTGAAAAAGACAGAATTCCTTCATATAATTCGTTAATAATTCATTTAAATTTTTGCAATCTTTGGAAGTTTTTGTTAGATGAGGCAGATAAGGGTCAATAACTTCGATTGCTCCTCAGGGTTTCCCTTTTGCAAAGAAATTTTCTATTCTTTATTGCTAACATGATCATAGTGTTGAGATATCTTTTTGAATAGAATGTAGGGTGTAGTAATGTGCAAAACTTTGATGCAGCTATCCCTGTCATACAATCAACCTCCCAAGTAAAACTTAAGCTGGTCTTAGTTAGATGATCTTAGTTGATTAATCATCATCAATGAAATAATATAGATGTCTACATCTCAAGTTATGGTTTGGCATTTTATTGGTGTGTAAATCTTGAATTTCATCAAATAAAGAATTCTTTTGAGTAAAATTTTGCCATTCCTGATGAAGGATATTGTTGCCTGGATCTTACTTGATTACCATTGAAATGCCCCATAGTTTGCTGTTATATATATTCTCTAAGCATTCCAAAACATCTAAAACATCAGTTTTAGTAATATACAAAACACTACTTGTGAATCCAGAAGAATAATTCTCAATATCGGCATATATAAAAAAACAGTCATCACATTTGTTTAAATTTGGTAAACATTTAGTTAGCCTACCTGAGGGAATGTTATGTATTAATACCGTTATTTAAAGATATTTGCAACCACTTTTTATATCTGTCTAAATAGTTTTTCATTCTTTAATAGTTTGATGTCTCACAAGGAATTCAGATTTCTTCTACCCCTGGTGCCCATGGCTCTCTATATATGCTGTCGAAGAATCTCACAATGGAGTCGCCAACCCAGCTCGTAAGTATAGTGATCTTGCAGAAATACTGTTCAACGCAATAGGAAGTCAGTGGATGAATTCAGAATCATTATTAAGTTATGGCATGGAATTTGTGTCAAGAGAAAAATCGTAGGAGTTTTTTTGTGATTCTTCAGGGTATTAACAAATTTTGCTCAAACGCCAACAAATGTATTCAAAATTTTGGTTTTGCTAACTCGTAGATTTGAGTCTTCTAAAAGTAAATTTGATTTCAAAGTTGTCAGTTACTTATCTTTTATGCTCATTTGCCAATGATTTGCACTACTCTAGAAGTCCGTTATAGCAAGAGCTGACAAAAATCGGAAATGTACTCGTTATAGCTGGTCTTTATTACTTAATGTCCATCCTCTTGAATCCAAGGGCAGCCACTTCAGCAGGATGGAACTGTAGGGTTTCTAATCCTAAGGCAAATGCTTCAGAATGGGTGAAAAAGTACGTTTGCGTCAAAAATATTATTTCATTAATTAATGAACCATATCTAAAGTGCATCCTCTATTATCAAATGTGGAAAATTATTGCTCAATAATTGTTGAAAAGTAATGGTATATCATTTGATAATCCTAATTTATGTCAAATTACTTTCTCAAGATATTTTTCATTCACATGCTACATGAGCAATGACTGTGTTGTGAGGGAGGGGGAGATGTTACCCTCGGAATCTGAATCAGCAATGCCTTTATTCCCTATGTTCCTAGCCATTAGATAATTTGGTGCCACGTTTTGCATGAAAACAAATTCCAAAGGTGGATGCCACTAAGATGGAGACTCAATTAAAAATTCTGACACTGACTAGAGGGTACGTTGCCAAAAAAAATGAGAGATGAATGATAGGATGTATGGAGATCTTGGGAGAAGTGTGATCACAGCTCTCTGAAGCATTTTTGCTGAGGATGGGTGAGGCGAGTTATGGGAAGCAAATGCTTGAATTAGGCAACAATGATTTGTGTTCATTGTTTCTTCTCTTTGAAGAGATAATATGCCTCAGAGTACTGTTTGCTTGTCGGACATCATTTCTCTTGTCAGTTGACAATTTTGAGATAGGCCTCCTGCAAGACAAATATAAAAATGTGGCACTCGCTATACAAATACTTTAGAAATAACTGTTCATTATAAAGGATGTAACTCCCTCTTCTTATGATACCTATTATATTTAACCTCCTTAATTGTCAGGTAAATAATATACTCCCTGGTTAGGAAAAGATGGGCTAAAAAGATTTTACCTAATTCTATTATCACAACTTTGAGTGAGCTAAGTCAGAGAAACTCATAATTGAGAATTAGAATAATTGATCATCATTCATGAATCACAGCATTGCCTATGCACAAATGTTTTGGCATTCTTTTATCATAAATCTTAATGCTTTTTCAACAAGGCTGCTTTTTTGGTATTATTCTCGCATCTGTCAGTATTTATGAAATCATCAGTTGATATCAGGAATGATTTTTGTAATACTATGTTAACTTTTTATCTAGGAAAATTCTCTGGTTTATTGGCCTGACAGTGATGATTGCAAATGCCGTGCCTGCTGTATATTTTGGACTTTACCATCAGAGGGGAACTTTGGATGTGATGGAATTCATTGCTCAAGAGGCTTCGAAAAATCAGACTCATACTAATGTTTTATTCCTCATGCCATGCCACTCTACACCATATTACAGGTATGTTTTTTAAATCGTCTCTATGAACCAATGGTTACTCAGTGTTGTTGCTGTAAATATAAGGTTATTGTTTAGCTTAAAAGTTGCTATTGAGTCGCTAGTTTGAGGTGATGTATAAGACCATTGAAGTTTCAGTTTTCCTCTTCAAATTTAAACAGTAATTGGTCATGCCTTTCATTTTACGAAATAACTAATTGCTGATATGGAAGATAAGGTAAAAGTGAAGTTTACTAATAATACTCACCGTAATAGTTATTTTATCCTTTTCCCTGTTAATTATTTGTCTCATTTAAAATCCGAGGATTTGATATATATGATCCAATGATATTGATTTTTATATATAATAGACTTAATGCAGCTTTGTTCTAATTTTTCCTCATGATCATTGTCTTCATTTCAGTCATCTTCACATGAACGTACCAATGCGATTCCTTCACTGTGAACCAGATTTTTCCGCTAAACCTGGATATCTGGATGAAGCTGACTTGTTTTATCTTGGGCCTCTAACATGGCTAAATAAGCAATACCCGCCCAACTCAGTGTTTCCATCTCACATCGTAATGTTTGACATTCTACTGCCTCATCTCCAGGGTTTCCTCAATGCCAATGGGTATTCCCTCTCTGCTAAGTTCTTTCATGCCCACTTTTTTGATGGAAAAGTTGGTGGAAATGTTTTAGTCCATAGCCACTCAACTTAGAATTCCAAGACAAAATTGAATTCATAAATTTCTAAGTCAAACTGAGTTGACTTTTCATCTGCCATTGTCAAAATTGTACTCTCTGGAATAATTTTATCATCTTATCTAGTCCAAACCTTTTTGGATGCAAATGACATTTGTATTGCTAAGGGAATAAGTCAACCTATTTTTTTTAATACTTCCTAATTTGTGCATTGCCATAAATAAGATTTTAAAACAGTAGTATTTCATTCAAATTTTGTTTATTTTTATGCACCAAACATGGTTTTCTTACTGCAGATGGAGTCCCCTGAAGTGATACCATTTTTTACTAAAATTTATAATTAGTCTGAAACGTTATAGTGTATTTTTGGCTCAGGGTTAGCTCTCAGTTGTATGCAATACACAGGGATGACTTGTGCAGGGAGTGACCCAGATGTTTGCTATGAAAGACTTTGACTGGGCTCTGTATTACCACACTTCCAAACCTGGAGCCTACAAATGGTAATTGACTTGGAATTGTGAGTTTTCATGTCTGTAAAGATCTAAGCTGGTGGTAGTCCACCATATTCGGAGTAGGTGTATTATGAAAGATTTTAGTTGGAGTTTTCAATCGAAAAAGTTTGTGAATATTCTGAAGTTGGAGATTATCACATCCCTCAGCTGAGTTTGTTCTTTGTTTTAATTTAATAATTTCACTCGTGACGTGGTCATTATTATTCAGTTTTCACCATTTTAAATATTTATAATGTAGATTTGAAGTTAATGGAATGTTTTTAGTGTTTGATGTTTTGTGCAATACAGAAACTGTTGTAGTTGTTAGAAATACCATTGATCACAGATTCATTTTTCATTCATTATTTCTGTAATTATTGGGTTTAAGAAACCTGTACTCTTTAATATTATTAATTTCCTCAATGCCCTAGAATTCGAGTTTGTTACTGAATTTTTATGATCATTTGAATGAAAAGTTTCTGTTAACTTTGAAGAATTTTAATTATTTATCATTTGTTAAAGTCATATTCCACGAGATAATCATCAAGAGAAGGTAACTTGTCAAAACTCCATCACCATGGATCTATTTCTTTTAAAAGGTAGAATACTAAAAACATAACTGTTTCAGCTCTATAAAAATTACTTAACATGGCTGTTGTCAACCAACTTAGGCTAAATCATTGGCATAGGTGAACATCATTTGAAAACCTTCAAAAAAAGTCACAATGAGTTTGGAAAAGGAACGGAAGGAAGTAGTAAGGTCTAAAAGGTTGGGATGCTGTTTTGTTGTTTATGTAATTTGGAAATACTTGTAAACATTTGCTACTATACCAAAAACCTGATGATGGCCTAAGTTGATCAAAATTGGTCCAGTTTAGTGATATTTTGTGGAACTGTAATGGGGATTTTATTTTTATTTTACTTTGTAAAATAAGTTTATCCATCCTTTGTTTCTATTTGGATTTTATTATACTGACATGGGATAATTGTTCTGTGAATAGATTGTGGAAAATTTTAAATACCATGTTTACCCATAACAAGATGCATTTTTTAGCAAAAACATTGGTCAATAGCAGAACATAGACTTTCCATGGCATTGAATATATCCGTTGGTATTTTAATCATAGAAAACAATCCCAAAAACATTGCTGCATCTTTGGGAGGGTGTATACAGTATTATTAATTTGAGAGTAATTTTAAACTTCTGGATACGCCAAAAAGGAATGGGCTGGCAAAATTTATTATTGTGCTCTTGTTCTGTAGCCAATGACAATTTTTTGGGTTCACAGTTAAGTATGTTATTCCACTTTTGATTGTGATTTAGCCTCAGTGTAGCTACAATTGAAGTCATTCACAAAGGGTGGAGGTTTTCTGGTTGTTTGATTGTTAAATACTTTGTGTCTGCTGGTTTTATTCCCACCATATGATTTATAATGAGATCACATGGTATTTTTATTTTATTTTCGTTTGTGTTTTTATCATCAATTTCATTTGGTAACTATGGATTTTAGTGCCAAATATTTTAAAAGTTTTTAATTAAATGATAATATAGAGCATTTCAGTGTAGGAGGAATTTTTGCTTTTGTACTAATGTGTTGATTAGTTTGTTTAATCATAATGAATCGAGTTCCAGAGTTGCAGTTTGTTCACCTGCTGTAGGAGCTATAATAGGTTCACTTGGTTAACTTGTATATTTGAAAGTGAATCATTTGTAAGATGTAGTTGGGTGGGTAATATTTGTTGTAGTCACCGGATGCATTTCTAATGGGCCCATTTTGTGAAAGATAAGGCATTTGTTAATGCAACGTTCTAATCATCAGCATTAGAATCAATGCGCTCTTTGCATCACTGCCATATTCTATGCCAGCAACCTAGACAAAACTGATCTCCTTTTTGAGCAATGAAGTATAATGTATGTCCTTTTAAATTAAATGTGAAAAAATTCCAACTAGCTATGAAGTTGGTTCATGGCATCAAAAGAGTAATTTGTCTCGGCATTTTTATGTTAGAGTTTTAACATTATTAAAGGAAAACTTTTTTACATGCTCCATGTTTTTTAAAGTTTTCTATGAGTGATTACTCGAGGACATTTTTGGTAGTTTTTATTGAGATACCATTTGTGTATAATATGTTGTTATTTTATTCTGTCCTCCTGGTGTTTGCTCAAGTTGGATTTAAAAATATGTAATTGATCCTGAAACTCTGACTTCATTTTTATGCGATATGTTTAATATTTCATAACCAAGGAAAATGCTAGGTGACAACATCTTTGTGACGCTAATGAGCAGAATTATTGAGTTAATCTAACTCCCTCCAAGGACTTAAAGTGTGTGATTTAGTCGTTTGACGAAGTTGCATATCTTGGCATAAAATACAGTTAAAGTGGATTTACAATGGATCCTACATTTATGCTCTCAATGTTGTACTGTTTAAATGAAAGAGTGCTCATTATAATGTTCAACATTTTGATTTGTCATGACTTAATTGTAAACTAGTGTACTCACTACGTTTGAGGGTGGATCATGTACCCCTTTACTTTCAAGTTTGAAACCTGGTGACAATTACTTTATTGTTCTCGTAGTGGGCATTTTGCTGTTAGTGTTTTTCCCAGATTTGAAGTACAAATTTTATAATGATGTGTAACAATGAGAATAAAGATTTATACTTTGGAGGATGTTGTCCTATCTGAAAGAGTACGTTCAATTTACAGGGTATTTCGATCATGAAAGTGGGTAGATATCCCAGTGTAATGCAAACATCCAAATCATTTTAAAGCATGATGTGATTCCTTCAATCGTTTCATTTAGTACTCTGCATATCACCTATCATATGAAAGCTTTTGGTCAAATGATAGTCTTTTGTGAAATGTCTTGTACTTGCTTTCCAGGTTTAAATTTCAATCCAGGATGTTTAAGTAAAGTCAATGAACTCTATCCTTGTTTTTCTTAAACCATTTCTGAGCAGATTTAAGTTAGTGTTTTGTTCAGTTTTTTTACGACCCAGGTAGGTTCGATAGATCTTTTATTTAAGTAATAACTTCAATTGATAAATTATGTATATTTTCTGAAACCACATTTCTGAATGGACTAAATAAATTAGAACAGCATAGACTATTCTTTAATAAAACCACTAATAATCTCCAGCTTGTATCAGTTTCATCAATTAATAAATTAATTTGATAAACTTGGTAAAGGTAAAAATTCTTTAAAAGTAGAGTTAGTCTCACCAACATGTTTTGTTGTTTTGAAAATATTCTTGTTGATTAAACTGTGTTAATATATGCTACATACAAAACTACTTTTAACTTAGACTTAGTTATCTTAGTATAGGAATTAGATTGGAGTCTAGATATTTGCTACAAGTAGAAAAACTCCGATTGTACTTGAAATTAAAACACAGATCTGATTAAGAAAAGGCTATTAAAGACCATACTGCTACTTACTTAAGTATGAAAAATAAAAAAGTAAAATAACTGCAAACTTTTCATTTCCTTATTAACTTAAACCTGAAAAAATCATGCGTCTGTTTTGAGACATTTTTTAAATTCCATCATCAAACATACTGCAACAGGTGGTGCACAGAAAAACTCACAGCTTTGGAGGGCTGATAGCACTTAAGGAATTTCTACACTAAGATCACTTATCCTGGTATAAGATAAGATGATCAATTGCAGATTTTCTATGGTAAATGCAAATTATCAATGGAGAGAATGGATGTTCCAAAAACCAACTAATTGTCATATACAAGAGCAGAATGTGTAAAACAAGTGGGCTGCTATTACATTGCATATGCTTGAGGACCTATATTTCAGCCCACTGGCAAGGCAATGAAGGTATATGCAATTGTATGGACCTGTAGCTCTTCAAAGTTATTCTCAGTTGCTGCTCTCTGAATCCTTTTTTCTCAAATCTTGAAAATAGGTTCCATAGTTATTGAATGGCAAAGAAAAGTTTCAATGATCCAAAATCGGTTATGGGTGAACTATGATGGATTGATTTGAGTGTTCATTGAGGAGAGAGTCGTAAGTTGAGCATGGAAACAGAAAGGACTTTCTGCAGTAGACATGATTAGCAAATAATAAAAAACTTGATTTTTGATGAATTTGGCTTGAAACCCTTTTTCCATGTTTTTTAACTTGTTCCAGCGTAGCGATTTCAATGCGTGGCCAACTACCATTCTTGAATGAGACTTAATTCATCGCTTAACTTTCCTTTTCATTTTGATTGCTAGTTTTATGGAATAGAAGAAAAACCTGCATTCACTAACCCTATCTGATAAAGTTGTCTTTTTCCGATTTTAAAAATAACATGTGGACACGAGCTTTCAAATATGGAAATGGTTGACAATGGTTACTGTAATACCTCAAAACTTTGTCTGGTAAAGTTTCGGAAGAGGACTGTCAGGGTTTTATTTTTTTTGCACTAAAATTGACCCTTTTTCGATGAAACTTCACAGGCACATGTGTTTCATGCGGTAAAGTTTCGGAAGAGGACCGTCAGGGAGAAATTCTGTATCTCCCTTATAAGTTGATATTATGATAAAAAAATTAGAGCACATTAAAGATAAAGAATAGCGCTATAATTATGAATTTATAAAAATTCCTAGTACGTATGGTTTAGGAGATATTTACATCCAAATATGACCGTTTTTGGTCGTTTTTCGTCTGCTTGGACGCCATCTTTGATGTTTCCTCAGGTCTCCGCTAGGGCGATTGTGACTAATTTCAACTCTAATGAACTCCTAAGGAATAAATTCCTTTTTTGGCAAAATTCGCTTTGTGTTATAAAAAAGATAGTCACCCTCTCGTTCGGTTTGCAAGCTATTGTTGGTTTGCAAGCTCATTGGGTTTCCAAGGTCTTTCAAGGTACTTATTAATTCTTATTAACATCACTTAATTTAGTTATTTATCAATTCAGAATTATGATGAAAAAGTGTTTCATCGCGGATGGGTTGAGTTGGGTGTTCCAATTTCCCTTTATTATATGATCTTTATTAAAACAAAGTCATAATTTTTCTTAAAAAACCTTCGTCGTAAAATTCATCCGGAATCATCGAGAAATGTGTGAATGAGACGATGCGTGTGCGATGTTTATGCGATTTGAAATGTGTTACGTATTCGCTGTTTCGGAGATGTGAAACTGGGCGTGTGCTGCGACATCTAGCGTCAGAACGTCATAACTAACGGTTTAAGAATGGTCTACGGAGGCCATTACTGCACCTCCGTCACTGAAAGTTACTTATCGCGGTAAATATAGCACGTAGCCGTACGTTAGATATATGTACATAAAGCGCAATAGGTAAAGTTTCGGAAGAGGACCGAAACTTTACCCTTTGTCTTTTACATCTATGTTATTATTATTATTAGGGTCTTTATTAGGCGAGATTGAGACAAAAAGTCTCCTCTTCCATCAAACCTGTCGTTAAGTTGTTACATTATTATAAGTATATTACATGTATCAATGAAACTTATGCAAATTTATTATAAAAATGCATCTTGTAAAAAAGAATAATCATTATTTATCAGTTAACATGGTAAGCACTAGAAATTTTAAATGCAATTCGCAGTTAAAGAGTTCAATTCCAATCACATTTAATTAAATTAAAGCCCGATCTTACTCAAAACACTCTTCCTCGTATTCCACTGAATTCGCGTTACAGGAGGATCTGAGAAAATGTATTTCAGCAACTTCGTCAGTTTCAAAACGGGGAAAGGCAAATTATGTAGAAGAACGTCATTACAAGCTTTCGTAAAATTTGCATCGCATCCTCTAAAATCCTGACGAGTTTTGTAAATTCTCCGTTAGAGGCCAGTCATGACGAGCACCGCTGTACATCGCATTCTGGCGGAGGGCGAATGAACGAAAAAGGGGTACGAGAGTTTCCCCGCGAGTTGTTGAGAATGTTGAGTGGAAATCGTGCGAATGTAAGCGGAGACGGTGTTGCCAGTTCGGCGTCGGAGATCCCGACGCGTTGAGTGGTTGAGATCGTGAGTTGGATTGCTTGTCGCTTAACCCGCGTGCTCCGTGGGCGGCGGTGTTAAACCAGGTGGCACTGCAGGCCCCTTCGCTTTCCCTTGCAGATTCTCCTAATAAAAACAAATAAAGCCAGCTTTCTCCGCGAATTATTCCCGTTCGACTTGAATAGCACATATTTTTCCGTGAATCAACCGGTCTCCATTCTTCTCCGGGTTCTGTGACACGAATGCAGATGATTCTTTTTCGGGCGCCAAAGTTGACCCATCCACCCTCATGCAGGGATGTAATCAGAGCTCGCTATTTAATCGGCGCGACCGCCGAGATTTGTCCCTAAATAAGTGATCCGAGCGGCGCGAGCAGTTGCTTCGGCACCGCCGAGCCCTTTTTCACCCTCACCACTCTTAACTTCAATCCCATTGCATTTCTGCGCAATATCTCGGTACGTAAGCGACGGGGCACAGGAGGTGCCTTTGAAGTTCACCACTGGAAGGTGGAACATGTGGGCAGTGGCCACTTCGAATTCCGTCTCCGAGAGCGTGTCATCTCCTCCTAACCCGCGATCTCACCTCAAAGTCAAATTCGCCACTCGTGTTGAAGAGGGGGGCGAGGCGGGGGGCAAGGAAGGGATCGAGGAGGCAGAGCCGCCTCCTGCTGACCGAGGAGAAGACCATCCACCCTTCCCCTCCGATCATGGTAAGGCACAATAATAGAAAATAAATCTTGTAGGTTGTGTACCCGGGTCGATTGCTACTTTTGATCTCACTTTCCTTTTTTCTGTGTGTCCTCGGTGCTAATGTCCGCAAGTCTGCCCTTTTATGCGACGAAGGGCAATTTCCGTCCCTGTCAACCGTCTATCCTGAAATTAAACCCCTTAGAAAAGTGTATTTCTTGGATTCCGTAATTTACCTCGTTTATCTACTCGCGTAGGAAATTTACCCGATGTTTTATACACCTACTCAGAACTTTGATTTTTTTAGTGTTAAAAAATATTTTGTTGCTTGCATACTGCAAGCCTGGTGACAAACCCAAGACATATTGGCAGCTGTGAATACACATTATGACTTGAACTTATTTCATGCAATGTTTGGATTCGATATCATACCGGGAATGCCCGGAAATAAGACTCCGTTATCCCCATATGAAATGCATTGAGGAATGTAAATGGCTCTCTGGGATCGAACCAAGGACCATCAGCGAATTGGTAGCCAGCGTATTTAAAATTTATTTATGATCTATATCTAAATGCTGATTTTTAAGTTTCCATCTTATCAGAAAGTGTTTTAAAAAATCTTAAAAATCGTCGCAATGCTTTTTAAATGGGTGAATATTTGCCCTTACCTAGCGTCGAACCAAGGATAATCCTTGAGAATATGTTTATGGTTTTCGTCGGATATTCGCGATTTCCAGCGATGCCTCGAATTTCAACTGTCTACTTTGCCGGAAAGTGCCTCAAAAAATGTTTCGAAAATCCTCGCCATGTATCTTTATGGGAAAAATCGGAACTTAGGGGCCTTCTGGCATCGAACTCATGACAGGCTAAACCACAAGCGTCATCGATTTGAAATTTTTACCACGTATTGACCATAACGTGTAACCACCAGAAAAAATGCGATTTTGAACCTCAGTGTCATAGGTTCGATTCCAGAGGGCCCCAAAGTCACGATTTTTCCGATTTAAAGCATTGCTTTGATTTTCGGGAGTTAAAAAAAAATACTTTCCGGATAGGGAGAGAATCAAAACTCAAGAAGCCTGTAGATATGGTCATGATCTATTGAAAACATTAATGACTTTCACAGAAAATATCCTGGGTTCAATGCTAGTTCGATGCAAAAAAAATCTCATTTAAAACACATTGGAGTAGTTTTTTTATTTTTCTTGATGCATTTATCGAAGTGATAGGAAGTTTTTGTTATGCTTGAAGATGTATATAAAGACTCGGTTTAAGAAAAAATTTAGATAAGAGCATGCTTTTCCTGGGTTCGATGCCAGAGCACATTAAAATTTCTCACATAAGGAATATATGTGAAAAGTAGAACGTCGTTTGAAGCAGTTGCAGCAAATATTTCTGCTTGAATTTTCACACATAGTTAGAGATAGTGATCTTCTGTTGTGCTGCATAGTAAGTATTACCAGAAAGACCCGGGTTCGATGCCGGACGGTAAACATATCTCCATTTTTAAAATATTGGTTGAATTTTCATATTTCTTTCGGAGTCTTTACCTAGAAGACAGATAGTTGACACTTTGCATGTATTTATATATACCTAATTTACATTAAACCATTTGCTTGCAGCATGCAAGCAGCATTTTACTCGTATATAATAGATATACATTCATTCATAGGGGATCAAAATTCTAACCATGTTCCACAAGTGTCACTGACTTGAAATGTTTACGACGTACTGGCCATAACGTGTAACCACCAGGAAAAGTGCGACTTTGAACCTCAGTGTCATGGGCTCGATGCCAGAAGGCCCCAAAGTGACGATTTTCTCCATAAAGATACATTGCGTAAATTTTCGAAATTTTTTTGGTAAAGATATGCGAAATAAAAACTAAACTAACTCTGCTAAAGATATGCGAAATAAAAACTCTAAATATAAGCTAAGCTATGATTGCCTTGCAAGATATGTGCCCTTGGATTTAGCTATGACGGAAATAGCAGGCACGTGGTGAATGTAGTTTTCCAAGCCCAAGGAAAACTTTTATTTCTCAAAATCACGTGAAATTGACTTTTCCTTATAGTGAGAGTGATAGCAAGGAGAGTCATCGATCAGTGCCATGAGAGAAAAACGTTTTCCTTTCGCCAAAAATTTAAAGAAAGTTCCGCGTATGTCTTTTCGCTTTTCATTCTAATTCCGTTTGTTTACTAGCGAATTTTCTCTTTTTTGCATTCATATCTTGAAATGTGGTAGCATTTAGCACATTTTAAAATCGGATAATTATTTCAAGTAAATTTGTCATCAGTGTTACAGATGGTGATGATATTCTTAGGAGATATAGTAATTTCATATTTTAGTGGAAGGACTGAGGCTATTTTGTAGGTCTTGGGTTCGAAGATCGAATTTTCGATACCCCCTAACCTATGTAATTATTTTTAAAGGTTTTGAGATCAGCATCGCAAACAATTATCACTTTCCACGTAACCGACATTTATGATGCTACATTCTCAGGTTTAGAGGGTTTTACGAAAAAGCCAGTTTTGTCCGAGGCTTACTTTTCCGGTATTTAAATAATACCTAGCCGAACGGAATTAACTGTCATAAATTTATAAATAACTTAAACATGCTATTCTCTTTAATTAGTCAACAATATGGCTCAGTGTCTTCTTCTTCATTATAGAATCAACACGGTAAATACATTACAAGAACTAACTTAGAGAGTTCAGTGAAAGGGAAGAATGAGGGGAAGATGATGAAACATTTCAATAGTAGTTTTTAGTTAAATCAAGTTTATTACTGACGGTGTAAATATTCTCTCACCGCCAGCCTATTCTTATCATAATACCGGTTAAGTATCTTCAGCTTCTTTGACAAATTATCATTAAAATTGTTGTTACTAAGATTGATTGGGATATATAATTAGTTTTTCCTCTCTAAATTAGGTAATTAAGTCGACATTGTCGAATAAATGAATGCTTGGAAGAGATGGGTCTGCGTTCAAGTAGTTACCGAATTAATTAGCAGAATGCATCTTATGGAATATGCTGTGATACAAAGTCAAAGAAGCAGGGATGGAATCAAGTGTTATAAATTTGGGTTCCCTGTAAGCTGCGCGCCTTTTCGAAAGACCAATAGTTGTACCATCCAACTATTTTGTCGAGTGCCCACTTTTTACTGAAACCCTTTACTTTTATAATTTACGAATGAATTATGATCCTGCATATTATGAAGTGTTGGTTCATTTCGTCATTTAAATGTATAGTATCAGAGAAATTGCACATTTAATATCTTTAATTGGGGTGCAGCTTCGAATATCAGGGGTAACAACGGCTAGAAGCCCTTCTTAATGTATAGGAACATAAAATGATCACTCGTGGAAATAGCATGATTTCGGTGATAGTAAGGGTTTATCTAAAAAATCGTGCTAGGTTAAGAAGTTAGTTCTTGGAAATATGGATATTCTCGAAAATGTGAAGATTACGAACCACTTACTTTGCTTTGTGATGGACGAAATTGTATGAAAAGTGGCATTACTTTTGAGCTGGCAGATTTGGAGATTTAATAAATCACTATAAAAATTATAATGTTATTTCTAAGACACCGTAGAAATTCTCTGGAGAGGAAATTTGCTTGATGATGTTAGAATTTCATTAAAATAATCTGCCAATAATATAGAAATTATTGGTCAATTACGGGACGGGATCATTGGTGAGAATTATTCTAATATGCATGTAAGAGTGAAAGGAAAACTAATTGCACCATTGATATACAATTTATCACAAAAATATGTTTTATATTCGTTCGACAGCGTTTTTATTACATATTAGAGATTGTTTCTATTCCTCTAGCTTATTTACTGAATGCTATTGTAATAAAATAAACATCCTACGAATTAAACGAGATTTCACCCCAACCATCAAAAGTGGGTAGTTTTACTTGCTTTAAATGAGGGAAAGGAAAAACATCCGTTCACTCCGAAAATCGCTCCGTTCATTACTGTAATTCATACCATTGTATGTTTCTCTTTGTCGAATCGATTCGAACTGGTTTTTTTCGCTCCGAGTGTAAAATATTATAAAACCTCTGAAATGTTTTATTCTGGCCATCAGTTTTGAAATGGGACATCGGATTCAATTTCAGGAATGAAATATGTTGGAATCTGTGATATTAGGGATTTCGTGTAATTGTACGGGGAGGTTTCCCGCCTTCGGGGAAGACCGTGGAGATATATAAGAGATATTGTTATGAAAATATGAGATTAGTTGCTAAAGTGTGCATACCGCGATTGGAAATTTGAAAGTCACTGACGCACAAAAAGTTTAATGCAACCACTCGTTAGTAAAATGGGATTGTTGTGAAACGAAAATCGAACCGCTCTAAGTAACATTTTCGGTTTTAAATCAACGATCAGGTTTTTTGGTTCTGAATCGGTTTTCACTTCGGTAAATATAACAATTTAGGTTTTCGATTCGGTTTTGGTTGATTTTCCTCTATTTATTCATAGCAAGTGGTCTCAAAAGTAAAAATTATCGCTGAATACTTCGCTGTTATTCGTGTATTTATATGTCCAGTGTACAATTTTTGAACCAAAGCCAAATAGCAAGAGGTTGTTGTATTAAAAACTTGAGTTGTGAACAAGGTTTTCCTCGGTTTGGCAAATATCACGGTACTTGGGGCTTGGCGTACCACGAAAGTGTATCTCGGGAAATAATATTTTGCTTCAAAAATTATTACATTCCGACAACGTTGTGCGTAATCTAAGAATGATTTCTTCGAATTTTCAATTTTATTTCGCCGAAATTAGGTGAATGTGCTTTGAAAATAATTCTGAATACATTAACTTCCTCGTATTCAATCCTCTACTTAATTAAACTACATTTTCATGTCATCTTCTGATGGATAAATATTTACTGTGAGTTATAGAAAATATATTCGTATATAGCGTGAATCAATTATGCTAGTGATAGAACGATCGAGTCGTTATCTTTGGTTGGGTCGTCACATCTCATCCACACACATCCTGAGAGCAGGTGTTCTGAAGGGGCTACATGCGCCAGGAGATAATTTTCCTATTTTTGGTGTTTATATGGTTTGAAGGTGTATAAACTTGATTTTCGTAATCAAGTCAAGTTTTTTAGTGAAAATAAATTATGATATCGTCTACATATTTTAAACTGTAGTAGTTTGTAATTTGCGCTATTTATAGCACTTGAGGGGCTGCTGGGAAGCGCCTCATGTGCCTACCCCACTTTTACCAGCAGTAAATGAAAAAAATGCGAGATATGGCAATTCAACGGAAAACAAAAAGAAAGCCGCTAAAGTTAGAAGTATTTACGTTGGAAAATTTGCTAGCATTAGTTATTTAACATCCTTGTTTTCTAACGCTGAAACTCGTTAGCCCTGAAAGACTTATTATCGAAGACGATCGAAATAAATATCCGTCAACAGGGGCACAACGTGATTTTCTTAAATATGTGGATGGATTTTAATTTCGCATGATGCTCGTCAAACATGAACGATTCAAAGAATAGCGAGGGGAGTAAGTATTCACTGCTCTGCATTACAAGAAGCCTTGCGTGAATATTGCGGAGCATTTCTTATTACTTTGGCTTCAGTAACTAAGTTCCAAACTGATTCGGAAACAGATAGGAATGTTATAGAAGTAAGTGTATGATTCAGTCAAAGAAGGAATGGGGACTCTAAATTAGCTATATCGTCGTATTACTAATGTACCTTTTTCCAGGTTCAACCATACTATATCACGGAAAACTTAAACCTGGATAACAATAAGGAAAGACCAAAATCATCGTACGGTATTTGCCGAAACTGTGACAGAATTAACTATTGAATGAAAATCTGCAGGGATTAAATCCTACATCGGAGACAACTACTCAATCTTTAGATTTAATATCAAGGGATAGCTAACACCCGACCTGAGCTTTTCAGAATGTATTCGATTTAAGAGGGCTTACCGTATTTTTCACCGTATAAGACGCTCCGGAATATAAGACGCACCCAATTTTAATCACAAGCTTGTTTTGAATTCAATGATGACTCGTTAGGTAATAATGAATTTGGTAATAACATATTTTACTTTCCTCATTTTACCCCTGAATTGATGTTACAGTTTTTTCGCAGTATTAAGTCAAATGCAGGTGGAATTGTTGGACTTAATAATAAAATGTCAAAAATAATTATGCCTGCAATATTTCCTGTGTTGCTTGATATTTATAACTGCTCATTGATGTATTCAGTTTTCCCGGTCTCTTGGAAGACTGCATTAATTAAACCCATAAAGAAAAAATCCAATCCGACTGAATTGTCACATTATCGTCCCATTTCCTTGCTGTATACTATTTCAAAACCACTCGAAAGGTTTGTGTACAACTCAGTTGTTGACTTTCTATCTGCGAATAACTTGCTTGATAAATATCAGTCTGGTTTCCGCAAAGAACATAGTACCCTAACCGCACTAGTCAGAGTAACAGAAGACATTCGGCATTCTATTGACGATAAGAAGGTTACCATCCTAATTTTATTCGACTTCACTAAGGCGTTTGATTGTGTAAATCATAATCTTCTTCTTCACAAAATGCATAAACTTGGATTTTCTTTCCCTGTTATTCAGTGGTTTCGTTCTTACCTGTTTCAGAGAATTCAAGCAGTAGAAGGAGTCGACGATCAGCTGTCTAGTTTCTCAGAATTAACATGTGGTGTTCCCCAAGGCTCTATACTTGGGCCCCTTCTCTTTTCAATATTTATTCGTGATCTACCAGTTTCTATTACCTATTCGAAATATCAATTTTATGCCGATGATCTGCACATTTTTCTGGATTGTCATCCATCGGAAATTCATAGTGCCATTGCTAAGATGAATGATGATGTTAATAGCATATGTCAATGGGCGGAGGATAATATGATGAAAATTAATCCTATCAAAACTAAATGTATTATTATAGGAGCAACTAGAATTGTGAATAAATTTAATTATAATACGCTGCCTAAGATTGTCGTAAATTGTACTGAAATTAATTATGCTAAAACTGTTCTTAATTTAGGAGTTAATTTTAATAATACTCTAACCTGGACAGAGCATATTGCTTCTGTGTCTAATAAATTTTATAAGACGTTGGCGCAGATGAAACAGTTTAAACATCTTATCCCTCAGACAGTTCGTAAAAAACTTGTTAATCATCTTTTAGTTCCTTGAATTGATTATTGTTCTCTGGTTGTTGTTGATTGTACTAAAGAACAACAAAGAAAGTTACAAATTCTTTTTAATTCAGGGGTAAGATATATATTTAATGTTAGTTTATTTGATCACATAACTCCATTTTATGTTAACTTAAGGTGGATGAAACTGGAACATCGAAAAATTTTCAAAGTATCTGTTTTTATTTTTAAAATCTTGTCTGCAAAATCACCTGACTATTTGTACCATCTAATCCTTGTAAATCTCAATGATTCAGCAAGACTAGTCAGGTCTAGAAGAAAATTTAAGAATCCTAAATGCAGGACTAATATTTTTCAATCATCCACAATTAATTTCGGCATAAAAATATGGAATAGCCTTCCTTGTTATTTAACGGACGTTACTAGTTTATGTCAATTTAAGGTTAAGTTGTTTCAATATTTGTTTGAGAAGTATTATTAATTTATTGTGTTTTATGAATTTAAATTGTAATTTTATTATTTGAAATTTCTTATGTGTTCATTTTTTTCTGTTCTTTTTCCGCCACAGAGCTTTGGAATTTGTGTTTCTTCTTTTTCCTTTGTAATAAGCTGTATATATTTGTGTTTTCATTTTTGTAAACATGTTCCATAGGACTTTGTTCTAGAACACAAATAAATTTATTACTATTACTATTACTATATCCTCCTATAAAAATATGGAATAGTTTATTTTTTTTCATTGTTATTTAACTGAGGTTACAAGTTTATGTCAATTTAAGGTTAAATTGTTTCAATTTGTTGTTTGTAAAGTACTATTAATTTCTTGTGTTTTATGAATTTAAATTGTAATTGTATTATTTGAAATTTCTTGTGTTCATTTTTTCTTTTCTTTTTCCGCCACAGAGCTTTGTAACTTGTGTTTTTTTTCTTTGTAAACAAGCTGTGTAAATTTGTGTTTATCTTTGTAAACATGTTCCATAGGACTTTATCCTAGAACATAAATAAATTTATTCTATTCTATTCTAAGTTATCAATTTAATGATATTTAGCAATTAATGGCCTTTCGATTGAACATGGCATTAAAGTTATTCCTAAAACTTATTATTATTTATACTCCTAATTACAGTTTTCAACTCTAACTTCCAGAGAACTATTAACTTTTGTAGGGTTTTGAAAGCACTGAAAAAATCGCTCACTTTTCTTTAGGGCAACACACGAAATTCAATTTCAGAATTTTCATTAGTACTTAGAATTATTTTATTTTTCATACAGGATTTCTGAATTAATGATTTATTTTTCCCAAACACGTCTCGTATCATGCCTTTGAAGTTCTATTTTATTGTATCACAATTTGTGATGAACAGCGATGCGATACCTTTTTAATTTCTGTTAACCAAAAGCATCATTCTTAAATGATTGTTATCAAATTGCAAAAGAATTAAGTGAAAACTGACATTTGAGAATGTATCGGTAATAAATTTCAACTGATTAGATTCGATTTATTGTATAATAATTATATAATTTAATTTATTTAGGTATTATCTACTGTTTAGTGCATATTTATCCAATTATTATATTGATTCCTGGGCAATCTGAATTTTTACTTTCTCTCAATTGCATCAAAAAACCTATGTTTCAATGTACTCTGTACGAGGATAAGGGATTTTAAAATGCTAATTCATCTTTTGGACTAATGGGTAGTAGAAGGGATTGAACTTTTGCCTCCGTACCGTCACTATCTTGTTTCAATCATATATTCTTATTTATAGTCTACTATACCCCTTGACGCTACGCGATAAAAAGCAACCATAACTATGGTTGCTTTTTATCGAATCCAGCTATTAAATGATAACGCTCAGCTTCACTTCCAAAGATATTCTAGAATCATATTTGTTTCCCTTACTCCTTTTACTTGCTTTATTGGCTAAGTCTCTGAGGACCGTGGCGATGGTATGTGCCGCCAAGTCAAATCCACCACTCTATTCGCTTAGAAAGCTTCACTAGAAACCGCGTTAGACTGCTTTACGTTTTAGCGTACGTGATTGGTCTGGAGCAGTGGTGACCGATCTTTCGTTGCTTATGTGTCTATTATTTTATTTCTATAAAAGACTAATACTCTAATAATGAGCTATGAACTGCAGTGTCCTTCAAAAACATCATCAATGTATAATTAGTAAGCTTTCTAGAATCTAGCAGCAGGTAACGTTATGTGCAAGTGCTTATATTTCTATGGGTTTATGTAAATTGCGAAAAACAATTATATTTATTTTTCTCTTGATTAAACGCGCCACTTTCGGCGTATACATAATATGTTTGCCATCCTTAGTTTAGAGAACTCGCCTGGAAAGTGGAAAATTTGTTTGAGTCCCTGTGACGTTTTTTCCCTTTAGTTTCTTTGGTTTCCAATTGCTAACTTCTTCTCACAAACGTCCTAAATTTACTGTATATTTCCGCAGGTAAGACGACCTTCGGATAAGACGAGGTCTAAATTTTCGTCGAAGTTTTATTGTTTAAGCATACATTCTATATATATATATATATATATCTTCTATTATATATAGACGCTTCTCCGGATATACTTATATATATATACGAGTAAAATGTAGCTTGCATACTGCAAGCAGATCGACAACACTAATTTCATCTCGGCATCATATCGGGACGGTCCTCAATAGAAAAAAAAGGGGATTGAAAATATTCTTTAAATTCGCTGCAAGTTATTCGTCTGGCATCGAACCCGGGTCTTTTTGGTGATACACACTATGCAGCACAATAGAATTTCTCCATCTCTAATTATGTGTGAAAATTAAAGCAAAAATATTGGGCGCAGCTGCCTCAAAAGACGCTCTAATGTTCACGAATGTAAATGGCTCTCGGGACTCGAACCAAGGACGATCGTGGAAATTTAAAAAATGTTTCTTAAAGTTATTAATGATCTCAATCCATATGCCAAATTTCAAGTTTCTATATTATTGGGAAAGGTTTCAAAATAATTCCTAAAAATCGGATCAACTTCTGATTGCAGAGACACCTGGTGTCGAACCCAGGACACATTGATTGCTATGAATGCATAGTTTGATTTGTTAAGACTGGTTCTTCTATCACGCTAAGTTTTAAGTCGATAGCATGCCGGGAAGAACCTAAAATTTGTTTCCGTTATCTCCATAAGAAATGCATTGAGAAATGTAAATGGCGCCCTGGGATCGAACCAAGGACCATCAGCGAATATGTAAAATTTGATTATGAAATATATTTATGATCTCCAACTTCATGCCGAATTTCAAGTTTCCATGCCATCGGGAAGGGGTCCAAAAAAAATCTTAAAAATCGCCACAATACATTTTAAACGGCCGATTTTTGCCTCGACCTAGCATCGAACCCAGGATATTTTGCGTAAAACTAATTTATGTTTTCGATAGATCATGACCATATATAAAGGCTCCTAGAGTTTCGATTCTCTACCTATCCGGGAAGTATTTTTTAAAAATTCCCGAAAATCTAAGCAATGCATTTAAACGGGAAAAATCGGGACTTTGGGGCCCTCTGGAATCGAACCCATGACACTGAGGTTCAAAATCGCAATTTTTCTTGAGGTTATACGTTATGGCCAATATGTCGTAAAAATTTCAAGCCATTGACGCTAGTGGTTTGGCCTGTGACTTTGTATCCTCTCTATATATCTATTATATATAGATGCTTCTCCGGATTCATTCATATATATACCCAGATAGGATACAAATTCACAGGCTAAACCAAAAGCGTCATTGACTCGAAATTTTTACGACATTATGGCCATGACGTGTAACCTCCAGGAAAAAGCCGACTTTGAACCTCGGTGTCATGGGTTCGATTCCAGAAGGCCCCAAAGTCGCGATTTTCCCCATAAGATTACATGGCAGGGATTTTCGAAAAATTTTTTGAGGCACTTCCCGTAAAAGGAGAGAGTTGAAATTCGAGGGATCGCTAGAAGCCGTGCATATCCAACGAAAATAAAAAAGACATCGCCGAATATGGTCCATGGTTCGATGCTACGTTGGGGCAAATATCGGCCGTTTAAAATGCATTGCGGCGATTTTGAAGATTTTTTTTTGATTCTTTCCCGATAACATGGATACGTGAAACTCGGCACGTGGATAGATATCATAAATATATTTCATAATCGAATTTTACATGTTCGCTGATGGTCCTTGGTTCGATCCCAGGGGGCCATTTGCACTTCTCAATGCATTTCTTACGGAGATAACGGAAACAAAATTAAGGTACTTTTCGGCAAGCTATCGACTTCAAACTTTGCGTGATAGAAGAACAGGTCTTTACAAATCAAACTGTGCAATCACAGCTTACAATATTTCCTGGGTTCGACACCAGGTGTCTCTGCAATTAGATGTTGATCCGATTTTTAGGAATTATTTTGAAACCTTTCCCATTAATATAGATATTTGAAATTCCGCATGTAGATAGAAATCATAAATAACTTTCAGAAAAATTTTTTAGTTTTCCAAGATCGTCCTTGGTTCGAATCCAGAGAGCCATTTACATTCGTGAAAATAAGAACGTCTTTTCAGGCAATTATAGCCAATATTTCTGCTTGAATTTTCACACGTAGTTACAGATGGTGTTCTTCTACTCTGCTGCATAGTTAGTTCACCAGTAAGACCCGGGTTTGATGCCAGACGATGAAATTTCAGCGAATTTTAAGAAAAATTTAAATCCTTTTTTTTTCTTTTTAGGACCGTCCCGATATGATGCCGATATGAAATTAGTACTGACGATCTGCTTGCAGTATGCAAGCTACATTTTACTCGTATATATATATATATATCTATTATATATAGATGCTTCTCCGGATTCATTCATATATATAGATAGGTATATAGATAGATAGGATACAAATTCACAGCCTAAACCACAAGCGTGATTGAGTTCAAATTTTTACTGCGTATTGGCCATAACAATTAACCGAAAGAAAAATTGTGATTTTGATCCTCAGTGTCATGGGTTTGATTCCAGAGGGCCCGAAAGTCCCGATTTTTCCCGTTTGAATGCATTGCTTAGAATTTCGGGAATTTTTAAAAAATACTTCCCGGATAGGTAGATAATCGATACTCTAGGAGCCTTTGTATATGGTCATGATCTATCGAAAACATAAATGAGTTTTACGGAAAATAACCTGGGTTCGATGCTAGGTCAAGGCAAAAATCGGCCGTTTAAAATGCATTGTGACAATTTTTAAGATTTTTTTTGGACCTATTCCCGATGGCATGGAACCTTTAAAATCGGCATGGGTTTAGATATCATAAATATATTTAATTATCAAATTTTTTACATTCGCTGATGGTCCTTGGTTCGAACCCAGAGAGCCATTTACATTCCTCAATGCATTTCTTATGGAGATAACAGAAAACGGTTTTAGGTACTTCCCGGCATGATATCGACTTCAAACTTTGTATGAAATAAGATGAAGACCTAAAAAGTCATACTATCCATTCACAGATACCAATATTTCCTGGGTTCGACACCAGGCGTCTCTACAATCAGTAAATTAACCGATTTTTAAGAATGAATTTAAACCCGTTCCCAATAATATTAAAACATGAAATTAGGCATATAGATAGAGAGCATAGATACATTTTAAAAACATGTTTTAAATTTCCTAGATCTTCCTTGGTTCGAATCCAGAGAGCCATTTACATTATTGAAAAGTATAACGTCGTTTGGGGCAGTTGCAGCCAATACTTCTGCTTGAATTTTCACACATAGTAAGAGATGGTGATTTTCTGATGTGCTGCATAGTAAGTTTACCAGGAAGACCCGGGTTCAATGCCAGACGATTAAATTGAAGCTAATTTTTAGAATATTTTCAATACCTTTTTTTTCTTTTGAGAGCCGTCCCGATATGATGCCGACATGAAATTAGTTTTGTCGATCTGCTTGCAGTATGCAAGCTACATTTTACTCGTATCTATTATATATAGACGCTTCTCCGGATATACCTATATATAAGTTATATATATATATATATATATATAGGGGATCAAAAGTTTTACCATGTTCCACAAGTGCCACCGACTTGAAATTTTTACGACGTTATGGCCATGACGTGTAACCTCCAGGAAAAAGCCGACATTGAACCTCGGTGTCATGGGTTCGATTCCAGAAGGCCCCAAAGTCCCGATTTTCTCCATAAGGATACATGGTGGCGATTTTCAAAATTTTTTTAATAATACTTCCCGGACAGGTAGAGAATCGAAATTCAAGGAGCTTAGAGATATGGTCAAGAACTATTATAAACATTAATGATTACTAATGAGAACGTCCTGGGTTCGACGCTAGGACGATGCAAAAATCCCACATTTAAAATGTATGGGGATAGTTTTTCATTAATTTTTTTGATGCACTTACCGGAATGTAAGGAACTTTTCGCTCAGCTACAAGATATATATTAAGAATTGGTTTAAAAAAAAAAATTTCTTAAGCCCGTACTATTCCTGGGTTCGATGCCAGAGCACATTAACATTTCTCTCATAAGGAATATAAGGGAAAAGTAGGACGTCGTTTGAGGCAGTTGCAGCCAATATTTCTGCTCGAATTTTCACACATAGTTAGAGATGGTTATCTTCTATGGTTCTGCATAGTAAGTTTGACCGGGAAGACCTGGGTTCGATGCCAGACGAATAAATTGCAGCGGAAATTAAGAATATTTTCCGTCCATTTTTTTTTTCTTTTGAGGACTCACTCTATGTGATGCCGACAAAAAACTTTTGTTATCGATGTGCTTGCAGTATGCAAGCAACATTTTACTCGTATATATATATAGATATATATATGGATACATGAATGAATCCGGAGAAGCATCTATATATAATAGATATATAGGGGATCAAAATTCTAACCATGTTCCACAAGTGCCACCGACTTGAAATTTTTACCACGTTATGGCCATGACGTGTAACCTCCAGGAAAAAGCCGACTTTGAACCTCGGTGTCATGGGTTCGATTCCAGAAGGCCCCAAAGTCCCGATTTTCCCCATAAGATTACATGGCGGGGATTTTCGAAATTTTTTTTGAGGCACTTCCCGGAAAAGGAGAGAGTTGAAATTCAAGGGATCGCTAGATGCTGTGCATATCTAAAGTAAACCATAAAGACATTTACGAATATTATCCTTGGTTCGAGTCTAGGTCGGGGCAAAAATCGGCCGTTTAAAATGCATTGTGGCGATTTTTAAGATTTTTTTGGACCCTTATCCGATGGCATAGAAACTTGAAATTCGGTATGAGGTTAGATATCATGACAATATATAATAATCAAATTTTACAAATTCGCTGATGGTCCTTGGTTCGATCCCAGAGGGACATTTAAATTCCACAATGCATTTCTTACGGAGATAACGGAAACAAATTTTATCTACTTACCGATATGCTATCGACTTCAAACTTTGCATGATAGAAGAGCAAGTCTTAACAAATCAAACAATGCATTCACAGCTTACAATGTGTCCTGGGTTCGACACCAGGTGTCTCTGCAATCAGAAGTTGATCTGATTTTTAGGGATTATTTTGAAAACTTTGCCAATAAGATAGAACCTTGAAATTCGGCATATAGATAAAGATCATAAATAACTTTCAGAAACAATTTCTAGATTTCCCAGATCGTCCTTGGTTCGAATCTAGAGAGCCATTTAAATTCTTGAAAATTAGAACGTCTTTTGAGGCAATTGTAGCCCATATTTCTGCTTAAATTTTCACACTTAGTTAGAGATGGTGATGTTCTATCGTGCTGCATAGTAAGTATCATTGGAAAGACCCGGGTTCGATGCCAGACGATCATATGTCTCCGAATTTTAAGAAAAATTTCAATCTTTTTTTTTTCTTTTAAGGTCCGTCCCGATATAATGCCGATATGAAATTAGTGTTGTCGATCTGCTTGCAGTATGCAAGCAACATTTTACTCGTATATATATAGGTATATCCGGAGAAGCGTCTATATATAATAGATATATATAGGGGATCAAAATTCTAACCATGTTCCACAAGTGCCACTGCCTTGAAATTTTTAGGACACATTGGCCATTACGTGTAACCTCCAGGAAAAAGCCGACTTTGAACCTCGGTGTCATGGGTTCGATTCCAGAAGGCACCAAAGTCGCGATTTTCCCCATAAGATTACATGGCGGGGATTTTCGAAAATTTTTTTGAGGCACTTCCCGGAAAAGCAGAGAGTTGAAACTTGAGGGACCGCTAGATGCCGTGCATAGCCAACGAAAATCGGAAAGACATCTTCAAATATTGTCCTTGGTTCGATGCTAGGCCGGGGCAAAAGTCGGCCGTTTAAAATGCATTGCAGCGATTTTGAAGATTTATTTTGGATCCTTTCCCGATAACATACATACTTGAAACTCAGCACGCCGATAGATATCATGAATATATTTCATAATCAAATTTTACATATTAGCTTATGGTCCTTGGTTCGATCCCAGAGGGCCATTTTCACTTCTCAATGCATTTCTTACGGAGATAACGGAAACAAAATTTAGGTACTTCCCGGCATGCTATTGACTTCAAACTTTGTATGATAGAAGAGCAAGTCTTTACAAATCTAACTTTGCATTCACAGCTTACAATATTTCCTGGATTCGACACCAGGTGTCTCTGCAATCAGAAGTTGATCCGATTTTTAGGAATTATTTTGAAACCTTTCCCAATAATATAGAAATTTGAAATTCGGCATATAGAAAGAGATCATAAATTATTTTCAGAAAAATATTTTAGATTTCCACGATCGTCCTTGGTTCGAATCCAGAGAGCAATTTAATTCATGAAAAGTAGAACGTAGTTTGAGGCAGTTTCAGCCAATATTTCTGCTTGAATTTTCACACATAGTTAGTGATATTGATCTTCTGTTGTGCTGTATAATAAGTTAACCAGGAAGTCCCGGGTTCGATGCCAGACGATTAAATTGCAGCGAATTTTAAGATTATTTTCAATTTTGTTTTTTCTATTTAGGACCGTCCCGAAAGGATGCCGACATGAAATTGGTGTTAAAATGAAATCAGTGTTGACGATCTGCTTGCAGTATGCAAGCAACATTTTACTCGTATAATAGATAGACGCTTCTCCGGATATACCTATATATTCATTCATAGGGGATCAAAATTCTAACCATGTTCCACAAGTGCCAATGCCTTGAAATTTTTACGACATATTGGCCATAACGTGCAACCTCCAGGAAAAAGTCGACTTTGAACCTCAGTGTCATGGGTTCGATTCCAGAAGGCCCCAAAGTCGCGATTTTCCCCATAAGATTACATGGCGGGGATTTTCGAAAATTTTTTTGAGGCACTTCCCGGAAAAGGAGAGAAATGAAACTCGAGGGATCGCTAGATGCCGCGCATATCTAAAGGAAACCATAAAGACATCTACGAATATTATCCTTGGTTCGATGCTAGGTCGGGGAAAAAATCTGCCCTTTAAAATGCACTGTGGCGATTTTTAAGATTTTTTTTGGACCCTTATCCGATGGCATAGAAACTTGAAATTCGGTATGACGTTAGACACCATAAAAACATATCTTAATAGAATTTTACATATTCGCTGATGGTCCTTGGTTCGATCCCAGAGGGACATTTGAATTCCTCAATGCATTTCTTACGGAGATAACGGAAACAAATTTTAGGTACTTTCCGGCACGATATCGATTTCAAACTTTGCATATAGAAAGATCAAGTCCATACATATCAAACAGTGCATTCGCAGCTATCAATGTATCCTGGGTTCGACACCAGGTGTCTCTGCAATCAGAAGTTGATCCGAAGTTTAGGAATTATTTTGAAACCTTTCTCTATATTATAGAAACTTGAAATTCGGCATATAGATAGAGATCATAAATATCTTTCAAAAACATTTTTTAGATTTCCAAGATCGTCCTTGGTTCGAGTCCCGAGAGCCATTCACATTCGTAAAAATTAGAACGTCTTTTGAGGCAGTTGTAACCAATATTTCTGCTTGAATTTTCACACATAGTTAGAGATGGTGATCTTCTATTTTGTTTCATAGTAGGTTTACCAGTAAGACCCGGGTTTGATGCCAGACGATAAATTTCAGCGAATTTTCAGAAAAAATTAAATCTTTTTTTTTTCTTTTGAGGACCGTCCCGATATAATGCCGATATGAAATTAGTGTTGTCGATCTGCTTGCAGTATGCAAGCAACATTTTACTCGTATATATATATATATGATATATGAATGAATCCGGAGAAGCATCTATATATAATAGATATATATATATATATATACGAGTTTCGAATATCCATGTTATCGGGAAAGGATCCAAAAAAAATCTTCAAAATCGCCGTAATGCATTTTAAACGGCCGATTTTTGCCCCGATCTAGCATCGAACCATGGACTATATTCTAAGATGTTTTTCTGATTTTCGTTGGATACGCACGGCTTCTAGCGATCCCTCGAGTTTCAACTCTTTCTCCATCCGGGAAGTACCTCAAAAAAATTTTCGAAAATCCCCGCCATGTATTCTTATGGAGAAAATCGCGACTTTGGGGCCCTCTGGAATCGAACCCATGACCCTGAGGATCAAAATCGCAATTTTTCTGGTGGTTACACGTTATGGCCAATACGTCGTAAAAATTTCAAGTCAATCACGCTTGTGGTTTAGGCTGTGAATTAGTATCCTATCTATCTATCTATCTATCTATCTATCTATATAGGTATATCCATGAATGAATCCGGAGAAGCATCTATATATAATAGATATATATCTATTATATATAGACGCTTCTCCGGATATACCTATATATAAGTTATATATATATATATATATATATAGGGGATCAAAAGTTTTACCATGTTCCACAAGTGCCAAAGACTTGAAATTTTTACGACGAATTGGCCATAACGTGTAACCTCCAGGAAAAAGCCGACATTGAACCTCGGTGTCATGGGTTCGATTCCAGAAGGCCCCAAAGTCCCGATTTTCTCCATAAGGATACATGGTGGCGATTTTCAAAATTTTTTAAATAATACTTCCCGGACAGGTAGAGATTCGAAATTCAAGGACCTTAGAGATATGGTCAAGAACTATTATAAACATTAATGATTACTGATGAGAACGTCCTGGGTTCGACGCTAGGACGATTCAAAAATCCCGCATTTAAAATGCATGGGGATAGTTTTTCATTAATTTTTTTGATGCACTTACCGGAATGTAAGGAATTTTTCGCTCTGCTAGAAGATATATATTGAGAAATGGTTTAAGAAAAAAAATTTCTTAAGCCTGTACTATTCCTGGGTTCGATGCCAGAGCACATTAACTTTTCTCTCATAAGGAATATAAGGGAAAAGTAAGTCGTCGTTTGAGGCAGTTGCAGCCAATATTTCTGCTCGAACTTTTACACATTGTTAGAGATAGAGATCTTCTATTATGTTGCATAGGAAGTATTACCAGAAAGATCCGGGTTCGACGACGGGTGGCAAATATGTCTCCCGTATAAAATACATTGGTTTAGTATTTCATGATTTTTTTGATGCACTTATCGAAATGATAGGAAGTTCGTACTCGGCTGGAAGATGTTTGAAAAGAATTGGTTTTAGAAAAAAAATCAGATAACACCGTACTATTCCTGGGTTCGATGCCAGAGCACATTAGCATTTCTATCATAAGGAGTATAAGGGAAACGTAGGACGTCGTTTGAGGCAGTTGCAGTTAATATTTCTACTTGAATTTTCACACATAGTTACAGATGGTGATCTTCTATGGTGCTGCATAGTAAGTATGACCGGGAAGACCTGGGTTTGATGCCAGACGAATAAATTGCAGCGGAAATTAAGAATATTTTCTAACCATTTTTTTTTCTTTTGAGGACTCACTCTATGTGATGCCGACAAAAAACTTTTGTTATCGATGTGCTTGCAGTATGCAAGCTACATTTTACTCGTATATATATATATATCTATTATATATAGATGCTTCTCCGGATTCATTCATATATATATATAGATAGATAGGTATATAGATAGGATACAAAGTCACAGGCTAAACCACAAGCGTCATTGGCATGAAATTTTTACGACATATTGGCCAACAAGTGTAACCTCCAGAAAAATTGCGATTTTGGTCCTCAGTGTCATGGGTTCGATTCCAGAGGGCCCCAAAGTCCCGATTTTTCCCGTTTAAATGCATTGCCGTGATATTCGGGAATAAAAAAAAATACTTTCCGGATAGGTAGAGAAATAAAACTCAAGGAGCCTATATTTATGGTCTTGGTCTTTTGAAAACATCAATGTCTTTCACAAAAGATATCCTGGGTTCGATGCTAGGACGATGCAAAGAACTGCCCTTTAAAATACATGGGAGCTGTTTTTCATTATTTTTTTTTGATGCACTTCTCTAAATAATAGGAAGTTCGTGCTTAGCCGTAAAGTGTATGGTAAGTGTTAGTTTAAGAAAAAAATATAGATAAGACCGAACTGTTCCTGGGTTCGATGCCAGAGCACATTAACATTTCTCTCATAAGGAATATAAGGGAAAAGTAAGACTTCGATTGAGGCAGTTGCAGAAAATATTTCTGCTTGAATTTTCGCACATAGTTAAAGAATAATATCTTCTATTATGTTGCATAGGAAGTTTCACCAGAAAGACCCGGGTTCGATGCCGGGCGGTAAATATGTCTCCCGTTTAAAATACATAGGGTTAGTATTTCATTATTTTTTTGATGCACTTATCCAAATGATAGGAAGTTCGTGCTTGGCTGGAAGATGTATGGTTAAAACTGGTTTAAGAAAACATTTTTCAGAAGACCGAATATTCCTGGGTTCGATGCCAGACCACATTAACATTTCTCTCATAAGAAATATAAGGGAAAAGTAGGACGTCGTTTGATGCTGTTGCAGATAATATTTCTGCTTGAATTTTCGCAGATAGTTAGAGATGGTGATTTTCTATTGTGCTGCATAGTAAGTATCACCTGGAAGACCCGGGTTCGATGCTGGACGAATAAATTGCAGCGAATAATCAGAATATTTTCAATCCATTTTTTTTTCTTTTGACGGCCTTCCCGATATGATGCCGACATGAAATTAGTGTTGTCCATCTGCTTGCAGTATGCAAGCTACATTTTACTCGTATGATATATGAATGAATCCGGAGAAGCATCTATATATAATAGATATAAACTGGGGATCAAAAGTATAAGCATGTTCCACAAGTGCCACCGACTTGAAATTTTTACGAAATATTGGCCATAACGTGTAACCTCCAGGAAAAAGCCGACATTGAACCTCGGGGTCATGGGTTCGATTCCAGAAGGCCCCAAAGTCCCGATTTTGTCCATAAGAATACATGGCGGGGATTTTCGAAAATTCTTTTGAGGCACTTCCCGGAAAAGGAGAGAGTTGAAATTCTAGAGATCGCTAGATGCCGTATATATCTAAAGGAAACCACAAAGACATCTACAAATATTATCCTTGGTTCGATGCTAGGCCAGGGCAAATATTCTCCCGTTTAATTTACATAGCGATTTTTAAGATTTTTTTTAATTACTTACAGATGACTTGGAAACTTGAAACTTGGCACGTAGATATATATCATAAATATATTTCATAATAAAATTTAAGAGCTCGCTGATGGTCCTTGGTTCGATCCCAGAGGGCAATTTCCATCCTACAATGCATTTCTTATGGAGATTACGGAAGCAAATTTTAGGTACTTCCTGGCAAGTTGTTGACTTCAAACTTTGCATTTAATAAGATCAGGTCAAACCAAGTCATAATGTGTTTTCACAGCTGCCAGTAGGTCCTGGGTTCGACACCAGGCGTCTCTACAATCAGTAATTGATTCAATTCATAGGAATTATTTTGAAACCTTTGCCAATAATATAGAAACTTGAAATTCGGCATATAGATAGAGATCATAAATAAATTTCAGAAACATATTATAGATTTCCAAGATCGTCCTCGGTTCGAATCCAGAGAGCCATTTAAATTCGTGAAAATTAGAACGTCTTTTGAGGCAGTTATAGCCCATATTTCTGCTTGAATTTTCACACATAGTTAGAGATAGTGATGTTCTATTGTGTTTCATAGTAGGTTCACCAGTAATACCCGGGTTTGATGCCAGACGATGGAATTTCAGCGAATTTTAAGAAAAATTTCAATCCACTTTTTTCTTTTGATGGCCGTCCCGATATGATGCCGACATGAAAATAGTGTTGTCGATCTGCTTGCAGTATGCAAGCAACATTTTACTCGTATATATATATATATATATATATATATATATATATATATATATATATATATATATATATATCCTATAAGACGATCCCTAAACTATCAACGGCCTATCAATTTACGTAGTTTAGATCAGCGTTCATCATCTGGATGAAAATTCTGTAAATGATACATGGAATTATGTCCTATTCGTGTAATTTTTCGAATGAAAATATTTTAAAATTCACGAAGGAGGCCGACATTTTGTGGAATTCCGACATAATCGAAGAATTGTCAAGTAAAACAGTTTTAAACACAACTGAGTGAAACCGCTATATGAGGAAAATAAAAGTTACTTTGTTTTTTTTTAAGACTTTGTTTTATTTAACTATTCTTCGAATATATTTTACTTCATGATTTTTTGTATATCCTATAAGACGACCGCGGAGTTTGGGGGCTTTTTTATGATTCAACTATCGTCAAATGCTTTATTTGAGTAAGAAATCGTTGGGAAAACCACAATATGGAAATCGCTATAATAAAATCTTATATTTCATTTACAACATTACAATCGTTATTCAGAATATTAACTTGATTCGAGAATAAACTTTGATGTTATTGGCGAGCTTCTTTATGACGCTTCATCGAATTTATAGTTTTGTAACATTTTGTCGGAAGAGTCATAGGCCCAACAAACGTGTATTGCTACAGACATCGACTGATGATCGTTCGGAAGAGGAATCAGGAATCGTGGTAAATACTCAACCTATGGGCTCCGAGAAAATACTGCGAATGACCCGTGCCTCTGCGACATTGATCGTTCAGATAGGAGAGGGATAGAGATCGATGGTAGATACAACTGGCCGTTCAAAACCCATTACTTTCGCTTATGGTACACGCAATAGACAAGAACATTGAATTCCGTAAATGATATGTGCACCAACGCCGGAAAGCGCCTCGTTGGTAACTTTTGCTAATATGTAATGTATATTCATTAGTATTACTGTCTATTGGCCTAGTAGTTCGATTACTTTCAAATATACAAAGTTTACGCTTACTAAGTATTAAAATATGAGGCTTTATTGGCCGTAATATTTGACGAGTTTAATTTTTGGTTGACAGCATCTCTGAAATGAGATAATTTCTAATTTCTCCTTCGCTGATTTACTGTTCTAAAATTACGATATAGAATATAACGATGGACTGCGAACGAGTCGTTTTTCATGGTTGGAATATAGGTCTTTGGGGTTCCATCCGGGTAAAATATTCCCTTACCTTCGTTTTGAGTCCTTTATTGGAGGGCTGATTGGTACATATTCCCTTCAATATCCCCCAATGAAGAATAATCACTGAATTAGCCGTCTATCTCTAAGGGAAACCGTGAGGGGGAAGCAGACTGATGCATCCATAGGCCTGCAACTCTTAAATAGGATGAAGGAAAAGCCGGCTATTGAATCATCCAAATAACAGGGAGGAGAATCAGGTGGCAGCTTATGGAGCGAAACCCCCACTGGCGTATGGAACACCCCATAATTTCCGGTAAAAGTCCAGCTTTTCCCGTCATGACTAAAGGAATCAGAATAGCCTCACAGCATTTTTCGCTGTGAGATGGATTGGGCAAAGTTGGAAAATACTTATTTCTGCGGGTAATCGCTCGTATTACTCAGATATCGAAGGAAATACTGGAGAGATTTACAGCAGTTTTCTCCCAATAATCCGCTATGAATAAATGATTATCAGTATATCAAAGATAGTATAGTTTATAGGACTAAAATGGAAAATTGTATGTTCGATTTTTGCTAAACATTTTTTCCATGCCGTCATTGTATTTTGTAACTTGAAAAAAATTTTAGTTTTTTTGTATCTAGTATTGAATCAATGTATAGGATTGTATTTATTTATTAATTCAAATTAATAAGGAAAAAAATCTATGCAAAAGCTTTATCTAGCCCTACTATGGCTTTCAACATAGTTAAGCTCGAACATGCTGATTTTTACAATTATCAGTATATTTCCCGATATATTCGATGATATATCTATTATTTGACGTTTATGTGGACGATTTTTGAGTAAATGACAGTTCCATTTAGCTATACATATTAAATCGCATTCAATGTCTCATTTGCCGTTTAACAATAATGCTGTTGTTAACATGAACTTTAAGAAGCGATATCTCATTTTAAAAATGCAAATGTATTATTTACTGTTCATATTATGCATACATTATTGCAGAACCAATTTTTAAAATTTTAAACTTTCATATTTTATAATGCTATTTTTGTATGTGTTGCGTATTTTACTGTTTCTTCTCTTTCTATAGGTCTAGCCTTCGCGTGGACTATTAGTCGTATTATTACCATCGAATTAAGATTTTGGATGGTTGTTTTTTTCGTATTTTTATGTAGTTTTTTGTTTACATCTGTAACATTACATTACGTATAAAATATGGACAAATTTTTGATCATTTTTTGTTCGTAAAGGATAGAGGAAAATGTTTCATTCATTTAATTAAGTCTCAATCTTGTTCAAAACTATGGAAATTTAGAAAATTCTGAGATATGAGTGATGCTGACGGTGGAATTGTTCCTCGTCGTTCCTTGTCGAATGAAGTGAAATATGTTATTCCTAGGATCATTAAACTGCGCAATGTGGACTATTTCCATTTCTATGTAGCATCTTATCGAAATGAGGAGTGAGCTGCATCACTCCTCATCTTGCTTAGTCTCCCCATTAATAGATTTAGGATGTCAATGTTGGAGGATTTGTGTAAAATCAAGCTGACAGCGGACGGAGCAGTATTGCATGTTATTTTCGAGGTTTCCGACTTATGCTTAAAATTTCACCTGGCTCTATATGGTGCAACAGGTTGCAATAGACCTCCAAAAAATAAAGCAAATGGGTGTTTCGGTGAACGGCAACGCCTGTCACCGAAAAAGAAAAGAGATTTCAAATTAATAGCAGTTAGGTTGTGATCAAAATCCTATAGTTCCCAGAGGAAGGTCAGCTACTTAAAAAAGGTTAGCGAGTTACAATCAATGTCCTCGATGTATAATTTTAGTTATCCATCGTTATTTGGATGCTGCCGAAATATTTACGTGCCTTATTTTTCATCCGCGTTGCGAATTATCTTGACATATTACTGCCAATAATTTGGAAGGAGGAGGTAAAAATAAAGAGCTTCTTATGTTCTCATAATGCAATATTATGTAATAATATAACCCCAAGGAATCTACTATAGTGGATATTTCACAGAGGAAAAGTTTTAATTTTTTTTGCGAAACAGTCTCTCTTCTTTTGCTCTGATTGGCAGATCAGTCGAAATAACGTTTTCAGTTAATGTACTTCATATAAATTTATTCGCAACCTAGCTTATAATCTCTTTTCTTCCACCGATTTCTAAGCTGCATCATAGAGCATTTTTGTAGCGCTTGCCGTTTTATCATAGCTATTTTTAACCGAACGTTACTCCTTATGCAGGATCTTCTCGAGTTCGCGGATAATTCTTTCATACGCAGGATTCCTTTTACTTACCGTATACTAAAGACGAGGCGTGACTAAAGCACGGTATCATCACTTTAACATTCACTGTTGCATGAACTCACTCTTTTGTTCATAAATTCTATTATTTGTTTTCTTTCCCGCAGATTGTTCGTTCATGCCTGCTCCAGTTGGTTATGCGCGAGCCTGATCCCCAAATATACAGCTATATCGACTTTTCTTATGGATATTCTATTGATTTTACTTGGGTAATCATTGAGAAATGTATTCCTTTCGAAATATTCCACTATCGTGTATCTAGTTATATTAAGTAGGAGTTGCCAATTCTCACCCCACTTCTGTGCAACAAACAATCTTTTCGATGAAGTTGTTCGGTCTGCCACTTGCTTATTCTAATTATTTGTCTCCTTATCAGGAAACAATCGTCTTCGGAAGGAAACGAACCTTTTCTTATCCAAGAAGAATAGTCGAGGTGTAAAAGTTACGCATACAATCTACAGACTCCTGAAATATTCCTTTTCCATTAGCAAACTAACCGAGTTGAATTAAGCTTTAATCGTTGTTAGCATAAAAAAGTAGTGACCTACGATCTGCGTAAGTTATTGGCTTCATGTTTAGTGTTACACTAAGAGAGAATATTAAATAGTTATCTAAGTATATATAAAGCCTTTGGTGTAATATATACATGTATACAAATTCCTAGACGTTATCGCTCGTGCTAGAGACTTGAAATTTTGCACGAACGTTCCTTGCCAAAATCGATCGGAGGAAAAATTCCGAAAACCGGAAATTTTTTACCGGAACCCGCCGAAAAAAAAAACAAAATGGCGGTTTTTCGACCTTTTCGAAATGTAGACCTTCGGTTTTCGATCCGTATCTTTTTAACTTTCGTTCGGATCTTGAATCTGATTAAGATGTGCAGCTTAGGGATAGATTCCTGTACAAAACGAGCTCAACCGAATCTCTCTACGCCTCTTGGTTTTCCCACCAGATGGCGTTGAAAACAAAATTTAGTGAAAAATCTCTCGATTTTCAAAGTTTTTGGACCTTGGCTCCTAAACTAATAGTGAAATGTGAATGAAATACATCTGATTTTATAGAACATGTATAGTTTTACCGCTGTATATCTTTTGCTTTCGTATATATGTCATGATTCTCTGGTTTCGTGGCGCCAATTTCGCATTTACGTAAAATTTTCGAAATTTCTCAAATACCTCGTACTGTTACGCCTCATACTGTTATAGTAGATACCTTGATATTGGCCTTACACATGCTATATAATATGATCCAAAAAAGAAGATTCAGAAAACCAATAATAGAATAGAAAATAATAGAATAGAAAACTAATAATAAGATCCTTATGAAAAATTAGCAAAAACAAGAAATTTTTGTATAGACGCTGACGAAAAAAAATAAAATTGATTGATATTTAGCTCGGATGCGGCCTTGGGTGTGAATTTCATCTGATTTGTAAAACTTTTAAACAATAACAAAAACTCCTGATTGATTGTTCATTATGGGCAATTGATTCATCTACAAAATACATTAATCTGCGTCATTCTACGCTTTGTAGCTTTCTCGCCAGAGGTTCTTCAACACGAAACTAGGTGAAAAATTACCAGAAATTTACTTTTTTCCGACTGTTGTTCATTAAAAAATACATCTATTATTATCAAACGTGGTTTCCCTGGTAGCTAAGAATACCATCTAAACCATAATACAGACGTTATGTTCTGACGTTTCGTAGTTTGTGACTTACATGTGTTCTACTTCGGAAGTGCTTTTCCGCTGTCTTTTGAATTTCGCGCGCTAAGGAGGGGAGTTAATTCAACAATTTTTTTTTGTTTTTACACAAATTTTTATCAGTATGAAAGATGAATTATTTTTTTTAGGTCAGCATTACAGTCTTAATGCCTGGCGATGTGTACTTTTTTGTAAAAGTGTCAATTAATGTTACTCCTCAGTAATAAAATTAGAGTTCAATTTTATTAGATACGGCGATTTGCAGCTGTTTTCGCCCTACTCGGACGTATTGTATGTATGTAAAATACTGTTGTCACCCTATTCCTCTTGGTAAATATTCTTAACTAGCAGGGCATTCTATACTATGGAGGTAATCCTCAGCGGCAAGGGCTTCCTCTTGGGGTGAGCTAACTTCGCCTCTCCTTCTCACTCGCGGAAGGCGCTGGTTCGCTTAATTTCTGTAGGTCGTCTATTTCGCCTACCTTGGGAGGAGGGCTTGAACCTCCTAGCATTTGCAAGGGAATTGAGAGGCTAGAGCTAAGGCCAGACGATTGAGTACGACGGTGAAGACCTCAGGAGGGACTGTATGTAAACTGTAAATATAATCGTCTTGTGTTCGTCTTCTTTATCATGCCTTATCCATCTAGGCGTTTCTTCTTCGTAGCCTCGGGCACATTTAACCTGGCAAATTTACTTGTATTGGGGCAAGCAGTGGACATCGAAGACTATTCCCACGTGCACGATGCTCTTTATCCGGCATCTCATGAGGATATAGAGGAAACCGTGCCATCACTTTCCAGCAATTTAGAGGAGATCATGTCCGTGAACGGAGATAACGTTGGATTTCTATTCACTGGCCTGAATGTGACCGTTGTTTTTTGGCGTCGGAAAGACCATTTCTTTATTTTCAATCATCAAGCCGTCGACGGCGAGCGCTAACTTAAATTACAAGGCAACGATAATCCAGCCCGTATTTTTAGGTGCGACGGATACTCATCGTTGACGAGATTATTGTTAAGATGGGTTAGATGTCCCAGATGGGTTGGGGAGACTGTGTACCATCACGCAGTTGCGCTTCCAGCGACCGGTGGAACAACACCAACCTGTTCCCTCTATGTCGCCGAACCCAGATCATGAGTCTGTCGATCCCAAATTGATTTCAATGAAACCTATAGTAGTCCTTACTCCTTTAGAGCACATGACTACAGTAGGAAGGAAAAGTGCAGGTAGGCCTAGAAAAGTGAAATGAAGTCACCTAAAGCTTCTTAATAGCAGTTGGGATGAGCAACTGTGGTGATGGTGCACTGAGGCTAAGAAACGTTATGCTACCGTGAACCTAGACGTGCACAGTGCAGCCGTGCTGCGTTACGCTAATTAGAATCCACATGGTAGCAATTAATTTGTGTGGCATTACATTGCCAGATTTGGGAAATGTTATTACGTCCTATAGAAATTCGATGAATAAGCATATGGAACGGCGAAGCCGTTACCGTGGCGGAGCCCCTCCTACCGAGCGGAGCAGGGGAGAATGAACGGCAAAGCCGTTCGCGGGGGTCGTAAGGGGGCGGAGCCCCCTACCGAGCGGAGCGAGTCTATTATATATAGATGCTTCTCCGGATTCATTCATATCTATAGATAGATAGGATACTAATTCACAGGCTAAACCACAAGCGCCGTTGACTTGAAAGTTTTACGAAGTTATGGCCATAACGTGTAACCGCCAGAAAAATTGTGATTTTGAACCTCAGGGTCATGGGTTCGATTCCAGAGGGCCCCAAAGTCACGATTTTTTCTATTTAAATGCATTGCTTTGATTTTCCGGAATTTAAAAAAAATACTTCCCGGATAGGTAGAGAATCAAAACTCTAGGAGCCTATATATATGGTCGTGATCTATCGAAAAAATAAATGACTTTCACGAAAAATATCCTGGGTTCGATGCTAGGACGATGCAAATATCTGCCCTTTAAAATATATGGGAGTAGTTTTTCATTATTTTTTTGATGCACTTATCGAAATAATAGGAAGTTTATTCTTGGCTAGAACATGTATGGTAAGAATTGATTTAAGAAAAAAATTTAGACCTTACTATTCCTGGGTTCGATGCCAGAGCACAATAACTTTTCTCTCATAAGGAATATAAGGGAAAAGCAGGACAGCGTTTGAGGCAGTTGCACCCAATATTTCTGTTTGAATTTGCATACGTAGTTAGAGTGGTTATTTTCTGTTGTGCTGCATAGAAAGTATTGCCATAAAGACCCGGGTTCGATGCCGGGCGGTAAATATATCCCCCATATATAATACATTGGGGTAGCTTTTCATTATTTTTTTGCTTCATTTATCGATATGATAGGAAGGATTATTTTTTAATGCACTTATCGAAACGATAGGAAGTTCTTGCTTAGATTGAAGATGTATATCAAGACTTGGTCTATGAAAAAAGTTAGATAAGACCATGCTGTTTCTGGTTTCGATGCAAGAGCACATTACAAATTCTAACATACGGAATATATGGGAAAAGTAGGGCGTCGTTTGAGGCAGTTGCTGCCAATATTTCTGATTGAGTTTTCACATATAGTTAGAGATGGTAATTCTCTGTTGTTCTGCATAATAATTATCACCAGGAAGACCCGGGTTCGATGCCAGACGGAGAAATTGCAGAGAATTTTATGAATATTCTCAATACTTTTTCTACTTTTGATGACCCTCTCGATATGATGTCGACTTGAAATTTGTGTTATCATCATGTTTGTAGAATGCAAGCATCATTTTACTCGTTTCGTATATAAGACATTTTTCCAAGGGAGTTATAAATTTTTATCAAAAGAAAGACATTATCATGACACTCATTAGGCTCATTGGCATTTTAATTAAGACAATTAGCTTCGTGTGCCTGTGTCCTGAGTGTGTGTATTTCGAACTGAATAGAAAATACATGCATCTTAGACATGTTATCCTAAAATATCAATAAAGAAGAAAAGTAGAAATCGCAGTTTTAAATATATACACCTATGGTGATAAACTTAAGATAATGCTACATCCATACAGCAACTCATACTACCTGTAGGAAATCGCTACTTGTTTATCTTACGAATCTCCTTATCATAAAACTCAAGCTTTCATCTTTCTAACTTCTAAAAATGTCTAAATGTCCTCAACTCAAAGTTATAGAAAGCCTTTTGCAATTAATTACTCCCAATTCGACTCGCTGTAAATATATTTCGCTTAGTTTTTCATATACACCTCCAACCAAATCTCTTATAATTTCGTTGATTTTTTAGCACATATCGTAAACAAACTGTAGTTTTTTCATTTTACATACAGCAGCATATAAACTTGCAGATAACGGATCAAATAATACCAAAATTCAATCTTTCAGCTTAGTTAGTATGATTTTAAATCACATTACCATATCTTGATAGATGGAATACATTTTTCTTGTGGTATAGACTATAGAGAGATATGTATCTTTCATTTACTCTATTTCCAGACTTACTCATAGTTTTGACAATATGATAATTATAGTGGTATTGGCAACACTGAGTTATGGCTTTAATTTTAGTCACTCTTAATCGAGTATAAGGACAAGCGTTACTAGTTGTATATACTTGCGTTTTCCCTTAACCTTTTTCGTGGTGCATTTAACCTATTGCTGAATAAAATACAGCCATATTTTCTGTTAAATATTTCGAGGATGAATGTAAGAGTAACATGACAATCATAGTTCAAAATTTGATGATATATAAATCACAGACAAAACTTATATTGCAGCTTGTAATTATGGACACTTTTTACTTTAGTTATGTTATAATTTCTTTAATTATTTTGGGCGTGAGATTCAATCGATATTGCATTTTCTTTTTCATACTTAGTGTGAAAAAAGTGAATGTGAAAAAAAACTATGACAAAGAATACTCTAACCATATTACAGTAAAGGTCCTTAATAGCTAGAGAATATTTGAGATGAATTTTTTGCAACTTAAAACTCATATCCAACGAAAACATCAAAAACATCTTCGAAGATTATCCTTCGTTCGACCGTAGATCATAGCAAATATTCTGCGTAAAAATGCACGTTAAGTTCGTTTTTACCGTTTGCAGGTTTCAATTAATTTGCAAAATTAAATGGAAAATAATTTCCTAAAAAGGTGAGTTATGTACTTAAAGAAAGGAAATGAAATGGAAATTCTCATTTTGGTCGCGTAATATCGTTTTCGAATTGAAATTACGAGAACTAGAAAGTGAAAAAATTTTTTAAAATTTTTTCGTTGTAAACAGAGAGTTCCCCTGGCGACCAAGGCGATTGTTGAATCCAAACTCAAGCGTTTACTTATTTTTATGCACGGGGATATAAAGTCTGTACCGAATTAATGGCTTTATGACAGAACTTATGAATAGGGAGAAATTTACTGAGAATTCAACATATGCAAACTATAATGCTTAAGTAGCAGGGAGAATGTTATGTCCATTTTGGAGTTTTTCGAAAAAAAGTCAAAGAAACATCCGGGTAGAATATAGAATTCTAAATCATGGAGGTCCCAAAAGAATCGCTCTTTATTATTATTAATCATAAAAATTTCACTAAATATTCGTGTGTTCGACCCCAGGTGGGTGCAAAATTCTCCTAATTAAAATACATTGCGGTAATTCTTAAGGACATTTTTGAATTCGTTCCCGATAAAATGGAAACATTCAGCCTATTCTATTTGTAAGATACAGAAGTTGATCTTCTCCAGCGTTAATTGGTGGAGTTTCATTTTTAAATACAGTTTAATGACTAAACTTATACAAATTCCACAAAATTGAGAAAAAACAGTTGACCGGTTTCGGCGACAATTACACCATCCTCAGAACAGTTCTTTAAGATACAGAACTTGTATTCGCGAATGAAATGAATTTTCGATTCGTAAAGTCCGGGCATTTTCCTATCTTATACTTTTGGGGGCTAATGCGTAATAGCATTGAATAAACGTCTTTTGGGAATGATTATCAACACATTTACGAGTACTTAGACTTACTACCGCGGGCTTAGGATCACATATCCAGAGTTTTAATGCGCCAATTTCCAAACATTCTGGAACAAATGGATGTTTTTCAATAATTTTCCTCGCTCTAGTGAATTATGTTCATTGAAACTAGGTATAAAAGTTTCTGTTTATGTTTGCATAGCGTTTAAATTAGTTTTCTTCGTAAAATTCCGAGATTTAAGTATTTGAATTTATCTATAACATTAAATATGCAACTCAAGTAAGGCCTGATAGTTTCATATTCGAGTTAATGCTTTATGCTGCGGTCCTTTGATGAAAGAAAGGTCCTTATGTCTTGCCTCAAACATTATCGTCTGGAACGAAGATAAAAGATTTACGGGTATAGAAATTGCATCTAGTGAAGTTTTCATTCCGGCAGATTTCTGATTTACGCCAAAAAATCCAAGATAATTGAAGAGCCTCTATTCTTTATTATATTTTACCTAAAATTAAAAAGAATTTTGTTATTTTTATTGCCAGGAACATTCTTACTGTAATCTAATCGTAATCACGTAAGGTAAAGAAGAAATAACTATCATAAAAATAAATCAAGAACCACTTTCTTCAGTTACATATGAACCATTTTCGATATTAATTGAAACTTACAATTATTAAATGAAAAGGAATTGAAAATTGAAAAAAAACATGCGTAACGTAACTATTGATTACGTTTCCTTATACTTAGTTTCGCATAAATTTATTCGATGGATTGGTAGGCTGTAAACAGATTTAAAAAACTGATTTGTTATCACGTGTAAAATAGGGCTTATATTGTATTGTGAATCCTGGATTCTAATTTATAATTGTATTGTCCTCGTTTGGCGACAACGAGACTTACGTGCAGCAGAAGAAGCGTTGGTCAATTGAATTCAGCTGGAATGGATGAATTTAGGAGTAAGGTAGATAAAGGTTTGAAGTGAACGAAAATTAAGATCGAAAATGATTTCTTATCGAAGTGTGACGTAGGGGACAGAAAGTATGAAAAACAGCAGTTATACCAGGAGAAAGCGATCCTGAAGAATATGGACGAATCGATGAGTTTGAAGTAAAGAAGGCGATGCATGAAACGAGCCTAAACCAAGAGTTATACCCAGAAAAGAAGACAATACTTAAGTGCTATAAACCGAACAGAGTTTGATCATCCCAAGGGAACGCAGTGCATTTTACGCACCTGTGATGTGCAAATCGCTAGTTTTATTTCGATTCAATTCTGCAGTCACGCTTCTATTAGAATCGAATCAAAGGGTATTTATATTTCCTCAGTTGAAACACAGTAACATTTTCTAATATATCCTGTAATAATACGCTTTTTTTCGATTTTCTATGTATGCCCGAGTACTCTTTGCAGCCATCAGCCCTTAAGTTGGTGGTATACTCTACCCTTCCACCAATCGCAACGAAAAGCTCAGGATAGAGGAAGATGTGATTCTTTTAGTGATATGAGACTTGTGTATTGACAGAAGCTTTTGATAAATTTATCACTGCTGTCTTCAGGGAGGAGATAGTATTATCCCAGATATTGATATACCCTGACCACAGACCCTGATATTGTTAACCCAGTTATAAACTTTCACGATCTTAGAGAGAAAACAAAAAAGCGATACAGGGAAGTATTTGCCAGGACAGATAGTTACTTTTGGTGGTTTTTTCTCGCGAAGTATTTGAGGAGCTAATAGCTCTTCAGGTTAGTTAGGGATGTCGGTGTTTTACACCTCTTGCCACGCGCCACTGGCGGATTGCAGGGTTTAAATGTAAATTTGACAAAGAAAGCTGAGATAATCCACCTTCGCTTACTTTGCAGAGCTAGAATGCGTACTGATAACACATAGCATACTTCGAATACAATTTTTCACAGTATTTAATACGCAATTACTATAAAGAATCTCATCACCCAGTATCACCAATGCCGCAATAACTTTCACATCGTCACATCAACGAAAAACATCGAGGAATGAAATATACTATATATATATATATATATTTTAAAGCGTTCCGCTCATGAAGATATGGTAGAAGGCACAATCTTATGCTAACGGACGAATGAAAAATGCACAGGTGGTAACAAAAAGAGTTTGCTTAATCTCGCGGGAATCCGTCGCATTTCGAGTAAAACGTTACAGAGAACGTCTGCAAAGGTGAGAGATAGCAATATTTGAAAATGTCACTATCCAGAGGTCCTCAAAACATTCCTCTCCCGGAATTTTTGCCCGAGTGGAATGGCGCTTTTACTTGCTCGCGAGAGTTGCCAAGTACTTGTAGAGGGCTCCTCTTAAACAGGCGCATTTAGGAACGGGAAGAGTGGATGCCATTATTTTTGCAGAAAGTCAGGAAGTGAAAAGCCGAGGAAAGGGTTCAATGATTCGAGGTATTCAAAAGTGGCAGTGACCCAGTGTTTCCGCTACCACGTATTAATGAATGGAATATTTTTCGCTCGTATTTTGGGACAGGATAGAGAAAATGTGCCTTTTATTTACTTGTGTCCGAGGCTTGTTCTAGGCTATCAAAGTTGCTGAGGTGTGAATAGCGGAGAGGCATTTATTTTGAACGCTTCTTGTTGAAATCTATGCTAAGTATAGTTTGCGGGTTACACTATCAATTCGTATTTTCATCTTACACATAATTTTAAATAACTTCATATTTTTATCGTTACGCGAATGAATTTAATATCATGGATAGATTTAGCTATTACCATGTTTAGACGTGCTTCTTTCGCATTCAAGGTAGCATTATGTTTATTATATATCTGTATAATAACTAAAAACTGGACTTAGTATTTTTCAGTATATTTTAATCTACGACTGGTTTCTGGCTTCGCATCCGTCATCGGGTATAGCGCTTGAAATAATGACAATTAACACTGTCCAGCATTCAGTGTCGTACCTGATGATGGTTATAAGATCGTAATCGGGCTTTGATGAAAATATTGTGAAAAATACGATGTCCAGTTTTACTTATTAAACACTTTCCACGAAATCAGGTCATTACCGATATCCGTCTAATTTATTCTTCATTTAGGAAGCAAATGAGGTATGAATGATGGAATCTATTTTAATCTATCTATATTGAATATTGTGAAAATTGTAATTCATATTCATTTGTGCTTGATTCATCATTCCACTTCTAGCATTGCTTTTAATGGATGGATAATGAATGGATGGATAATGAATGGATGATATAGTGAGTCTAAAAAGTTGGTCAAAAGGCAAAATATGGTTTGAGGTAACGTTGCTCTTATATGAGTGCGCCTGAATACGTCCAAGGACTGGGTCCCCCTAATGTCGCAATTTTTCACTTCTGTTTTTCCTTGCAAATGTGGTTTAGCAGTGAATTTATGTTATGCTATACTTTAATATTACAATGAAATAAGTTTTTATCATATACCACTTGGTTAGAGTTTGACAAAAGCTTACGATTTGATATCACAATGCCAAAATCGTTGCGCTGCTGTGTCCGCCTCGGAACCAAAAAATCCACATTTGTCCAAATTTGCGAACATATAGAAGTACTCAATGTTTAGACACGCCAGATAACGCCGTGATATAAGAGACCCGATAGCCTGGCTCTTTTTTACAAACCGTTTTCCTTACTTTATTTCAAAGTTTATATTTGCGCAAAAACTATAACGGAATGAAAGTCATTTTAGAATAATGCATCGTCTTCGTTCACGTTTTCTTATCTTCAAAAGTATCTATAACGCACTGAATTTGAATGTTTTCCAAAAATTTTGTAATCATCCTTTCCTGTAAAATGTGCCAAGCTCGACACCCTGTATTTTTGTTGCGCAATAGGAAATCGATAAATTGCGCAGTCCGTTATTATAAGTATTTTTTTCATAATACGTGTAAATTAAAAACACATTAAGCTACATTCTTGGCCTTAAGGCCATCTTTTTCGTTAACCCTCTGCGCGAGCATAGGAATTTTCTTTTCGTTCAAAACTAAAAGTAATTAGATACAACTATGGGAGGTACCTCACAAAAATTACGAGAACTAATTTTTATTCATTTATTTATTTATTATTACGTATGATGCAAGTGGAAAGTCTTTCGGTGTCAGCTCCAACCAATGTCTATGTGCTACTTAATTCTAACCCCAATCCCTCGCACCAGACGTTACAAAACAAATATTCCAAATTATTATCACTGGCGTCAGACAGTATTTGAACATCGCAACAACAAGATCAAATTTATATACAGTTCCCCGGTACCCCTCCAAAACGTGTACTCATATATATTCTCTAATCACAAAAACTACATTTCACGGTTAATAATGTCACTTTTCAGGCAAAAATGTCACTTCGTTTTCTCATAGTCACTTCAAAAATATCGAAATAATACAAAGCATAATATTTAAATCAATTAATTACATAAACTACAGCATCTACTTTTAAACCCCTTTCTATTTTTGACAAGGGATTGAAGACCTCTTCAGGCAACATATTTCATTCTTTGACCCCTCTATTTATAAAAGAATATTTGGCGATATCAGTCCTTTGTTTCCTCATAAGGGATATACTCAATATATTCGTGACCGTAGTCAATATACTCGTGGCCTAGACGATTATTGTTAAGAATCCTTGTTAGAAAGTTTTTAGCAGTCCAGAATTTTAATGCACACGCATATACGTGCCGGAGCGCAGTATCATCCACTGGCTCCTATTACACACTTAACATTGTTCTGCATGAAAGGGATGCGGGTTCCCAATTTGAGCATCATTTCCTCTTTTTTTCTGACCTCTTTTTGTTGTCTGAGTGGAGTCCTCCCCGCCATCACTCCACTTTCTATCTGCACCCATTGTCTGCTTATCCAGAAAAAATGCTTCATGCCTCTGACTTTGCATTTCAGGAATCTTCTTTAAAGGCGAGAAGCATTTCCTGAAATGGATCGCGGGGTGCTGACGATGCGAACGAACTATGCGTTCGTCCTTATCTTTAAATTCACTCGGAGATGTTCTGTATAGAACAGACACTTCGGTCGGATGCGAGCATTGATCGTTGCTAACAAGCTGGCGCATATTAAATACTCATCTGATTTTCTATCGCTTTCTTGTTTGAAAGTAGAAATAGTAGTAGAATGGTCTGTTTACTAGCTTACGCAACTGAAAGGTTCCGGGTTCGACCCCCGACCCACCGTATTTTTCCTAAATACAGTTTTATATGTTATTCCACCGTAACTGCTTACATCCTTCTCCGTAATTTTCTAATAAGAGCAAAATCATGCTAATCTCCATTCACCATCATGAAGGCACAAATTCTTCCCATTTAAAGTACACGGTACCACGTATTTTAAATTAGATAAATATGCGAGACGTTGCTACGTTAGTGTAAAATTATGGAGTTGATCAAAATTGTTTGAATTTTTGTCAGTATTTAATAAAAGTGATACCATGCATAACACCATGATTATTTTTTGTCTATTTACAACATAATCGCATAAAAAAACAAAAATTTTACATTTCAAGGAAATGATGAGGCTGTTCTAAAACGTGATTTTTCTGGATAGGGTCTTAACCCTATCCAGAAAAATCACGTTTTATGACAAAATGGCGCATTCAATGAAAACTGTAGTTTAATCTTTATAGTAACTTAAAACTAGATAAATATAGAGTAAATTCTTTTTTGAAATTCCACTAGTTTTAATTGTTTTTATAGTTACTTATTATTAAACTACAATAGTTTCAAAGAAAAATTCGCAGCTTTCTTAATTAACCCTTTTGCACTTTATAACGTATTTTCAACTTGGTAGCCAGCTCTGCCCCAGGTTCCCTATAGAAGGAGCTGTGAGACTATTCAGATTAGAATTTTTGAGGATCTACACCTTAATGTAACGTTTCTTTCCATGTAAAAATCAACTCTGCGTCTGAAATACCGTAAATTACTCCTTATTAGTATATACAACATTTTATACCATTTTAATCAAGGTTATGTAAAATATCTCACCAATTTTTGTAAGGGAAAGGAATCCTTGCAGAGACGAGCTGTTTCTCGGCTCTGCGCTAGTTCATGTGACAAGCCGAACTGACTAGTTTCGTTTTGATAATCCGTTATCATCAATCAAAGTAAAGTCAGTAAGAATTGGTCGAAAAAAGAAAAAAAGGTCGTGTGTGGACAAAAGAGTGAGACTACGTGCGTCAACCATTTACAATTTAAACTGTTCATATCACCCTCCTTCTTAGGTTTTGGTTACCAAATCTATTAAGTATTATGAACTAAATGGCCAAGTGTGTGGACTCTCTAAGCAAAATTTATTTTAGATAATGAAGAAAAACAATGTAATTTTCCACACTTTTCACAAAGTAACGCCTGATCATCTAGATTTCATTCAAAAATTATTTTGTTTCGTTTTACCGTTGCGCCAAAATTGTCTTGTAATTCTCTTTCTAAGGATATGATTATTTACCATGTCATGGTCTTATTTTGGTGAGATTTTTCTGAATCGATGCTCATTTATTGGGATGGTATAGTTACAACCTCAGGAGATTGTGCTGATGATTGTGCCAAAGAAGAGGATTATGATGAAAAAAGATTGTCGGCTTTTACAAGAAGTGCACAATGTCTATAATGATAATTTCTTATTTTTATTTTACTGTTAAATAAATGGTTATAGAAATTTCAAGCAGAGAAATCAATTAATATTCTTTGAAAAACATATTATATGTATGACCAAATATTAAAATTTCTATACTGTGTGTTTCATATTCTTACTGTTTTTGTAATTGTTTAAGTTCAAAGTGAAATAAATGAAAATTGATAATTTTTAAGATGTATGATCGTTTTCCATATTTAAATAAACACATTCATATAGTAATCAACATGAATTTACCTGAATTCGGGAAATGTCATTTAATAAACAACAACTCTGTACTTCTACAATATTTAAATCGACAAAAATATTTTACTTGTTTTATATTATTGAATTATATAACTATAAAATATTTTTGAGTTCATTTTTTCTAGGAGAATATTTCTGCTTTTATATTAATTAATCTTGGCCAGCTGGTAACATAATACATAGCAATTATCAAAATACTGATTTACTTAAAATAATTTTTATTACGATACCCTTGTGGTGAAAATAAAAAAAAATATGGTATAGAAGATTTCAGGGTTCTTTCCAGATGTTGAGAAAGTCATCAAAATCTACCTAATAACAATATTCTCGTTAAGCACTAACTTTGGATGATGCATCTTCTGAAAATCAAAGTTATAGCATTTACTATACACAGATTTATACTTTTCCACAAATATTTATTATTGAACTACCGGTTTCGGTGCTACACCATCGTCAGGTTCAACAAAACTAACCTGGCAATGGTGTAACACCGAAACTGGTAGTTCAATAAAAAAATTTTGTGTAGAAGTATAAATCTGTGTTCAGTTATGTCTTTCCACAACATCTCGGCCGCATCGATAGATTATATTATAGCATTTAATTCTGATACTTCGATAAAAAAATCATACGAGATTTACCGCTACCGGATGAATGATATTTTATCAAGTTAAAATTCAACAGAACTTCAGATTCATTAGAGAAAATTGCTAAATTGGCAGGAGTATTAGTAGGGTACATTCGTCTAGCGGAAGAGAATGTTTGAAGGAGGGACTTGTATGTACTTCCGGTAGTAGCGTTGGATATCCCAAACACTTCGGCATAAACAACGGTGAACACAAATGCATGTCATTTTGAATGAAAATCATATAGAAATTTACCCAAATCGAAGATTGGACTACTCGCCCTAAAAAGTTTGAAATTCCTAATCCAAAGTTTTCAGAATGCATACTCACAGATTTACCGTGAAGCTCTTCTTGCAAAAAAATTTTCTTCGACAATCGAAATTAGATTTACTCGAATAATTATGATAGAAACGAAAATTCCCAAAAATCAAAGCTATTTTTTCGATTGAAGCGGCAATTTTTAAAAAGTATGCGCATTAGAGGTTTGTCTTTCGAAGACAATTCTCGGCAGAAATTTAGAAGATTGTTTAAATATACCAAAAATGTTAGTAAAAAGTCATAACAATTTGATACATGACTTTCTACGCAACCCCTTACATAAAGGAGTAAAAACTTTACACGAATAAGTCATTTATTTGATGAAAGAATAGACTTAATTTGAAAGTGTAGCGCTGAACCATAGTGTGAGATTTTAGAATTATATTATTATATTATTATATTTAGAATTATATTATCACGCCAGCCATAGGCTAAAAATGTTGTTACGAAAGTGCGAAATTTTTTAGCTACCGAAACAATGCAAATTTATTTCATTTGGAGCTTAAAAGTTTTCAGAGAGGAATGTGTAGCAAAAGTGAAAGAAATGGTCTTATGCCATAGGATTTGCCACTTATGCCACCGTCTGCGGACATTTGCGTCTCTATACTTGTACAACGCGTCAGTTGCCCTAATTAAGTTGATCGAGATGCTGAAATGATGTGTAGGTATAGAGATGCTATAGCTAAGATAAAGTTTAGAACCTAGCTAATAAAATCCTCCCTCTAATTGTTTTGTGGAGTTTCGCCACCAGCGTTCAATTCGCAATGCATTTTCATCGCATGAGTAACGGCAACTCTACCTTTACTTCATTTTCCAATTTTTATCTATCTCGGCAGCGATAAATCTCTCAGCACATCAAGTTCGCAAAGAAAGCCACCCGCACTTCGTCAAAGGCCGAAATCCTCTTTTGAAAAAAATTCCTTTTTATTCTCCATTGCGGGCAGCCTCTTTTGTGCCACTCCTGACCCTAGTGCCCTTTATTTCTAAATTTCCGCTAATTTCTCTTTCCCTTTCCCCAGAAGACTACGGCGACCTTCCTGACGGTTCTTGCTTTCGGAGGGGAAAGTTCGTCTGCAGCCTCTCTTCCAATCCAGCGAATTCCAACGCCAGAGCTGCCGTAATCAGGTCTGCCGAGGTACGTGTACCAAGATTAATTTGGAATTTATTGCCTTATTGTTGGCCTTTGAAGGGTCAGCGATATTGATTTCCCAGCGGGAAAAGGACATTGCTCCAAGAAAGCGTCAAGTTCGCTGGAGAAAATTATTCCAGCGAGCTCAGCGGGATCGAGTCGAGTTGAACGCGGATGAAAAGTTCAAAATTTTATATTTCTAGCATCCTCGTCATTTGTCGGCCGTTGATCCTTTTTCTGTTATCTGCTCCGTTGTTCTTGGAAAGAGTCCTTTCGTTAGGAGTTCTTTGCTCCGTGTTTTGTCTAAAGCGTGAAGACTCCGTATCTACGAGTGCCTTTGTCTCCGTTCCGATATTAATTCGGAATGAAGGCTGTCGAGTTTACATTTACAAACACTCTATTGTAACGCTCAAAGTAGGAAATGGTGAATACCCGCGCTCACCTTCTATTGTAATTGGTGGTTGTAAAATACGATTGAAGTATGGACTAGTAGCGTTAATTTAAGCATACAAGCACGTAGAAACGACTTTATTTTGGGCGCAATTTAGACCCGTGTGCCATTTTACATTTCGTAACAAATATCGGTAAGTAAAGTCACGCATGCATAAATATTGCGCTATTTTCATTTGAGATTAGCACCTTGCCTGCCCTGTTTATACACCCCTGCGTGGTTTTTATCTCCTAGGATATATATTTTGCATCAGAAATATCCGTAAACATTTTCGTAAGTTATCTTTTATTCTTCAATCTCTCTACATATTTTCAGCGCGTCATTCTCACATTCAAGAAGCTTTATCCCATTTCGTACCACTTCTACTTTTTTGTGATATTTATTGATTTTTCATTGTGTATTCTGGAAATTTTCATTTTTTGATATTTTTGTAATTTCGTTTGAATGTTTTATCTTATATTATTTGTCATATTTATTATTTTGTCATAGTGTACCATTGCAATTTTACTTTTTTACCTCCGAGGGGTAAACCTAATGACAGTAGAATCGGTAAAGTATCTTGGAGTAACTCTCACGAATAATCTATCATGGAGTGCCCACATCCGAAATATATGTGGAAAAGCACATAAGAAACTCGGCTTCGTTAAAAGAATAGTCAGTAGGAGCGAGGAAAAGGTTCGCGAGCGATGTTACTTAGCGTTAGTTAGGCCTCACCTTGAGTATGCATGTAGTGTATGGGAGTCCGCCGAGAAATGTCATATTCGGGATTTAGAAAAAGTACAACGAAAGGCCATACGATTTGTAAAGAATTGCTACGATAAAACAGCGAGTGTCACTCAGATGTTACAGGACGCGGGATGGGAATCATTAGAAGATAGAAGAAAAATTCAAAGGATAAATTTATTAAATAAGTTCAGAGAAATTACGTTTTCAGATGATGTAACCGATATAATGCGACCCCCCTGTTATATGGGCCGTGCTGATACTGCTCGAAAGATTAGGGAAATAGATGCTAGAACGAATCGTTTAAAAAATTCATCTTTTCCGCGAAGTATACGCGAATGCAACCGTTTAGGAAAATAGAGTCAAGGTGCTTGCACCCCCTGCCACACGCCGAAAGGCGGCTTGCAGGGTTCTTACATAGACATAGACATAGACATGTTATAAGCAGTTTTCTTTTACATCTTTTAGCTTGTACTATTAATAGGTTTGCGCAGGGTTTTTGCACCCCATTTCTTTGTGGGTGTTTTCCTGCAGTGAATCTTTTTTCCTAAGATATCACCTTAGGTTTTTTTATATCCACTCCTTCTAAAGCTTTCCTCTCTATTTATATTCACCTAAACAAAGCTTTTCATGTGTATAATATAATTGACGAAAGGTTAAATGGAAGTAGAGACTTTTCAGTCTCAATATCGCCTTAATAAAGACCTTATATATATATATATATATATATATATATATATATATATATATATATATATACCCATTCCTAATCAATTTGCTTTTCACCATCCATCCTACCATCTTTTCTGTAAGATCGTCTGCGTAAAAAAGTAAAGTAGAAAAGTAAAATTACGTACAAAATAACTTATAATAATAGGAGGATATATATTTTATGACGTAAAAATATAAAATTGAAGTAGGAGTAAAAGAGGACAAATTTGGTGAATAAAATCTGAGGTATCTCCGCGTAGCAAAAACCCTATCCACCCTCTTAGTGAATATTTCTGAGAATAAACCTGCAGAATAGTTTGGAAGGAAACTTGCAGTTTGATTTACATGTATGGGAAATCGCGAAGGAAATGTTGCGAATTTAAGCCAAAAATATGTTCAAATTAGAAATGTAAATGAAGAGGGTTCCATTCATTCAAATTGCATTCTTTTCTTCAGTGACTAGGATGATTGGAAAAATCGATTTTCAGAGCATTGTATCATGAATTTTACAGTGTATTTCATAACTAGGGCAAAAGTGACACCGGAATCATTTCAAGATCATTATTTCGGAACATGCATCGGATATCGATTTTCGTTTCGTGGTCGGAGACACGTGCGATTATTGAAATTCAACGAGGAGAGATTTAGTTCATTATTTATGAAATGCAATGGTGATAATATTTGTAGAGGTGTAAGTAGTATTTGTAACCGGGATTTTTGAAATCCGGCTAAGCATATGACTTCAATCCACTAACAAGCTCGAATGATTTTTGGAAGCTATCAGATGGTTTCACTCTTTCAAAATGACTTTCTTCAAATTTATTTCATATTATCTTCAAATTCATTATCAGTAAAATGCATAAGGCTTTCATTATTTGGTATTATTCTAGCAGCCTTTAGGATCTACAGTCGGATGTCATAAGCTAAGAATAAAAAAAATCGGATGACGCCGAAATGTGGGAGCTTTCTTTAAGAATAGCTCAATAATAATAATCGGATATGTGAAGCTGTAGAAATGGAAATTAGTTCTTAGAAATAAAACCTCTATATATGAAAGATTTCGAAAAGTTTTTGTTTAACGTTTGCTTTCCAAGTTGGAGTGTCTAAGCATGGTGGAGAAAGACTAGGTTCAACTCGTTTAAGCTAGGTAATCTTCGAACTATTCTCTCTCTATCTCAAAGTGAGCCAACTGGCAGCCTCGATTGTCCGTTGTACAAATTTCTACAAACTTTTCTATTCCTGTATACTTTATCAATTTTGGATAAACTCACGCGTGATTTACTCGTAATTTACTATACCTCAAAATAACACGTTCCTTCTCTACGAGCTATCATTCATCATTCTTTACCAGCCTCTATCGGTCTCTACTCCATTTGTCCAAAACAATATAATACACTACCGGTCACTCAGACTCTGAGTCATTATACAGCCAATTCTGTCTCTACAATATTCGCAACACATTATCCTTATGAAATACATTTATGCTCCCTATGTGCTTCAGCTACAGCCATCGATTCGCTTTTTCCACTCGTTTGGCGATTTCATATGGAGGCAATATTATCAGGGTTCGATAACATCTGCTATTGAAGCTCCATAAATATCAAAACTGCCTTGTTTCTTTTAAATGCCATCTTACAGCTGTCGTTGCTTAGATTTAATAACCGGGGAGACATCAAAGATTGACCACATTCTCCTGCTATCTTTTCTTTTCTCATAAGCATCACTTCTTGAATTAACTGGCTTTTTAACATCAATTGGCCATTCATTATTTTCGTCATAATAATCTACAGCTCGGTGTGGTTCCTCAGTTATATACCTCCATTCGGTTATCCTTTTTGCTTTCTCCCTCCATCTTCCAATCCCCATTGTCTTCAGCTTTTCTGCTACGTCTTGTAGCCATCTTTTGCTAGTTCCTCCTCTCCTACTTCCTCCCATCTTACTATCAATTAACAGTTTGGCCATTTTATACTCTTCCATCCTCATAGCATGGCCCAACTATGATAGTCGTATTGCTTTGGAGTAACTACATCCTTCTCTTCCAATATATAATTTATTTCCCCGTTCATTCTGATTCTTCACCTTTTTCCCTCTTTAACTGGGCCATAGATTCTCCATATTATTTTCCATTAAAATCTTCCTAGTGTTTCTTCATCTTGTTTGGATTTGACCCATATCTCAGCTACAGATGATACTATTGGTCTTATATGTGTTTTATAAATTTTCAATTTAGCTTTCCTGAACAGAAGAGTTGATTTGAGAAGGGGTGCATAAAGAAAATAAGCCTCTTTCCTTACATTAGCATTTGATTATTCATTCTTTCCATACTCAGCCAAAAGTTTTCGGGTAACATTTAGTAACCGTACAATTTAACGATTCTCAATCGACGTATGTTAAACACACTTTGTCACCCTCACATGCTATTCAATTAACCATTGGAGAAGATTATTTTTGCGGTTAGAAGAAATGAAAAAACAGTTACTTTCAAGATCTATTCGAATGTAGTAAGGAAGGCAAAGATGCTTTCCTCTCTGAGTAGGAAAACATACGAAAATATAAGAGTATTATCTTGCCCTAAAAGATTTTGTGGTTGTCAGGGTTGGCTACAACTGAGGCATTTTGGCAATTTTCAGATGTAGAAGCCCCAAAAATATGACCATCCGCTCATCATGTTTTGATTTTTTCGGTTTATCTACTGCTCAAAACACGAGAAACAGCGCCAGAAAGTACAAGCAAGGCTACATTTAAGGAATTCAATGAGGAAGAACCGGAAATCCAAGTTCAAGTCTCAGTCACGTGAGAGTCATTCTTTTTCTTCCCAAAATGCATTATTAAATACGTGTTTTTGTAACTGGAAGTGTAATTTCGTTAACTTCTTTACTTGTGCTTCAATGGCTTCCTGACTTAACTCGAATATTTCTTTTAGCTGTTAGGGGCTAAGCTAAGTTCGGTAAATATATTTTTACGAACTCTTTTACGAATTCCCGATCAAATTATAAATATGAAAAAGAGCAAAATCAAGCAATTGCAGTGATATTTTTATTACTATACGATTTATTTCGAAAAAGTAAGGTCGAAACTTAAAAAATATCTATACATTTCATATTTGCAAATTTTGTAACGTAGTTGTGTGACGTACTGCGTTAGGGAGGTTTTAGAGGAGTCTCTCTTCCAACTAGGGTGAATGCCAGACAGAGGTTTTTAATTTTATATTTCCTCCTCAACAATGAGTGCCACCTGGCCTTTCCTTTTTTAGCCTTGACAAACAAATAAATAAATAAAGAAAAATAAATCATCATGGAGATTCGAACTCAAGATCATTGTGCTGCATTGGGATTCGACATCATTATACTCTCACTTTAAGATAATCCACATTCTCGTCTTCAGCCACAATAGTCATTTTGCCTCAAAGAATCCTCTCCCCCCAGATCAGCAAAGCGCATCTAATTCCTCGAAATTTCCAAATCATGCCGTTTTCTTCAGTTTGATATATATTATAGTTTTTGTCATTGATTCAAGAGGAGCAAATGAATTACTGAGTAAATTTTGATCAAAGAAAACAATTTCTACCGCAGGAAAACACCAACAAAGAGAAGGGGTTTGAAAAAACTTGCGAAATGTGTAGGAAAGGATGGAGGAAAGAGAGATAGATAACAACGTAAAAGATCACGACATTCTCATAATGTATTTAAGTATACTATATACATCAAAGCAAGTGTGTTCTTGATTGTAGCAAATTGAACACTAAGAAAATTATTTAGTTAATGCGTAGTATGAACATTAGATTCACAGTCTGATACATTTTTGATGCATACAAATATAACAAACAATTAACAAAAAATCAAATCGTATACCAGGTCGCCAATCATAAAGATCAAACTATTATAAAATGCATTAATATGTACAGGAATGTGTATAAAAATAAGAAGGGGAAATTAATAAAAGAAAGGAGGAAAAGAAAAGAAAAATGGGGAAACAAAGTGATAACATGATTATGAAATTGGGTAGCGTTTATGCAAATTGTGCCTGTGAAAGATATTTAAGTAGTTTTTTGAATGGAGAAAGTAGAAAAATTATGGATCATATCTGGTAATACTTTCATTCTTGTCTATTTTCTTTCTAACCCGGTCCCATGGTTGGTCCCGGTCGGTGGTCTCTAATCTGCTCCCCGTAATACTATTTCTCTATCAACTTTCATTTGAATTAAGTTTCATCATGATTCTTAGCATTAATCTGCCGGGTTCTCCGTGTGAGTGCTTCGAAGTTCTTTTGAATCTCGAAAAACCTGATTAAAATATAAATCTCTTGAAATTTTTGAAAGGAAAATTTTGGTGTTCAATAGACCTATATTCTTAGATTCTGCTATTGATTTCCTAATGACTGAGCCTTTTACTATCTTAGAAGGATTACAGAAGCCCAGGGAAGGCTGAAACTGCTACATAGATAATGCACACAAGGCTATGTATCTCTTTAAGGGAAATAGTGGCTCTCGAGATAACAAGTCGATAATGTCTTAACTGCTAGGAGAAATCACAAGTTGGAGAAACTCCAAACAATTTCGTTACTTACAGAGGCATCAAATCAGCTGTAGTTGAAAAGGAGCTTGAGTAGTATCAATTAAGGATCTTTAGTTTTCTCTACAGCAGGGGAATCTAATCTTTAATTAACTCTTTTTAAGACTTCGCGACTCGCAGATAACACTTTAACGTATTTTTATCATCTCAAATTCTTCTTATATATTTTGTTAGATGGTTTCATTGAAAAAATATTTGATGTGAAACTTTGCTTTTAAGGGTAGATTAAAGAGAAATATATCACTTCACTCATTAATATTAATACTTGAATGGAAAAGTGCAATTCATAGTGGAGAGAATTTGCTTCTTAGCCTTATGAAATTGGTTAAAGTTTCACCAGTTGAACACCCTTCTAAATCGATCCAATGTCGCCACCAGAACATTTTTTTATTTATTCTTGAGTACTAGAATGAGGCACCATGCCAAATGGTAATCATTCCTTTGGGGGGAGGGAAAAATAACATAATCTGCCTGGTGTTCACCGTAGTCGGGAGAAAAACCCCCCAAAACCTCCCGGAGGCAGTACGTCTTACATATAATTACAAACATATTTCAAAACTTACTTCAATCATACAATATCTCAAAATTACAATATTTAAAAAAATCACAACAATATTAAAACAAAATCACGAAACCCTTTAAATTTTATTGATGAATACACTATAAGAATGGGGATTATTGGGATTTATTTAATAATAAATCTTAGAGCTTTATTTTCGAAAATGTTAATATGCGCCTAATCTCACAATTGCAAAAAGGCTTCCAGCATAGAGTAATACTATCGACTGGTTCTTGGCTTTAACTATTTACTGCCGCAAAGAAAAGGCTGCTTGAGGGAGCGATAAACAGGTCATCAAAAGAGACGATTGAAAAAATTGAGTTAGAAGTGTGTTAGACGTAAAAGTGCTACCTTGAAGGAACAGTCCCATCGTATAAAACGCGATCAAGGCGAATATAAAAAAAACTTGCATTTCTGCTCCTTGGCTTGGTAGATTCATAGATACGGATTTTCCGTTATTTTTGCAGTAAGAGCAAACTTTTTTGCGCGAACCAATGTGGATCGCTCTCATCGTCACAACGAATTACAATTTAGTTTTTACTTAACGTAATTTTCCATATATAGTACGCATTTTTTTCCAAGAAAATACGTAAAAAAAGTATGGTGAGTATTATACATAGTTACAAACATCATCTTTTTATTCGGGCTGTAGATGACATTTGAAGTAAATAACTCAATATGAACACTGCTACGTATTAATAAAATTATGAAATTAAAACAAAAATTCAGAGGGGAAGAACCTGTTACTGATAGATCGTCACATTGAGAAATCAAAGGGGTACGTAAGAGCAAGGGGGAAAGCCATCCATTAGCAGCATTTCATGCTTGCGCGGTGATCTGTCGGGTGCTGATGGCAGATGACCATACGCGAATAATAGCGTAGAATTCCATTCTCTAAAAGCCAAATGCGTATTATACATGGTGATAAGAAAATTCTCACATTGCGCTCGTAATAATGCGGGTGCGTCTTATAGTGGGTTCGTATTATAATTGGAAAATTACGGTATTTCTTACATCGAAAATAGAGAAAGAAAACGGAGACATAATTCAGTTATTCTTTGGCAAGGATTTTTTCTTACTCCCTTAGTATTTCTTACTAAATACCTGCTCAGGTTCAACGAGTGCTCCATTTCTAAATTACTCAGAGAATCCTCGCAGATATCTTCCGTGCAATTTCTTGAAATGTGAAGCTGGTTATCTGAATGTAGGAAGTTTAATCCCCAACCTTGGCTTCCAGCGTTCAATTTTTTTGCTTAATCTGATGCATTATTTAATGCAGGAACTAAATCAGTTGAAGTATTGTTTCTTTGAGGTAAACTGCCCTGGGGCGTGCCTCGGACCCTTGAAGGGCAGGGCCCGCTTCAGGCGGAACCTCATACACCCTGGAGGAAGACCTCGGAGACGAACAAGAAGATTTTTCTCCAATTCCCCATATCTACTTATTTATTGACACTGGAAATGTAAATTTTTTATTAGCATAGTGCTCTTAGTAAATTTTCTTTGAGCTCTTTCACGTTATTAGAGGTTTTAAATCTCCAATAGCCGTTTTTGTCGGCGTTCCTCTTCTTATTCGCAGGTATTCCGAGAAAACAAGAAAGGGCACCGCACTTTTTAAGAGCAACCGTTAAAGAGGATACACAAAAATGGGTCCATACATGATTCCCGTAATTTTCCTTCGATCAATTCCACCATCCACGCAAAGAGACTTGTATTGGTCCTTTCCATTTATTTTGTGACGTTAAAATATTTCCTACGTTGCCAGTTTCGATCTCCTCTACAGAGTGTTTCCTCATGGAACTTAAAACCATAAAATGAAATTAAGTAACTCTGGCGTTGCAGTCCTGTCTGTGGACAGGTAATATTGGGATGAGTGATATTCGTGGAAGTCGTGAAACGCGTTTAACTGCAACGACTTGCTATGCTAAAAGTAAATTTAATTAATCTCTATAAGAGCAGCCGTTTCATCCGAATAGTCTGAAACAAGGATTGCAGGGGCCTGCGGCTTTTACGATTTCCCAAATACGAATGTAAAACTACAAAAACATCAAAATGTATAATTTGGTCGTTTTCTTTTCCTATGTTAATTCATACTCATTGACAGGTAGGGGTTCTAACCTGATCCAAGTCTGGTGACTTTAGAGATAGGTAACTTCAGCGTCCTGAGTCCCTATTGCGAGCATTTCAGGGCACGATTTTATTCATTGAATCGGAAAGACAGTGAAGAGATGGTTCAATGTTCAAAATTCCAATGTCTTTACTGCAATATCATCTCCTCCATTGATCGAGTTGATTGTGAAATAGCGAATTACGTATTTATTGTTGTAACTGTTGTCAAACTATTGATGGAGAAAATACACCATGGTTTCTGATAGTGAATGGTATTATTTATTTGTACATACATACATAATTATCGTTTATACTGTTATTTTTTGTTGTTCTTTGTTTGTGTTAAGATTTCGTTTCAGATTCATCCGTACACTTTTTACAATCCAATTTCATGCTTTAATTCCCTAGAATTGATGATGCAATTAGGAAACCGAAAAGATATCATCGACTCTTAATTACTAATGAAGACTCATAAGCAAATACTTATGTCTTGGAATCCATTGTAAACGCACGGATTATAATTCATTGTTTTATCACTCACTGTGCATTCCTCCATCTTCAATTTCTTACATAAATGCATTCATTAAAATAATTTAGTTTCTCGGCGTTGTTTAGTACCTAGTGAAAGTAAAATAGAAAGCATTCTATGTAGTACAATTATAATACTTTACTATTGGAACATAGAGCAAGAATCATTTTTTAGAGGAAACTACATCTATACATTGGGAAAAAAAACTATAATAAAATCTCACACTAGTATCGTATTGTAGAATTTTTATAAAGTTAAGATTAAACAGAATTTAAATTCCTTGAAAATATATTCCTGATTTATATCTCCAGTCATGGAATACCAAATAGTTATTCCCGATTCTGTTGAATTTACCTGAATGTAGGCAATACGCAACTTAAGTTCGGCATGTTGCTGGTATGGTATATAATATTGCTTATGGTGTATAACCGATTGGTGGTACTTCATGTGGCCTTCTGATGAAAACGAGGTTTTCGCTCCACTCATAAAGTGGATATCATAACGATTGCCATTAATTCGAAGGTTATAATTCAAGAATGGATCCCGGAATATCGGTTTTCGATGCGGCCTCTCTTACCCTTTTTGATGCCGAAAAGTTCATTTAAAGTATGTTTACCATCGCGACGTACTCAGCATTGATTGCGATAAATTTGCTATCGACCATTATTCTGCAGCTGATTGGTATTGAATTCTCTGTCAATATTTATGAGAATATCCTCTTTTTTCTTTTTAAATTTGTAGGTCTGACATCCGGTTGTCTAAGAATTCTGGAAAACAGATACGCCTGAATACTTACAACTTTCAATGTTCCTGCTTTTCTGGAATGAAATATTATTCCTTCATTTTTAATTACTTTAATTTAACTATGTATTTATTGTTTATTTCTACCTGTTGTGCATTTTATTGGTACCGTACACTATTTATAGTGTATATCTTTCGAACGCTTGTTACTTATACCATGTTTTTAGTTTAAGTACATAATAAGGGTAATTAATTTAACCTCTGTCAGTCATTTATTTTAGTGCGTTTATACATTTTATTCACACACCCTTCTTTGCGAGCGTTTTCCTGCTGTAAATACATTTTCCTAAGCTTCACTTTGGTTTTTAAATCCATATCTATTTTTCTATTCACTATTAATTTAAACTAGCTTTTACTATTATTAACTTTCATTAGATATTTTTTAAGCTGACGATGAGTCAAATGGAATAGGAAAATTTAAAGTCTCAATTAAAGCCAAGATAAAGAAAAATAATGTTTATTGTTTTACACGTAAGCAGGAAGTTCATCGTAATGAATATGAATTTGTCCTTAGGCACAACTAACGCTATTTCAAATTCGTTCCTTCCAAAATTTTATTATTTCATCCACAGTTCGAGTCAATTCTTCTTTCATAGTTCATAATTCTTTCCTATAGAAGGTTTAGCCATGTCTCGCGGATTCCAAAGCGTCCGTGGAATCTCGGTTGAGAAACGCTGGTCGAATCAACTCTCAAAATGTCTTTCGTACATTGTCTATTATCAGATATCTCTCGGTTGACTCGCTCCTTTTCTCGAGCGAATTCTTCCATTTTATGCGTGCGAGTGAAGGTGCTTTCATTCTGCTAAAATTTAAACATTACGCTCGAAGAATTTCCAAGCGGGTACGAGGCGGAAAATGTGGACGGTGTCGACGATGACACACGCCCAGGAATCTCAAATGAGGAGATTCCAACTTTCGAGAATGCTTGTGGAGTTTCTAAAAGCTCTCCAGTTCATATTGAATGAGGTGAACAAGCGTGTAAGCTTAACTTGAATGTCCTCTTTTGTTAAAAAGGTCTAGAAGCGATAAAATGTGCCGTGGAGGGCGTAAGTTTGCGGCCTATTCTCTATTAGATATAACATTGTTGCAAATTCGGATGAAAATAATTATTATTCGCTTGTAATGCTATTTTATTTCCACTCGTTGACAATATTTACCACAAAACTTTCTAATGCGTGAAAATGTAAATACCGATCAATACGCTGTTTATTACGTTTTGCTACATGAACAATTAACCATTTATTCTAAGTTTAGGATGATTATTGTAATTCCTTTCGATTTGGGATTATACAAACATGGCCGAGTAAAGCCATGATAGCAAGAGTACGATCCCGTGTAATGCGAAGCATATTGCAATAATAAAGATTTTATATTTTAGTTATTTCATTACTATGTTAAGAAAATTGATTTTATATTAAAATACTATTTTACGTTCCAGTTTTTCGGTTTCACAGCTGAAAACTACAGTTGAAATCTTTTAATATCAGCATTAAATCTTGATTCGTCATTCGTCGAATTGAGCTACATCTCATAGAGACGACCTGGATTGAGCCTATTCTTGCAGCGTGGGAAAAATACAGAAGATTCGATTCCCTTATAGTCCATCATTGCTGACTAGAAAAATTGGAATGTTCTGTAAAGCCTTTAATGAGAGAAATAATTGACGTTGTACTTAAACTTTAATGTGGTGTGGGTAGTGTTTAGGGATATAGTCATAGATACAATTAATCTAGCTATGAGTGATTCGATCTTTACTTTGACGCACCTTTGGTCACTGAAGCAAGATGTAGGACCTAAAAGTGATCTGACTTCTCGATATCTTCCGAAGCAAGTCTCTCCAAAAAATGTTGCCTATATCCGGGATCGATTTGGCGGAGAGCTGGATTTTCCACGAAGAGAATTAAAGGACAGTAAAGGAAGTTCCTTGAATTTCCCAAGTCAGAGGTGACGTAGTTCTTCACATATCGCAGCAGAGCATTGTCACTGAGTACATGACTCTATCTCTGATTGTTTACTATCTTTCACGAGCGTTGGCTTAACGATTGTCCAATTTATCTTGCAGATTCAGCGATGTCTGGTCCAGTTACATTTTCCCCGTCATTTGAAAATTTCTTTCGTTTATCGAAGAACAATCAGTCAGTTCGGTGTGATTTAACTCGTAATATAATCAGGCGAAAAGATTTTTATGTTTGTGTATAATGATAGATTTCGAAGCTCGAACTACGGAATCACTAAATGTGTTTCACGGTTATGTCCTGAAATTTTCCTGTTCCACTTTTTAATACCAGATTTTCATAATCCGTGTATATAGTGCGTATGGTACTACTTGCGTGAACTTCATTCGCTAATTGCTATATTGGTTTATCATAAATATGGTTATATTATAAAATATGCGCTCTCGAGACACTCTTAATCAGTTAAGCGACACTTGTGTGAAAAATTACGTCGGATAGGTGGTAGTGATTTACAAGTTAAGACATCTGATCAGCGTTTCCTTTAGTTTACTGAGTACCAGAATTGACTTATTACTCGAATTACTCGATTAAAGATTACATTTTGGCTAGTTTATCCTAGTGTGGAGCACAATATATTATTTATTATTCTAATATATATATATTATATGTAAATAAGAAACGCTACTTCGTTCGCTGATATTTCGTTTTTATACGTTTATTGATATTTGATTGTATTGATTGCGTACGCATTAAGGAGCATCAATGAACTTATGGTTCTTGATCAATACTTAGAGCAAACTTGATGGAAACAATTTTCTCTATTAAATCAACTAAAATGATATATGATAATTGTAACTAAGATATTTAACAATATTACATGGGCTGGATTTCTGCCAAAATGATATCATGTATACGCAATGACCTTTTCCTTTTTCCTATCATTCGATAAGTTTCAATGTCTAAATAGTTTAGCATGAATTAGTGATTAGCTGGACGTAAGACGAAACTTTAAAGTCTGAATCAGAGCGTGCGAAACTCGCTATCCAAGAGAGAAAGTACTTCAGAAAGTATTGACCGAGTCGGTGCAGAAAATAGGAGGAGATTCTCCAAGAATGGGGATATTTTCGTTAAATTCGTGAGTTTTTGTGTAATAGTGGGAGTGCGTGATAATTCTCACAGACAGACGCCCAAGATCGCGTATTCCTCCCCTCTTTCGGAGAGCATTGAGCACTTTTGCGAAATATAGCGTGCTGCCCTCTGCCTTAGCTCACTTGGAACCCCATATGTGCAATTGGAAGTACATTTAATGTAATATTGTAAAGCGATGAATTTATCGGCGGACGAAAAATTCACTGATGCTAAGAGCTGATCGTCTAAAGCTTGATACTGCTGACGATTTTTTCTGCCGACGAAGATATTTTTCTTTTACATGGCTAACGAATTCTTACTTCATAAAGTGTACCCTTATGAACAATTTATGGGAGCCTGCACATTCCCTTCCGTTGAAAGCGTTTGTGGAATTATGGTGGTATTTAATAACCCTTTACAAATGGAGTTACCACAGAAAGCCACGTTTTGGCTTAGGAATGTGATTCCGGAACGAATTTCAATCATTGAACGAGGTATCACCATGGCGAATGCGACCGAATTTTATTTAAAGCGATTATTTTATGTCACAATGTTTCCTTAGAGTATAAAATCAGTGCCACGCCCTTAACTTGGAGTGACATGAAAATTTGAAAATGGATTTGCGACGACTGCCCGTAATGTTCAGTGAAGCGTTGTAAATCGTAGTCATTGCGTGTTATAGTATATTGACTAGAAAAGTTTAATGGCGAGCAAATATTTAACAAACAAATATATTTATTCGTTAAAATTCGAATCAGTTCCAAAGCGACGCTCAATCAAAATTCTTCTAGCTATTAAAGGATTATTATTGAGAAGAAATAAAGATTCGCTTCAGTAAAAAAATAAGTTTGAGTTAACAATGATGAACGAGAGCTTTACTTCGCAGCTCTTCTTGCGATAAAATACTGGGGATTAGAATGCATGTCTAAGACGCCTTACGACTGATACTTTCCATTGCCTTGAATGAAGGAAGACAAAATACCATCACTCAAACCTCAGTAGCTTTCATATTATCAGAGCCATTAGCAACTGAGAGAAAGAAAATTAAAGATAACTTTTTCTTTATTATTTATCAAGAGTCTTAGGGACAATATTCAATTTATCAAAGTATAACAGCAGTGAAAAATCCGTTCTGAACACTTACGTTACGCTAACTTTTTCTCGACACATGAACACCGATATACCAAACTCCTACCGCGAACACCGCAAACTTGCGGGAAAACGAAAGTTTTTCATGTGGCCACGGAAGAGACGCGCGACAGATTCTGTTAGACATTTTAATCACGGATACGCGCGTACGGCTTCCGTGAGGCCCAGCCACGAAAAATACGGCAATTAGGGTTCGGATGCGCGATGGCTTAGGGGCTTTTCAAGAAGCACGCCGCTATTCGATTTTCTTTCGCCTCCCACTCTTCAGCCCATCGACCATCTCGGCTCGCTATCTATCCCCGACGCATCATCATGCCCAAAATCCCCTCTCAGTCTATTCTTCCCCTTCTGACGCCACTCCCTTCGACGCACGAAAAATAATGGTGAGGGATACGAGTGTGTCTCACTCATCGATTGCAAAGTGTGCACGAGCCGCCACTCCCCCTTCCCATTGTTCTTCTTTATCACCCTCCTTAGGAAACGAAGTGGCGTGCATCGACCCTCCCTGGACGTCTAGGAACGCCGTGTAATCGCAGCCCTTTCATAAAATGGTCGTCGAGTCGCAGACTTTGAAAAAAATCTGATGTGGCCAGCACATGACTTTCTCCATATATATAAGATGTAAATATTTATCTACCGCAATAATTTCGCACTCAATATTCCATCTAAACTTGGAATTTGAGTTATTAATATTATATATTATCTTTGATGCCAAAAACATGATAAATAATTTTTACGGGACATGATCGATGAAAAACGATGAAATTGGCCTTTCGCCCATAGAGCCCAGAGCGCCCACAAAGTACATAATCAGCAGCTTCCGGTTTATCAGTATTTCATGAATAACTCCTACACAATCAGTGATACAAAAATATGTTTAGACCAAAAGTTATAGTACATTACATTTTCTAAAACTTTTACAAATAATAGTATATACCTAAATACCATATTTATGGAGATATTTTGAAAACCGGAAATGAGCTTTGAAGAATTAATCTCAACTTCCGGTTAACCGATTCACTCCAAAAACTAATCAACTCTAACGACACAAACCAAAATACTATATATGATATTTGGTGTTGATCCGACAAATAGTTTTCATGTTAGAGCGCCCACAAAGTACATAATCATCTTCTTCCGGTTTATCAGTATTTCACGAATAACTCCTAATCAACCGGTTATACAAAAATATGTTAAATAAAAAAGTTATAGTAAATTATATTATCTAAAACTTTTATACGGAATACAATATACCAATATATCATATTTATGGATATATTTTGAAAACCAGAAATGAGCTTTATACAACGTACATAATCAGCAACTTCCGGTTCATCAGTATTTCATGGATAACTCCTAAACAATCAGTGATGCAAAAATATGTTTCATACAAAAGTTATAGAAAAATTAATTTTCTACAACATTTATAGATAATAGTATATACCTAATTATCATATTAATGGAGATATTTTGAAAACCGGAAATGAGCTTTGAAGAACGAAGCTCGACTTCCGGTCAGCCGATTTACTCCAAAAACTAATCAACTCTAACGACTGAAATAAAAGTACTATGTATGAAATTTGGTGTTGATCCGACAAATAGTTTTCATGTTAGAGCGCCCACAAAGTACATAATCATCTTCTTCCGGTTTATCAGTATTTCACGAATAACTCCTAATCAACCGGTTATACAAAAATATGTTAAATGCAAAAGTTATAGTAAATTATACTATCTAAAACTTTTATAAGTAATACAATAGACGTATATATCATATTTATGGAGATATTTTGAAAACCGGAAATGAGCTTTAATGAATAAAGCTCGACTTCCGGTTAACGGATTTACTCCAAAAACTAATCAACTCTGACAGCACACACAACAGTACTATATATGAAGTTTGGTATTGATACGACTTTTAGTTTTCGAGTTAGAACGCCCATTATCACACACACACATACACACACACACACTCACACACACACACACACACACACACACACACACACACACACACACACACACACACATACACACAGACATCATTCAGAAAATGATCAAAACGTGTTCTAGGGACCCCAAAACGTGTATTTCCGTTGAAATCTCGAAGTCGAATTTTTTCATGAAAACAATACTTTCTCTATACTTCGTATATGGAGAAAGTAAAAAAACCCGCGACGAGCGCGAGTGTGATAACTCGCCTCGCGCCCGCCGAGCTCCTTCCGTCTTCCGCGGAACGTCCGTCTATTTCATCCCCGTTTCGTTAATCAACCCAGATTAGGCGGCCCGGCTTTCTTAAAGGAGAAAAACAGATGACCCGAGACGAACTTCTATCGGGGAATTTCGGTCGGCGGGCGCGACTCGATGAGCGTCGCGCTATTAAGGAATTGGTGACAAAACGGGAACTATCACATTTCGACGCGGTTAATCTGGAAAGTATCTCGTTCAGATGTGTGTAAAACCGGGATTCATCAAACTATATGCAGAGAAACCGGAACTTACCGAATGTTTTGCAGTGAAACGGGAACATATCGAAATTTGATTCGAGTTAAACCGGGAATATTCAAGTTTTGGTTCGACTTTTCGAATTACGATACGAGAAACCAGGAACAAACCGCGTAGTCCCCCCAAAACTTCTTGCTTTAATTTAATATACTTTGAGGCACTCTAATTTAGGTTTAAGTATCTTATTAAATTTTACGCTTAAATATTTCATCTCATCGAAATCGCTGCATCTTCCATCACATTCCTTTCCTCAAACGTCCCTTCGTGAAACTTATTTCAAAGCTCTTAAAACATGAAATGAGAAATTGGCCGGGGCAAAACGTTAAGACCGATACAGTCCCGTTCAAAACGGGCCTTATATTAAGCCTAGTTGAAGGAGCATCGTATATCCCGCCACTAATCCTTCACGGTCTCATGGGACTTCCAATTCCCACTTTTAATAGCCATTTAATTATAACTTTCATGAGCTTGCCGGGAGACCCAAGTCTCACTGTTAAGAAACGTCAATCTTTAATGTATTTATATTTTGCGTTGTGAAGTTATAAAAGTGAGGTTGTAGCGTCGTGGAATATAATTTAGGAAATCGATATCATCTTCTTTCGACCCTTAAAGAATTCGCTGTCAAGCGATCCCATTGTAGGGGTTGTTAGTGGGTGACTTTCAGAAAAAGATAACTTCTGCAACCGCAAAAACTTGAAGAAAGTGTCTGGAATGCTTCGATATCGAAATTCTTATTCGGGGAATCGACTACTTTCAACTCTTAAAAAGAACTCGGTCTCTGAGATTGTGTTTTAGTGGTATTTAGGGGGTGAGGAAAACTCCAACAACACTCTCAACCTTAAAGAACTACCCTGCAATGTATATATTTAACCAAAGTTTTATTCCAAGAACCGATGTCACCCACATTTCAAGTTTAAAAAAACTTTATTTCGGAAATTCAATTTTTACGGGTTTCAGGGGATGAGTTTAGAGTGGATAGTTAATTTATTATTTCGATATTGGAATATTCATCAGCTAACTATACTATCGAGCACATTTTCAGAGGTTAACCGGATTTTTTTGTCGACCATTGAACATCGAATCGCCAAAAGAAAAATCATTCGATGTAGGTGACGCCAGAATGGGGCTTGGAAACTAAAATGACAAATCTTCACCCATGCAACCAAAGAATAATAAGAAGCTGTCTTGAGGTGTGGGTACATGTTCTGGATAATGGGTGCATTTACTTAAGGACTACCGGTGATGAAACGTGTTGATTATTTTTTCTGTAGATAAATTAAGAATTTTCAGTGGAGGATTTATTTGTGATTGATTTGGGTAACTTTATTTAGGCAGAAATACAACTATAACTCATCATTGTAAGCTTAAAAAGAGGCGTAAAGTCATATTTTGTATTTAAGGGAATTGCAGTACCTAAATATCATAACCCCTTTTGCAGTACCTTAATATCCTATATTATATTATTGTATACTAAAAGATAAACCAGAAACTGTTACATTTTAATCGACTGCCAATTGAATTAACATAAAAAATTGGCGATACTTAAAAACGCTAGTTATTTCTACTTTCAGTTTTGCAGATGATAAAATGTGTATATTCGTGTGTTGGTCAATTTCTTGCTCCCCGCGTTTTCACTCTGCGTTTCGGATTTTAACAAATCTCTTCATTCGCAGAGTTACGTATTACGTTATTTGTTAAATTGTCCCTATTATCTATTATATATAATTCCTTCTCCGGTTTCATTCATATAGATAGATAGATACGATACTAATTCACAGGCTAAATCATTAGCCTCATTGTCTTGAAAATTTTACAGCGTATAGGCCTTAACGTGAAACCCCCGGCAAAAATGTGACTTTGAACCTCAGTGTCATGGGTTCGATGCCGGAAGGCCCCAAAATCCCGATGTTTCCCATTTAAATGCATTGCTTTGATTTTAGGGAATTTCTAAAAAAATACTTCCCGGATAGGTATATAATCAAAACTCAATGAGCCTACAGATATGATCATGATCTATCGAAAACATTAATGGCTTTTACTGAATATATCCTGGGTTCGATGATAGGAAGATGCAAAAGTCTCCCATTAAAAATACATTGGGGTAGTTTTTCATTATTTTTTAATGCACTTATCGAAACGATAGGAAGTTCTTGCTTAGCAAAAATATGTATATTAAGACTCGGTTTATGAAAACAATTTAGATAAGACCATGCTGTTTCTGGGTTCGATGCCAGAGCACATTATTTCCCACATAAAGAATATGTGTGAAAAGTAGGACGTCGTTTGAGGCAGTTGCAGCCAATATTTCTGCTTGAGTTTTCACACATAGTTAGAAACGGTGATCTTCTGTTGTGCTTCATAGTAAGAATCACCAGGAATACCCGAGTTCGATGCCTGACGGACAAATTGTAGCGAATTTTAAGAATATTTTCAATCCTTTTTTTCTTTTGAGGAGCCTCTCGATATGATGCCGACTTGAAATTTGTGTTATCAATATATATAAATATTAAATACGTAATGCTATTCCATCACGGGGCGAATTCCATTAATCAGAGGCTATAGGCGCAACAGCAATTTAGGAGTAGCAAAAGGTATTAATCTTAAGAAGATCCTTTTTCGGGCCCTCTTTACGTCAGCCAGCGCTTAGTTCGCCTAATGGCAGATTTGTCCCTTAGTCCAGCTCAAAAGACCCTGTATTATTATTATATATTATAGCAATGAATATAATCATATGTATCATATATATGTTTTGATATAATATTTTCATAATTATTTATGTTAATATTGTGGAATGGATGGAGATTTGTTTCCTTTTTATGTGTGTCTCTGATCATGCCATTGGATTTTAACAACATTTTAATGTTGACTTTCTTAGTTACAAAATACTTTCATGTAGATGATCCAGTTTAGTTAAATGACGACAGATTTTTTTTGTTTCAGCGATTATTGCAACAAGTATAACTGTCATAGAATAGTCGCTTTATTAGGGGTTAAAAATCTCGAATAGCCGAATAGCGGCTCCTTTTTCAGGGAGGTAATTTTTTTTCTTATGTAACCTCATTTTCCAATGAAGGGACGTTTATCTTCGAATATTCTTACATTTTTGGATAAATGGTAGGTTTGAGTTTCTTCAAGAGCAGAGGTGACGTCGAGTAAGATGGAAGCTCTGAAAAGTTTCCCATTAACCAAAGTTTTGCTGGTATATACGTAACCAGAGCGCATTGCTCACTATCCAGTCAACATATATAAAGTATCTAGTGATTGGTGTAGAAAATAAACTACGGAAGTAATCCGCTACTTTTAATTACGAAATCTTGAATCAGTCGAACTCAAGTTTCTTTTGCGTTACGAACCTTAAATGAAAAATCGCGCTTGTGAATGATATTTTACGGGCCTACTATCAATTTATGAGGATAGCCAATGTAGTTATAACCACCGAATACCAGAGGATTCCAGAAAGCTATGTTACGAACCTTCATTTATCATACTTTAAGTAAGGGTCTCCCTCAATCGAAGTTCATTTGGTTGAAATAAGGTTATTCGATCGGATATCGAGTGCAAGAATGGAAATATTGCTCTTGAGTCTATCAGTGAGTAACAAGGAAAAAATATAATAATATAAAATGAAAATAATATTATAGAATAACTCGCAAACAGCGGGTTATTTTCTGCCGATTTGGCCGGCGTGGGTGTGTAATGCGGGGTTGCACATACTCAGATTATCTATTTTCAATCAATTATTGTTAAAAAACTAAGGCCCATTCAGACGAACGGCAATACAGTTTTTCATTACTCCACTTCCTGCATCACCACAAAAATTTTCATCAAAATCCCCGGACAAAAGTGAGAGCCTCCCCTTGTTAGATTTAGAAAACATATTTTTGAAAGAAGGGGAAGAATTAACCTTTCAAATGGTCTTACAGTTTTCGATTTACTAAATACCTCAAACGAAAATACGAATAAATCACAGAATGCGTAATTTTATTATCTAAACGTGTTTTTGAATATGCTAATATTTTAGCTAAACAGAAATCAATTATGAAAACAGAAAAACCGGTCAAATACAACTCGGGAAGATTTTGAGAAAATGGGAGTCAATTTTTTAATGTAGCAGTGCTTCTTAGCCTCACCGATATTGCGCCACGAAACACGCATGATACCCTAGAATTCAGAGCACTTTCAATTGCATCTTTTAATCACTTTCACTCGTTTTCAATTTATCAAGATAATTAATGCTTATTTGAATACCACTGAGTAACATTTTAAAGTTGTATGTACTAAAACATTAGCATATTTTAATTTAACGAAAAATATGTTCTACGTGCGTTTCATCCATCGTAATTTTTCTTCGGCAGAAGCTAACAATCGTATGTTTCATAAAACCGCAAAGTTGGCTTGTTAGGAGTGGCGGAGAAATGCAATTGGAAAGTCCTAGCGGATCCTCCGTCACTTCTCAAATACAAACAAATCAAGGAAATGCTGAAACCATATGCTTCCATTCAAATCTCCTCATCCAGCTCAATGCCTTTACAGTTGAATTCCATGTGTTGCGGAAAGATGAAGTTATTTACACCGGTAAAGGTGGAGAAAACCAAGAAAGCGTTCTTTTCATCCGTTCAGAACGTTCAACGCGAGCAAAATGTTTCTCTCGATAACAAATTCTCTCCAAAAGCGGTAATCTCTCTTTGCGGTAATAGATTGTTCGGGGGAAAAAGGTGAGAATTTTTCTGATTGTGATCAAATAAAGTTATGATGATAAAGATAGTTATTCTGAGTCAAGTCATTGCTAAGGAATGTGGAAAGTCGAAATTATAGAGCTTTCGCTCGAGAAATGATTCAATCCTATTTCATACGGTGAGGCTTTGCTATTGATTTGCAGTACCATGTTCAGGAGGTTTGAGGAATTTTTCTTAGTCATTTTCAAACTATCTCTCAGTTCATAGAGAAGTGAAACGTTCCGGATCGTTAAAACTGCGGAATTGCGAGAGAATTTTCCGCAAAATATATAGAATTCCATCGTAAAAAAGCTTTTCTCTGGCGATTTGGTCTTATCCAATTATTAAGTTTGTCCAGGTTAATTGCAAAGGATTATGACAGTTTGAAGAAGTCATGCTCTGGTAACTTCGCTCTCTCTGCTTTCCAAATGACAAAGACTATGTGCTCTACGGCGTATATTTTGTTTTACGTAAAGGCTGAAGTTTCTGTGTATGAAGACAGAGGTCCGGTATATGCTTCAAGGCCTCCATCGTTATCAGTGGAAAGCGCCTATGTTAGATGAGGGGCGAGTTATTTTGAATTTGCGTACCTCTTATACTTGTATTTACTTATGATCATTTAAGGGTGTGAGAAAACCAAGAAAGCATTCTTTTCATCCATTCAGAACGTTCAACGCGAGCAAAATGTTTCCTCGATAACAAATTCTCTCCAAAAGCAGCCCTCTTTGTGGTAATAGTCTTCTAATAGTGTGAGCTATTTTAGTAATAATTTTTCCCTTACTTCTTCCATTTTTAGTGTCCCGCTAATTAAAAAGTAGAATTCTGTGATCGATTCAAGTTTCAGTGCAATATGATTGACTGAAAGTTGACAACATTATTTAAGATTTTACAAACGTCAAAACTCCCTTTCAGTGTCGAAATCCATAATCATCATATTACAAAATTGGATATTAATAAAATTTTTGTGGCAAAAAAACAATTATCTGAAGCGAAGTATAGAATTATTATTTCCTTCCCCTACTCTTTGATTTGAAGTAAAACTTTCATATTACTTTAAAAGTTTTATTTTGGATTACGTGTGAGCTCATACAGTCAGAATATAATATGAGAAATTCGATATTGGATAGCGAACAGGCAATTTAATTGCATCCTATGTAGTCATGGCGATGAGCTGGACTTTGCCACATTTTCCAAAAATCCAATACTTTCGCAAATAATGAATCAAATTGCTTCTTTAGATGTTATTCTCGAACGCTTCAAATAAATGCAAGATGCAGGGTTATTCTTCTTAGTTTGATGTACTCTTGCCTATTATTTTTATCAATTTAGTGTTCTAATACGTCTAAATATTTAAGCGATGAATGTGCTCATGGTACCCTTGCTTGAATTTTGAGAAGAAATGAAGGAGAAAAAAACTGGCGCAGCCAAGACTCGAACACGGATTCCACTTGCCGGGCGAATGCTTTAACCAATTAAGCTACCGCTTCTCTACTTCAATTTGTGATGGTGTGATGAGACATGGTGTACTGTGGAGGATCCATCAGTGGAAGTTCGAATCCTGGCTGGGGCAGACATTTTCTCCTTCATTTCTTCACAAAATCTAAATATTTGATGAAAAAAGCATTTGCCATATATGGTTACATGAACATAAAAATAGTCAGCATCACGACGACTACGCTTACTCAAAAAACATAGAATCACTACGGAGTACTGTGTCGTCATTCATTCGAATAGTTTTCTTCTTCGGCTTTTGCATCGACTTTGAATATTTCTTCAAAAAATTGGAAATCCTGCTTCAAGTGAAACTTCTTCAAATTCAATATCTTGCATCTTTTCTTAACTTATTGATTATTGCAGATGATTCACAGGAGAATCTTGTGAATTGCATTTCGATGTTTTAAGTTACACACACCTTTTGGTCAGGATTTTTCTACTCTAGCCCACACTACATCGGGCTGCAAGCTTTAATCTGTTCATTAATTTTTGAAATAATTTTTATTTATCATTTATAGTATTTGTTCGAGAATATCTCCGTGTTGTTACTTTAAACCACCCATTTGCTACCTAATGGTTTTACAGGTCTAGTGACGAATTGCTCCTTTGTCTTTCTGATTTCTGTTCCTTCACAGTGTTTGAAACCATCCATGCCGCAATTTCTTCCCCTGTCCTATATATTTGGTTGAATTTTTTACACTTCCCTTCTCTTGGCTTGTTTTATCAAGCTGCAAAAATATTTATTCTCTAATCACCACATGTTTCGGTTTTTTCACTCATCACGAGTACGGGTTAATGATTGAAAGATTGGTGTGTGCTTTTTTCTCTCACCATTCCGAACATTAACACTATTTCTTATCTCTTAATCCAACTTTGGTCTTCCTCTATAACTCCTTTCTGTCACCTCTTCTTCCACTCCGGACTACTATCCTGATTTAGCCCGATTGACTTTCTTTCTATCGACGTTTTCCAAAGACTTTTCTTTACGTTTGCTCTCCGAAGGACTTCTTGGTTATTTACTCGGTTAACTCACTTTATTTTCATCATTCTTCTGTAGTTCCATTGCTTCTAACCTCGTTCTCGCATTATTTTCCATCGATTCTAATCTATATGTTTTACAGAAACGGTAAATTTTCTCATCTTAATAAAACTCCGTTTTCATTTAGAGTTACGCAATGACCCTGCAAGCCGCCAGTGGCGAGTGGCAGTGGGTGTATACGTACCGGTATCCCCATTTAATTCTAACTGCTATAAGCTTCTCAAACTAACCGTTGGAGAAACGATCAGAAGTACGATAGCTACCCGTCCTAGCGATTGTTTCTACGTAACGTATATTCTCGGAGCTCACTCACTCACATGTTAACAGCCAACCGTCCATGAGCATCCCCTCAAAATTTCAACTGGTTTCTCTTTGCATCCCATCCCCCTTTCCTGTTACTTCTTGTTATTTATATTTCTATGCTTTTAAAGAGTTAATTCATTATGCCATTTACGAATATGTAACAAAATTAAGAAACCTAAGCTTTATTTTTTGAAAGTAATATCATTCAAATGTCGGCCGTCCGAGTTCAAGTTTTCCACTATCCAAACATTTAAACAGTATAATTTCATCTCAAAATTTGTAATCTTTTTATCAATGAATTTCTCATGGCATCTATTGCGAAGATATTTCAGTAATTAATCTTCTTATATATAAAAATGAAATGATGTTCGTGACGTCGTCTAAAACTCGAAAACGGCTCGACCTATTTGAATAATTGTTTTTGTTTTGTTCGCCTCGGTACAGAGGTGGTTTAGGAAAAAAGAAAATTAGGAGAAACCCAAAAGGAATAGCCGAAAAATCGAAAAAACATTTCCAAAAGAAATGCTCATAACTTTCATTTTCCCCTCTGCAGGCTTTATTATATTTGAAATTTGAAATTATAAATAATTGTCGTACAAAGTCGATTCACGCATCAAAAGAAGGGGAATAGAATAAAATTCTTATTTTGGTCGTGAAATGTCGTTTACGATTCGAAATTTGGAGAGTTTTGATAAAATGCGTGAATATTTTATCAAAATTTCGAAGTTGTAAACAATCCATCCCCCTTGACAATGAAGTCGATTGCTGATTCCAAGTTCATGTATTTATCCATCAAAATGCATTAAGAATATAAGTCAAGTTAAAATTTATCCTGATAATAAGTGGTACACTTATCTTACTTGAAGAAGAAAAGATTGCATGAGATTTTAACACTTGCTGTTACGAACCTGTGAATCCTATAAAGAATCGCACGGAAAAAAGTACGGACATTTAAATTTTAATTTTTTAGAATTTTTTTTAAACGTCAGTAGCAACCAAGTTTTATTTACAGCAACGTAACTGTTTACTGAATTTTTAGTTTTAAAACGGTTTTACTCCCTCTCTACACGAGGACTTAGTGTGAGGATTTCAATATTGTAAACTTCTGAAGGTAAGTTCCACATATTTCAGTGACTGTAAAAACAATTCCGTGTTGTTTTAGTATTCATTACAATGCCAAGGAGAGGACGAGCTGACATAGGTCGTCGTAGTCAGTCATATGCGTGGCGAGCTACTACACGAGCAAACCTAACTGATGACCAGCGAGCGACGAATAAAAATAATAGACGTATCCGCATGTCCGAATTACGTTCGAGGGCGACTGAAAATGAACGACAAGTGAATATGTTGAACTTTAACTGCATTTATGAAAATTAAAGACATTGAATTCATTTGAACTACAAACGAGTATAATTTAATTACGAAACGAAACTCAAACCTTACACGATGCGACCAACATTATCGATCTCAATGAATTGGAGTTGGAAAGTTGATTAGGATTGATAATCGCTTATGAAGTGTTACAATCAAATCAATTTTAGGTGGTACGAAGTTCACTGGGTCATCTAGTTTGTATATAAAAATTATCGACCATCTTGATTTCCATTTTTGATAGTCGAACTACAGCCAACTACTCGAACAACTCGATTTTTACGATTCAATCGGTAAAATTTGGAATTTAGGTGAATTTTACAGTTTCTGGAATTTCAGTATAATTTATACTGCTAAATACGTATACGCATGAGATGAATTATTGGTTCTTCTTTCATTTTGTTAGCGAAGCTAACTGTTAGCTGAAGCGATCTTCAATGAAAGCGGAAAATCCCGCTAAATGGAAGAAACGGAGGTATTTACCCATCGAGTTCATGTTTTATGAAAAAACACGTTGACTTTGAGTTTCTTAAAAGGTTTTAAACTCGGTGGTACGCTTAATTGGTCTCCATTAGAGAATCCACGTTCGAGTGTCCTCTACTCGAAATTTAGCATCATTTTCCTTCCAATATTTGACCGAAATTCGATATCCGAAAATTAAGTTTCGTACTATTTAGTAATAAATTTCAAAGAACTGCGTCCTTATTAGGAAAGAGATTGAATTGGAATCGTTTAGAAAATTATATCGTGGTGAAAATCGATTTTTACTGCGATGGAACTGTGTCAGTGACGCACGGTTGAAAGTAATATTAAAATCTGAAAGAGTCACGTTATTCATCATCATGAATGTTCTATCTTTCGGTAGGTTTATGCACAATACAAGATCCTTATCAAGCGCCCTCTCCTCCATTTCCTTATGTTAACCCCACCCCTTATTTCATCCAACAACTTTTGTACCTGTCTTCCCCTCTGTTTTTCCCCTGAATCCTACCCTCAATAACAACCTTTACCAATCCCTCTCCCCTCAACATTTGACTCACCCATTTCTTCTGACGATGCTTAATCTTGTCAATTAAAGCCCTCTCCTCCCCAATCATCTCTAACACCTCCGTGTTTCTTTTCCTATCATCCCAACTAAATTTTTCCATTATACGCCATACCCACATCTTGAAAGTCTCCAAACGTTTAATTTCTTCCTTTCTTAAAGTCCATGTTTCACACTCATAGAGCAACACACTCAAAACCAGGGATTTCACCAACCTTTTCCTGATTCCTTTATCAAGACTTTTGGTCATCAATTCCCTTCGCTTCATAAAGGGTACCTTAGCCAAGGTTATTCTTTTACGAACCTCATCTTTACATCTTCCGTCCCAAGAGAGAGTACTTCCCAAATAAGAAAGTTTATCCATCTGCTCTGGTTTTTCCCCATCCACCCTAATAGTTAACTTAGCTTTCTTTCCTCTAGTGAACCTCAAAACTTTAGTTTTACTTACGTTACTTTTCATACTAAACCCCCTTGCTTTATTGTTAAGAGCATTTACTAAAGTTTGCAGACTCTTTGCGGAATCACACACAATAGCTTTATCATCTGCATACCTTACAGATTTCACTACTTCCCCACCAACCTTTACCCCCTTGTCTATATCTTCCCAGGCTTCTTTCACCATTTCCTCTGCATATATATTAAAAGGCGTTGGTGACATAGGACACATTGTCTTACCCCCCTACCCAATTCAGCCCAATCCGATTCCCCATCAGCTATCCTTAAGCGGGCTGTTTGATTCAGATACAAATTATGAACTAAACGTCTATCTTTCCAGTCTAATCCATATTTCTTTAATATCCCCATCAGTTTTGGCCACTGGACTCTATCGAAAGCCTTTTCAAAATCTACAAAACATACACATAAGTCCCTCTTAAATTCCAGGCTTCGTTCCGCAAGTACTCTCATCACCCCAATTGCATCCCTGATTCCTTATCCAAAAATTGTAGTATTTCTTAAATATCCTTGACCAAATGTGATGTATTTATATACAATTTGTACAAAAGTTATAGATAATGTATTTTGCTACAACTTTTGTTTGAAACATTTTTCTGTAACACTCATTGTTTTGGAGTTATTTATATATTACCGGCATAGGCTTCTGTTTTCAATAAATATGGAGAATTTTGCCTTTTCATTAATTGTGCCTCAATCTTGGTTATAGCTGCGGCAATATGAAAGCTTTAGAAGTTTAAAATTCCAATAGTCACCTTTGTCGGCGTTCCTCGACTTAATCCCCGGTAGTCGGTGAAAACAAGAAAGGAAGATAACCAAAGCGCCTTTCGAAGACAATGTCTTCCTCATCAGGGGTCGTAAAATCTGAGGTATTAGTGTCACTGAATAATGCCATGCATTTTGTCTCTCCTTATTGAATGCTATAAATTGCGTTATTTTTAGAATTATTGTGTTGCGATTAAGTGGAATGGTTCCATATATAGCATCTCGGCTCATTGAAAAGAACAAGGCTCACTCACTCCTTATTTCACCTAGTTACCTCATTCCCTCTCTATAACTAATAGCTCAGGAGGGGATGAGGGTCCCACCAAAGTTTAGGCTGATGACCTCAAAGACAGGCAAAGGTAGATCGGAAGGTCGATATAGAAAAAAGAATAGCCCACAGCCTCGAAAGCATAGTCCTGTCAGAAGCAGGTCGGGCGAGCCGGGTGGTTGCCCGGGGCGGAAGGGGCACATTGCGTTCGACGTAAGTCAAAGATTTGGTGACGTGCAAGGAACAAATATGCGTTTGTTTTTTCATTATACTACTTTATTGAATTAAGCGATCGACAATTAGAATAGGATTTTAACTCGTACTTGGATTTCGGTAGTAATTACCCAATAATTACAGTAAGCTTATCAGTTGGCTAGGAATAGATTTAATAATTGACAACTTATCGTTAATGGAAGTATTCAGGCAATCAAAAGAGTAGTCCCACGTTATAGAATCTCGTGTTAATACTTTTTCTTAAGTAATATTTTAAATAAAAAAAATGGTGAAATACAATATAGAAACGCATCAGCTGATCACCACTTCTTAATATGCATTCGCTACCTGTTTAATCTAATTTTTCAAATATTCTTATAGTATTGATAATAGTTGAAGCAATCCGTAGTTTGATTCCTGCTCCCATCAAAATTTTTTTATGTTTAGGAAAATTTCTTGGGTTTCCAGCAGGGTATCAAGAACGGATACATCCGACGTTTTTATATTCAGTTGTATGTTCTGTTGTTATTCACACGCACGCAACAGATTATGTGCCAGATTATGTTTTTCTTATTCTTTGCGTAATAATAAAATTATGTTTTCATTTTGTCGTAATTCTTACAGTTATATTTTTTCTCATGAATAAAAAGAAAATGTTTAATTAATGGGCATTTACAGTGGAAGTTGTTTCTATATGACTTCTAGCCCAGGGCGTCAATTGACCTAGGACCTTGGTGATCGGCATAGATCACTCTCCTTTTATTATTGTAACTTTTTATTTACTTTGTTTTGTTTAAATTTATCCAAAAATTTATTATCCAAAGGTGAACTCAGAAGCAATAGCAAATTATATTAAATATAAATTTAAAAATTAATAAAATAGGTTGCTACATAAAATAATTAATTACTCTGAAGATTGGGCAAAGATTGTTTGATCCTTACAATTAAGTTTTTTGCATAGCTTTTATTTGTCATTAATATATTATAAACATGTGCGTTCTTGCATTAGCTGCCATTAGCATACCCTAAATAAAAAGTTCTCTTTAGTTTTCTCTCATGGGACTCACTCAATCATTTCATTGTATTTCTTGTAATGAGGATTCTAAACCAAAGAAAAATATTACAATTTATTTCTAATAGAAATTAAAATATAGTATATTTAGTGCCATTTCAGTGGTAAAATACTTTAAAGTACAGAGTGAAAAACAGAGTATTTTATATGCAGTGATACCTAATATTTTGTTTAATAGGTGATTTTAGAATCAAAGATAACACACATAAGAAATTAGTAAAGTACTTCGTAATTTCCAGGTAATTTGTGGAAATTACGAAGTACTTTACTAATTTCTAATTATGGCTCTCCACGAAGTCCGGCCTAATACCATAGAATTTATAACACACAAATCTACTGTCCTATTTAAATCAATAGTCTGTGTTCTCGTTGAATAATTAAACTTAACCGTATTTTTTTGTTGATGTAATTTTAAAACACTCATCTCTATGAAAATCATATTATCCTCGGACTACATACACTTGGATTTAATATTCCTTCCGTCATTTCCTTTTTTTAGGATAAGGTTTCGCTTACTTTCACTTGCTGGGAGTTACCGATAAAAAATTGCAACCAGCTTTCAACAACCTCACTTATAAAAGTTTCCTCAATTTTACAAAAAGCTGGTTATGCCAAATTCCATAGGAAAATCTACTACAAGGTCATTTTATTTCTATTGCAGATATTAGCATCAGAAATTGGAGGGGAGAATAAGGTGTCGTGGTAGCTTAATTGGTTGAAGCCAATTTATATTTAGGCAATATTGTTATCCGGAAACTTCCCATGTTGTTAATCCAGAGAAATAGTATTACACAATTAGGGGCTTCGCAAATGTGTAAGCAGTTATCGTACAATAAATGGGTCTTTTTCCCTCTCACACAGCTCCTTATAGAGTGAGCAGATAATCCTGCATTCATTCGGACTATACGCTTATCGTACCGAAATTCTGTAAGTAGAATTTTTACAGCAAGATAAGAAAGATAAAGAAAAAAAAATTATGTACAAGGTGGAATCTACAGTAAGAAAAGATTTACAATTACCAATCCCTAAACCTTCTTGCAAAACTTTCCTATTCATATAGTTAATCTCATAACAATCTCTGATTTAAATAATAATTAATTAACAATCCGTTAAATGCATCGATATTTATCGAGACTTCTTTCGGTTATAAGACAAAGAATTATTTGAACAAAAGGAATATTTTTTTACTAGTCTTGAATGAGACTTACTTCCTAGTAGAAGTTTAGATTAAAGGAGAGAGATTTACGAAAAGTTACCACTACTAAATGCAATAAATATCCCCGAAATTTGGTTATGCCAAATCTTCGAAATGTACAAAATTAAAACATAATCTACAGAGTGATGATTTTAGATAACAGTTACTATTAGGGAAATTCTCCCAAGTTTCTCTTTGTTTTACACACCACAAAAAATCTGACTATTTGAAGACTTACATAATACTTCGGGAGACAGGATTTATTCGAGGTAATCTCATTAATAATTTATGGTGCATAATTTAGAATCATATAGCTTACCTTTGTTAAATTTCAAAGGAGTGAACGGTGCAGTAATATCGTTCAATATTTATCGAATAAAGGAAAATAGCCAAAGTTGATCTTTAAAATATTTTGCATGGGGAAGTAGTAATTCCGTAGCTTAATTGCGGTATTATGTTGTCATATGTGCAACAAAAATGATAAATGTTACTTCTTTCTATGTAAAATCGGAGCGATTTTCATTAACGTCTCAAGCCTTGGTCGTCAACGTTGTTTCACAATATGGGGTCTTCGGAGAACTCCACGGTTTTTCTTTTAATTTTCAATTGCTTATTGCGGTAGATAGGGAAAATAGTTTTCTGGATTTCTTCAATTATATCTTGGGGTTAAATTTGTTGATTTGTTTTAACAGTTGTAAAAGTAAATATATCCACATGTTCATAAAAGTTTTAAAATTTTTGTATTTCGATTGCATATGATATAAAACAATTTATATAATTTAACTAAATTATTCAGATTCAGATTCTTATTTTACCATCGCTTCTATTTTTACCTCGTGTTAAAATTTTAGTTAGGGTCAAAACAGCAAAATTCCAGGAAACCTTATTTAATTATGCTTGTATAAATGAATTTTAAATAAATCTAATTATTTTTTGTCTCAAAATATTTCGTATGAAATCATTCGTATGAAAATCAAGAAAAACATATTTAACATTAAGAGTTAAAAGAGCTCCAAATGCCGTTGTTTGCGTGCAACCCGTCGTGAGGAAGTACCCTAACCATGGGTGTTAAGGTTAACCGAAACTGAGGTATTGTAAGCGTTATTATTCTCGATACGTATTTCGGAAGCTATGTAATTCTTTTCGAAGTACATATGATAAAATATATTTATTATAGTTACAGCAGAATTACTAAATATGTCACTCTGTGATGCTTTGAGATGTTATGGGTTAAGGAATAGAGTAGATCTCGGCATAAAATTATGCTTCATTACAGTAATTTTTACCAATGTAGTAAATTTTGCTGCTACAAAATTTTGGAGACTGATGTCTCGAAACCATCCTAAGGAATGCCGAGAGTTTCCTAAAGTATATCGAAAAAATAATCGGCTGCTTTTTTTTTCGTTATCTTCTCATAAGAAAAACTTTCAGTGGAAAAATATCAATGGAAATACTGATTTTTATTTCTGTTCAAATTCGAATCCTAGCGATTTACTAAAAAATTCCAAACACAAATTTATATTATAGTGGTTGTGCCTAGATTTGCGTAGCAAATATTAGAGGAGCTGAAACTCTAGAACGAGTGTGGAAGCTTAACCATCGGAGGGTCGTATTTAACATTCAGTCTTTCGAGAAACCATCAGCTCACTCTTGTGTTGTGTGTTGTCTACATTAAAAATAGAATTCTCGCGAGAGAAAAAGTTCATTCGCTAAGTAAACGGAAAAGGAACATTTATGTTTCATTTGGCATCATTGGCTAAATTGGTAAAAGAAATAGTTTAAATACAGATATTTGTTTCAAGAAGTGATTAAAAAGCCGCAGTAAACGGCCAAGAAGGCCGAATGTGGCTCAGAGACCGCAACTTTTCCAACCTCTTCAATAGAATTAAATCAGTACATCTTCCACTCGAACTGTTCATTAATTATTCTTCATGTCTTCTACCGTTTGCATGTGGTAACATTTATTTCATCGGAATATTTATTTGAATATGCCTTTAAATGAAATGGGAGTGTATGGAGGTTGCTCAAGACACAATTACCCGAGGGAAGTCATTCTTACCGGAGGGGAGTAACTCGTACCTTAGGCAGGAATGGCTTTATCTTTTTTGAGAAGTCATCTCTGATTCCTGCCCTGAGAACATTAAAGAGAAGAGAAGAGTTAAATGGTTCTAATTCAATTGACTCAGCTCCTCACCGGTAACGCATCACCGAGGCCCCTTTTCATTAGATCATATTTCATTTCTTTCATATATAAGAAGATTTAATGTTTTAAAAATTAAAAAAAGCTAGGAATGTAACTCAACGATGTGAATATTAAGGCGTAAAATATGTATTTTTTATAATTGGAGAGGTTTAGCTAAGATCAGTTATCCCAATCTTTTCTGTTTTTTATCGAAATACTTTTTGGTTATTACATCTTTCTTCTCCTAGAGAATCAATAGCTTTTTCTGTCTGTTCAAAAATTTATGTCATAGAGGAGTTCTTTTATACTTTTGAAATTAATGTAGGTCATTAAAATGTAATATTAATTAATGTATATTAATATATAAATTACCTTATATCGTGTAATATCATTAAAGCTACGAAAATTAATTGCCAATTTCGTTAACAAATCATTTTCCTCCAAAATGTAGTTAACTATTTTTTAAATTAATTTTGAATATTAATTTATGATTCCTCCTTTAGTAGCGTAATTGAAAGCTTAATTATAAAATTTTATATTTTCGTACTTAATTTTATTTACCCTTCATCATTAATTCGCGATTGACAGCTAGTTGATTGCTTTCATCTTTACTAATAGTTTCAATTAATTAATGAATTATATAAATAGAAATGTGCCTAGTCTCTCATTCTTTCAAGGTCTTCCAAATGGAAGTTTACGAAGCCATCGTCAGTCTACTGGCGATGGCTTTAGTTATTAGAGGTTTAAATCTTCAATCGCCGTTTTTGTCGGCGTTCCTCTTCTCATTCCCCGGTAACCCGAGAAAACAAGACAGGACACCGCACTTTTTGAGAGCACTCTGCAGATGTAACTGGGACTTGAACTCGGTTCTCCAACTTACGGGGTAGGTGCTTTAATTAAGCTACTCATTACTAACTTACCTTTTAGAAAACGATAATATTATGTCTTAGTTATCTCCATTAGGTAGCTAGCCAAGTGTTAGTCATGATGATGGGGTGGATATATAAAAACCTTGGCTGGTACTCAACCTAGTTAGGAGGGAAATCCCTCTATAATATCTCGAAGGCTGTCGGACGATTTAATTAAAAAAATTACAAATTCAATGAACAAATTTAATTTATCATTTCAAGCCATCTACAGAGTAATGTACAGTCTATTAAATAAGTTTAACAGTACGATTAATCATGCAATCAATTTACGATGTGCATAAATCTTATGATACCAAGAATTCAATAAATTTCATTAACATAAATTAAATAAGTATATAGTTCCGTTCCATTATCCCCCAATCCCCGCCCTCAGTTTATTTAGCAGTGGGAGCTTTATATTTATGACCAATTCTCACTCCGGTCTTTATTATTCTTTTCGTGTAAAGTGTATTTATACTTCTTTTTTTTAAATTCTTTCATCGAAGGTTTTACTGTTATATTCTTCTATACAGTAAAGGATGTATATATTCATAAGTATGCCGATACATTATTGTCCTACGATGTATTTATACTTGACTGGGGCAGCTTTGCTCTTCTGTATGAGAATTCCTTACTGTAGCAATAATTCATCCATCGTTATACAATTCGTTCGTCCGTTTGGAACTCATTCACTATTACTTTACTATTTGATGATATCTCATATCCTTCAAATTAATTTGAAATTCGACTATTTCTTTGGAGGTATTTCTAGTATTTATTTATCTATTACCTTACAATGTTCGTAATTGATGTTGGTTGCGACACTATTGGGAATAACGTGTTCCCACGTGTTAATGCATGAGGGTATGGCATTGCTGTTGTGGACATCTCTTTCAATCGCTAGGTAACTCAACATAATTTTAATACTTTACCGCCGTATTATATTATATCGTTTTATCGTTATTTTATCAAGCTTACTCTGTATTTTTTTCGAGCTTTCCACGGCGTCGCATCCCCATTAACGACGCTTCCACAAGTAAACGGAAGGGCGCATCGGCATTCCTGGGCAGCCTAAACACCTCCCGCCAATCCTAATTGCCGCACTTTGGAACCGCGCGTACGGACATTTACGCAAAGAAGGGCATTAGAGTTTCGAGGCGGAGAATGAGTGGGTCTCTGGCCTGCTCCGCCCGCTCCGTACTTCCATCTACGCGTCACAACCCACCGGTTCCATTCCCCTCGTCCCTTCCCTCCCCTCCTTCACCTTTATTCCTCCATCTTTATCCCATTCTTCCATCCGTCGTCATTCGTTAACTACGTCCATTTCTACAAAACTACCCGTCTGCTCTCGAATTCGTTTTCGCTCGCCCCCTGCCCCTCCACCCTCCGATCACACTTCTATTCCACTTCCACTACCACTTCTTCTCCCCCCTCGCGCCACCCCTTCCCGCCTCCTATGCAGCCAGCCGTCGCAACAGAGAACAGCGTTTCACTGCTCGACCTCGCAGGCCGTTCAGTCGCCTACAGCTTAGTGTCGCCCTCTACGCATTTCACTCTCCTTGGCCGACCTTTTTTCGTCCCGCGATATTTCACCGTCTGGGGTGTATTTGGCCATCGAGTGCGTGACCCGTGGTGGCGCCGGGACGCCGGCCCCTCCGGCCGCCCCTCGACGTCCCCGTTTGCAGCCATGCCCGAGGCCAGAATCGGAAATTCCTCGCGGGTCAAGGTAAGCGCACGTCCACTTCGCGACCACTGAACAAAAGGCATCGGCCGTTTGGCGGTTGGAGAAATTCGGGGTGGGGGGAAGAGGGGGATCGCGGACTCGTTAGTCTTCACCGTGGGGCGCTGCTGAGGTGAACTCGCGCTTTCGTTCAACGGTCTATCGCTTCTGCGCGATCCAGTCGCTGTTGGGCCGATCTTTGGTTGGACGCGGGGGTGGGGAAGTGCTCCGTTTTCGCGACCCACGATTTTCGCTCTTGCGTTTCGCTAGACGCCCGCCGTTTTGTCGTCGCGCTCTGTCGTTTGAGTGTCCGATTTTGCGGACTAGACGCTTCTGGTGAATCCGTTGGACGTAAATATCGGGCCGCGAGCGTGATGATCCCCGGCGAAACATTGGCGGTTCTGCACACCGACGACTTCCGCCTTTATCTCGTGGGCTCTGCACAACTTATTATCCATGTTTAAATGTCTGTGGTGTTTTATCGAGTGAGCTTCGTCTGGCCGACATAGAGGACTTCGTTTTAATTTTAGCTCAAGAAGTGTTTGATTTTGAAGTGAAATGCGTTACAGGCGGTTGTCTATTTTCATGTGCTATTTTGGATCGATTGGTTGGTGTTAATTTATTCGAATCTCGGTGTATTCATTATTAAACATTTATACTAAAATTATATTGTCGTCGCAGTCCGTTAAAAGTGAATTATACGTTCTGGACCCGATACACAGCTGGGTGATAGAATTTTAGAAATATTAATTTATGATCTCGACTAATAACACCCGTACTACAAAAAATTTAATTAGTTTAATAATGTTCATCAACTCTTATTCTTATCTTTCGTCTTATTTCTGTTATCAATTTATATATTCCATTGTAACGCTGCATTATTATTTACTTCAGAGCAATTGAAACTTTTCCTACTATCTTACTTGCTCTGGAAAGCTTATTATAATTCTAAAATAGACCCACAAACCAGTTTTCGTAAATAATTCTACTTATACGTAAAAATTGTTTTGGTATCGAAAGTTAAGAAAGAAACAGCTGTATTCTGTGATCATTGAGTCGTTAGAACCAAATTCTTTGATGTTAGTGAAGTGCAGCACATCGAATTCTCGCTGCTGTTTTTCCTATATGATGTCTCAAGCGTTGAATATTTATATCCGGCAGTACTTCTATATTTACCAAGTCAAAATATGCTAAAAGTAAATCAGTAGAGAAATACGATAGTTCAAGAAAACCTCGATGGAATAACAACACAGGTATTATTAAGTTAAAATCGTAAATTCTATATGTTCTGTCACAGCCCTGATGATGGCGATTTTTGCATAGTTTAATGTGCATAGCATACATGCATATCTACGTGTGTAAATACGAATTTTTCCCTTACACGTGATAGCTATAGTTCAACTACTTAAATATACTACACTTTATTCCATAATTGTGAATATAAATCGTGCTAATTTTGATACAAAATTAATAAAAATCCATCTTTTTTATTTTGTCTCATTCTAGCTCATGGCCATGATAATATGAAAGCCACTGAGGTTACTCATTTTGAAATTCATTTGGCCACTCCTTACTGAAGGCTATGTAAAGTCTTATTGAAATGATTTTACTCACGCCATTCTGGCTGAGCGAGGAAAGCAAGGGCAAACTACTTCATCCCACATCTTTCCTAATTAACTCGTTCTCACTCCAAAACTTTTGGTATCAATTGATGGAGGGTCTGAGGATCCAAAAAGCATTCAGGTTGATGACTTTACAAACACATTAAATGTAATCATCCCGCAGATGACGGGCTACTTTTTTATCCCCCTAATCTTCCCGAATTTTATGTTTGGTCATAATGAATGCTTTTTCCATGCGATTTTTCGCAATCTTCAATTTTGTAATTTTTAAACGTTCAATGCCGCACTTTCTCAAATCCATCCCATATTTTGGCATTCCGCATTACCTTACTCATCGGGTCTGTTCTTCAGCAGTGAATGATTATGCGATTTCTATGCATCACATTTTTTCTCAAAAAGAAAACAATACATTCTTAACTAAACTGTACTCCATCTGTTAAATTGTGAGCGTATTTGGAAATATTTATGCCTAAAACTCGAAAAGTAGCCTCCCGTTGACCAGAATAACGCAGCTTTATAGTTGTGCACGTTGTTAAATATTAGTTAAAATTACATCCTTCTACGATAGCCTTTCATTTCTTAATGATTCCGGATTCCATAGCTGGTCCTTCAGGGAGTCTATCTCGGGAGAGAATCTTCGTTTTAATCGCCTCCAGCGTTTATTTATTTTTAATCAAAATTAGAAATAATGACCTTTAGAATGGGAATCGTACGTATTTTGTGAATCACATTCATTAAAAATGTTTAAATGTATCGCCTTGCGTTTTAGAGACATAAATCGTGCAAGACTATGAAAAATGTCAACTTTGAGATGCCATCTTCTCGGCAAATGCAGCAATCGTCGAGTTTGATTTCCTTCTCGTATTCCCGACTGTTTCGTTTTTATAGCTTAGGGAAACAGGACCGTTCAAAGGTGACGTTTCAAAATTTGTCCTTGAAATTACAATGTCAACAGAGTCCTCTCCTTTCAGAAAGGCCAAACTTCGTGTATAATTAAATGCTCTCATTGAACAGATTTTATATTCAAATTACTGGAAAAACGGATTCAGATTTGACGCTAGGGTCTTCAAATTACTAGAAAATTAAACGGAATGGCTCTGAAACATTTTTACCTCTAAGGATGCAAATTGAATCGGAATGACAAAACTTCTTCCCTGACTATAGTATTCAATTCAGTTCAGACGTATTAGTCGAGACTTATAATGTATATTTATTGTATGCTATAAATCTAATAAGTTAATTACGTAAAACGACATTTTTGGGAAAGTATACCATCATCTGGGGTAGGTAATAAGGATGTCCTTAAAATTTTATATTTCTCACCACTCTAATTGCAGTTGATTGTGGTATAGATCCCCCTGTATTTATATTTCTATAGAATATGATCACGTTTTTTAATGTAGTTTATTTTTGATCCGCTTGACGATTTCGACGCAACTTGAATGGTGCGATCTTTCCAATAGAAATATATCCGAAGGTTCATTCTTTTTCATCGATTTTTCGCAATTAATGATAGACCATAGTGACATTTTCTTTGGGTCGTAGAAGTTGAAGTTGAATTTTATTTTTAATGTCCTTAGGATGTGCCCGAAAAGAGGGACTTGGCAGGAGCTGAACGAGCCTTAATTTTACTAACCTCTTTTCGTAGACCACCGAACAATAATGAGCTCCGATTACCGCCCGCCAGCTCCGGCTCAACCCCCTCACGGTGGGCGCAGGCGGGATTTTCAAAGAGAGGCGTAGTATCATTGGGAATTATCTGCTTTGGAAACGTTCTTCAAGTATTTTACCCAAGGAATTTTTACTGAATCTAGTAGAATTCGGTCTACTTGGTTTAGGAAATCTTTCGCTTCATTCAATTTTGATTGAATAGTTCCAGTTTTAATTTAACGACAGCCAACAGAAATTAATCCCTAATGTATAAATGTTTGTCTGATTGAATTGAGGTTGATTGCAGCGATCCACAAGAATCTAGTTTGATTACATTTCTATCCTCTTTTATGTCAATTTTGGGTTTAATTAATCGATTACTTGAGGCATCGCCATCGATTTGTAGATAATTGGGATTCAGTATCACCTATCTCGAAAGTACCTATACTTACCTATACATATTTTCAAAGCATTTTTCTGAATCTGCAGTGGTTACTCGTGATGCCATGTTCTTGCCTGGTGTATAAGCTGAAGGATTTATATACATTTGTGGGTAGTTTGAGATTGACATTTGGAGAACTAGCGTCTCATCATTACATTGATGTATTAGAAGTTTAGCGCGGAGAGTTTAGAAATATCACTGCAAAACTAAAATATTGCAGACATCCGAGAAAAGCAAACTTCAAATTGTCTTAAAATTGTTTGTAAATTATGCAGAAGCTATCCAAGTATCTTTTATAAAAGTGCATACATTTTGCCTTATTGCATTCAGCAAATTCAATTGCCGCAGTATTTCGTTCTTAACACTCTCCTTTCAGATGGCCCATCCCTTCTTCAGTTCCATACAAACTGCCTTCTTCCATGTCTTTCCATTGCCTTTAATTACTTTCTTCAGTTCCATTTTAAATATTTGACTCGCCAACTTCTTCCAGATTCGTTTTATTTCTCAAATCCAATTCCTCTCTCACGATCTTTCGAACTTCCTTGTTTGTTTTTCTGCCAGCCTAGCTTACTTTTTCCAGCCTAACTACACCCGCATCTCAAAGCTCTTCTTCTTCGAACCCACATGAACTGAATCACGTAAGCTCCCCATTATGCTATGAAATATGGCCCGTGAAAATTCGTCTTGAGATAACGTCCATTTTACTGAAACAGTTTTTGGAAACACTTCCCTAACAACCATTTTATTATCATTATCATACAATAAGTTTCGCTTGTTTTATACATACTTCTTCCTAAGCGTTCTTAATATATATTGAAGTATGACTATGGCTGTTTGTTTACTACATATATGTAATTATCGATTTTGTATCTATTTATGTTATGATCCTTCACATCTTTTATCAATTACAATCGGTTGGCTTGAGCAGGTTTTACGCACCTAACTTCGTGGGTTTAATTTTGCTGCGGTAAACTTTTTCCCTATGGATCTTAGGTTTTTAATCAAACTTTTCCATACATTTCTCATAATATCGCATTTAAAATTAACTTTCACTAATAATTAATTTTGTACAAAACATTAGGATGGTATAGAGGGAAGAATTTAGTCTCTTTCTCGGTCAAATAAATTGTAAACGTAGTCTAAAACGTATTGTTGTTTCATTTATCCTCATTAATATCAAATTATTGTTTAAGGCCATTTCCTCCAGAAGGAGGTAAACGTTTTACTCCGGAAAGCATACTCAATTTAGCTGGGTTACTCTATTAGACCATCAGGTCACACTCAAAACCGTACCCCGTACACTCAAGTGGTTCAACATCGAAAAAAGATGAGTCAAACCTATGAGAATGGAGGAAAAATATTAAACATTTTATCTTCTCTTGCTCCAATATACGACATTGGGTAACAATGTCGTTTGAAGTGAATAAAAAGTGCTCTTTTACTGATTTGGGTTTCACTTTCGTAACGAGTAGCAGCCTATGTTTTTCTGAAGACACAAATATGAAATGATGCTAGTATATCCTTGTGAGTTAGCTGTCTCAATTACTCACCATGTTCTTCCATGCATTGCCGTCCTTGCATACTTCTTCCTCGTTCGTCATATCCGTACAAGATGTATTTCTTCTTACGGAATGCCTTTTTATTCAAAGTTCTTTTTATTAAGAATTTCTGTCTCTCCAGGAAAATCAGGTTTTCCATCTAGTTGATATTAAATTAATATTTATATTAATTATAAATATTATTTATAAAATATATTTTATTTACTAGTTTAAACTTCAGTTTAACTAATTTAATTATTTATAAAATAATATATCTGATGTCTTTAAATTCCGTCAGGAAGACATTTCGTGCCGTTGCAGACCTTTTCTCGTTTATAAAATTATCTGGAAAGAAAGTCTTACGAATTTGGAAAGTTATAATTTAAAAATTTTTCTTTCGTTTTAAAATATTTTTCCAACGAGAAATTACGAAAAAATTGGTGAATGTACAGATTTTTCGTAAAATTTATGTATTAAATCGTTACGGTGCTATAAAAAAATATTTTGGTTGAAACAAAAATGATCACGAAGCTTTTATATTCCACATTTTATTTAAATTTATCATGATTTGGTATTAACAACTGTTGATGGAGTGATTGACTCTTTATTGGCGAGGTTAGGACCATGTGGGACTCTTGTTGCCTACATACATATGTATACATATACCGAATACAGTAAGGATTATTCGATAAATTTTGAAATAAATGACAATTTGACGACATAATGGAAACTAGAAGCAAGATAGATTAAAATTCAAGACGTCCAATGAAGCCAGTTGGATAGAAATCCATTGCCAATTACGTATTTTAATGATTTGGAAAATGGAAAATCGCCTTTAAACTCATTGGAAGGTGTAATTGATTCTTGGATTCGTACTTGCGTCTTCCTGAAGAAGACGATTATTATCTCGGGGATTTATACCTCATGCGAATTGAACACAATTTACAGCAATCAAAATATCACCATCTTTTAAGGGCTTGGGCAGCTCATAAACTAACACATATTCTTTTCTATTATTTCATTCATTCAGTCAAAAACCAACGGAGCGCTTTCATTCAACATAATCTCTGAGAAAATCATTTAGTTCACTTTCGTTTTTCACCCTCAAATTCCTTATTTTCTCCGGTGCTCACGACACTTCTTTCTTATTAAATAATGAGGACTCGAATGTCGCTGTATCAGTGCTCAGCTCGAAGGCCTGTTTTATCTCAACACCGGCGCCAATAGCAACCGAAAACTTTGGAAAGAAAATGATGCTCACTAGGAGAAATGAGGAATTAATGAAACCAATCAAGTACGTGAGCCGTCGGTAGATAGCGTTAATAAAAGTGCAGCAAAATGCCGTAAGAGCAACACCCTCATACGATTCTATGATTGTTCCAGATAAATTTTATTATTCAATATCACTCTTACCTTACTAAATCGGTAGTCTGAAAAGTTTTGGCGCGTTTCGGTTTTTGAAAACGTTTGCGCATCTTTTGAAAGGTACTCACCAAAATTGCAGCCATTTTGGACGCGCTGTTGTTGTTTGACAATCAAATAAAAATCATTGTTTGGTCGGAAACTTTTCAGTCCACTCATTAGCTTTCTTACTGTCAGTAGAAAGATTTTCTCCATCCTCAACTTAAAAGAGAATGAAACTTTAAATGAAATCATTACTACATTTTTGAAGATAGAGGTAGTGAAACACAGAGATAATTGTAGAATATGAATATTATGCTAATTTTGAGAAACTCGGCCAGTAATCAGTGCCATAAATCTAACTTCAAAATATTCCCCTTTCCTGAACCGAGGGACAAATGGAAAACATTCCACTGTTGGTATGCCAGACGAAAAAATTATTCTTTTCTTAAGGACTGGCACTAATATTTCACTTACTTCGTCTATAAATTCTGAACGAATGAACTTTTCGGAAAGTTTCCGACGATATTCAGATCTTCTCATCTGTAGTGAATTCCAACCGAGAGACTCCATCATTGCCGTAACGCTGCTATCAAACCTGAAATCCCCGCAAACGAATCAAGCTTCTCTACACTGGACCATCTCTAAATCTGAGACTAAACCTACTTCGTGTGGGTCCCAAACCGCACAGCAGTATTCTAGACTCGGACGAATAAGAGAAAAGTAAGCTATTTGTTTGACCTTCGATGAGTATCCTCTTAACGTTCTACCAGTTAATCTTTACATTCTATTCCATTTTCCTACCGCATCTCGAATATGTTCTTTAAAAGATAAGTTACTGCTAACCGTGACTCCTAGGTATTTGTTGTCGTGCACTAACTCTAATGGATGACCTGAAATTTGGTACTGCGCGGGAATTATGTTTGTGGAGCTCGTAAAACTCATGGCAACGCATTTATTTATATTTAAATCCAGCTGCCAATCTTTACACCATCCTGATACGTATTACGTCCAGTTCGTTTTAAACTATGTTACAATCGTTTTCTGACGAAATCTCTCTGTATCTGTATCTGGGTATCATCGGCAAATAATCTAACCTTACTCTTTACATTCTACGAGGTCATTAATGTAAAGTAGATATAAAATCCGACCTAGAACACTTCCCTGTGGAACTCCTGATGAGATACTTATTTCGTCGGATAAAATTCCGTCTAATGCAACTCGCTGGGATCTGTTTTCTAGAAAAGATTTGGTCCATCTGATAACTTTTTCGTCGATCGCGTAGGCACTCAGCTTTTGGATAAGCTTCCCGTTAGGAACTGTGTCGAAAGCTTTTCTGAAATCTAGAAAACTGCGTCTGATCTAACACCGCCGTCTGCTGCTTTAGATACGTCATTCATATAAAGCGCTTACTGGGTCTCACAAGACCTACCTTTACGTAATCCGTGTTGGCTCTGACTGATTGCTCCCTTTTCGGAAAGAAAGTGCATAGTAGAGCTCGCTATTATATGCTCCATTATTTTGCGAAAGATTGAATTTAATGACATAGGCCTATAATCATCTGGTTTGGACGCACGCCCTTTCTTAGGCACCGGAGTAAAATTATCTTTTTCCCACGACATTGGGACGGTTGCCTCATCCAATGATTTCTGATAGAAAATCTGCAGAAGCGGAGCAATTTCATCGGCTAAAGTTTTTATTACAACAGCGGGAATACCTTCGGGTTCTGGCGCCTTTTTCCTCTCAATCTCTCGCTGTAAGTATCCAATTCCATCAACGGATATCTCGATGTGACACATCTCTGAATCAGTGCGCGAGGCAAAATCCTTAACTTGACCATTGTCTGCAGTGAAGCATTTCTGGTAGTGCCCGTTAAGTAAGTTAGTTTTATCTTCCGATTTATTTACGGTAATTCCCTCAGCGCTTATGATTCTAGGCACAGAAAACTGACCTCCGCGAGTCTCGTGCACGTATGACCAAAATTCTTTCTGATCGCTATATTTTTATTAAAATTTAATTTTACTTAAATTTAGTCGAAGTGACCTGAAAAGGAAACTATGGGTCTTATGGTCGATATCAACACTTTTTCGAAAAGAAACTTCTAATTGAAACACATTTTATTTCTGTTCGAAATGGCATATTGGTAATTTAAGAAGTGAATTGAAGTATTTCTTGAGACAGTTTTACGTTCTTAAATACGTATGTCCAATATCAATTTTGAAATTTGTCTACTATGCTATATTTCATTCTAAATTTCAACATGGCATAGCGTGCCGGGGTGGTACTTATCTATATAACATATGGTGTTTAAAAGTTGAATTAACGCTATTATAGTAATGATGCGTGCCTCCAGAAAGGTCCTTTCCTCGATTTGCTATATGTATTACAAATTCTACCATTAAGGTATCTTTATGTTTATAAGAAATTATAGGAGTTTTTAATCGTGGTGGTCATGTAAAGAAGCCGTGTTGGTTTTTATGTTATATAAGAAGGAATTTATGTTTTGAAGCATCCAAACCCAATGTGGAAATCCTTTAGTAATTTGATTGATATATGGCACCTAAACTATCCTCATTGTCAACATTAAAAGTTTCTATAATATCTGAGAAAGAGTATTTATCCATAGACTCAAGGAATGGCTATTTAAATAAATGATACTGAAGTTTATTTGAAATTTATTACTTATTTTATTTATTCTATAGTTGTTTCACAATGTTAATTTTTAAATATTTTGTTTTATCGTTAATTTTCAGTTTTTTATTTTGTATATACCTTGAAACGTCTTTTGTTTTATTTGAATGATGCCATCCTCGCACAAAGATTCCTTCTGGGATGCTTAAATTTCACTGTTAGTTGAAATTAAAATATCTCTTGAGTTATGAATTCTTTTGAAGTGACATAAATTTTATTATTATTATTATTTTGACTCCCTCTCGAGGCAGTCTCCATCATATTAGCATAATATCAGGCCCTGATATAATGCATCTCTTAAAAATATATCCGCGACACTTCACGAAGTAACCGTCGGCGACTGAATCAGTGGCACTACAAAGGGCTAAAGATGGAAACGGAAGCATCGTACCCATCTTACTCATCTCGTTATTGCAATCCCTTTGCTTAAAATCGGTAAATTTTTGGGTTTTTACCCTAAGTATAGAAAAAAAAATGATAAAAACATTTTTTTACACTTTTAGTATAGATGCGGGTGCGTAAGAAAAATTTTATTTTTCTATATAGGAATTATAAAGGTATCATGAGTTACGAAGTTAGATTTTTGTATTTCAGTGAGGTTATAATTCCACCATTCTGCACATTTACTTTATTCAAGGAAATTTGTGAAAATTTATAACATATTCCGAATAAATCTGATTGTTGATTTTATGTCACCTGCAGACAGTATGTGGATTAGTAAATACTACCAAAAATACCTTGGAAGCACGTTTATGATAAACAAAAATTATTCTCAGTCGAGCTTCGATCCTTACTCCAAAGGAAGGCAATATTTTCCTGTTATATAAAAATTACTAATACTTATAAAATCTACAATGAAATTTTTAAAAATGCCCGTATTGCAATGAGTAACGCATTCTTACTTTAAATACAGAATTTTTGCTCAGTAAAAATATGGAGAAAGTTACGATGAAACCCGGTTAAAACGCTCCCGTAGAGTATATTTGAACATGGAAGACATACGCTTTCTGCTCTTATTATGATTTGTTGAGTAGTGTTCTTTTGTGTGGCATCTTCACAACTTTCCTTCACTAAGTCATCTGCTATGAATCAATTTAGTGTAGAAAAATGCTGTTTTAACTGTAATAGCTGTTTATCTATAATAAATGTATATTCACTTAGGTTTTAACATTTTGCCGCAAATTTAAATTTCGTCTCGTTGCAGACCTTTTATTGTTTATAAAAATTATCAGGAAATAGTCTCACGAATTCGGGAAATTTATATTTAAAAATTCTTCTTCTGTTTTAAAATATTTTTCCTACGCGAAATCACGAAAACATTGGCTAAAGTACTGATGTTTAGTAAAATTTACGTATTAAATCTTTACGATGCTATCAAAAATATTTTGGAATCAATTTTAGTTCATAAAAATGGTATTTTAACTTTAATAGCTGTTTAACTATAATAATTATATATTAATTTAAGTTTTTACCTTGTAAATGGAAATAAATATGAAAACTCACTGTTATGAGCTACATATGTGCCAATTATTTTTATGCTCTTATCTTAAGTTATGAAAGTTTTACTGAACTTTGTACAAGCAGACATTTCATGCTTTACGATATATGAGTTCACTACAGGAAGTAATTTTGTAATGTTTGATTAGTCCAACTATGAAATTAGATATTTTGTAAATTTTAGGATCCAAATAAAAATACTGACAAAATATTAGTTGTATACTTTCTTCTATTCTCTAATTAATAATTAGTAATGATGAAAATGTAAATAACTTTTAACATATTTATGAAATGTTTAAGGTGATAGGCATGATACGTAGGTTTTAGGTTGTGAGTAATTCAAAACGTATTAATATTGTATATTACAATTTACCATTATGTTATGAATTTCATTTGTATGGAAAAATCGAATCCCATAAATTTTTTTGATTACTTTTGAATGTACTTTTTCATTAAAGTTTGGTATAATTATCATTCAAGTTTATAAATTATTAAGTATTACATTAGAAGAAATTTAACTCAAACATTATTCATTTGTATTAACTTCATAGAATAGAATCTATTTTTACTTATCTAACTTCATTCCATTATACAAAACCTACCCTAAGTAATTTCTTCGAATAAAGTTGCTGTTGAGTATTATGGGTTAATCATAGGTATTAACTGATTCTTTAGCAAGGAAAAGATGTTCTTCCGATCAACATGTATAGCAGGTGTTTGGATTTCTACCGCAGTTTTGGGAATGATTGGGCGAGTGCTTTCCTCAAATTCTTTATTCACAAGATGCAGTGAACTCTCGTTATAACGTCTTCAGGAAGTTGAAATTCGGAGGGCTTAACTGAAATCCCATTTACTTTATTTCCGTATCTTACGTTACCTGCATCTATAGATCTATTATTCCTTTGGCCCGTTCAAAAACGTCAGTTCGATAGTTCAATATACTTAAAAATAAACATTTTCCCGAATTGTAACAACTATTTCTAATTCGCCCATAAAAAGACGGCATTATCATTATTATTATTTTTAGCATTTGGCGAAATGTTTCAATTATAAATTATCCTTCATATTATTTTCTAATCATAATTACTGTGGTACCAAGTATATCTCTTTCTTTTCTGTTATACCTAACGGTAGCCTTCCGTACGTTTTACTACACTTACAGTAAGGCTTCCCCAGTCGCTCCGTGGGCTTAGCTAAATATCTCTTTTTTGGAAAAGGCGATTTCAAGGATAAAACATAAACCTAGTTTTTCCTTTCTGTTACTGTTTAGATACCTTTACACTATTTCCCCTCACCTTTCGATTAATACATACCAGTATTTCCTAAAGTGGGCAATAGCGCCCTCCTAAGGGGGGCGCTATTACCCACTACTATAAATCTAAGGTAGTTTCTTCCCATTTGATCATATTTCTATTTCTACACAATTTTGCTGGGCTCTAGACAGTTATTAAACATCGTATATGAAGATTTGATAGGTTTTGGTTTTAATTTCTTCCTTGGATTAGGTCTTACAGAACATGTTTATTTTTGGTGCCGGTTGGGGACGGTGTTATGGGAACTAGGGATCGGTAAAAGTTTGGGGAAATCTGATCCAATATACATACTCTATGGATATAGCAGTGGTTCCCAACGGGGGCGCTACCGCCCCCTGGTGGGCGCTAGGAAGTCTGAGGGGGGCGTTCTGTGCCCAAGCCATATTGAGGGGGCGTTGAGGTCCAGCCGCCGCCCCCTTGAGCAGTTGGCGTATTTAATGGTCACTGACGGCATTTCTGACATTTTTTTCGATTCTTCAACTTTTGAAGCTACAGACTTTTGGTGCCAGGTGTCAGAAACATTGTTATCAATGCTTTCTCAGCTCTCGCAAAAGTTTTGGCAGAAGGATGCGTCACGAATGGGGTTGACCTATTCCGTGGAATGAGCATACTGACGGAATGGAGGGGAGGGGTACGGAGGAGAAAGCAAAAAAACGTTGTTTGCAGGGCGGCTAATAGTGTGTTTTCAATGGAACTACGGACCTTGTAACTGCCGTTAAAATTCTGCGTAAAGGTTATTTGGCAAAAGGAGAATGAAACTCAACCCGATTAAAAAACACATATCTTCCCGAGAGATTGTTTTAAATCATCTCTCTACTTTGGAATATTCATAGTAGTTCCAAGGACTTTTTCTGTTGATGACACGACCCTATCAAAAACTTTTTTAAACTTTCATTGCATTTCTTCATTGGCCTCCTTCCACATACACATAATGACGTTGTAAATAATTTTCGTTCTTGGCTGTAAAGCGCTTTCAGATTCCCAATTTTGGATAGTTCGTAATTTGCAATTGAAAATTATAGGAAAAATGAAAGTACGAATACGACGGAAAGATAGGAAAATGTGGAAATGATTAAATGGAATGAAAATAAGTGCAGGGCAATGAATTGAAAGTGAAAATAAGAAGGTGGGGGAGTTCTGAAATGAACTATTTAATAACCAGGAGGATTAGAACCAGGCTTAAAGGCAAGAAGGCTTAGAGACGGAGCAGACATTACATTGTACATGCTCTCTGCATTTTTTTCGGGTGTCCGTCCGCGTAGTATGGCTTGGTGACAACAGTTTCGCTGACTATCCTCTTAGCGCCTTCAGGTCGAAGGATTAACTTCGACCCTTAACACTTTTGACCTGAAGACGCTGACAGGATAGTCAGCGAATATGTTGTCACCGAGCCATCCTACGTGGACGGACACCCAAAAAAATGCAGAGCATCTAACCAACGCCGCGGAAACCTTCGAGCTAACATTACATTGCAAAATTATAATAGCAAAGAAGGCATCCTCTCTGGCCAGAAGTAATTTATAACAAATAGGCTATCGGATAAAAGGTATGCCCGAAATCTTCCACCCAATGCGAAACAAAGTAGCTACAGATAGAAATAGTAGCATTCTGAAGCTAGCAGCGAAGGCAATCTGAAAGGGGTACATACAGTCATTATTTTTCCAGCCGCAGAGACCGAGTTTTAGAAATCAAGACCTGTCAGGTCGTCCTCTGCGCATCTGCCAAGAGCTTCTACTCGAGAAGTTGTGTGAGAATCAAATTCATCAGATATCCATCGCCCGTTGTCGTCGTAATACTGGTACCAAACAGTTTCGGAATTTCCTTAGTGCAAGAGCAAATTGGCGCAATAGTAGTAGTAGTAGTATTGTTAAAAGTGCTTCGACAGCTTAGGTCATTTCGCACATTGGCTCCCACCGGGAATCGAACCCGGGACCGCTTTCACCAAAGGCGAACGCGCTGTCCACACGACTATCCGGGAGCCCAATTGGCGCAATAATTGTTATCACATAGGTAAGAATGTATTTATTATTATAATTTTTAATTCAATTAAAATAGCATACATCATGGATTTTAGCATGTATTAGACATAGACATCTCTGTCAGCAGGCACGTAAAAGTAGAAAGAAAAGGAAAAAATACATCTTTTGTCACTAGATTTACAAATTATAAGTGTATCGGTCGCATAATCAAATAGCAGTATTTAGAAATATTACCACTGATAGTGAGAAAAAAATATTTCTCAAAGTGGGACTCGGACTCAATTTTATTCATCGTCGTTTTAATTTAAAAGTCTTCCAAATATCAGTGAACTATATCGAATTTGGTTAAAACTGATACAGTGTGGTAACATGGATGTCAAGGTAGCTAACTTAATTGATTAAAATACTTGGCACGATATCGGGGGGTCCGGGTTCGTGTCCCGGTCAGGACGAATGATATTTTTTTGTGGTATTCTTTCAAAATAAGCAGTTATGGTTAAATTTCCGCTATTTTGCGGTTCATTTAATTTTTCAAATCGTTGGAAAATTAATTGTTCACCTTGCTTTGATTTTTACTTTCTCCCTATACGTAGTATAGAGAAAGTATTGTATTCGCAAAAAAATTAGACCTCCAGATTTCGACGGAAATAGATGTTTTGGGGCATAGGCACGTTTTCGCTATTTTCCCGAACATGTCTGTCTGTGTGTCTGTGTGTCTGTCTGTCTGTCTGTGGTTAGAATGTTTGTGGGCGCTCTATCTTAAAAAGTAATTATCCGATCATTTTCAAAATTCATATTTAGAATTTTCCTAATAATGCCAAAAGTTGATTAGTGTTTGGTGAATATCGCTTAACCGGAAGTTGCGGTTTATCCGGAACAAATTTTCGTTTCTTAAATATCTCTGTCAGAATGCTATGTAGGTATATACATTTACACACAAAGTTGTAGATAATGTACTTTAATACAACTTTTGCATGAAACATTTTTTCGTAACACTGATTGTTTAGGAGTTATTCTTCAATAATGGTTAACCGGAAGTTGTTGTTTACCCATAAATGGAAGTTTTTCGTGCATATCTCTGTCAAAATGCAATTTAGGTATATACAATTATATACAAAAGTTATAGATAATGGTTTTTACTACAACTTTTATATGAAACATTTTCCTGTAACACTCATTGTTTTGGAGTTGTTTATATATTACCGGCTTAGGCTTCTGTTTTCAATAAATACGGAGAAAGTCATGTGTTGGCCACATCAGATTTTTTAATAAGTAAATACTTAATAAAGTAAATATTATTTCTACAGATATATCCATGTCGGAACCAAAGAAAAAATGTAGACAATACAATGTCGAATATTTAAAATATGGTTTCATTCGATCACCCACAAACAAGACATTACCAATGTGCTTAATTTGCCACAAGATGTTTTCCAATGAAGCTATGAAACCTTTGAGATTAGAAGAGCACTTGAGCAAAATACATCCTGAGAAAAAATATGTCTTACTTTCAAATGCTCAGAGATCAACATTCGAGACTTCCTACTTTGGGTGATATGTTTCCGGCAGCATCAAAAGAAGAAAATGATGGATTACGTGCGTCATATAATATTTCCTTACTCATTGCTAAATCGGGAAAACCACACACAATTGGCGAAGAATTGATAATTCCAGCTTTGAGTGAAGTTCTGCGTACCGTGCTGCATAAGCCACCGTCTAATATAATTTAAAAAATTCCGTTGAGTAATAATACAGTGCAGAGGCATATAGACGAAATGTCCGAGGATGTGGAGAGTTCTCTAGCTGATTTTTTTTTATGACTACCGAGTTTTCATTACAGCTTGATGAATCTACTTTGCCAAAAACCGAGTTTTTACTTCTGGTGTACGTTCGCTTCATAAAAGATGAAAGCATTTGTCAAGAATTATTATTCGCAAGATAGTTAGAAACGGACACTAAAGGAAAATCTGTTTTTGGCGTTTTGGAACACTATTTTGAAGAAAAAGGAATTCCTCTGAATAATATCTTGTCTGTTGCTACCGATGGTGCCCCGGCAATGGTTGGACGTCCCCGTGGTTTTATTTCATATTTGAAAAGAGCGGTACCAAATATAGTCGCCGTGCATTGTGTAATTCACCGACAACATTTGGTAGCAAAACACCTTAGTGATCGCCTTCACCGCTCGCCAAAGTATGTAATTACTGCAGCTAACAGGATCAGAAGCAATGCTCTCGATGACAGATTATTTAGAAAGCTTTGTGATGAAAACGAGGAAGACTTTAATCGGTTACTATTGCACACAGAAGTTCTTTGGCTGTCAAAAAGTACTTGTATAAAACTATTTTTTGAACTCTTTGAAGCAGTTACTAAGTTTTTTGAAAGCAAATATGATTTATTGAGAGTGAATTTATTGAAATGTAAGAGCAATATTGCTTATTTGACAGACTTATACAGACAGACAGACAGACTTATACAACAAATTTAATGAAACAAACCTACAACTGCAAGGGAATGATTTGAATTTGATCAAAGCCAAGGCAATTATCTCTGCGTTTGTGTCAAAACTTGCTTTGTACAAACAAAATTTGGGTAGAACACAATTTCATCAGTTTACAAATCTTTCTTCAATGGAAACTAATGATAACGACATTCTCGCTTACTGCCAACATTTGGAAGCCCAAAAAAAGACTTTACAATTAGATTTGAGGATTTACTCAATATGGTCATTCCAGATTGGGTCATAGAACCATCCTCTAACTTAGAAATCAAAGAATTATCAATGCTGGAGAAGTTTATTGAATTGTCAACAAATGAAGAGTTTAAATTTAAATTAAATAATCTGATGTGGCCAGCACATGACTTTCTCCATATATAAGATGTAAATATTTATCTACGACAGTATTTCCGAACTCTTTATTCTATCTAAACTTGGAAGATGAGTGATTAATTTATATATCATTATCTTTTACGCCACGAACATTATAAATAATGTTTTTTGGGACATGTTCGAAGAAAAACGATGAAATTGGCCTTTCGCCCAAAGCGCCCAGAGCGCCCAAAGAGTGCATAATCAGAAACTTCCGGTTTATCAGTATTTCATGAATAACTCCTAAACAATCAGTTATAAAAAAATATGTTTTAAACAAAATTTATAGTAAATTTTTTTCCTAAAACGTTTGTAAATAATAGTATATACCTAAATATCATATTTATGGAGATATTTTGAAAACCGGAAATGAGCTTTGAAGTATGAAGCTCAACTTCCGGTTAACGGATTTTCTTCAAAAACTAATCAACTCTAACGACACCAACCAAAGTAGTATATATGAAATTTGGTGTTGATAAAACAAATGGTTTTCATGTTAGAGCGCCCACAATGTACATAACAGTTACTTCCGGTTTATCGGTTTTTCACGAATAACTCCTAATCAGCCATGATACAAAAATATGATAAATAAAAAAGTTATAGTAAATTACATTTTCTAAAACTTTTATAAGTAATGCAATGTACGTATATATCATATTTATGGAGATATTTTGAAAACGGGAAATGAGCTTTAATGAATGAAGCTCGACTTCCGGTGTACCGATTTACTCCAAAAACTAATCAACTCTGACAGCACACACCACAGTACTATATATGAAGTTTGGTATTGATACCACCAATAGTTTTCACGTTAGAGCGCCCACAAGCACAGACACACATACACACACACACACACACACACACACACATACACACAGACATCATTCCGAAAATGGTTAAAACGTGTTCTAGGGACCCCAAAACATGTATTTCCGTTGAAATCTCGAAGTCGAATTCTTTCATGAAAACAATACTTTCTTTATACTTCGTATATGGAGAAAGTAAAAATGGGTATCAAGAATTTTGACTTCAACGTCAAATTCAAATATCATATCCAGCCTTATAGGCTGCAGTAAAGAAATTTTTCATTGCTTTTCCGTGTTCGTATTTAGCAGAAAGAGGGTTTAGCATGGTGACCAATCTATTAACTAAGAAAAGAAACAGGTTGTCAATTGTGGAACTCGGTGACTTAAGGTTATTAATAGCAAAAATGGCACTAAATATTGATAAATTAGTTTCATCACATCAAGCTCAGCTGTCTCAGTAATAATATTATATTAATTATTAATAATATATTTTAATCGTTCTGTAAACAATAATTCAATATTTCATTATCCTAAGATTAAAGAAAATTAAAAATATGTTCTTTTTTTTCAATATATAGCATGCACAATGTAGTTAACCTAAGGGGGGCACTATCAAATTATTGACTGAAAAAGTGGGCGCTGACTCAAAAAAGGTTGGGAACCTATGAATCCCTTCTCACATTTTCTTCTATTTTCCTCTAAGTTTCATTGATACATGTAATATACTTATAATAATGTAATAACTTAACGACAGGTTAGATGGAAGAGGAGACTTTTTAGTCTCAATCTCGCCTAATAAAGACCCTAATAATAATAATATATACGAACACCAGCGCCGTGGCAGGAAAACGTACTACGCATAAGTACGAATTTGGGAGGACGTAGCGTAGTTGAGAAAATTATCCAGAGGATAAATTTATCCAGCGACGTTGCAGAAATGGATAAATTTTAACCTGCGGATAGCTATCGAGAGGATTAGTTAGGAGAAACCGGCCATTAGACGTTCGTCTCATAGTTTATAAGACGGATTCTCCCTTGATACGTTTTAACCCTCTTTAGCCAACCGTCTGCTTCATTTTGAAGACCATGTATTTATTTTTACATTATCATTATCTTCTTAATCCTCTATATTACCCTGTTTCGCGTCTAATGAGGTTCCCTTTTATCCTTGACTGAAATTGCTAATTGTGCACAAAGAATGAACTGCTAAGTGGTCCATTCTCTATTTTATCTTATGGAGTCAAATATATCCTTCACTACTTTGGTGGTTTCTTCTTTCGTGGGCTTTTGAACTTACAATTAGTGATGAAAATCCTACTTTTGGACGGGCTCTCAGCACCGTTGTTAATTCCTTATTCATCCCTTATTGTCTATCTGATGATAATTGCTGCTTGTTGTGATAATCGCCAAAGTAATTTAACCAAGGAAACTGCCCCCATTGGCCATAAAGTTGACTGATCTTGAAAAATATAACGAGAGAGCACCCAAGCTTACTTTACTACAATTGGCGGATTCTCTAGGCATATTCAACTCCGGAAAATAAAGATAACTTAATGAGAAATAAATACAAATTATAAACAAGGATAAAACTTAAATAAAAGCTTAACTACTTACACTACCGTTTACTATACATCACCGTTTATTACGCATTTATTTCTTGATTTTTACCGTCGATATACCCATTTAAATGTCTTGCTTTATTACAGTTGTCGGTCGGTCCTCTGAAAAGCGTCTGAAGGACGGGCTTTGCAATACTTTGGTTTTTAAACGCTCGTTATAGCATATCTGTTGACTATACCTACCAAAAACATAAATTTTAATGGATATATAATATTGTACGAATGAAAAACATATATTATGGATGGCCATTTTGCAACATGATACATTAAAGAAATTTCTTGAATTTCTGACTTATCAATATAATTTACTTTCGTTTTTTCGATCATTATTTCTGTATATTTATTATACCAATTATTTCTGTATTTCTAAATCCTCTGTTTTGGCCTCAGCTTTATGGTAGCTCTTTATAATGAAAGAGGAAAATAAAAAACTATCATGCGTCACCACAAAATATTTTACTCTTCGACGACCTACGTTTTAACGCATCTTCATAAAAACTGATGATGATACCCGTTGAAACGTATGTCTCTGAAGATTAAAATATTCTGTTCTACCGTGTAAAAGTTATGATTCTATATGATTATGATTTATAATTCTATATTTCTGTATCTTTCTTATTTTTAGTATTTTTTTATTTACGTTATTTTTGTATTACTGTATATTAACTAACGAAATATTTTGCGTTTATCTTTCGTTACATTAAAGAAAAAAATGTGCCTTATGTACCTTCCCCTTAGCCATCCTAATCTCTATGATTATGAAATTACCAAAGTAGAATGAAAGATTCATAATGGCACTCTCCTTGGAGACTGAATTGTATCCCATGAGATTGATATTCACTGGGACACTGTTTCGCTCTTATGTGAATAATTTACACTGATGATAATCAGCAAAGAAAGAAAGACTACTTGATTCCTCATTTGGTCGAGTAAGCCTCATTTCCTCTTCAAAGCTTTTGGTTATCTTTTGTGGTGGGTTTGAGGTTAAAACCTACCTTAGGGCAAAAAGCAGACCGATAATGTTGGACAGAATGAAACTGCGCTATTGTCTCATCTTTGTACTCTGCAATTCTTTACTATTACAAAGGGCCTTTTGTGTTCCCGTTTTTAAAATTCTCGTGAGTTTTTCAAAACGTCAGCGTCACTACATCTTGTGTTTGTTCTGTGAGTAGCTCTGAACATGTTTTCGCCGTCGGAACGAAATATCTTTGGCGAAATTTTTCGTAATTCTATCTTTTTGTAGTCTGAAATATTCGTCAACCGCTAAACACAACTTTTGGGTGGGTCCAAGGCTTCTCGCTACATTAATTAGAGAATGTTTCGAATTAACCGATGAGAAGAGTTAAAACACTAGTTAAAGAATATAGGAGATTGTAATTTATTTATTGAGCCTCGTTTCCGATAAAACGTAATGTATTTTACCATTTTGATTATTTGTGGGAGCATTGCGAAGACACAGGGGTTCAATCTGTCTTTAAAAATAATTATTCTCTTTATTATTTCCATATTTTAATGTATTTATTATATTATTTCCATACTTTCATGTATTTATTATATAAGTCCTTTTGTTATATCTTATTCTTAATAATTGATATTTGATGTGATTTGCTGCTGTTTCTGTTTATAATAAGATGGGTTTATACCTTTGTATGAATAATTAAATAAAACTTCTGATGTGACCCGGCGGTCAGAAAGGTTGTAAAGCCGTGATCTGATGACCAATACTTCCCTAAATGATAATCTCATTTCTTCCTTAAAACGTGCAAAATATTTCGAAGGGGAGTTCCTCTGTGATTGAGAACTCTGAAGGTAAAGTTTGGCAGAGAGTTTGAATTTGACATAAAAATCACGCATGGAGCATAGTATATCCATATTCATTTACGCGTATGGTAAACAAATTATTCTTTTTAATACGGTATATTTAATCTAGTCTCCTAAGGTTATTGTCCCTGTCTGGAGGGGTATAAAATGAATATCACACGAGTGTCCGGTGACTTCCTTAAATGTTTGCAAGATGGGACTTTAAGTAATTAGTTTGGTAGTTTCCCATGCATTTCCTCATCGAAACGACAAAATTTAAGTTGAAAAGGTCCTTAGTTTAATGCAATGACAGTGTATAATACTTTTAATAGCATTCGATTAAAGTGGCTTAAATTAATATCAATCAGCTTCGCTCAAACTTAAAGAGGATTTCATATTATTATGAGTATGAGTGAGTCACATATTAATGAAAATTACTCCAACCTGTGCCAAAGAACAAACGGAAAATGTCCTCTGATAGAATAAAATTAGTGATCGAATTTAAAAATTTTTGCCAAAGATACACATTCGAGCCCAATAATGATTTCATCTCATCCCTGTAAGATATATATTTATTATATAGTAAATATTTTAACATAAAATTGAATAAATTCACCTTTTTTCGCATTGATTCCAATTTTTTGTTATTGCCTCACTTTTACATATTAAACTTTATTTAAACGGGCACTCAGAGTGAATTGCAATGGTGTATATTCCACCGCATATTTTCTTCTCTTGCGAAAGTAATTACCTATATAGAATAAGAAAGGAATTGATAAATTTCGCAACCCACATCGCTATTAAATATCTCTCTATATCCAGTTAATGGAATAATACATATGGTCTTGATTTTCGACTAAACGTAATTTTCTTTGAACTCATCAACGACTTCCATGGATTATAAAAAGATGGCTCCGCTCATCCGCACCATCTCTTCATTGAAATCATCGAGTCAAGTCCCTACACTCTAATCTGTAATTCCCATCTCCATTACATTTCCATCGATATTGCATGTGTTTGAATGTCATTTGCATCAAATTAGCTTTTGGAATCAGTTTCCACATTCCGTGCTACAATAATTTTACCTCACGAATCTGTTAATATGAAAGCGGCGAATCGACAATAATGTTTAGATTATTTGGTAAATCTGAATATTCAACTTTGCGAATAACTTCAGATTACATCGGCAAATGGTCTGAATTCATAATAAATCATTTCTAATAGTTGTAAACCTCAGATTAATAATGGCAATCCCTCATATCTCTTTGATCTTACCTGCTTATTTAAAATGTTCGCTACAAATTCCAGCTCAGATAAATTATCCTATTACTACAGTTGAATTCACATTTTATGCATCTTCATAACATTATTCTATTCATTAATTATAAATATGAACCTAGATCGAACGCTTTAGCTAAATCGGTCGTATCTATCTTATCTCCAATGCGAAGATCAATACTGATCCTGTTAGTTGCTTTGGACTGAAGTTCTTGGAGTCCACCTTCATTTTTCACTTATCTTTAAATAGAATTTTTTTTACGTTCATATTTTACGTAAAATTTCAATTCATTCATTATATATTTGAACTGTGATGGTGAGTTCACATCCATTGGGATCAACCATATTTTTTCTCTCTTTTCGTTACATATATCATATAATTGATTTTCGGATTCAGCTGAGATTGTATTGAATCAAATAAACTTATATATTTGTTTAAGTTTCAGAAATAAGAAATTAAATCCGTGAATATATGAATGGAAGAATGAAGGGATGAATAAAGAATTAAACAAAAGTACTGTCTATGTAAGGTCCCTGCAAGTCACTTTTCGGCGTGTGGCAGGGGGTGACGCAATTTTCCTAATCGATTGTTTTCGCGTATCGTTCGCAGAAAAATTAAATTCTTGAAACGATTCGTTGTAGCATCTATTTCCCCAATCTGCTTCGCAGTATCGGAACGGCGCGCCGTATACGCCGCGGCGTATATAACAGGAAAGGTCGCATTATATCGGTTACATCTTCTGAGAACCTAATTTCTCTGAAATTATTTAGTGAGTTCATTATTTGAATTGATCTTCTATATTCTAATGATTCCCATCCCGCGTCTGAGTAACAATCACTATTTTATCGTATCAATTATTTACATATCGTATCGCCTTTCATTGTATCTTTTCTAAATCCCGAATATGGCATTTGTTGGCAGGGTCCCATATACGTGTTACACCCCAAACGTGTAATTGCCCAATTCATGAAATGGGCAAAAGTTGCCCATTTCATTTTTTGAAACATTCAAAACATTCATTTTTTGAAATTTTTTTCATTTGATTTTTTGAACTTTTGCCCATTTCATGAATTGGGCATAAAAGTTACCCATTTCATGAAATCGGCAATTACACGTTTGGGGTATAACATACGTACTACATATAGTGATGGGAAAAAAACGTTTTTTTCATTCGAACGTTTTAAAACGTAGAATAAAAAACGTTTTTTTTTTCATAAAAAACTGATTCATTATCTGTTCCAAGTAATAGTTATTCAACAAAAAATTGAAATTTATGACTTTAGTTTATTACAAAATTATGCACAATGATGCGCGGAAATCACATTTGAATACTCGGTGATCTCAAACACGTAAATCTTGCTTACTTGTCATATTAAAGAGCCAATTAGGAACCAAATGGATTAGGCATATAATAGTTATGATAAGTATATAATAATTAGTATGAGATATGAAATTATTTCAGCCACCTTTAACTGGTTCTGAATTTCAAAGGAAAATATTCAATTGAATATAAATGCTGAGGAATCCTCCAGGTTTCGCACGGTAAGGGCGGAGTTAATATAAATAATAAATAAATTATTTATAATATTAATACGACTTACCTCGAATAGCAGAAACATCTTCGAAAAATGTTTATATCTTTTCAGTATATCGATAGTGGTTTTTTTATCTAATACTATAGGGGATTAATTTAGGCTTAAAAACAGTAAAATTAAAAACAAACAGCAGCAACATTTATGTTTAACATTCCAATCTAATTATGATGGCACATGCTTTGTTTTAACAATTCTGTTTCGTAGCTTAGAATGCTTGAAATAAATTAGTGAAAAAGTTCTTAGGTAACTAAAAAATAAGAAGGATATATTTTTGCATCATTTTTTTAATAATGGAGAATATCATCTTCCATGGCATTAATTGCAGCCATAGTTGTATTATTTGTAGTTAAATTATAGTCTTTATTAGTTGTAGATAAATTAAAGTCTGTGGGGCACAACACTAAACATCCATAAAACTCGATACAAAAGCAAAAGAACCAAAGTGGCCCGTCATATATGTTTTGGTTTGGATTAGTCTGTAACTGTCTTCAAATTCCTCCACAACGACATTTAGATATGATTTCTCGCTGGAAATGAGTGAAGAAATGTTTTCATCTACACCCGCAAGTGTAACAACTTCCTCTCCATCCAGTTTTCGAGAGATTATCGCTTGAAATTTTACTTCTTTCGGTTTCCAGTAATTTCAAGTTGTGCTTAATTAAAATTGGTTTCAAAGCTCTTTCATTTGTCCTGCGGTTTCTTCTTAGGTTGTGAATATTTCCGTGCTTGCTAAAACTTCTTTCCGTCGCCGAGGATGTGGGTGGAGGTGAAAAGATATATATGGCAACTCGTTAGACTTTTGTTTTGGAGCATATTCCCTTCCAAAAAATAAGAGGCGAAAGTTTTTCAGATACTGAAATGACGTATGGTGTCTTCCACTTACCATCGTCAGCCACGTAGTTTGCCATCTCGGAATGAATTTCAGCTATATTTTCCTTTCTGAAGGTGGGATCTGATTTGGTGAGAATATCAACAAATTTGAAAACATCAGAAATTTTTGATGGTTCCAAGCTCGAACCTTTTCTTGAAGGATCAAAAAAATTATCTGGCAAATGGGCCTTCGTCGCGGCAATATCTCTTCTCATTTTAATTAAATTTATTATTTTACTACTGCGACCATCAGTAATTTCAGTTGTGATCATACAAAAATGTTTTACTCTTTTAAAGGGGCCTAGGAAAATGCAGCAGACTTTGCTAAGCTGTGGCTCATCATTTGCCATGTCGATTATGTAAGCTTTTAATGGTTTCAGAACGTCTTGCAGATTATTTAAAAAATCCAAAAGTTAAGTTTCGGACAGTTTCGTTTTTTGTGTCGTGACGAAGCCTCAGGGATGGATTCTTAGGATTCGCATCAATCGCTATCAGTTGCAGCACACTTTTGTTAGTAATTAATGATTCCAGAGAGCTGTGGATCAGAATCGAGTTACTGCAGGGTTTATTGAAGCGATAATTATTACTCTTCTGATCATCTGAAAACTAAGTTCGAACGATGATACACACGCCCAAATAATCCATGCAAAGATACGTCTTCCACTCAGAGCTTGAAGCGGAGCACTGAATTTGATGAATTGCAACAAGTGAATACGTGGTGTCAAGAAACAACTATATACACTATTTTCTGTTCAGCAACATGAAACTTAGCGGTCATTAGAGAACCGCGTGGGGCCAATTTTCGAAATTTGCTACGCTTTATCATAGATTGCTTTTACAAAGCTATTAACTCGTTTTAATTTTATCATGAAGACAAACTTCCACAAAGTTACGCCTGAAAATGTTGATTTTATACAATGCATCTGTCTTGCAAACATATAAACGCTTGCGTTTCTTATAAAATCGTTTTAAAAACTAGAGAAATACATTCTTTACAAGCTATTAGGTCAGGTCAACTGCAAAATTTATTAATCAGGATAGTAAATTGATCGGATAAACCACAAAGAACGCCATCTCAAAATTGACGAAAAAAACGTTTTTTTCATGTTCTTTTCAAGACGAATGAAAAAACGTTTTTTTCAAACGTTTAAAACGTTTCATTTTTTTCGAGGTTCCAATCTCTAACTACATGTATACTCAAATTAAGGCCTAACTAAGGCTTAGTAACATTGCTCGCGAACTTTTCCTTCGCTCCTATTCCTTTAACGAAACCGAGTTTCTTTAGCGCTTGTCTACTCTCCTTATTATACCATCTGGATTTATTAATTTTTTTGAAAGTTTGGAGGATACGAATTTATCCACAAGGTCACAAATTGCCCCTACAAAGAGATTCCACGTTTCCTCGGTTATTTAAACATCTAGCGCGCGTTTCATACTCTGGAAAGACGGATATGAGTTTATTACGACATCCCTCGAAATCGGTTTGCGGATAAAGCTCTTAGGTTTTCTGTACCTCACCAAGTTAAGGTCGAAATCTATAATTATGGTTTTGTGATCAGATAGTCCATCACAAACCTGACGTGTTTGATATTCGCTCGGGAGTATTCGTAAAAAACAGCTCTAAAATGCTTATTTCTTTAGTAGGCTCATTGACTATCTGATGCAACGAATTTTTTTGCATTAAGTTTATTAGAGTCTTACAAGAGTCATTGTCACGAGCTATTGATTATTGATATTGGATATCATGGAGACAGCGCGTTCGGCCTCGGCGAAAGCGGTCCGGGGTTCGAATTCCGGTAGAAGCCTATGAGCGAAATGACTTATGCTGTTGAAGTACTTTTAACAATACTACTACTAATAAATCGCTCACAAATAATCTTTCAGTGACTGTGTAATACATTGAGTGATTTTTTTGTGCCTAGGCAAATACATATAATAGCTAGGATAAGTATGATGCATGAATGAGTCCTGTAATGGAACGACTAAAAATATTAGGATGTATTATTTTTGTCGTTCTGAAATCTGGTGGGCTTTTTTATTTATAAAGTAAATCAAAAGTGAAAGTTTTATAAGTTTTATATCAATACGTAGAATTATTTGCAAGGGAGATCCACATGGGAAAATCATATCTTGTTGCACTATTCTTGTTCCGCAATTCTTATAAGCTCAATGTGCAAAGAAATATTTTTTAGGCTTCAACATCCAGTAAGCTATCCAATTGTGTCGCGGAGCCAAGTATGTAAAGTTTATAACAAGCTAACTTTCCTCTCCAAAGTCATTAGGCTGCCTACGCGATGGAACTTGTCTTTTATAAGGCTTTAATTTTAAGTGCGGGTACAGTTACAAAAGTTGGTTCTAGTTTGTGGGCCACTGAGCTGATCCTTTCGTATTGAATGTATGATGGTGAAATTGATTAATTCAAGAAACTCTGGAAAACCCACCGAAAGGAAAAGAACGACTTTGTGCGTGTTCATGAGTCCGATATAATAACTCTACACGCTGATTTAATGAGTTTCGATGGAATGATTAAATTCAATTCTGATTATCATTGCCCCTAAGCCTCCTAGTACCCAACTTCTGGAAAACACGAGAGGGATTGCTAACGCTGCGCTATTCAATGAATGGGCACATCGTTACGATCGATTAATCGATAGATGTATCGATTATTTCAACTTCAGAGGAGACCTGTCATCGACATGCATTTATCTTGCGTTCCACTTTTATAGTGCGGTAGCTAAGAACGGCAGTTTAATATAAACTACGAATCGTAATTTTATTGATCCAATTTTAAAGCGAGTGGCATGAGGTTATTTTGGTAGCATGGAATAATTACAAAAGAATGCTCTTAAATCCATCTTTACTGAGTTGAAAAAATAGAGCGCAGAATAGATTATTGATACAATCAAAGCCTTGCATAAATTGTAATTTTATCTCACAATTGATATTTTATTATATATATTTAGTATGTGTGTCATAAATTGAATATGAGATCCCATAGAACTCGAGTAATGCAAATTATGGATGTTTATAAAGTCAATTTTTGTTTGTCTCCTTCAGATAACAAGCAAATATTTGTTCTCTAAACCGCTCTGCGTACGAATTAATATCATCCAGAAATATATCTAAGAACTAATTACTTCCCCAACTAATACTTTTAACCTCTGTATCTTTCGTCGGCAAAAATCATTTAATTCACCAAATTAAATTTGAAATAATGGCTTTAGAAGATCGGGGGGATGATAATCTGGAAAAGGTTATTCAAATTTGGATATTTCATTGTTAAATTTTCTAAATCGCAGTTGAACAAAATATACCAAATTTTTATAATGATCTGCCACCAAGTGAAGAACGAAACCATCAACGATATTTTGATGAAGCCGTTTGTTTTTGTATTTTTCATAATATTTCATTAGAAAATAAGTTCTTTAGGGTGAATATTTGGGTTAATTTGTATCTCTTTCTTATTGTAATGCCGGACAACTCTAAGACCTTTGCCAAGTATAAAATGGCAAGTATTTATCTTCCCTCATAGCCTCACTCAATTATTGTGTCGAATATTTAGCGATATTCAGCCTATTTTGCATTATATGTTGTAAGATTAGACTGTAAATCACTTATAATTTTTCCGAAATTTTAGCATTAAAAACGTGGGTGACAGAGATAAATTTTACTGGAATTAAATACTTTTTCACATCCGAGCAATTCGGACTATTTCAGATAGTTATATGTAATTGAAACGCTTCTCAATCCAGACATCATAAACTTTGAATTGTTAGGTTTTCCATCTCGAAAAATCATCATCTGCCAATGGAGTCTTAACTGCAGTTCCCTGCTATCCTTCTTCATTTCATTGTAAGTTCTTTACCAAAGTAAGTTAAGGCTTCCATTTCGCTGATCATTACTCTCAAATACGGCCTGATTTTTTTCTAGTAGATTTTCAGAAAGCAATATTAAACGCTAGATAGTAATTGCGGGATTACTCTTAGAAAATCCCATGAAAAAATACCGATATAAAATATTTGATACGGCGTTGTAACCCCTGCCTGTGACCAAATAGCCCGCTCCACAACTTCCGGGCGGGACTGGCTACGGTCAGTTTAGCTTCATTTAATTCCAGTTACTGTCAGTAGATGACGTCCATGACAATATATTCCATCACAGATGCGATAAAACTATCAGATGTGAAAGGAAATAGGATTTTACGCATTATTGCCTTACATATATCTCCGATCCGTACGCAATTCTTCTTGTATTCATTCTAATTCATTTTTATTACTTTAATTCTTCGTTCGATGTCTTATATATATGACGTTTTATATTTTTTTTAATTTACCGTATCAATATTATTAGCTTTCATGTTTTTTAAATCCTATATGTTGAAATTTATCTCTCTCTATATATCTCAATTCTCTTAGTTACCACATACCTTTCGCAGTTTTTCCTCTTCCCTTCTTTTTTGGATGTTTTTTTAGCGAAAATATATTTCTGTGATCAGATAACGTCGCAGCATTTGTTGCTCCAAAGAAACCGTTGTTTTCTTATTTCTTTCCTATGTTTCTGTCTCTCTAGTATCTGTTCTTCTTTAAAGGCTTAATGCATTATATGTATATGTAAATTTTTCATACGCTAAATGTTAGACTGCCCTTGATTAATTTGCTCTTTACAAAATTATCATGCATATTATTAAATACTATTTTATTTTACTTCTTAGTATTTATATGCAACGAAGAAATTTGTGGTGTAGGTACTACACAAAAATAATTATTACAGTTTTGTTAGTCCACAAAATAAACAAGTAAGCATTTTACAAGTAAAATAATAGTTATAAATTTACTGTATTAGATAAGAGATATTTTCTTTCAACCTTACTATATTAGATAAGAGATAATTACTGGATATTATATAATTATGTTAAGTCATTAATGGGATACAGTTCTGAGAAAAGGACGAAGATCCCGGTGAAGTTATAGTAAACATCGACAATACAAAAGAATATTTTATTCGTGCAGAAAATTACATTTCACTAAGAAACTTTTAGTGTAAGAAAGATGATAAGAATACCAATTATTTTCTTGTTTTGATTGATGAAAAAGTCTAAGAAACGTTTCTGAAGTCTTAAAATAGCGGATGTCCTACTTTCAATGGAAGCATGGATATGAATAAAGGTAAAAGATAGAAATTCCGAATTCTGAAATGAAAACGCTTTGATAGTATGAGATAGAGAGAGAGAGAGAAGTCACATGCAAATAAATGCAAAAGAAGAGGCACAATGAGTAGAAAATGTGATTGGGGGAATCTTGGAGTATGGAAATAATTGGGTGGAAAAGTCGGACGCAGATTAAGTATCGATCTTCTGGAGAAATATAAGTTGGAATTCCGAATAGTAGATGGAAATAACTGCGAGCAAAAATACATTTCGGAATGCTTGATAGGAAAAAGAAGGAATGGGAGTTTTTCTTTGATCGAACTTCGAACTCTAGATTTATGAAACTCAAAATTCTAGACTAAAACTATTAAATCATTGCACACGTTTAATGGGGAAATTTAATTTAAGAACTAAATTAAAATGTGCGTAGTATTTTTCACAGGATCTAAAGAGATGATCTCATTCATGCGGCTTTGTTAATTTGAAAAGAAGCAGAAAGGTTTCTTTTAATGAAATTTCGCTTTGGCAGAAGTGCTTTCGTTTCATTATTCATCGCAAGAACATGAAATATCGCATAGTGGTAATGTGTTTTATTTTATTAGAACCATATTAATTATCAAGTCTTTTAATTTTTCTCTCATTCGTTATTAAATGTACGTATTTACCCCTTTCATTCTAATTCCTTTAAACAATCAGCTAAAGCTTAAATCAGCCACTCCAAATTAAATGGAAAAAGTTATTTTCAAAGATCGTTGGTTCTCAATTTTTCTCGTTGGAAATTTAAAATTCTCCCATATGTCTTTGAAAATTTTAATTTTATTAAACTATTGCTGCTTTATATTAGATAACTATTAAAAGATACGATTTATATTTATAAAGTATTATAAGTTCTATATATAATACCTCAACATTTTCATGTCAATTTAGTTGAAAATTCCGCCTATTTTTATACTTGCTGAAAAACTGCTACATTTTGTAGAAGATCGAATTCGTTCTTTGTATTTTATTAATGGATTTTTTTAAATCGTGTAATCTCTTATTTCAATGAAGTCTTATGTTGTGACGTATCAAATGTTCCCTCATCTTCTTCCCATAAATTTAAGGTACCCGAAGAAAATGTTTCATTAGGTAACTTGAATTGTAACTTGCACGTAAATCTATGGAAAGGAAAATTAACTTTAAAATGATCCGTCCCCCAACGTTCAAATTTCTCCATGCTATGCTTATAAAATACTGTCGTACGTACGACAGTATATCTATGGAGTACAATTTCATCCTCCGTATTTATTTTACTGTTATGGAAGCATGCAACATTGGTTTTCCAAAAAGGAATTATTGTGTAAAATAAAAATTGAAGCCCTCGAACAAAATTTGCGATGTCCACACACGTTCTTGATGTAATACATTATTTTGCATGATGGAATTTGACCAAATATCATTGGATCAGTTTGATTCAATTGACTTTACTTTTCAAAACGGACAATTAATCTACTATTCGTTTTATTTATAATATATTCAGAAAGTAAACAAAGCAAAAATTTACTGAGGCTCAAAGCAATCACAAATTGTACGTAACCGTACGTATGGTTCAAGCTACATCATTGGGTCATTTTCTACGAAACCCTTGTGGTACGTTATTATTGTTTAGTGATGAGGTAAATGTTAACCATCGAAACTATTAACTATCAGACCTATTATTACTCACAGAAAAGTTATGCTAATCAAGTTTTGTTTACTCTCTCGTATTATTTTTAAAGACTATATTAATTCGTTAGTCCAAATTATACAACTTTACATACACTCCTTTCCACCTTTAGGAATAATTTGCCCTAATGCAGCACTTTAACTGTGGTGGTATCATCATCCATGTATGTTCTTTCTCTTGCAGTATATGGGATCGTTTGCAGTAGCAGGGACTGATCAGGCCACCCGGGCGGAATACATAAGGAATCAGTTGCAACAGATGAGAGTAAGTTTTTCCGATATTTCTATTCATTACCTTTCTGCCCTACCGAAAGGTGAATTTACGATCGGTGAAAGTAAAAATCTCCTACTGAATCGATATGCTATTTATTTCAGCTCTCTTTTTAGAAGTATGTCACTCGCGTAGAGAAAATGCGTATGAATGTAAAATAATAATAAATAATCTTTTTGCTTCGGTATGTAGCATCTTATCTTTCATAAATGGAAATTTTCAAATACAAATTTCGGTAATCGATATTTCCGTTAGCAGGTGTCTATATTGCAGTGATTGTTGGTAACATTTAGTGGTATTTCGCTTCATTTAAAACTATCGAGTACAGGCCTATTTATTATTCATCGATTCGAATATAAATAGTATTCTGAATTCCCGAGGAAAAACGGATTTGAAATTCTTGGAAATTTTCCTGGGTGCACGCCTTTATGTGCAAAGTCACCTCAACCCTTTTCTTATAAGTATTCTGAAGTTAGATGAGTCGTGTAACCATACTTCAGAAAGATTATTTTAAGGCCTAAGCTTCCTAGTCGCATATCAAACGTTGGGTCATCTTAATTTTCTTTTTGTGAACTTCCTTGTGACAATTGTGATGCGTATTGCTAATGTCCTAAATCCTAATAATGTAATAAATCCTAAATGAAAATCAGTCGTAGAATTGACAATTTCTTTAGTAAGTTCGCTAGAAGAGATAATCGTTCATTTTTGATGTGTTAGACAAAATAATCTTAGAATCTGATGTTCCTTTGAAAATTGATTGTTCGTCTCATGAAGCACCAGAGAAGGACGTTGTGAAGGAGTTTGCCATTTTACAATTCGCCTTAATTTCCTTGCTTTCTTAGAGTAGAAAAATTTCTCCCCATCTTCAGGATCAGTCAATATGGTTCATTGTCTTTCTCTGGGGAAACTTTAGCAGCTTGGGTTTCCACATCTTGTATCATTCAGATTGAACTTTCGCCCTTAGGAGGGTTAACTATTTATGATGGTGTCCGACGAAGACTTTATTATCTGTTTTAGATATAGCTTTCTTACATTAGTTCTCTGCAAAATAAAAATGATTCATGTAAAAATAACTAGTCACAGCAGGATTCCCTTTCGAAACAGAGCATATAAGAGAATGTTAGAGTGATATCCTCAAATTACTACTAGGCTCAATCTGTAATGTTCACAGCTTGCGGGCTCTTTAGAAATTTATATAAGTCTTCCCTTTTTATTGAAATCATTTTAAATTTGCATACATCTATTAAATGCGAAATCTTGTTAAAAATATGGACAAATCTTATGAACAATTCAGATACTTCGCTAGGACGTGGTAGATGTCTGCTTTTGCGATAATTATCAGAAAATGCTTCTGGATGCTTATTGGATATTTAATTGCATTAAGAAAAATTCACAAGGAAAAACGGACTTGAAAAAAGTCTGTTTTTCCTAGAGAATTTTCCTGGGTGCACGCCCCTATGTGCAAAATCACCTCAACCCTTTCCTTGTATGCATTAAGAAAGTTAATTTAAGGGGATTTACTTGCTTAAAATACGTTGAGGAAAGAGAGATACTAAGTATGCCATGGTAAGTGGATAGCATAGGATGAGAGTCAAATTTAAGTGAAGAAGTTAGAAAAGAGTTGGAGCAGTTGAGTATCTGTTATCTACATCTATATATACAGCCTAATAGCTGCCTTTTTGGCAGGAAGTGCTCCCTCGACCAGGGATGGGGAGCTATTTCTCTTCGCTGCATCTACACAAGAAACAATCGGGCCACAATTGAGCGGTCTATTGTCTGCACTTAATTTAACATCGAAAATTTTTGATTGAAAACAAATATAATGTTTAAATGGACTTTAGTTTCTCTTCATGCAATAAACACGTAATAAAAAAGATCGGGAAATAATACTATGCAAGGGTTTTCGTTTCGAAAAGTTGGGAAATAGTCTCTGTTTCCTCCCTTTTGGTTTAACAGTTGCATATATTTACTAAAGTGATATATTTTAAATGATTGCCCCGGTATCTACTTTCTTTATTTTTATCGGAGTATATGAGCATTGGGTATCGAGTAATTCTCTTCCAGAGAATTTCTTTCAGCAAAGTTTCATGCAGAACGTTTGCATATTCAGTCTGTCTGGAAAGAACAGTCCGAAGGCCGATTTGAATCTCAACCTCGCCACCGATAAACCAAAACTAAAGGAATGAGGGGTCTTAGGCGAGAAAGGATTGAGAAGTTATGTCTAACTTACTTTACTAAGCCAGAATAAAATGGCTAAAAAGACCCTCTGCATGCAGTATAATGATCTACTCGTAAAACATATTGTAGCATTCGATAAGGAGAAAGCAATTGAAGATAATAATTCAGCGAAATTTATACCTTGGTAGCATTCTTAGTATCGAAGCTATTAATAAGACAGAAGCGAAAGTAAAGGAAAAATAGATTTACTCTTCCTAAAAAATAAAAAAAATCCAACTTTAAGATTATTAGCGGGACATTTTTCGATAATCGAAACCTTTCAAAATTCTGTCCAAATACTCGTGAGACATCATTGCATCTTCGCTTCTGTCTGCTTCTTATCCGACGGATTCGCGCTTCGAGGAAATACGTATTCCAATATAGCACTTTAAAGGGCATAGTGTTACTATAATGATACATTCCCAAAATATTTATTTCAGTATTCAGTATTATTTCCGCAGCAAATTCCATATTATCATTAAATGAACGAATTTTACAATTTCTATCACTTCTTAAAACTATACCAATAGTGGGACTATTCGTTTATTCAGATAAAGCCACACCGTAATGTTTATGCCATTCAACATAATTAGGGCAAAAACTGGATTTTACACGTAATTAATTAATTCCGAGGCGCGGAATATTTTAGCGTGAACTTAGGAAATATTTGAAAGCGAGAAGAGGCGAAGGTGTCGAAGGGATGCTACTCTTCTCTTTACCTGGCGTACATACTCAAGCTGCGAGTGAAATGAATGCGTACTGCGAATGAAAAATCGATAGCCCTCCTTTGCTCGCATCGTCGGCTCCCACCGCGCCGAATGGGGAGAAATGAAAAGTGCGTGACGTCGTGCAATTCACCCCATTGAACATCCTTTGTCACCGCTCTCTTAAATGAGATGGCGATTCTAGCCTGTCTACTTAAAGAAGGGTTGAGCTATGATCATATCTTAATCTGATCGAGACTTATTTATTCCTTTTTTTCATTTTTTCTTCCATTGCTCTTCTCTGCTGATATTACGTCAGCATCAGCAAGTTTCTTGTGGACAATTTTTCTATGAATTGTATATGGCATTTTTCAGGTTTGTTTACTTTAATTTTATTTTCTTTCATTATTTTTTTACATTTATTATTATTATTATACATAGATTCACGGCTTTCAATCTCTCTTATGCAGACGCTATCGTACGTAGGGAAAAAATCTCTTATGCTTTAAAAATACGTAATTCATTTAGTCCCTAGTTCTTCCAGATTCTGTCTTTGCACCTAAAGTTGCACTTTTTCTTATTTTGATATAAATAGAAAATATTTAAGTTTGTGTTTATTTTTTTCTGTAATTTATCTATTGATTTTGGAATTTTTAAAAAGTTATTATTAGATATTGAAAAATTTATTATTTGATATTAAGAAATTAACGTGACCTCCTGTATAAATTTAAATGATTATGCGTATAGACTATTTTTCAGGTTTCTCGTGATTTTAAAAAAATATTTTTATCTCATTTTATAATTATTTTGTTTTAGACCACTGCCTATCTCTGCTAATTTAATGTCAGCATCTGTCGTTGCAGTTTTTATGAAAGTGCATTCACATTGCATTTTTCGGGTTTGTTCCTGATACTTTCGATTCTCAAGTTTTTTTCTTTTCTTTCTTCCTTTACATTTTAGTCGCAACTATCAGTAGGTTTCACAGGTATATCACGACCCTGTTCTCCTGCAGGGTTTTCCCTTCTTTCCTGATTCAGACTTAGGTTATCTGGTTGCAGGCCCACAAAATATTTACCTCTTTTTGCCTTTTATTTGCCTTATTTCTAAAAGCTTTCTTGAAATATTTAATAATTAAGGGTTACATTTTAGTAGGTACTTATACGTCTCAAAACTGCACTGAAATAAAGTATTTTGTTGTTTTTTCTAATTATTTTTAGTAACGCCTTATATAAACGAAAAGTATGATAGTTTTGTGGATAAAAACTAAAGACTTGTTTTCCTCCTTATAAATAAAGAAGAGCAGACAGAAGAACTACCCCTCGAGAAATTATGGTATGACGAAGGAAAAAAGAATCAAATTTCAGATAATCAAATGAAAAGAATGAAAAATACACAAAAGGTAATTTAATCGGTTTCCGTTATTGATTCAATAGTTAGGTAGATTGATTAGGGGATAAAAATGAAGCATGATTGTAAAATTAAAATTTTGTGATTTGACATTATTTCGACGCATTACAATTTAAAATAGGCTAGATTGTATTGGACGTAGAAGGTGTAGACAGAAAAATTCTTATTCGCTTTTAAGAGATAGTAATCAGGGTATATAATTCTTCGTTAAAAAAACCTTTTTGTATTTCAGGATTATTGATTGAGATGGGAGGGTTAAAACGTGGTTGCGAAATTTCTTAATCGGTAGATCACTGCGAATAAGAACATGCGATATTTTATCCGACAAAATAGATATAACTTACGGAGTTCCTCAGGGAAGTGAAATCGGTCCATTACTTAATCTATGTAAACGACTTACCGGACGGCATAAAATCTAAAATAATAGGCTATATAGAATTCTAATTATAGCATATTTAATAAATAAATAATGTATCTTCATGTTTGAATATGTCATATTTTACGAAGAGTTAATTTTTTGGCGAATCAGAAAAGTAATAGTTATGTTTTTTTATAAATCGTCAACAATATTAAGGGAGATATGATTTTTTCTATTAGTACTTTGATTTCTACGATATGACCTACGGAGGCAGTGGTTATCAATAATTGCACGAGCCTTATATAAATAGGCAGTTTGATTTTATTAGAACCATTAACAAAACAAATAATTATGTAATTAAATTTATTCTTTTCAAATTTGAATCGCCAGAAACCCATGTCCAAAGTAATTAAACACAAAATAATTTTGAAATATTGGTAAATTTTGATTGGTTCGTCATTCATACGATTTTGTTGCAGAAATTGACCACAGTACGCAAAGTAACTGCTATCACTGTATTAGTAATTAAAAATATAAAAATAAATTTGTAAAAAAATCAATGTTATCGGAGCAAGAATACAGGGTAAGGTAGTAGAATATATAGATGTCAAAATAAGCATGCTATTGTTAGGCTATCAAAAATTCCAATTAAATTTAGTTTATTCTATCTTTTACATAGGAGATGCAAAAATTTGCTCATTGATCAAAATACCATGTAGTTTTCCAAGTCACTTTTCAAGTTTTTCGATCTGGAAAAATTGCTATTCGAAGAACGTTTATCACATTTGAATTATTTTTAAATTTAATTTCTTACTTGTAGTCATTTTTACTTTGGGAATGTTAATTTTTAACAAATTTTGATTTACGTACTTGTATTAGAAAAATTGCGATCAGGTTAAAAATATTCAATCCGATGCTCGTTAGTACACGACTACCTCCATTCAATTTTTTCAAAGTAAATAACTAGCCTTAGAAGTTAGCCATAGGATGCTTCTATGTCAGAAGCCAATTTGGGTGAACTTCTTGAATGATGATTGTGGAACTCAAGGTTCTCTCAATATGGCGCTGTGGGCTAATTTTATTCTACTACTCAAAATAACTCTATTCCGTGGCAAAATAACTGAATTCAAATCTAGAATGTACGAAATACGTGAAAAGGTAAAGCGAGTCAGAGATTCTTCACCGACAGGGGAACATAAAATGGTAACAAAACTTATTCGATATCATTCAAAGTGTACAAAAAAGTCGGCTGCTTACAAAAGTCAACATTTCTCGATTCTACTCGAGGAGATACCATTCCATCTCTAATTAGCTCAAAATTAAAATATTATGTATATTTTTAATATGGGCTATTTTTTCTTATTTTGATGCGCTACCGTTACCTGATTCGGCGATTAAGGAAAAAATAATCGAAGTTAGTTTTTAATTTGCGTTTTTTGAAGGTTTGTTTTCCTCTCAGTTAGTATTATTGTTGCCTAAATTATAAGTTATTGACGAATTGAATTGATTTAATTTCTCTTTTGGTGCTTAATAGGTGAAAATATCCCTTTCATTCATTTTTGTCTCAGTCTTTTTACTATATTATATTATTATTATTTGGGATGTTGCTCTTATTGCTGAGGTATGATTTATGTCGAATAATAAAAATCTCTTCGTTAATCACTAATTGAATGCTGCGAGAGGTTCCGAGCTTAACGAGACGTTTTCCACACAGCACTCTGAGTGAAGAAATTAACCTCATCCTTACCTTGCCTAACCTCATTCCCTCTCAAAAGCTTGTTGTACTGATGTAAAGATTGAGGATGTTTTTAAAGACAAAAAAGCAGATGTTTATAGTTACAAAAAGAAGTATGATGCGCTTGCGGAAAACTTCATCTCAGTAAACTCACCATATGGAAATGAATCCCTAATGAGTTTTTAATGAATCGTAAACTTTAGTCGGATTCTTGGAGCATTTTAACGTTAATCGTGAAATGCTATGTACGGTCTTACCGAGATCCTAATGAAAGAAAAGTGTCTTCGACGCGCCTATGCTTCGTACTTTATGTATTAGAACGGATACCTAATGGGATCGAGAGAGAACTGAGTTATCATAAAGTCATTGTTTCCACATCGTGTGATTTCTTGACTCCATCAACCATACTCCACGCACTAATAGGTATATATTTTTTCTGATTAACAAAAAGCAGCATTGCTTCAGTACTTGTACGACTGGGACTCATTAAACTCTCGTATCTTATACTAAGTTGCCGACTATTTCGAAAGATTGGGAATGTAACTCAAGTTCTTTCCAATTCACAGATATGAATCCCATTTATGATAATATTCAATCATCCTTTCCTTTACTTTCAAATTTTAAAGGACGTGATTGTAAATCATCATGTCCGTTAACTCCAGCCCGTAAAGATTGATTTTAGTAATGCTTTTTACTTTTATATGGGCGTCGAACAAGCAATTACGACATGCGGTACACAATAGTAATCTGTAAAATATGGGCGGTAGCTAACATACCATACACCTATCTTTCTTACCATTTGGTATTGAGAATTATTCTTTCATGGAGTTAAGTATTCCAAATCTTTTTTTCTCTATTTCGGCGACGAAAATTCAAAAAAATTGTGAAACTAATTTTTGTTGATTAGTTCCTGCAAACATTTCGTAATCCGCTAATTTTCATTCAAACTTTAAGTACCCTCAAGGGTACTACTTGTGAACTACCGATGACGTAAGTATTATCTTAAACGGAAGGGCATATAATTATCAGCTCTTTCTTCCGATGAATAGATATTTATAAAATTCCGTAATATGCGTCTTGTATTCCAATTTTATCTTCGCATGCTAAGTTTTTCTGGACATATTTCTCTTCTGCTTAAGTCTCTTTGCTTTATTTTCCATAATTTTCATCTTTTTACCGGAAAAAAATTTATTTGAACTTTTGCGTTGATTATCTATTGATAGGTAAACTATACTTACATGAGAGGAATGTATGATTACTGCTCATATCTGAAATCATCCTCGACTAAATGTTTTTACTCAGTGCTCCATTGATTAAGTATACTTGATTTACTCTATTTTACTTCTGTTACTCATATCTTACCATTCAGTACTCATTTTATACTTGCTCAAAGCCTTGAATTGCGTGAATGGTACATTCAGCTAGCTTCTTCGGAGCCATTGTAGTGAGCATTGATCAAGTTCAATGGCAGTTAAATTTTATCGATAAAGTGTGACAAATTAAAAGAAAATTAGGCAAATATGGGAAGTATGAGGACTTTCCGCCTATAGAATGAATTTCTTTTTATTTGATGTACAATGGACCTCTACTTCAATCTACAAATTGATATTTAAAAATTTAATTTAAACGAAAGTATGGAACAGTATGATATACTATATATACTATAGTAGTATATGCGATACAGTCCCAAGATATAAGGGAAATTTTTTTTCGTAAAATCAAACACGCATACCCTCTATTTTTTTCTATTTGGCCTTTTAAACTTACCCAATAAATATTATTGCAATTGGATTATAGTTACCCGTGCCGACTTGATGCTAAACAATTTCGAAAAATTAAAATTTGTACCGACAAGGGAAACACCAGTTAAGTGGGAAATTAACCAACGGATTCGCACGAATCTTTCGGGGCACGTTCTTTAATTAAAAATAGTGGACACATGTCCAAACGTTCAACAAAATTGCCTTTTGTTTATAAAAAAATAGCAACTGAATATCGGAGTGAGTCAACCACACCATACACGTATATTCATATATAGATCTCGAATTAATAGGAAATTATTATCTTACATTTCTACTCTAAACTGTACAGTCATTTAAATGATGCCATCAGTAAATGTGCTCCTACTACGTACTATCTGGAGAAATACCTTTCAACGATAAAGCAGCCTATCCGTTGAAACAATCGAAACAAATACCAAAGTAAATATCGAAAGAAATTAATACACAATTATCAAAATGAATATCGGAATAAATCGCAACAGCTTTACAACTATTAAGAGGCAGAATACTAAAAGAACATAAAAAACGGAATATTTCTGTGAACATTCTGGGGTAAAGCAGATTATACTAATTAAACGATGCGCAGTATTTAAAAAGCTTTGGAAAATCGCATTATCCATTAGTCTTCCCATGAGCTGAGCGACATCTTCTGGTTAAACTGCATAAGAATGGAAATGGCGACGATGGGAAAATCGGAATCGCCTCATAAATATGTAACCGTGCGCCGTCGAGACGCATAATCCCTCTCGTATCCAGGATTCAAAGAAAAGGACTCAAAAATTACAGCGTGAAAAAGGATTTCCTCCTTGGGGAAAGCATACGTATCTGCTACGCTTTCTTTAAGAATGAAATCCTTTTGAAATCCGCGAAGTGCAGATAATTTCGTAGAAGACCATTCTTGAATAGCCCGATTTCTGCGGCTTATATAAGATCTTCCGAAAATGTCTGATCTTAAAACATATCTCATAGTGATGGGAGGGATACGTAGAATTTCCTTCTTGGAAAGAAGTGTCCGGTTACATTCCTTATTTATTTTTATTTTATTATTAACATGTAATGAACACATATTTTTATTGATTTAGCAATGGGAAAATGTATCGTAGTAGTAGTATTGTTAAAAGTGCTTCGACAGCTTAGGCCATTTCGCACATTGGCTCCCACCGGGATTCGAACCCGGGACCACCAAAGGCAAACGCGCTGTCCACATGACTATCCGGGAGCCTGAAAATGTATCTGTATTGTTTTGTTTTCCTTCTGATACATCTCAACCTGCCTTCTCTTGAAAACCTTCCCATTGAAACTATAAAGATATATAAATTTTGAAAGTAAAACTTTAAAGTTATGTATTTTGACCTCTCCTCTTTGAATATTACTAAATGCATTACCAAATTGTGGAACATGGAGATTAAATTTATAATAGGTTATAAGTAAGATAAAACACGCACACACATTGGATTTATTTCTTCTACGAAGCAACGAGTTCTTACTACCCTATCCCTTAGTACAATTATCCCTCGATTAACGAAATTTAATTCCTTTGTCTTTTGGTAAAGGATAGACAAATGTATTCATTCACTTGCCTCTTTGCCTTATTCATACCTCTTGTCTTGTTCTATTAAAACTATTAAGGTATTTTCGATTGATTAATAATGATGGTGTTGGTTTTAATTTTTATTCTTTTTGAACGTTATCGAAAGTATCACAAATGGGGCAATTTTGTAACATTTCCACCGATGATCTCCTCTCACAGCGTTCTTTCTCAAAGCGATGGAAAACGATATCACTCCTTATCTTGTAAGCCTCATTCTCTCTCCATGGCTTTGTTTAGTTAATGGTGGGTAAGGGTCAAACTGTCCTTCAGGTTGAACATTTCGCAGACAATGAGGAAGAGTGAAAAGGAAAGGAAGGTGTATGTACGATGCGTAAAAGGAATTAATAAGCTCAATGGAGTTGAATTGTGATAAATTATCGTTGATTATTTAGTGGATGAATGGTTAATAAACTTATCAAAGGTAGTTGATGTGTGGAGTTAAATTAGATTAAGAGTGATCGGTGAGCTGATTGAGCGATTTGAGATCGACGGAGGGGATTTTAGATACCTCAATGATCGGGTTTACTGTTCGTGGATGAGTTTGAGAAAACTGAGAGAATTCGTCAACTTTCTGGTCGGGCGAACTTAAGAGCCTCTGTATTTTTCTGGTGTTCATTTTGTCTTGAACAGATTGCGTGTTTTACAGGGGAATCGTCGCAAAAGAGATATGTTATTTTCTGAAGGACACGGAGGGAAAAAGATTACCAAAATAAAGTATGAAATCTAAGTTCTCTGGCCGTATTTCGTGGAACGACATTAGAAATGATAAACAAATCACCAGCTCAGTCCACAGCAAAGCATCAACATAATTTCTAAAGCAAAGTATATTTGCTCTATGTTATGATTAAATCGAATATATTTGTTAAGTATTTGAAAATCGTGTGTGCATTGAAACGTTAGACAATTTCTCGTGCAATTGCTGAATTTCTTGTAAAAAGATGCAGTGAATGAAGAGTGGAACAAGAGATCGCGCGAATGTAAAAAAAATCGAGGGTATGGTTTAAGTGAGAAAACCTGAGAAATACTGAAAAGAAGAGGAACTTGTTCATCAAAGTGGGTTTTTGTCCGACTTACTCTTCGGTACCAACACTCGGTTTTTTCAAGATAAATGTCGGGAAATAGATTGTAGTTTGAACGCGTATAATCATTATTTTTTATTACTTGGTCAAGGACAGGCTATCTACCTTTCAATATATTTCGCATCCTTATGGCTCACGTTACATATAAATATCACCATATACTTGCTTAATTAACACTTATTTATCAAACTTAATTAACAACAGCAACACTGACTCTCAGTTTTAAAACTGGAAGCACTTCGTGAAAAATTATATCTTTATGAATTACGGGGAATATACGACGATACGAGATCAAAAAGTACTTAACCAAATAAAATTAACAATCACTTGTTTGCACCTCGTTAAATGCTGATTATCCAATGCTCTGTCAAAACTGCAATGTTGGAATACTATTCAAAGATCCATAATCCATATTAAGTTTTGGAAATTTGTTGTTAATTATTAAACATGTTCTTAAATTTCCGCACCCTAAGAGAAAAGAGCTCAAAGAATTTGAAGCATTGATTTAGAAGCACGTTACTAAGAAAAGAATGTTTGATGAGTTTTGAATTAACTAAACTTGTGATTCCCAAAGTGGGCAATAGCGACCTCCTGATGGCGCTATAGTAGTCCAAGGGGGTGTTTGATGCTACGGTATTAGATTCACATTTGATCATATTTCTATTAGAGATTTAAAATCTCCAATGGCCGTTTTCGTCAGCGTTCCTCTTCTCATTCCCCGGAATTCCGAGAAAACAAGACAGGACACCGCACATCATATTTCTACTCAATTTTACTGGGCTCTAGGCAGTTACTAAACATCAGATATAAGGATTTGGTGAACTTTTAAACATTGTAGCTTTTATTTTGCTTTTTATTTATTATTTGTATTTGGTCATAGAGAAAATAATATTTTATAGATGTCGGTAGGGGGCGGTAGCATGAAAAGGTTAAGGAACCACTGAAGTAAACTGTCGAGACACTAAATGATTGAAAAGGGTGAGGTAGATTGAAAAATGTGACCGAATCTAGTGATTGAGATTTGGAAGGGAAGGGTTTAAAGGGAATGTGACTCAAAGAAAAGTATGCAAGGACAGGAAAGCACCGAGGAATATTTTATTATAAAAAGGCTTTTAACTTGCTTATCCCGAAAGAAAATACAGTGAATGATCTTCATGCATGTATGCACGACTTATCGCACCGATATGATATGCAAATCCATCGCTATAATTTCCATCTTATGTTGTCCCCGGGTGATTCGTTGGAATTAGTTCATTATACGGCTGCACGATCCTCTAGCCCTTTGCATAACACGAAGGAAAAGTGAAAACTTTAACGAGGAAAGAGCATTTGGAAAGATGAAAGGGAATGAATGTGTTTAGAGGAGGAAGAGATAGAAGTTGGAAACGTTTTGAGTGGTCTAGGAAATAATATGGGTTATCGAAAATACTCAGGTAGCTCGTGACTAGACGTTTATGTATGTATGATACCAAGTTATAACGGAAATTTGCATCGTATAATGAAAGTTTGGATTATTTCCGTCAAATCTAGGATGATATAAATTAGACATAAACTGACGGGGATGATTATTGCATTCCGATGCGAAAGCATGGAGGAGTAAAGCGATCTTAGAAGAAGCAGAGCAAAGGGAAAGTGACACTTTGGAATAATGGAGTTTTACATTGTCGTAGTTTCAGCTGTCATATCTTGATGTTTTGATGGTTACTCATTTATGATTTGGTTTAGTGTGGAGAGAAATGAGCATCATTAACATTAAGTATCAGCCAAGCTCATGGCTGGAATATTATGGAAGATACTGTGGTGTCAGTGATGTTGAATGACGATATTCGACTTTATTTATTTTATGTTACGAAATGTTATTCATGAGATAATTTTGCTGCTTCTCAGTAGACTAAATTATGATGAGCTCCTGGCCATAGAAGGAAACTAAAGCAAATAACTCCACTCCTCATTCAGCCTAAGAAGCCTCATCCCCTCTCCAAAACATTTAGAAGCGAGAGATTGAGCCGTCAGATAAGCTAATAAAATCCCAAACCCTGAGTTTGCTTCAGTATGTCCACAAATCTGTCGATTTATACAGGAGAAAATTCTCTATCTATCTATAACTATCTTTGCCTGGGAACCCAGGAATAAAGGCATTAAGGTACTCTTACTTACTCTATGCCACAGGCATTGAAACTATTACCTAAAATAATATTATGCTCAAAATAAAATGATATCTCCTCTGATACTTGACCAAATATGGGCTAAATAATAATAAATAAATTAGACGCGGGTAAAGAGATGCTTCACAAAATGTGGCGTTTTAAAATCTGGAAAGATCTAGATTTTGAATTTTTTGCGCGTCGCATCTCAGATCCAGAGTATTGGCTGAACATTTTAAATTATTGTTCCCACACACTTTTAAACTTTTTCTGGAAATAAAAACCACCGACTAAAATGCAAGCATATAAAATGGTGTCTATTTTTTACTTTTTAACTACAGACTTATTTTCACTCAAAATTACGCCCCTATAGCTTTAACTGAAATCAAAATGTGTATCGTTTCTTTGAAGTCAATATTCAGATATTTTATTTTCTATTGGCACTATTATAACCGTATTATGCGATATTTCAACACAAATCAATTTTAATTCCGTGAATCTTGAATCCAGGGAGATCTCCATAGTAGTTCCCAAAAGATCGATTTTTAAGAACTTTAGTGACCAGTATAGGTTTCTCCGCCTTTACTTTTCCATCTAAAATTGTTAGCGATATTTTCCAGAAGATTGTTATATCTTAACAGGTGGTGTGAGTTGTGAGATTAGAACATGTAGAAAGATATAAATATCTAGGTATGGAGGTGACGAAGGATTGGAAAAGTGGGAAAGAAATAAAAAAGGAATGGCAAAGGAAGCATTCAGAAAAAAGAGAAACGTTTTAAGCAGTAAAATTAATGTCGAACTGAGAAAAAGGATGATTAAATGCTGTGTGTGGAGTGTGTTCCTATATGGCTGCGAGACGTGGACTCTCCATAAGAAAGAGAGAAATAGAATAGAGGGGTTCGAAATGTGGGTTTGGAGAAGAATTTTAAACATAAAGCGGATGAACAGAGTTAGGAACGAAGGGTTATTGAGGAGTGTAAATGAACAAAGAAGATTGATCGATTTAATAATCCAAAGGAATAAGAATTGGATAGGACATGCAATAAGAAGGAGTTGCTTACTTAGGTATGTGCTAGAAGGCACAGCGGAAGGAATAGTTAGGAGAAGAGTGAAATTCATAGATTGCATAATGAACGAAGAACGGCACCGTGGAATAAAGAAAGGAGCAAAGGATAGAGAAAATTAGAGAAACGTCGCCTAGGACCTTCGCGAGCTTACTATCCATGAAAAAGATAAGTGGTCGATTCATTTTGGCCTCTCTTTCACTGGAAATAATGAAAATTTGGAACGCGGCTGTCAATGAATTAGAAATTTATAACCATCAATAGCCTACTTTGTCGACGTTCCTCACCTCTTTCACCGGTATTCGTAGAAAACAGGAAGGGTCGGATTATCGTTGTTTTAAGACTACCAATGCATATTAATATGAAATCGATGCTATCATTAATAGCGATGCTATCATCCTCAGGGTTTAACTTTATGACCACTGAGGATAATTGGAAATTATTGGAAGCTATTGGAGTTTTTAAACCTCTAATAAAACCTCTCTTGCACCTTTATTTTTATTAATTCCTGCATTCTTCAAACACCTTAAAAAATGGAAGTTAATAAAGCCGCATCTCGGTTGATTCCGATATGCATTTTTCCTGTTCCCACACCACTCAAGTTTCATATTCACATTGTGCTTTGCTCTATACCAGGAAGTTGATTTTACTGAAGATTATTGTGCGTTTATCCTATGCTGCGAATACAAAAGCGCCTCAGTATTTATTTCTTATTTTAATATCAGGAGGGATTAAGGGGTAATTTACTTAGGTGGCACACGAGTCTTCTCGAAGTTAAGCCTCTCGAACGGGAAATCGTGATCCTCTGATCTAATTAAATCTAATTGCTTCGAAATTAAATGTTATCGAGCTAAAATTTACGTATTGAGCTTGAAAGCTACTAAGACCTTAAACTTATAATACATACGCTTAGGAAATCAAAATAAGGAAGTTATAGAGGTTGCGTATAAATATTTCGTTAGGCCAGTCTTAGAATATGGGGAACGCTTATGGATACCTCATGAGATAGATGTAAAGTGAAAACTGGAAAAGCTAGAACGGAGTTCATCAAGATTCGTTTTGTCAGGTACGTAAGGCTCGATATCTTAACACATTTATTAAATGAATTTGGTTGTGGAAGTTAAGAGGAGAGCGAGGAAAAGGTTAACTACATTTTTATGGAGTACACTGGAGTTAGGTCCATCATGGATTCATACCCAAAAGTTAAATTAAATATAAATACTTATTTTTTGTTAATTTTAAATTGTAATCAATAATATAAAATAGAGTGTGGGTGTGTGTGTATATATGTTCGCTAAAAACTCGAGAACCGAGAGTCGCAAAACTTTGAAATTTTCTACATTATTAAAAGTCGACCCCGCGCAGAGTAAAGGCTACTTTTTATTTCCTTAAGGCCACGGTTCGAACCCAGATGGGTCAAAACCTTTTCATAAGAAATACACGTACAGGTAATTTTTTTCGTTGCAGGGTTTATTTCTTTTTCAAAATTAAATTAGAAATAATAGTCGTAGGAAGTCGAATTAAACCAAAAGAAGGAGAATAGAATAAGGATTCTTATTTTGGTCGTGAAATATCGTTTTCGATTCTAAATTGCGCACATTTTGATAAAGTACGTGAATATTTTATCGAAATTTTGAGGTCGTAAACAACCCATCCCCCTGACGATTAAGGCGATTGTTGAGTCCCCAGCTCATGTATTTATCCGTAAGAACACATTGAGGAAATATACCTGCCTGAAATCAATGTTAAGAATAAGTGATAGATTATATGAAGAGGGAGGAATTTAAGGAGATTTTAGTAACTGCAGCTATGAACAATATACTGTGGAGAATCGAGCGTACAAACATACGAATACTAGTATTTAAGAAAGATTTTAAATATTATGGAAGAGTCTGTAGCAACCAAGTTTTATTTATATCAACTTAATGGTTTACTGACTATTTCGTGGGATAAAGGTGCTTATAGTAGTTTTTAGATGAAATTGCTTTCTCTCGATCAATAAAACTGAATGTGTATAAAATAACCTGATAAGTTTTGTATGTTTTTAATATAATCTTCTGCATTAAGTATTACAACTTATCAATTTACATCGATAAATATTTTGCAAATGACGAAAATGGATTTAGTGAATATCATAAAGATTACCCAGATTCAGTGTTGGAGCGAAAAGGTGATTTGTAAAGCTATAGCATATCTCCAACATCGTATCTCTTGATCGGAAAGGTAAAGCAAGTTTATGTTTTGTTATACGCAGAATAAAAAAGTTATTCACTGTGGTTTTTTAAAGTGCTTCCAATCGGTTATCGGTGTTTTATCTTTGTTTCTGTTTTGGCATTGTGATTGCATTTGTGTTATTTGATGAGCTCCATGTTTATGTTACGCAATTAAGTATTGGGATACAAGTCAGCTCCAAAAAATCACTTTTTGCAAAGAATATACATCGGTAGTTTTAGAGTGATATATAATATATTTTAGTAATTTGTGTTTAATCATAGTTTCCGACAACTACTTCTGTATTTCTGAAAGTGTCTCCTAAAAGGTGGTGCTGCTTATCCTAATATGATTTTCGAATATATTTTTTATAATCTTTAAATGAGTTTTGTTTTCATCGAAGAAAGTATTAATTCAAAGGATATGAGATTGGATATTTAGGTGACTTTGTAGACTTAATTATACCTTTATTTACTTTGTTTTTTGGTTTGGAAATAATAATAGCCTAGCTATTAGCTATCTACCAAAAATTATGAGGCATGTGTTACGACCAAGACTGTAACAAAAGTATATATCAATTTAAATTTCCCCGTTGAGAATCAACGGGCACTTCTGCTAGTATGGCTATAAAATTTTTGTGAAACAAAAACTAACTATTTTTATTTAATTTAATATCTACCTAAATGGAGGTCCACACTGTAATGGATAATTCCATCATAGAAATTTATTTATTTCTTGAATAAATTATTTACTGTTTTAGTAAATATTTATTCATCATAATTTTTGCTTTAATAATTTACGTCATTTCACTAGAAGAAATTCAGAAGAAACACTTTTAAAGCCTTATTGTAAAGATCGAAGAAAATATATTTTACTAATTATCTGTATTACATATTATCTGTATTATATATTATCTGTATTATATTTAGAATCCAGATATTTTATGTTAATATTTTCTTGCTCGATCGAAGTTTTTAAATTCCATGCAAAATATTTCTATCCAATTATGACGAATCTTTTAATGGTAGCCTTATTATAATTATATTATCGCCAAACACTTCCTGTTAACCCAGTATTCGAAAATCAGACCGTTATTTTCGAAGAGAATACGTTTTGTTAAAAAAAATTTGATTGCTGCTTCCTTGTATGTATACTTTTGAAATGTCAATAGACTGAGTTTGATTTGTTAATTTTCTAACTCTTTGAAATGCCATTTATATGTAAAAGACCGCTCAGTAGAAATATGCAATGAAGCGAAGGCCAAAACCGAGGAAAAATAATTCTGAGGGACTTAAATTTAATGTAAAGGATGTCAAAATAAAGGCCGTGGAAATTCGACGTAAAAAATTCGAGTCGCCATAATTGGAACGCTTTATGTCGCTTGATATGTTTGCGTGGGAAAGAACTTTGCGGTGCACAGTGGAGGGATATCATTTTGCATCAGTTGGCGTCGCGTTCTTTTTGAGATGTGATGTTTTACGTGTCGTCTTTTATTCAGGTTGAAATAACAATGAACCATGTCAAGTCGTACTCCAGTTAGTGTAATCAGCGAGCAAAGGCTTCTATAAATTTACTGACAAAGGTTTGTTTCGCAAACCTCAATTTTTACGCAAAACCGTTTAAATTTTAACTCCCTTTGTGTGGACGTCTATACGATTGTTTTATCTCCTATAACGTCATTTATGGTATGAAAGGCCCATCACTCGGAAAGTTTCTTTCCTCTTAACATGTAAGACTACGAACCAGAATCTATATGGTAAGTATTACCCAGGGGAAATGAAGCACTCTCTCTTGCTCTCCCTTTGAGGAAAGGGAACATTTCAAATCCACTTCAGACAATGCTTCGTGCAAAGACATCATATGTAATATATCTCATATATTTATCTTCAAAGTGATTATCATAAATTTAATCAACGATGTTTTCTAATCAGTTTGGAGACTGGTTCACAGCTCAGACTGTCCCATATTTAAGCTCATGATGAGGCTTTCTTTTCGAGATGAGGAATGTGGTCCTTTACTTTCTCCAATGAGTCCCGTAATGACGGCGTAACACTTTTCATTGCTTTCAATGAGGAGCGACTTAAATGAACGCCATCCTTCAGTATCATACATGCTTCAATAGCTTCCATATAATCACAGCTTCGATCAAAGAAATAAAGGTCAATGTTATTCTTTAAAAGTTAAGTTTTCATTTTTCTCCATCCTTTACCCAAAAAAATCTGATGTGGATCAGCACATGACTTTCTCCATATATAAGATGTAAATATTTATCTACGACAGTATTTTCGAAATCTATATTCAATTGAAACTTGGAAGATAAGTGAATTTATATTTATATCATATTATCTTTTACGTCACAAACATTATAAATAATGATTTCGAGACATGTTCCATAAAAAACGACGAAATTGGCCCTTCGCCCAAGCGCCCAGAGCGCCCACAAGGTACATAATCAGTAACTTCAGGTTTATCAGTATTTCATGAATAACTCCTAAAAAATCAGTTATAAAAATATATATATTTCATACAAAAGTTATAGTAAATTATATTTTCTAAAACTTTTATAATTAATAGTATCTTTATATATAATTTCCGAAGAGTCCGTCCGTCCGTCCGTCCGTCCGTCCGTCCGTCCGTCCGTCCGTCCGTCTGTCCGTCCGTCCCCCCCTTTATTTCAGAAACGGTTTGACTTAGCGATTCGAAACAAACTGCATTGTGTTTCTACGAGTTAGAAACCCCTAGGAAAACTATTCCCATTACTAAGACAGCCCGGGTTCGAACCCAGGAGTCCATAATAGGGTCCCATAAGGAATACACGTAAACTTCACTTTTATCGGTTGCAGGCCTCATTTCTTTTGCAAAATATAATTAGAAAGAATCATTGTTAAAAGTCGGGCATACCATCAAAAGATGGAAAATTTATTAAAGTTTCTTATTTAAGTAGTGGAATAGCGATTTCGATTAGAAATTGCCAGTATTTTGATAAAATAGAAGAAATATTAGAGATTTTTGAGGTTATAAACAAGTCCGTTCCCATTAACGACGAATGCAACTGATTGATAGCGCAACGCATCATGGGAGTAAACCAGTGTAAACAAGTAATGGCGGACAAGCTTTACTGCTAACTTATCAACTCAGTTGGTTTGTTGATGAAAATTAAGTTTATACTCCACAATTTCTGGAAAATATTTGTTCGGATATTCTAATTAATTTGGTATGACTCCAATTAAATGTATATGTAATATTTTAAGGTCGTTTTTTCTGTCGCATTCATTACGCGTAGAACTATGTTGGTTCCGGAGATGTGTACAATAAGTTATTATATATGTAATAAATATAATATTAATATTGGGATGATTTTGAGCATTTAAGATATCAAGATAATAGTCATGATTTAACAAGCTCTTCATTTTCTGATGTGGAAACTACTGGCCAGAAAAAGCAAATGTCGTGTAACTTAAAAGAACATTGAAATTCGTGTGAAAGTAAAATTAAGGAACTGAGGAAACTATTATACAATTATCTGAATTAATAGTAGGCCTGCCTGTCAACGTGTTTGGTCTCAAGTATTGCTTTGAAGGCTTCGATAAAAGTATTACCCGCGAAGGTGCATAACGTTGGACGTACTCCTTGACGCAAGTTACTTTTTATACTTATTTGTTGATAAAAAGTATTGAAAATGGGGAAAGATATCTAACAAATAAAATAAGAAAGATTTTAAGCAGAGTGATATAAAACAAAAACAGCCAGCATAATTTCCTACCTCAGAAACGAGTCCATTTAAAAAGGGATGCTTATCACAGGTAAATAATATTAAATAATGCTGCTAAATACTTCTCTAATAACGATATTTATTATTACCTCACATAATAGACAAGAAATGGAAGTATTGAAAACGTTTCAAGATATAGAGGATGACGACGATGAATTTTTATTTCGAGTACTGCTGAGAACAAGAAATCCTAGAATATTTAAGATTCGACCGGATTATCTCAACACATTGAGTGAAGAAGAGTTTTTTATAAGGTTTAGACTGAATAAAGAAACAGTGGTTAAGTTTTTAGAAAAAATTACGATGAAAATAGAGCATCGAACAACAAGGTATTGCAAAGTTAATTCAAAGTATCTGATGTATGAAATAACTGCTTGATCATTACACTTCCTATTTTAAGAAATAAGGCGATGTCAGCAATGGAGCAGTTTCTACTGACATTAAGATTGTATGCCACTGGTTCGATGCTAATCGCTTCAGCAGACTTCACTGGTGTCCCTAATCAACTGCTAGCCGAACAGTTAAGAAGGTTACTAGAGCCATTGCTGAACAATCAATGACATATATAAATCTACCAACAAGCAAACGAGAGATTGGACTTAACATGCAAAAATTTCACAGCATGGCCCCATTCCCAAGGGTCTTGGGAGCTGTCTCCCAAGGCTGCATAGATTCCACACACATAAAAATCATATCACCAGGTTATTAAGTGCTCTTAAAATCTCAAGCAATGTTGCTGTAATTAGTAAATTAAATTAATAATATCTTTTATTACTGCTTCTATCATCCATATCTTTGTAAAATAATTAAGATATACGGATATTAAAAAATAATGAAGATCAGTGTCATGGCTAAGTACATCACATGTCTCTTATAAGAAAGATTTCTTCTCAAATTAAGAAGGGATATCTAATATATAAATAGAGTGTGGGTGTGTGTGTATGTATGTATGTTCGCTAAAAACTCGAGAACCGAGAGTCGCAAAACTTTGAAATTTTGTACATTATTAAAAGTCAACCCCACGCAGAGTATAAACTACTTTTTATTTCCCTGAGGTCCACGGTTCGAACCCAGAAGATTCAAAACGTTTCCATAAGAAATACACATAAAGTTCATTTTTTCGTCGTGAGGTTTATTTCTTTTGCAAAGCTAAATTAGAAAAAACAGTTGTAGGAAGTCGAAACTAGCATCAAAAGAAGGAAAATAGAATAAAGATTCTTATTCTGGTCGAGAAATATCATTTGCGATTCGAAATTGCGAGAATATTGATAAAATATACGAAACTTTTAGGTAGATTTCCATGTAGTAAACAACTAAGAAGAATTATTTACTATTGTAAAATTTGGTCATCAAGGTTTCCATTAGCTGATGCGGTAGCATCACGGATTCGTACTGAGAAGGTTGCCAGTTCGAATCCCTGGTAGATCAAAATTTTTTTCCTTTTTATTTTCACAAATTTTGTTTTATATTCTTCTTATTTTGTAATTAATTTATTATTATACTGATAATCGTGCAAATATTATCATACATCGTAAGAATATGCATGATCGGAAATATTGTGTATGGGAGAATAATGAAGTCACGAAGAATAGAAATTATATTTGTGCTTATATTTATTCATAATCCGATTTTTTAATCATTCGCAAGCACCCAAATGATAATTATCATAAAAGCATTCGAAGCCAAAGATATTTCGGTAATTTGAGTAACAAATAAATGATGGCTGCTGACATATACAAGGAGTTTTGAGCAGTTCTATTGAAAAGCAAACTTAGTTAACATTCCTAAAAATTTTTTGGTTGTCTGTTAATTTTGAGGTGAACCAGGCGTATTGAAGCATATCAGTAAAAATGGGAGATGATATTGGCTGTGAACTATGGATTGAATTTCGATGCAATCTTCTCGGGAAGTAATTTCAAGTAAATGACGCCTGTGGTTTAGCCTGTGAATTGGTATCCTATCTATCTATATGAATGAATTCGGAGATGGAATTATATATAATAGATACATGAATGAATCCGGAGAAGCGTCTAAATATAATAGATATGAATGAATTTGGAGAAGGAATTATATATGATGGATCCCCCTTTTCTTTCGTTTCGTTTCATCACTGTTGCATTTTTAATCCAAGGCGGGGTTACTCTAAGAAAGTCTTGGTTATTTTCATACATATATACACACATTCATACGGTCTCATTCACTTATAGACTGACACTTTGAAGCATTTGTTTATTAGGTTTTTTTTGGGTCGGGTGGTCTCACTTGGTACTTTGCACCACAGAGTGAACCCACTTCCTTTGTTACGCATGCTTCGCTGCCGGAATTTTAAACTGAGGCATGGTTATTATATGAAAATAATGGTCATATACATGCATACATACACACATTCACACGATTTCATTTACTTATAGTGGACAGTTTGAAGTAGTTGGTAATTAGTATTTGGTTTATCGTTTGGAGCTTTTGTATTAGTATTTGTATTTAACAGTACTTCCTTCTCCTGTTGAGATGCAACGGGTATATAATATATAATTTATCTCTCTCTATTTCGAGTGATATACAATTTATTTCTGCAATTTATGTTAAATGTTTGATTCAGTTGTCCTCTTGTACCTGTATGAAAACGTTACATTAAACGTGGTACTGCTTATCCTAATGTGATCTTACAAGGGGAGACTCTCACTTTTGTCCGGGGATTTTGATGAAAGTTTTTGTGGTGGTGCAGGAAGTGGAGTAATGAAAAAATGTATTGCCGTTCGTCTGAATGGGCCTTAGTTTTTTTACAATAATTAATTGAAAATCGATAATCTGAGTATAGGCAACCACGCATTACACACCCGCATCTGCCAAATCGGCAGAAAATAACCCGCTGTTTCCAAGTAATTCTATAATATTATTTTCATTTTCTTTAATTATATGTTTTCCTTGTTACTCACTGATAGACTTAAGAGCAATATTTCCATTCTTGCACTCGATATCCGATCGAATAACCTTATTTCAACCAAATGAACTTCGATTGACGGAGACCCTCACTTAAAGTATGATGAATGAAGGTTCGTAGCATAACTTTCTGGAATCCTCTGGTTTTCGGTGGTTATAACTACATTTGCTTTCCTCATAAATTGATAGTAGGCCCGTAAAATATCATTCACAAGCGCGATTTTTCATTTAAGGTTCGTAACGCAAAAGAAACTCGCGATCGACTGATTCAAGATTTCGTAATTAAAAGTAGCGGAATACTTCCGTAATTTAATTTTTACACCAATCACTAGATACTTTATATTTGTTGACTGGATAATGAGCAATTCTCTTCGGTTACATATACACCAGCAACTCCTTGGTTAATGGGAAACTTTCCATCTTACTCGACGTCACCTTTGCTCTTGAAGAAACTCAAACCTACCATTTATCCAAAAATGTATCGGGCGCGTGACCGTGCGGCTGTCATAAAATGTGCTAATATTTATTTGAGTACCGTATATAAAAAATTCATAAACATCAGAAATTTCTGATGATTCCAAGCTGGAACCTTTTCTTGAAGTATCAAAAAAATTAGCTGCCAAAGGGTCCTTTGTATCAGCCATATCTCTTCTCTTTTTAACTAAATTTATTATTTCACTACGGTGACCATTAGTGACTTCAGTTGTGATCATACGAATTGGTTTACTCTTTCAATGAGATCTAGGAAAATGCAGCAGACTTTGCTAAGCTGTGGCCCATCGTTTTCCATGTCGATTATGTAAGCTTTTAATGGTTTCAGAACGTCTAGCAGATTAATTTAAAAAATCCAAACTTCTTCGGACAGTATACCTGTTTGGTACCGTTACGAAGCCTCAGGGACGAATTCTTAGGATTCTCATCAATTTCTATCTGTTGCAGTGCTCTTTTGTTAGAAATTAATTATTCTAGATCAATAGCTGTGGATGCGAATCGAGTTATTGCAGGGTTTTTTAAAGTGATAAAAATTTCTTGGCTCTTTTGAACATCATTGCTCATTTCAACTTCCATAAAGTTACGCCTGAAAATGTTGATTTTATACAATGCATCAGCCTTGAAAACATATAAACACTTGTGTTTCTTTTAAAATCGGTTTAAAAACTAGAGAATTACATTCTTTATAAGCTATTAGGGCCAGGTCAAGTGCAAAATTTACTAATCAGGATAATAAATTTATCGGATAAACCACGATGAACGCCATCTCAAAAATTGACGAAAAAAACGTTTTTTTCACATTCTTTTCAAGACGAATGAAAAAACATTTTAAAGGTTTCATTTTTTTCGAGATTCCCGTCTCTAGGAGGGCAGACAAACTCCGCAACATATGATGAGATATTTTTTGACGATGAAAATATGCCAACATGCGCCTTAAATGTAATAACACCGAAATACCACACCATTATGCCAACCTTGTGATGTGTATTTTTATAGACAAATCAAGATATTCATTTCAAGACTGCAAAACTGTACTTACCTCATCCAGGAGACACGGGAAATATGCGTCAAAACATGCGAAGAAAAGAAGTTTCTTTCGAAATGTGCGCCAGAAATGTTTCCCAGACGAAGTGCTAAAGAAGAATTGCGCTTATGAAAGGCAATGCTTTATAAGATGCTCATGGTGCTGTACATGTATGTGTTTTTATTTTTTGATAAATTTCATCCCGATACTTGTAAAGGAGCACAATCTTATGATTAACAGAATATTAAAGACAAATTAAAACATACCAATAAATCACATTATTTCACTGATTTGCACAACAAATTAAATTTGATGAACTAACTGTTATTAAATGTCACCAAAATCAGATCCTGTAATTAGTATCGACTTCAATAAACATTGCAATAGAAGTGTTTTTGTAGTGTTGAGTAAGGACATTTATTTACTTTGGATAAAGCTTCACATGCTCTGAAGAAGAAAAATAATCTCTTCTAATCACTGAATTTAACGATTTCATTAATTATTAAAATTAACAAAATTTAAGATTCATTTAAGTCATACTTTAAGACAATTCTCTCATTAAATTAAAAATATTTAAAATAACTAAAATGAAGTTTAAATCACAGGCGGCATACTTGGGTAGGATTCAAAACCAGGGAAGTGTTCATTGACTCTGTCTTTCACGATACTCAAACAAAGATGTGCACATTTTATGACACCCGCACGGTCACAGCCCCGTCGCAGGCACAGCGGCTTCTTTTTCAGGGACGTAATTTTTTCTTCAAATGTATCCTCATTTTCCAATGAAGGGACGTTTATCTTCGAATGTTCTTACATGTTTGGATAAATGGTTGGTTTGAGTTTCTTCAATAGCAAAGGTGACGTCGAGTAAGATGGAAAGTTTCCCATTAACCAAGGAGTTGCTGGTGTATATGTAACCAAAGCGAATTGCTCATTATCCAGTCAACAAATATAAAGTATCTAGTGATTGGTGTAAAAATTAAATTACGGAAGTATTCCGCTACTTTTAATTACGAAATCTTGAATCAGTCGAACGCGAGTTTCTTTTGCGTTACGAACCTTAAATGAAAAATCGCGCTTGTGAATGATATTTTACGGGCCTACTATCAATTTATGAGGATAGCAAATGTAGTTATAACCACCGAAAACCAGAGGATTCCAGAAAGTTATGCTACGAACCTTCATTCATCATACTTTAAGTGAGGGTCTCCGTCAATCGAAGTTCATTTGGTTGAAATAAGGTTATTCGATCGGATATCGAGTGCAAGAATGGAAATATTGCTCTTAAGTCTATCAGTGAGTAACAAGGAAAAAATATAATTAAAGAAAATGAAAATAATATTATAGAATTACTTGGAAACAGCGGGTTATTTTCTGCCGATTTGGCAGATGCGGGTGTGTAATGCGTGGTTGCCTATACTCAGATTATCGATTTTCAATTAATTATTGTAAAAAAACTAAGGCCCATTCAGACGAACGGCAATACATTTTTTCATTACTCCACTTCCTGCACCACCTCAAAAATTTTCATCAAAATCCCCGGACAAAAGTGAGAGTCTTTTCTTGTTAGAGTATACTTAGATGTTCTCAGTTGAAGAAATTTTTCATTCAAAGTATATGAGATTGAATATTGAGTTGGAGCGGCTTTATAGACTTAATTGTAACTTACATTTCTTGATATATTGGTTTGGAAAGTCTGGTATTCGCTATTTACCAACAATTATGAAGCATTTGTTACGATCAAGGTTATTACACTGGTATTTATGAAATTAAATATCCCCGTTGAGAATCAACGGGTACTTCTGCTAGTATATCTAAATATCATATTTATGGAGATATTTTGAATACCGGAAATGAGCATTGAATACTGAAGCTCGACCTTTGGTTAACCGATTTACTCCAAAAACTAATCAACTCTGACAGCACACAACAAAATACTACATATGAAATTTGGTGTTGATATGGCAAATAGTTTTCACGTTAGAGCGCCCACAAAGTACATATTCAGCTACTTCCGGTTTATCAGTATTTCACGAATAACTGCTAATCAACCGGTGATACAAAAATATGTTAAATACAAAAGTTATAGTAAATTACATTTTATAAAGCTTTTATGAGTAATACAATTTGCCTAAATATCGTATTTATGGAGATATTTTGAAAACCGGAAATGAGCTTTGAAGAATGAAGCTCGACTTCCGGTTAACCGATTTACTCCAAAAACTAATCAACTCTGACAACACCCACCACAGTAATATATATGAAGTTTGTTATTGATACGACTAATAGTTTTTACGTTAGAGCGCCCACAAGCACAGAGAGACACACACACACACACATACACACATACATCATTCCAAAAATTGTCAAAACGTTTTCTAGGGACCCCAAAACATGTATTCCCGTTGAAATCTCGAAGTCGAATTTTTTCATGAAAACAATAGTACTTTCTCTATACTACGTATATGGAGAAAGTAAAAATAATATTGACTGTAATCAATAAATCAAATGTAGCGGAGGACGATAAATAACATTATAAATTAAGGTAAAATTAATAATGAAATTAAATACATTTTCCATATTGTTCAAGAAGTTTAAGTATTACTAGGGAAAGTATTCAAATATTTCTCCAATATAAATTCACTCGTTACTTGTCAACTCGAAAATAATCAAGAATCATAATTATCTTGGTCTCTAATTATTTTCAATTTTTTTTGAAGAAGGTTCTCCTTTAATAGTTTCCTCTATGCTTCAGAGCCTTTTCGCGAGATATCTTGCATCCAATTCTTCCCACCATTTTGTGCGTTTCAGTGACATTTTCCTCTTTCCTAATTCTCTTTAAAAGTACCCAAATTGAATTAATGGGCCAAAGAGTTATTCGGAAAGATAACTTTGACATAAAGGATTTACTGTTAAAATAAGATAACCGCGTAAACCGTATGTTTTAGTCATTTAGAATTTGCAGATCAAAGAATCAGCGGTCATTTTTATCTAGACCTAACGGTCGCATATACTTTTGAAAGATCTGATAGGCTCGGCTTTGAGCTTATAAATGGTTCGCAACGATTTCATACGAGCGATATCTATCATTTCCAGAGAGCTCGATATGAAAGAAATACCCAAGTGGGCGATCAGGAACGGCATCTCTATTTTCTCTTCATTCAAATGGTAGCTTATCTATGTCCGCTCTCTATACGCTTGTTCATGTAAGTTACTTGTAAAGAGTTCTGCTTTGGCGAGTGAAAAATTAAGTTTCTCTAAGTAAAACGTTTGCGCTGAAATATCCCGGGATTCAGGATTCCTGTAAATTCCCAAAAATTCCCTTCTTTTCCCATTTTTTCTCCAAATAACCATACGCTCTTTGCAGAATGTTCCACAGGTGTCGGGAGCAATGAGCCCTTGTTTTCCTAAGCCAGAGGAACGTGAGGTCTTTTGTGGCCTTCTTAGGTCTTCATTGCGGATTTTTCCTCATTTCCTGAAAAAAAATGCTCGTACTTAAATACCGTATTTTTCGCCATATAAGACGCACTTTTTCTTACTCAAAACTGGGGGGGGGGAGTTGGTGCGTCTTATACGACGAATATACAGTTTGCCTTAATACACTAACACTACAGCCTTATTTTTGTTACTTTCATTGTTTACTGACTTAACTGACTGTTAATGAGAGTAAAGGTAGTTCTTAGTATGTTACATGGTTGACATAAAATTGATCTTAAACTGCTGTTAACTTTATACAGTTGATATAAAATATTTTACTACAGTATTTGGTTCAGAATATATTTTTCTAGATTTTCCTTCTTTAAAATTGGGTGCGTCTTATATTCCGGAGCGTCTTATATGGCGAAAAATACGGTACTTGAATTTCCCAATCTTGTTAATTGCTCCAGGTAAAAATAAAATACTGATAGAATTAGTCTTATCCTGTAGGACGACGATTGTGAACTACTGCGATATGAGCAACGGGTCTTTCAAGGTCGACCTCATTGTTTCATATGAGGTTTTCATGCGGACGATTGGCGTGTGTGGTGTTTTCTCTTTGACCTAGGTAAAACGCTGAACATTTACAACTGATATTGATATTTCTTCTGAAACCTTTGCAAAACTTGCTTTAATACAATGTCCTGGAAATCGAAAAAGTTAATAAATGATTTAATAATTTTGTGATAAAAATTTATTTGAAAAGTATCGAATAATTTATTCATATCGATAGTGTGAACTAAAATTTTCCTCCTTTTGTCAAAATAATCTACGTAGAACAGATGAGATTCTGTTAATCTTTTCTTTTATAATGGATTTTATGTTTACATTTATGTAAGACAAGTTTTACTGGATTAAATAGCACCAACAATTAATTTAAATCTCTTACGCGTTAGATTTCCCATTTGTGAGAATGCATTCTGGGAATCAAGTACTACACAGAATAGAGAACATCCAGTCTTGAAAAAAAAATCACCAGTCGTGGACTTAAAGATGTGGAATGAAAAGGCATGGTTCCTGCAGTAACGCAAATGTCATTGATTCCTATTCAAAATATGTATTCTTGTTATGGCGTTCTCTATTGAACTTGTCCGTCCGTTATGCTTATCAGCGAAGATTCCCCTGCGCGCTCAGAATTCGGCTTGAATTCCTCGATAATTCCATATTCTCAACTTTCACCATCTAATTCGCATAGTTGAAGCTTTCATGTGTGTGTTTCATGCGATGTATTCCATAAAACTTTCACCTCTGACATATACTTTGGAATGCTTTGAGAGAATATAAGATACATCCAATAAATGTATCATCGATTAGGAAGTCAAGCTTTTTCTGTGTTTTCTTCATTCCGAAATTCTCAATTAATGAAAATAAAATTTACACCTCAGGACAATAATAATATTTCTACCGTATACGGGATGAGATTAATGTTGTATTACGCAATGTTGAGTTCTCGTGAGCATTATTTCATCTTCATGTCGAGAAAGGAAAGAAATTGTAACACGGCTGTTAATGAATCAGAGGTTTTGAAACTCTCCGAAAGCTGTCTTTGTCATCATTTCATACTGTTTAGTTTCTACCCCTGAAGATGATACCTATGAAATGAACATATTCTTTAGAAGGAATCCGGGATTTTCCGTTGTTTCCAGAAATGGTGGCAACGCAAGTGCTGGCAAAGACGGCTTTGTGAGAGTTTGTAAACCTATAATTAAATTTGAGAACTCCGAATGTAATGAGAATCTCTTTGATTTTCAAGATGCTGCGAATCCTTGGTCGACTCCATAAACCTAAACATCGATCATTTTCTTTTGGAGTATGAATAATCCCCCCTCCTTTCCCATTCTTCTACGATCCTTCCACCTCAGAAATATCCTTACAACTTTCCACTTATCCCCGTCTACTCCTCAGGCTATGTAATCCCTCGTGGAATCCCAAACCCAGAATGGATTCGATCAGAGTTCTGAATGGATTATACGAGACGCTTCTATTGCAGGAGTGTCTATGATTTTGCTGTTGGTGGGTTGCATTAGTTCCTATAAGGACTTAGCCGGCCGTAAAATTGTAAGTTGCTCATTCGACCTCGTAAAGTATTATTTGCATTCCGTTTGCTTTTTCCTTGCCATTGACGGTCTAGTTTGTTTTGAACAAATTCATCGAAAAGAGTATATATTTTTCGGCTAAAATGCTATGTGAAATGGGAATAGTGGTTAATTATTCGGACAGACCCCAACTCTTATTTTTTTCCCACTTTAGCTATCAAGGTTAAGCTTAGGAAATTTTATGAAACTTAGGAATTAATAATGATGATGGGTATGAATGTGTGTGTCTGAATGTATGGAAATGACATTGGTGCACATGAGGATAGACAGTGTTGATGAGATGAAAAGGTAAAACCTGTAACATTCTCCTAAGTTGATTGCTTACTGTATACGACGAGGACTTTAATTACAGCCCTCATATTTAAGTAGTGCGAAAGCAAACATACAAGGTTATTCCAAGAGGACTGATTCTTTATAAAAGGTACATACTTCATCATTCAGTTTTCAATTTCCAAATATCTTCGCAAACATTTTTAAGGACCTCTTCCCTATTCAAGCTACGGAGGGAGCCAATTTTCTAAATTTCACTATGTGAAGTCCAATGGAAATAATCATAGTAGTTTTAATCTATTCTACACTTATTTTTTTACCAATACGGCTATCAATACAAATATAATATTTGGTAACGACCAAATAACTCACGAATACCAAGAGTTGTTGCCAACGCGCGTCTCTAGATTATAATTTACTCTTGTGCTCATGGGATAGGTAAATAACCACCGATTGTACTCATCTGATATCGTCATCAGCCATTTTCAATCCGACGTCGGATGTAGGCCTCCCCAAATACTTTCCAATTTTCTTTGTCCTGAGCTTCTCGTTGCCACGTTGCACCTAAGTACTTGATGATGTCTCTATTCCACCTGTCTATAGGTCTTGTTCTTGGTCTCTTCACATCTCTTGGTATCCAGTTGAGAACTGCAGATGTCCAATTGTTTTCGTTTCTTCTCGCAACATGGCCGGCCCACCTCCATTTTAGTGATCTTACCTTATCTATAATATCTGTAACTCTAGTCATCATTCTCACCCAAGAGTTGAATTTTGAAATGTCTAATTTAGATACCGCAATTAAATCGGATCAGCGTGTCACAAAGAACTTCTAAGCATGCGAAAATTGTTCTGGCCATTTTTAATAATAAGAATTACAACTGCTAAATTACTAATACTCTTGTTGAAACAAAATCGAATAGTCTCATATTAATCCACACCCTTAAAATGTAATTGATAAGTAACATAGGATTAAAAATGTAACATTTCGTTGAACTGATGAAAAGTAGAGGAAAGGGTTTTGCAAACGAGGAATTGATTTTTGTGGAGTAACTCCGAAACGTGGCTGGCAGTCACGGACTTGGCACTCAAGAGTTGTCAAGATGGGCTCTCTTTCTTAGCACACATACTTTATATTAAAGCTCTTTCCTTGTTTTCGTAACATTGCGTAGCGACGGAGGCTTCAGTACTTTTTCATACGCTTGGAAAGCAGCCTAAGAAAGTTTTCCCTCCCCGAGCAGAGTACAATAGCTTCTTTACTCGGCCCATGCAAAGAGTGACCAGACGTCCGGCAAAAGTAGTGCTTGTCCTCCTTTCGCACCTCTTTTCATTTGTCCTTCTCAATTTTAGTCTTTTGTCAGGATTTTCCTCTAGGAGTGATTATTTTCTTGAAAATAAGGATCTTCCTATAAAGACCTTTTTCTAGAAATATATATGGGAATAAAATAATCCTGGTTGCGAATGGTTTTAGCTGTTTTAAAATATCTATTCATGGGAGGAACATCTTCACAGCCCTCTTGTCGAGGAAGATTATTATAAAATTTGTGTATATGTTAAGTTTTTGTTTAATTTATGAATATAATGAGAAAGCGACTGTACTAGTTCGAATAATGTAGAGTAAAAGCCGTAATTATTATTTATTTCCATATAAAATAGTTCCATATTGTACATATTTCTTTGATCTTCCTCGCAGCTTCAGAACGGACTATAATACAGAGAGGTCACATAACATCGGCAACATCTTCTGAGGCGGAACTTTTTAGGAACTTATCAAATAAAGTAAATCTTTCTGAAGCTTGTTGATCAAAAAAATACATTTGTGTTATCATTTGCTTTATATTCGAATGATTTCATATCTTAACTATTTTTGCAGATAGAATAAAAGGCCTTAACGAATTATTTTCACACCGATAATCGTGTTCTTATTAATTTAAAGTAATTTTGCATCAGAAACAACCCCTAAATATGTACGACCGCTTATTCTCTAGTTATAGACGAACAAAAAATATATGTGAACTAAAACTTATATTCAGGGAGATATTCGATCATAAAAGTTTGTCCACGGCCCTGTCGGTCCTCACAAATATCTCGGAATTCAATTATGAGTCTCCCGTCATTCCATGAACTCACGAGCTTCAAAATCCTATTGCTCGTACTCCCGCCGCTTCCCATTCTCCATCGCTCTCATCTTTTACTAAACCTCCCAATAGAGGTAGAGAGTTTTCCCTTGCTGTTTTCCTGGTTTCCCTTATTCCCAAGCCCCATTGCGTTTTCGTTTATTATAAGACTCATATGGTTAAGTAAGGTGATTTCAACATGATTTTATTTACTACTAGCTGTAGCGCCCGTTGATTCTCAACGGGGAGAATAGAAGTAGAATTAAATACAGTAATCCTTTTATAAAAAAGAAGATAATCTAACATGTATCATTTTAGCTTCGTTCGATGGGACAGATTACCATTGGATTACCGTAAACGAAACTTTTCCGTGAAAATCCCAATATCTTACGCTCTCATAATTTGTTGCTGAAATCTATTAGTTTGGTCATCTGAATATTCATTTTCATATAATATTTCTACCAAACTTATCTCAGGTTGACAACAATGATTCTTCTTAATTTGATTTTTCAATTGAAATAGAGCCTGCGAACCATATTACGATTTATATTTCCAAACCAATAAACCAAGAAATGAAAATTTTACTAAAGTTTACAAAGCCACCTTGACTAAATATGTATTCAATCTCATATCTTATGAACAATTTCTTCGATAAAGACAGCATTCGTTCAAAGATTATAAAAATATATTCAAAGATTATATATTCAAGGGTAAACATCACCACCTTATCTGTAAGCTCCTTCAATTTTGATTCTCTCCCTATCCGGGAAGTATTTTTTAGAAATTTCCGAAAATCAAAGCAATACATTTAAATGGGAAAAATCGGGATTAAGGATTAATTTTCATAAATGCACAAAGGTAATACGGAAACGCATAAGCAAATAATAGAAATAAATATTACTGTGAAAACAACCGATGAATATTTTTACGGAAAGTAACTAAAACAACACATAAGCACTGAACACAATCATTAACACAAACACAATCATGGGAATGAAAGTCGAAACGGAAACAATGATTAAACTTATAATTTTACGGTAAATAATTACGTTTATAAATAAATAAAACATGGTTGCCACAGAAGCTTAAACAAAATTCGAAAACTTTCGTAAATATTTCATTAATTCTCAATGTCTTCTTATATATAAACTCATGAGCTAGAATCAACAATCACCTAGATCGTCAAGCGAATGGGTTGTTTACAACCTCAGAATTTGGATAAAATATTCACGTATTTATCAAACTGTTCGCAATTTCGAATCGGAAACGATATTCCACGACCAAAATAAGAATCTTTATTCTGTTTTCCTTCTTTTGGTACTTGTTTCGACTTTCTTGGACCATTATCTCTAATTTAATTTTGCAAAAGAAATGAACCCTGCAACGAAAAAAATGACCCCTACTTGTATTTCTTATGGAAACGTTTTGACCCATCTGGGTTCGAACCGTGGACTTAAGGTAAATAAAAAGTAGCCTATACTCTGCGCGGGGTCGACTTTTAATAATGTAGAAAATTTCAAAGTTTTGCGACTCTCGGTTCTCAGGTTTTTAGCGAACATACACAGACACTCACACACACACACACACTCACACACACACACACACTCACACACAAACTCTATTTTATATTATAGATATTTGCATACATTTTATTTTTGGCGTTTTAGTTCCAATAAAACTAACAATCAATTCATGCATAGCTTTTTGGTAGCTCTCCATAAAGTAAAAAATTAAATAATAGGGTAAGGGTGAAAGGTTGTGTTATTTTATTCTTTACGTTATTCACAATAGTATATTCACTATATTTATTTCTAATATGATTGTTTTCAATGTAAGTATAAATGGTTCCATTGGAATACTCTCATTTATATATCATTAATACTTTTATTTAAAAATTTTCATTCAATCTATGCTATTTAAAATATTGTCTTTACCCTATCAATTTTGAATACTTTCTGTACATCTTTTTTATTATTTTACTTAGAATATGTTATTTATTTGCATAAATTAACAATTATATATTTTCGTAATGAGTGTTCTATTTGACGTAATAATATTTCCCTATCTCCCAACATGACTCTATTCTCACGATTACTTTTGTAGCATAATTTTTACAATCATTGAACCCAAACCTTACAAATTTGTCTTCTCTTTACAATCTTTCTGTTAACTGGCGAGTATCTGAATTTCCAATTTTTAGATTACGTTGAAGGAAATTTTTCTAAAAGATTCCATAACTAAAGAACAATTTTCGAACTCGCTCTAAATAGTACTTTTGTTCATTCAGAGCACAAGATAATCTCCTCATCTGTACCTATTTCTTCATCCGATACAAAATTTTGTGAGGCAAAAATACCCAAAACACTGGGAGCTACATTATCGTATTTCCCTTTATTATTAAAATCATTCTCTTTTGGACAAAAGTTTCTCATACCCGTTAATAAAATGAGACTTATTTTTGGAACTCGATACTCCTAGGTATTAGGTTATTTGTAATACAAGCTTCAAACACACTAAAATTGACTCAAAAAGCATCCACGTGCCGTTATCTGCGAAGCCTAGCAATTTCCAGAAAGTATGGTATGATCTAGTAAGCTCATGAGAGAAATTGTGAGACAATTCTAGCATTTAGCAGCGACATTTATAGGGAATTTAATCCGGTCTATGATTGTCATAAGGAAATCCCTCAGCTTTGCTCGGTTCATGGGAGCTTTGATTTCACACCGTTGCCTGATTATAAAGACCGGCAGTAATGCAGGGATTCTTCACTGTCGAGAATATTACTACCGCAGTTTAACGAGTGAAGTATTTATTCAGATTTAGCTACTTAGATATTTTATAATGTAAAAGAATTTAAGCTTTATCATACGACTTTGGATTACTCTAACAGTAAATTCAAACAACTCTCCATAAATAAGTGATGGAAGAATAAACCACAGTTTTCAGAGATTGATAAGATTTATAATATGATTGTAATATATATATATATAATGCTTATTGAATCTTCAAATCTGATCACCATATTCTTGGAAGATGTCGTACAAAGTGTAGTTACATTACTTTCAGTCCACATTTTGATATCCTCATTAAAATAAATCCTCTATCGCTATCCAGTTGATTTTTTTATATAGTCTTACCTGCTCTTGAGAATTGCATTGTATTATGTGATCGAGTTTTTATCGTTAAAGTTAAAATCTCGAAATGTAAAACCGGAGATATATCTAACCTTATTTTTATGGGTAAACCGCCTTTTGGCCTATCTATCGGGCTGAATACGTAGTTGACAAAAATAAAAATGTGCAAACATAAACATTAACAAAATTGAATTTCATCATTTGTAGTGGTAACTCTATATTGATACCCATCGACATCTTTTCAATATCGCTGTATTTCGCATAACAATTTGCGTGCAGTTTCCTCTAAATTGTCCTTGTTTGCCACTGTGTGATTAGCCATTGGATCCTAATCCCACCTTTTCATTTGAAGTGGTAGCACATTCTAGGTCTCACGGAAATGATTTCCTATAATTTCTTCCTTCCTAGAAAAGCGTACGAGGTGATTTTTGCACGAGATGGCGAGCACCCAGGAAAAATCTCAAGGAAGAATATACTTGAAAAAGTCCGATGTAATTGTACAGCTATGTGCAAAAAAAACTTTAAATTCCCTGGGCTATATAAGGCTGAGGATTAAAGTTTTTTTTGCACACATCTGTACATTCATGTACGTGTAATGTTACATTCCCGGTCCCGTCGGACTATTTTCAAGTCTATTCTTCCTTAGAATTCCTCCTGCCTAATTTTATCATTTCGTATCTCTCTATCTCATTTTATCTTTGCTTACTGGTGCTATGGATAATCAAAAAATTAAAAATTTTATCTATTATCTAATTACAGAACTTATGTTTTGATTTAAATCTGCATTATTAAAGTTCGATTCAGAAAATATCCAGGTTAGGGGAAATTTACCCATACAATAATAGTTGTTATAAAACTTCAGTTTCCTATATCAATCTTCCCAAAACCATATTCTTTAGTATTACATAAAAGATTATGGGTTTTGACATAATATTCGAAAAGTAATAAATATTTCGAAAATTTGAGAAGCTTTCGGAGTCAGTCCTCCTACGTTGCGTGTTTTATCGTGACGATGAACTCATATTTATTTACTTAATTCGTGCATAAATAATATCTGCCTTCTTTAGGATATTATTGTAAGCTGCCTTAAAATCGCTTGTTAGTCCACTCTTGGAGTACACTTTGTGAGTTTGGGATCCTCTCGACAGTGTTGCCATAAAATTTACCTAAAAAGTACTGGAAAAAGCAGCTACATTTGTGATATGTAGATGTGGTAGGAGTGATAGCATCAAAGATATGTTATGAGGGGAATGGGACACTTCGGCGCGGCCACTTTGGCGCGAGCCACTTGGGCGCAGGCCCATCTCGGCGCGGGACACTTAGGCGCGGGATCCTCGACGCGGGACACCTTGGCGCGGGACAAATTGGCACACTTGGCGCTTTCTTTATTTATCTATATTGATGTAATAATTTTCTTATAACTTTTTAACGAATATTTATTTATTTATATTTACACTTATTTGTATATATTGATGTAATTATTTTCTAATGAATTTCCAGTGAAAATCTCAACATCTAACGCTTTCATAATTTGTTGCCAAAATGTATTCATTTGATCATATGAGCCGTCATTGTTTGTCTCAAGGTTGTTTGTGATTTGGATGTTGATGAGAATCGTTATTAGTTTGAGTAGATTATTTAGACTTTGCCCTTTCAATTAATTCCTTTTCAGAAGATAAATTACATTATTCCGTGGTAAATTCATATTAATTTCTTTACATTCTTTTGATCAAACTATGGTATTTAGAGCAAAGATTCTCGATTCTTACTGCGATCGTAAACTTGGTAATTTTAGAGGAGATATCTATGCGATTAATCTATTTAATTAATAAATTAAAAAATGAAGTTTATAAGTCCAAGCGTAACTGTGTGGGAAAAATCAGCACATACATTTGAAAAGCACTAACTAACTGAAAAGTGAAGTTCACACTAAGAATGTTCGAAGATGTTGGAAGTGTATTTAAGACAACTTATATTTCTAAATTACTGCATTATTTATGTTAAATATTTAATTCTTAGAAGTGAATAGGCATTAACATATCTAACTGAACTGCCCGTTTATTAAATTATGCGGATTTCAGCATTTTTGTAACCGTTTCAGTATTTTTACAGTAACATTCTTGAGAAAATTACCCGATTTTGGCGATCAAAAATCTTTGCCCTACTTGCACTGATTGTCACTCAGTTAATTTTCGTTGAATGACTTTCCCATTTGTGTATGTGCTTGCTGAAGTTGTTTACAGTATAATAATACGAAAAGAGTTTTTATATTTTGGAATTTGCTCACGCGATGGGGGCCTTAGGACATTTGCGACCCTAGGACTTTTGCGTCCCGGACAGCTGCGTCCCTAGGACATTTGCAACAAGTATAATTTTGCAGCATTGGCGTGCCGGAACATGCTAAGTTGTACACTGAACTGATTTTAAGCGTAATGTTTATTATAATCTATAATAATTCTAATTTTGAGGTTATTATAAATGTTATATACTATATTATTCTAAGGTAAAGATTTTTTACTTTAAGATTTCCTAATGTTGTTGATATTACGAGGTAGTTTCATTTATTGAAATAAGAAAGATATTTTTCGTTTTAGAATTCGAGTTAATATTTGTCACTATATTGTAAACTTTTTCGATCTATTTTATTTTCGACAAAATTAGCGTAAAAATATTTAGGGTTTTACCTTCTGATAAAACATTCTTTAATCTGTTAGATGTTGTTATTAAATGATTAAATATATATCTTTGATCCAACATTTTCGGATCATGTATCCCAAAAAGCGATTGACAGATAAATCTCGTAACGTAAAATATACGTTTATCCATTCTACATATAAAATCTTAAGAAAAGTTAAAAACTATAACTCATGTTTGGTACTAATCTTGATAAAAAACGGATATTTGAATATTTCTAGATCACCTTCGAGGCCATGGAATTAATTTTTGAAATATTTGTGAATTTGTAGGATGGAATGCATATTCAAGAATTCTTAAAACGTGATTTTTTAAGCAATAAACTATTGTTGTTTCTCATTTATTAAGCTCCCAAAATGTTCATAAAATTCGGCAAACTTGATTTTTTTTAAGGTCATAACTTTTTAATAACCTTACATGGTAATCTGATTATTAAAGTAATAAATATGCGTTTAATGTATCATTGTAAATATATGCACGGAATTAAAATAATATGTGTAAATTGTTGCTGAATTTGCAGTAAATTAAAGTTCTTCCTTTCTTTTTTTCCTATTCACTGAAAAAATTGAAAGAAGTGTCGGAGTCGCGGTGAGGGCTTTTCTCTTTGGTTACCAAGAAGTTAGCAAATTTTCATACGTACCCCGTTGGCCACCAGTGGCGTATTGCAGTGGTCCACAGATGTCCACTTTGAACACCTGGTTAGTATTTAGCTTGAATATTACATCGTTTTAGGCAACAAAGAACCTAGGAAAATCATCAAATCAAACACTCAAAAAATCTTATTTAGCAATGCAGCGTAGAAATGCCATAGGAAAAATTTTCTTCGTCAACGTCTCGATTACTAATTGTCGATAGATCATTCATCTCCGAAATTTTTGCCCCGCAAATGTAGCATTTCAATCCCGTACTCTCGGTCAGCGCATTACATACCTAAAAGAAGGAATGCAACAAAAGATTCCTGGTAAAATTTGGCTACATATATCCAAGAAATATTACCTTTGATTTGAGAAAATGTTACCTTTCCGTTTATCATTGTAAGCAACAAACAGAACTTAATGCGGTGATTGCCTACATTCACTGGCTTAAAATTTTCGATTTCTTGGCGTGAGTTACTTTCTTAATAATTTCTTGTTTGGACTTGTTTGTACTGCGAATGGCCAGAACTACCATCCAAACCATATTTGAAAATAAGCGTGACATTGATTTTCTTTCTTGAAGATGGAACGGTCGATACCAATGCCAAAATCTGTTATCCGATTATTGACCATATCAGCCATGATTTTTGCATAAATGCTAATTAAATTACGTATTAATGCACTGAAAACCTGGAAAATTATAGTAATATATGAAAATGCAACATGGATTTGGTAACTATATCTTTCCTTCAATAGTATATGCAGGACAAAGGGAGAAAAAAGCATTCAAACAATTGTGAGCATATTTTGAAACGATCAGAAAATACATCACAATTTACCACCATATTCTGGTACATTAAATAAAAAAGAAAATATAATGAAAAGACATACCTAACGAGATATAATTCCTATGAAATATCTAAAACCTCACACGAGTACTGCTAACAGGAGATTGACGAAGAATTATTGTTTCACAGAACTGTCGTAGCTAAGGAGAGAGCACAAAACACAACCTCTTCTTATCCAACGTTCAAATAGAACTGAACTATTCCTACGCATGTAAATAAAAATCACGGACATGCAATTCGAAGGGTACCGTTTATCCGGAAAAGCGCATCTGCCTGCAATAAAACGAGCCCTTTGCCGAACTTTTCCAGCGCTCCAGAGCACCTCGACGGTCGCCAAAACAACTCCAGATGTGGGCAAATTTTGTATTTGAAAAAGTTCTACGCTTTCATAATATAACAACCTATGTATTTATTTTTGTGATGAAACTACACAAAGTGACGGCTAGTTCTACCGATTTTGTAAGAAAGTTTTCAGTATTGTAGAGAGTGAGAGTGAAGAAGCATTCAGTATCAAAATCACAAACATATCTTAAGCAACTATTAGCTTAAAATATTGATATATAACTAATGTATAAAGTATAGTAATGGTTAAAATCTACAAAAGAACGAATCAGAATCGTATTCGCTCGTTGTTCCTCTCAAAACACGACAGCGTAGCGGAGGACGGTGCTCCGCCGAGCGGATTTGGCCCTTTTAGCGTTGTCGAAAAGTCGATTTATAAATTATTGGGGCAAGATTTTAATACAGATTCCCATTAAGGAAGGTTCATAGCTTATTGTGGTGTAAGTAATCCTGTGTCGCACGGTGTCTCAATCTACTATTTTCCTCGCTTTAGGTAAAACTTTGTTCCAAAATAAGGGTCCGCCATTTTGTAATGTAAAGTATATAAATATTCGACAGAGCTCATTGAAACCAAGTCTTATGAAGGATATAGAACATATTTATAATATGGAATCATATTTTACCCGATGATTCTCCTAGTTTGGGTTCACAATCGACTTGAAGTTGAAGAATTTCGCGAAAAATCGGAAACTGGAAATTTTCGCGAAAATTGGTCAACTTTGACCCCCTGCAGAATTGTAACGCGTGAGAATCAACAAAAATGATTTCGCAGTTATATGCAGAATTTATTTAAAAATGAGCATGCGAAGTTTCAAAGTCCTCACTCAAAAAAAGCACTTTATATTTTTGGCCAGCTTTTTTCGATTCTAGCCTACTGTGCGGCGTTCGCTCCCCCTTCTCTTTTTTTGCCCGCTCTTCCCTTTTCCTATCGCCATACAGGAAGCCTTTGCAATAAAATTCTAAATAAATATCAATCGATAATGTTTATACTGGTTTCTTTTGGTAACTTTGATGTGATAATCGGTGTCATTCTTACGGTCACAACGGTTCATCTCCTGTTTCAATGGGATTTTAAATTTAGAAGTTAGCCGTGTTATACGACATTTCCATTTCTATAGCAAAATTTGGAATTTAAACTATTTTTGCACTGATATGTTGACAATATCCTTGGCTAATATATACCTTGATCGCAACTAACGAAATCGAAAATTAAGTGAGTGGCAGTCGGTGAAAGTTGGACCACTGATTTTTCATCCCCAAAATCGGGTACTTCTCCAAAATTAAACTACAGTAATTGTACAGAAATGGCAGGTAAAATATTAAGGTTCGGATGAATGAACGTGTAAAGAAATGCTCTACAATTTCATTGTATTGCAATTGTTGGACCTAAGCTAAAACTTACCTAACTCGATGGATTCAACTGATTTACAGGTACTCGGAGTCCAGTGAAATTTCGTGTACTTACTATTTCGATGTCGCTAAGTCTGAATTCAGTAACACGACCTTTATTAATATAATATTATTCTGAAGCCTCCTAATGAAAGGGAAGCAAAATTAGGGGAATAACCTCTCTTTAATGTTGTGTTCCTTAAATCTTCCTTAAATCTTGTTTCAATTTTTCTTTTTGTTCGTGCAATGTGAATTTGATCACAGTGTTCGCAAGTGACTGAGTAAATTCCTGATTTGTTAAAATAAGGGATTTTATCTTTTGGGTTGTTTAAAAGATGTGACAATTTGTTGAGGTACGTGTGTGCTGCTTTTAAATCGAACTTGCCGAGAATATTGTTGAGGTTGTTAGTGAGTGTTGGAGCGAAGGGGATGACCACGTACATATTTGGATTTTTACTTTCTCCATGTACGTAGTATAGAGAAAGTATTGTTTTCATGAAAAAAATTGACTTCGAGATTTCAACGGAAATACATGTTTTGGGATCCCTAGAACACGTTTTGACCATTCTCGGAATGATGTCTGTGTGTGTGTGTGTAATTGTGGGCGCTCTAATACTAAACTTCATATATAGTATTGGTGTGCATGCTGTCAGAGTCGATTATTTTTTCGAGAAAAACGGTTAACCAGAAGTCGAGCTTTATTCTTCGAAGCAAATTTCCGTTTTTGCGAAATATCTCCATAAATATGATATTTAGGTATATACTATTATTAAAAAACTTTTAGAAGATGTAAGTTATTATAACTTTTTATGAAACATATTTTTTTATCACTGATTGTTTAGGAGTTATTCGTGAAATACTGATAAACCGGAAGTTGCTGATTATGTACTTTGTGGGCGCTCTAACATGAAAACTATTTCTCGTATCAACACCAAATTTCATATTTCATATAACACTTTGGTTGGTATCGTTAGAGTTGATTATTTTTTGGAGTAAATCGCTTAACCGGAAGTTGAGCTTTATTTCTCGAAGCTCTTTTCCGTTTTTGCAAAATTTCTCCATTAATCTGATATTTAGGTATATACAGTTCTACAAAAGTTACAAAAATGTATTTTTCTATAAGTTTTATTTGAAAAAATATCAATATAAACCCTTTAGGAGTCATAATATAATTAACCAAAAATTAAAAGGTTTTCTTCTTTATTATTTTACTCCATTTGTCTTCTTTATTAGCTTTCTTTTATGTATATTAATAATTTTCGTCATTCATTGTTACTTTTTAAGTTTCCACTGTTTAAATATGTAGTCTTTTTTTTGTTAATAGTTGGTGTAGCTCGTGTGCTTTTTGCTCTTTGTTCGTATTTTGATTTCGTTTACATCGCCTATTATAATCAGTTTTGTGATTTATCCTACAGTTATGCTATGTTAGGCTCAGAAGGCCAATTTCATCGTTTTTCATTGAACATGTCCTGAAAATCATTATTTATAATGTTTGTGACGTAAAAGTTAATATGATATAAATAATCTCTAATATGTCTTCCATGTTTAGATTGAATATAGAGTTCGAAAATACAGTCGTAGATAAATATCTACATCTTTTATATGGAGAAAGTCATGTTCTGGCCACATCAGATTTTTTATGATCGGTTTTTGTGAGGGCTGTGTAGTCTTTCTTTAATTGCTTTCTTTAATGTTTACCTAGAATTTTCTCAATGATGTTTGTTCTGTAACCATTTCGTTTCACGCATCTGGCGATATTCTTCATCAATAAATCTCTACTTCAAGTGCAAACTTAGCGGAAGCGTGTTGAGAATTCAATTTCAGAATAAATTGGTCTATGTTGCACTCATTGGTATCGAAAATAGCGAAAATGTTCTCCAGTATCTAAACCGAATTTTCGGGAAATAATTAAATGTTTTTCTGCAGTTGTCTTCAAACTTATATAAAGGGATTTGCTAAAAAAGCGGATAAAGAATTCCCCATTGTGTCTCCCTGAATTTTTTTTATAAAAATGTCCGTTGAGTTTAAAAAATGTTTGACTCATCCATACATTTTTCAATGTTTTCATATTAATTAAATGTTTATATTCGTATAGTTATTCATTCATTCAAACTTTTTGATTTTTACTTTCTAAATAATTCAATTATGTTATAAGTTAATGGCGTGCTACCTATATAGTATAAAAAAAATCATCATACAGAAATGAGAAAAGAAAATCATGCAACTGAATTTTTGCATTTTACTACCATTACCAATGAATTTACTTGTAAGTCTAAATGTGACATCATTCTAGCTGCTCTAGTAGAACTGCAGGTTAGATCTCCGCTCAAATGTTAAACAGGTCATCGTTGTCATAAAAAAACGTTTTTTCTTTTAAAATATGCTCTACATTTCATTTGAGACGGAAAATATAAAACCCCTTGAGCTTATGAGAGTTTAGGGTGTTAAAATATCTCATTGGTAATGCAATTTAATCGATTTTAAGTAAAGTTTATTCCGTACATCTTTGCCATAACTTTCAAACATTTTAATAATTAAATCAAATTTTGCATATACGAGATTTTTCATTATTGCATATTTTTTTATGCCTCGGAAAATTTTCAGTTGAAACTAATAAGGTAGTTCAGGTAAGAATTTTGGTGTTACTACATCACCTGCCATACCCTACTGGTGGCTCGTGGAATACAAATCTAAATCTGAAACGTTTTTGTGTAAGAGCTCGCTGCTTAACCGGAACGTATTTAGCTTAGCGGGCATTAACAAGAAAATAGTGGACTGGGTTAAGGATTTTATCTACGAGAGGGAACAACAAGTTGTACTGGATGGCGTTAGCTCAAATAATGTCAAAGTTACCTCTGGAGCACCTCAAGGCAGTGTTATTGGACCTCTTCTTTTCCTTATATATATCCTTGACTTGAGTGACGATATATGTAGTTAGCAATGTGAGGATATTTGCGGATGACTCGGTTATATATAGGGAAATAACAAACGAGGAAGACCGGACATCCCTCTCAAACGATTTCGTCCTCATCCAAAGGTGGTGCGAAAAATGGAAATTAGATATTAACGTAGGTAAATGCTCCGTAGTTAATTTCTTCGAAAAGAAAAAATTGCGACCAAATCACCCTAAGCAAACACGAGAGATTTTAGTTCTATACTTAAAAAAGAGGGCAAATATTTTTAATATAATTCTACTTTCCCCCTATTATTTACTTAAAGAACATAATGTTAAAAATTAAAACATTATATGGAATTACAAGTAAGGCATAATTTACTTAGTACTCGTATGTAAGGGAATACAAAATTGTTTTTAAATAAATACAACTAAGACTGTATACTATTTACATAATTTTACAACTCACTAATAATTAAACGAACAACGAAGTTGTTTTTGGTCATAACCGTGGCTAGCGCCCAAGTGTCTAGCGTCATAATGGCTGGCCCCGGGATGGGCCTGCGCCCAATTGGCCCGCGCCAAAGTGTCCCGCGCCGAGATGGGTCTGCGCCCAAGTGCCCCACGCCAAAGTGGCCGCGCCCAAGTGGCCGCGCCAAAGTGTCCTAGACCCTGTTATGGCAGCCTAAGTGAGACACTATAGAAAAAAGAAAGAAAGTAAACGGGTTACGGATTTTTACGCGAAGATACGGGTAAAACTGTATGGAAAGACTTGGCTTCAAAGCTGAAATAGAAAGAAAGAAACTCTGTACCAGAATACTATGGCCAAAGCGCACCAATCTCGGTTAAGGCTTAACCGGGGTTAAATTGTTAACAAACCGCGGTTAAGGCCATTTTCATGTGCACTTATCTCGGTTAGCGTTAACCGGGCAGCTGACCGCGGTTAAGAATTAACCGACCGAAATCGACCGGTTAAGTTACTTAATCGGTGTATCAACAAGAGTAGTAAACAATTATGGCGTTTCGGTTTGATAATTTTGAAGATAAACTCCTGTATTTAGATTATTTAGAAAACCACAATAATTTAGAGCGTGGAAACCACGACGCTAGGGTGAATCCTTTCGATAATTTAAGTGAAACTAAATTCCACGAAAGATGTAGGCTGAGGAAAGTAACAGTGCTTTCCCTCTTAGCAAATATTCGCCATCATCTTGGTATCCAAGCCAGAGAAACAATCCTCTTTCGCCAAAGAGGAAACTAGAGGAAGTTTATTCGTTCCGTCACCTCCACTAATAGGCTTATCCCCCTTAAGGAAATTAAGAAATTTCATCAATTAACTTCCATCAGCAACCTTGTTGCAAAGAGAATCGAGAAATTTAATTTAACCCTCCCCAACATTGATAACCCTCTACTGTCGAACATCTGGAACTACGATATTAGACGAAGAAGGAAAAAACGTAGCATCAGACTCCCTAAACTTGTAACATACAAGTTCAAGTTCTCCCCATACAAATGCAAGGGTAAAAAAAGGCACCATTAATTCTTTATTCAATCATCTTCTTTATCATTCACCATCATCTCATTATCACCAACCTACACCACACTAACACCTCCACTACACTCATCTCACACCAAATTACTCACACACAGGAGTAAATAAAACAACAACACTCTCTTGCAGCACCTCGGCCGTCCGCATGACTGTCTGCTGACCTGTATAGCTGCATATATTATAACCTGTCTTTCCTCTCCCCTCCTTAGGAGTTTTGTCTTGTATCCTTCACCAATTATCCTGCCAACTCTGCAAATGAACATGCTGATAGGAGATTCTTTCGAAATACACCGAACTACTGCTTTACGTGCAATCGACGAGGTATCGGTGGCACTTGCAAGACTTTTGCCTCAGTTCGTGCGCTTCCTAAATTCTCCGCGAGAACGAAGAGCTGCGATGGATGGCTTTTACGACATCGCTAATTTCCCTGTTGTTTTGGGTGCCATAGACTGTACGCATATACGAATAAAATCACCGGGCGACGATAACGCAGAAACTTTTCGTAAAAGGAAAGATCATTTTTCAATAAATGTATAAACCTTAATAAATGTACACCTTAAGAACCATATAAATTCACACCTGTTATTTTAAAATTTAAGCAAGCTAAAGAAGTTGTTTGGATAAGGTTAAAATTAGTGAGAAAATTAAGTTATACGTGTATTTCAACTGCACATTCTTATTGCTGTCACGAATGTATTTCAGTCTCTTTAAAATACTTGCAAATATCGAAGATTAGCAAAACACGCATTGATAAAATTCAAAGGCATGCGAAATGAAGAGCCACAGGTAACAAGTATTTTATTGTATACGATAAAATTATAAGAAATATGGCTTAAATAATGTTTATTAAATTGATTTAATTGTTATTTAATTTAATATAATATCACTTCAATTAACGGGAACGGAATTGAATTCTGTGGCAATCTTTTGTCAACTCTTTCTGTTTCAACAATTTCCCATCTGTCTTCTTGTTTTCAATAACGTCCTTTCGTCTAGTAGCCAAATCAATAAGAAGTTCACTTGCTAAAATTAGCAGTTCTTTGCCTCTTTCTATCGTTTACGTCCATCTCTAGTAGAGATTCTTTACTATTTGTTCCACAGATACTATTTACTAGTGTTACTAGTAGAATTGCGATATACTGTTAGACGAGCACAAAGTGGTACTCAGCGGTACTCTACGTATTCGCAGGGACGTTAATCGGCCGCCAGCAAACCGTGGTTACGAAAACCTCGGTTGCTGTTGGTGCACTCCAAACTTAAGTTGACCGACGTTAATATTTAACCGTGGTCAGATAACGGCGGATTTAATCGAGATCGGTGCACTTGGGCCTATGAGTTAGAAACATCCACCAAGTGCAGCTCAATTATTGAGAATAATATTTTGTAGTTGTAATTAATAAGCAGTGACAAAAAAAGAAATAATCAGTCACTCATACCTCTGGGGTTTTAATATTATTGCTGCCGTGAACAGCACTGAGATTGAGGTAAATTAAACATGAACTATCCTTCAACATCTACCGATAAACAAATAAATAATATCCTACTCAACCCTTTCCAAATTTATAGTAGAAATGAACATTCGATAAATTTTTCTCGTCCTTAGTATATTGCGGCATTTGACTTCTATCGTGGAGAAATAAATGAAGTCCAATGTAAGTTAACAGAGAGAAGTGGAAGGAATTGATTCAATGAAGGAAAATAATATTAGATATTAGGAAGATTAATTTTGACCAATTAGTAGTCACAATTGACCTCTTAGGAAAGATGGTCTTTAGCATTCAGGAGCGTTTAAGTACAGAAAATGCGATCACGACGAATAAGGAGCACGAGCAAAAATGTGTCTTTTTATTAGTCTGTTTCGTGGAGCAGAACGCTGTGGGTGGTTATTAACCCTTCGTTGGTTGTTCGAGGGACATTCATAACGAAATAACAGATTACATTATCATTAAATCGCAAGGATCTGAGCCGTTTGCTCAAGAGTAACTTCCCAAACACAGTGCGAAAGATAACATGTCTTTATTCTACACTTGTTATCCACCAAGTTTTGATGCTATTCTTTGGGCATATTGGAATAGGAAGATTATTCCCCTCATTCTTGTTATTTAAAGCATTAATTCGATACAATTTTTAATCCTCCTTTTATCTTACATTTTAGCTTACTGTTTGAATTAAATATATATAATATGTGGACGTTGTATTTTTATCAAAATCTTACTTCTTGCCTGAAATACAAACAGCATAGAATGTAATAGCACCCCAAAATGTAGCGATGGACGGGAGCGACTAATTTCGCATATGTCGATTTAACAAAATTCAGGGCTCAAATTTTCATATAAATCAAATTTTGTTTACATGAAACCAAGGACTAACAAAAAGGCTGGTTTAGAGGAAAAATATTTAGTAAAATTTTCCGTTTAGTATACATAAACAATAAACATTTCACGTAATAGTTTTTTCGATGTCGATAGCTTCATGAAGTGTAATAAACTCGTTTGACGACATATTTCGCGCTGAATTTCTTCTTAGCAAGCTGATGTTTTTTGCTCCTTCCTTCGAAGCTATAACACGTTTTTCGTTGTAGTCCAACTTAACCTATCTAAGCCTTTTTCAATTGAGGCGAGAGCTTCTGTCAAGATTGCAATTTTCTCGTGCTTTTCTGGTGACACCGTGTATCAAGTGTTGGTTTCTTCGGTAACATTTTGATCACGAATTTCTACGAGCTCATCGATTGATAACCACTTCCATCACACGAAGATATCGTTTTTTTCGTTTCTGAGAAAGAACGGAAAAAGTTTCTTCGAGACGCCATTCAAGGAGAGGACGATGTGTGTTGAGAGACAAAACGAGAAATGAACAGCGTAACTCCGAGTTCGCGTGTCGGGATGACGTAAGTTGTGGTATTGCTGCCCTTGTTTAAAATTCGACCGTTAAAATAAAAATATTGATTAAAGGATACCCGACTGAAAAATGAGAAAATAATTTTTGATAATTATATAAATTTATATACTTGTGTATCTAAAATGATTTCTATTCTATTCCAGTTTCGATCGTAAATTATTGCTGTAAATATGCACGTTGGAATTTCAATCAGAAATGGCTTAATTTTTTCCCTAGATTTGCCGATTCGGGATGAGATTTTCTTTCGCCTGGATTGTAGGCAATTTGTTATATACTATGAGCAACCCGTACAAGAAAATCCTGTTTAAGCTACTGGGAATTTTCTTCCAATATTGTTGCTACTATTGGTGCGAGTGCCTCCACAAATTTTGTTTATAGACTATAAAGGTTGATGTGTTGTCGACGGAGTGGAGGTTAGTGGACTAGCCTATAAACATCGAGGTCCCGAGTTCTTTTCTCGGTTGAGACATGAATGTTTGCGAAAGTAATGGGTTAGTTGTGAGAGTGGTCCTCGCCATAAAAAGATTTATGAGACTTATTGATTAAACAAATAGACTTAATATATTATTATATAGTATATCAACATACATTAGATTTATTTATACAACTATATGGACAACCACGTACAGGCCAAGTCTGTTAGAAGTTACAATCATTCTCCGAGTCAAGTATGTCTGTGACTTTATAATTACAAATCTACATTGTAGAAAATATTGAGTTTTTCACAATTACAACACACTATTATTTTGGTAAAATTAAGCTATTTTCAGAATACAATACGATAAATTCGATTATAATTATACGTTACATTTTAACAAGATGATTTTATTTATAATACAGTTAAATTTTTTGACTAATTCATCCACACCGGATGCCTATGTCAGTAAGAGATTTTTAATGTTTCACCAAATAGTAAATAATTAAATAAGTTCGAAATTATTATTTTTGTGTGTTAAAATGATGAACATATCGATTACATACTCTTAATTTATGAAATCCGGAAAATTGCGAAACGTAAGAAAGGAGATATTTCTCGAAAAAATCGGAAATCATCCCACGCTCCACAATTTATGTCCCTTCTCTCATATTGTAATTCATCCGCCACTTCTTCCGTAAACACTACGTACACGCGATAAACAACTTACATTTAAGGGAATCGATAATTTAAATTAAGCCGAAAGACGAGAAAACTGCGCGCAAATTCGGTCCGAGAGACCAGCCACGCTAATGAAGTCAGCAGAAGTCCCTGGCGGAGGGTTAACGATTACTCCGCCGTCTTCCATTTAACAATTTTTCTCCAATCTGCTCCCCAGTCATCAACAGGCTCGTTACTAATTCGGAGGTGGAGAGGCGACATTTCGCCCCTAACCTCATTTGTCTGAGACGAAGATAAGTGTGACGGCGGTTGGTCAGTGCAGGCCCCACGCGCACGTGGCGGGGCAGTCGATGGGCGGCCCGCCGTCTGGGTCCATCGACGGGGTCCGCGCAAGCGCCATTTTAGGGCCACGTGGGTCGACGGCAGTGCTACATCGAGAACGCTACAACGAGGAGGGGATGAGATGCTCTCTTGGCTGATGTTCGCCGTATGTTTGTGTGGTCCGCACTTCGGCGGGGTTCCATCGACTGCCGTCCGCTCCACTTTCGACCTTCGATCGTCTCTTGTTTAAGGTAAGCGCGGGAATCGCGCGTTCTTGCCGCGGTTCTCTCATTTGGCACGGGAACACGGGGCTGTGCGAACCGAGGAGACTTTCTTTCTTTCTTGAATAACAGCCGCGGAAGTATTTGTTTGTCGGAGTGGAAAAAAATTCCTGTTTTTCAATTTTTGTTGGTCTGCTACCGTGCATTGCTGTGTAAATCCCGGAGAAAGGTTAATCTCGGGATCGGAATTAGCGGGGTTTTGCCGATTTTGTAGAATATCTATTCGTATCAATAACTGATGAATGATAATTATTTCATGGGTTTACTTTTTATTTATTTAAAGCAATATGCGCGTTTTATTTATGATTTGTGTATGTTAGGTTATTTATGCTGAGAACTTGAATTAGTATCTCTCATTCAAAAATGTGCAATCGATCATCTTGTGAAGGCGAATCGTCCAAATTTACATCACGATGTCTCTATCGAATAGCCATTTTCGTCGTTTAAAGTTTATTTTCGAGTGAAGTAAACGTTAGGACTCGTGCCAACGAAAAATTTCATTGTGACTGTTATTTGACGTTTGAACTTTGTTTAGAACATCGATTTTTCACATCAATCATTTCATCGGCTTAATTTTTGATGTGTTACGACAAATAGAAGTGTTATTTAGCATTGGCATATTTTACGGTGTTAAAGTTAAGAATATGCTATCGTATCTATATTTATGATTGATAATGTGAAGAGGTCCGTGAAGTCCATTCGTGAAATCGCCGCTACAAAATGATGTTCCTCCTTTAAACGGAGAAAGTTTTTCCTCGGTGTCGGACTTTGCAGCGATTTCATCCGTCATGTAGTTTCCTCCAGGATGCATGAAAAAGAGAATTTTCTCTCAGACAGATTGATGGTATCCATTTGGACGTTGTTTACGGCATTTCTTCCTACTTATTTAATATAAATCTTAATTTTTATTATATTAATGAGAGGCATAATTATTTTTGAAGTTCTCGACTTTCTTGGTGTTTACAGCATGAATATACACTCGTACTTACGACTGCTAATCTTGCGAAGTCAAATGATTATCTCGCGAAGTCGAATCGCTTGAGTCGAATGTCACACCGGCTCGTTTCTGTTTCTCCTCTTCTCAGCTTAGTGGTACTTTCACCATCCGCGTGCAATTCTTGCGAATTACCTTAGCTGATGCATGTCTCCATTTCAGAGGTTTAAAGTGCTGCATACTTTAAGATGTGAGAATGTAAGCGATTCGAGCGCGCTTTCGAATATTACTTTTTGAGCATCTCCACTTCGGATGGTTCCCTTTAAGGCAAAAGAAAAGCTCGAAATTCATATCTCTCATCCGATCACGCTCTTTGAGTTTTTCCGAATTCACTGTAATAAATTTCAAATGTGATACGGATATGGAAATCTGCCGATGTAGCGTGTTATTGTTAAAAACCCTTAGTGCGTGGCTAATAAGTGCGATTCGTACTGTATCAGTACGATTGTGATTCTTCCCGATATCAACTGCGAATTAGAATTGAATTCGACTTTCGGTAAAGTGTCTCTTGGAGGCACTTGGGATTATGCTGTAAAACAGAAAAAGCGGATTGCATTCGAATAAAAATGAAGGAAAGATAACCGCACCCTTAGTTGACTGGTATTTCAAAATAGATGGAGCTTTTTTGTTGAGGAAATTTCGGTTGCCGTTTTTTTTATCCTCTTCAAAAACTCCGATTCATCCTTAATCACATCTACTTTATCATTTTCATTGTTATTTATTTCTATCTCTCGACTATCTCAACTTTCCCAAGTTTTCCTCAATGAGCAGCCTCCGTCTTTGATAAGTGCACCTGCAACTGAAACATATTGGTTTTCGGATATTGCTCTGTTTGTTATCGCGCTATACTGATTCACCTTATCAAGTACTGAAGAGTTAACTTTGAATAAAACAATATTTATTGCCATTTTACCATCTCGTATCCATCTCCTCGAATTAAAAGTATATTGCTAATTATCAGCTTGTTATAAGGGTGCGATTAACTGGTTGTCAACGTTCGTCGCTGTTACTGTTTTATTTTAACTTTAAGATGTATTTACTAAATGAATTTTAATCGATCTCAAATATTCCCCTTAGTTGTCCCTCTCAATGAACTATTTTTCTCTTGTTATTACATTACCACTTTACCGCCATAATATTCTGTACCGGTGTCATATTCATTTTACGACGTATATAATTCATAAAGACATATGTCATTCAAATATAGTTATCAACATATTGCCATGCTACCATGTATTTTTGTAAACAGGCTATGGCATCATTTTCATTATGTACCAGTACCATGAAAGCATCGGTTGGAACGAAGAATCGGAGAGAAAATCAGGACCCCTTTTTTCTGCAGGTTCTTCCACTTCACCATCAGTAGACTAAAATGTTAAATGGAACCTCTGGGTATCTGGACCAGCCTTCTCCCGGCTCAAACATAGGCGTCTATATCTTCAATTTCTTCACTCTCTGGCAATTTTCTTTTATTGACTTTTTTATTTTTAATATATTGTTGTTGAATTCATTTTCGTCGAATTTAGTTTCTATTCCATCTTTTTTATTCTCATTCGTGATGATAGACTGTGAATTTCGAATCGTTCCATCAATTGCTTTTCCAAACCTAGGCAATACCATACTTTATAGTGAGTTATTCCTATTCTGCACACTTATTAGTCACAAAGAATCATAGTTCACCGTATTCCTCCTCCGTGGACTCACCCCGGAGATTTTTAACAGGACAAAAACTGTGAAGTTTCGTCTGTGGTTTTTGGCTTCTGTCTCTTCTTATAAGGTTTCTGCATGATGCCAACAAGTTGTGATCATGAGCAGTTATCACAAACAACAATTAACAATAATCAAATACCTATTTGTACTCCTTATTTGAAGTCTCTTTGTAACCAATGACAGGGGCACAATTTCCTGCGTGCTGCGTCGTGACATTTAATAGATACTACTTACAAAGCCGTTTTACTTTGCCTAATTGCAAATGCTGTATCGATTTCCTCCTACTAGAATGAACTTGAAATCATGTTGGAAACCTCCCGCATTTTAGATCAGCAGTTAAAAGGTATCCTGTTGTGAAGATTTTTGCAATTTGTGTCACTCATAAAACACAGTATCACTATCTTAGATTTTATTCCAGGCTATCTTATAAGGATACACTTCAACAAGTACTCGACAGCATCTGATGATTTTGTACGCATTAGTAATATTAGAAAACATTTCGTCAGTGTTTAGAGTGGAAATAGTTTCTGAGATCATAAGGCGCTCAGTCGCATACCTTGGAGGGGAGGATTTGTTTGAAAGCAGCGTGAAAGGGCGATGCAAAGCAATATTTCTCAGAGAACAACTTCCGAACTTAGCATAAGAAAAGGAAAATGGAAGATACGAAACTCTGCCTCAACTCTCTTGTAGTTTGGAGTTGATTTTGATTACTAGTTGCAAAATTTGAGGAGATTTGGTGATTCGAGTCTCTACCATTTTTTAGTAATTAGGGGAAATTCGATGTAAATTGAAGGAAGGAATGTGCAATTTGATCAAGTTCAGGATATTCTATCGTCCGCAGATAACCACCGCTCGTGTGGGAGACATTAGAGATACCTCTTCCTGCTTTCCTTGTCTATTACCATCGTGTATTGCTCGCATAGTACGTCGAATACTGTAGGCATTATCCTCCTTGACTTGATATTACTAGGCATTGTTGGGTGGCTTCCTTTGTGACTCAGTCTCACCATTCGCATAGCAACTAACAGTTCCGTGCTTTGATAACCTAACTCTGGAGTAAGTTGTGTTCAGTTCTCGAGAAAGCTTCTGGTACCTGCGCATCGGACGGATTTTGGCTTGGAAGAGTCCACTTTTTCATGAAGTCTCCCAACAGTGGTTTGGGTCACCATTTCATCGTATCTAAATCCCAATTCCCCTCGGCCCGCTCTTTATCCGTTCTGCGTGCCATAAGCTTTCGCGTAACATGTATATGTACGCGGATGCGTAAGATATTAAAAGGAAAGCATGAATAATGGAAGTGAAGAGAGTGTGCACAAATTCTTAACAGGTGTTCCATTGCAGCTTAATCCGGAAAAGATAGCTTCAAGCTCAGGGTTTTGCGTTGGTATTTATAAATTCGTAATCCCTTGCAATCAATTCCCTGTGACAGGGCCGTTTTTAGGCATACGCGGTCGCGTAGGGCCCCGTCAACTTATGGGCCCCGCCGCCAAGCCACAAAAAAGACATAAAACATTTCAATGATTAAAATTTTTATTACACAAATAGAATTAAACGCATGATAAATTCAATTTCCTTACCATATTATGATATTTTAGTGTTATATTTCGCTAGCCTCACATGTAACGAATTTAAAGCGAAGTGGTTATTCAACTGTCATTGGAATGGTGCAATCATAGCACTGCAGCCTGGCACTGGGGTCTATAGGGCCCCATACAATAATGTTGTGTATGGCCCCCAAAATTATAAGAACGGGCCTGCCCTGTGACGTGTGAGTGTGCGCATGGAAGCAGTGAACAAATATCATCCCACTGAATAGGAAAGGAGGAAAAGAGTATTTAATACCATATCGAGCCTCCCCTCATCTATTTCAATTTCAATCTTATATGCTAAACTAGTGCTTGTTTTTGGAAGTAGCTGTACACAAGCTTGATACTCGAGACAGAATCGAGAGAGAAAGTTTGATTGTGCCGGGACTCGAACTCAGTTTTTACACTTAGTGATCTAACTAACTTAATTATGAACTACGACTGCTGGAATGGCATAAGTTATGATTCTGAGTATTTATCATAGATAGCACCACTCTTCCATGTCCATATATACTCGGAACTATAAAAGATACAGGAAAATGTGTAAATACGGGCATCCTCTTTTTTTCTGATTAAATGGTACTTTATATTAGAAAAATTCTATATTTCTTACATTCATTAACGACTATAACAATTTTACCAAATGATAGGAAGTAAAACGATGATTACTATAATTTATTTTTCGTCGAAATCAAAGATTCGCAAATGATTGTAATATGCAAATATGGGGCCCCAAAAAAGTCAAAAATATCTTTTTAAATGTTATAAAACAATACAATATGGTAATAAGAGCGAATTATCTTCTTAATGTTGGGGACAGGAGATATACCGAACGGAGAAACTGCAATTGATGTACTCGAGGAGTACTTAGGTGTTCAGTAGCCTCATTAATCGGTATAGCTAGAGCCTGATGTGCTTGCAGGATAACTCGAAAGAGAGGCAGATGGTATCGACGGTCCAGAGAAAGTAAGTAGAGAAGTATACGATTCCGAAAGATTATGTTTTATGGTGGAGCAAGTTTTTCCTGCAGCCAACTTAGCAGCCATAAAGTCAGTGTGGGTGAAGATGCAACGATTCAGAGGCTATAACCCAGTTACTTTTAACCCGTTTATTGCTACATCACATGTAACCCAAAGGCGTAAGTGTCTTAAAGCACGCTTTTAATAGTAGCATAGGATCTCTGATTAGCTGATATAACCGTGAAATTATTTTAAACTAACCACAAGGGCATGAAAAGAAAACGGTTTCTCAAGCCTGTCAGAATTTTGCAGTCCACAATAAGCACTAATGCACACAATAACTGACTCTGCAACCACACTAGTAGAAGGAAATGTCAAAACTGCTCCTTACTATCGTGTCTCAACAAGCAGCACCTTTTTAAGTGCTAACCACCAGTCTGCAGGACCTCCCATATCCCTTTTGGGATGGGTGCCCGTTTTTATACCTTTTCTTCTACTCGGGATTGAGGGCAGCCATACTTATATCATTAACTTATCAACATTTTCTGTAGATCATTGTTGCTTAACGCTTGATTTATCCTGAATTTTCTGTACATGAATATTCCATCTCCCGATATGTTCATAAAAGTGCCCATAATGTTGTCCTTGGTGCCTTTTTTCTTTGCTCTTGATAGGTAACCCCAGCAGTATATAAGTGCCTCCCAACTATTCTGGGCACATTTTAGGATTCATTCAAAACTTGCGAAAATATGAAACCATGCTCTTACTATTTACGTTCTAAATAAAGATAGAAAAGAGCGCGCAATGAAGTATTTCAATATTTTTTTAAAAATATTTTATCTTACTAAACGACGAAATATTTCGCAAAGTACTGCGCACTAGTACTGCCAAATTTAAATACAATTTTTCTTAAGAATTTGGTGGCCCTCGAAGATCTTACTCGTGGCATTTAACCGCGATGTTCTGCAAAACACCAGTTGTAAATCACTGAATCATCCGAACATTTTTCCCTCGAATAATACCTTTTGTTGTTTTTATTAGAAATGAGCATTCTCTAAATAGACATACGCTCAGAAATTTTACTTTTTCCACAGAAGTTTATTTTATGTAATAAACTCACGACTTTTATGTTATAAACTAAGCTTCAGATGATGACGATCAAACGTCGAAACTCGTTTGCTATATAAAATAAACCTTTGTGGAAAAAGTTCAGTGTCTGAGTTTCTTTCCATTATGGATTTTTACCATACTTTCCCAATATTCTATGAAGTTTCTCTTTATATATTTTTGCTAATCACCTCTCTTATTTCCGTTTCCTTCAATTCGATGTCTTCCTCGATCAGCTCTTTCACTCCGTAGTTTTTTCCTATCAATCCAACTCAGCTTTTGCATTCTTCGTATCGTTCACATGTAAAGGTTTTCCAGTTTTATCATATCGTGCTATCTAATTTACACGTTACCACCCTATGTAGCCAAAATCTCCTGGATGAATATCTTACTATATTTTTCTGAATCCCTTACTAAGACCGATTATGTTCCTTTCATGAAAGCTTTCTTGCAATATGTTTCGTCCGAACTCTTTGGTGCTCTTGCTTCTCCAATAAATAGCACTTCACTATACTGAATTCAATTTTTCATTACGGCACGAGTATTTTGGGGCACCGGAGGGGACATAATAAAATGTGAATAGATTAAAACGGCTTATATGTTAATATGCTCATAATCATCCTAGAGTCACATGAGTAATAAAGTACTTTATCTAATAAAATGCTTTATTACTTTACTCCTGAGGATGATAGCATCGCTATTGAAATGCACATTGGGAGTTCTTAAAAGATCGGATATTGAAGCCTTCCTGTTTTCTCAGAATACTGGTGAAGGAGGTGAGGAACGCCGACAAATACGACTATTGGACATTTAAACCTCTAATTTAATTACTTATTCTACATTAATATATTTTAATTGATCCCATTTCAAAAATGAGATTCCTGCAGATCTGCAAAACAGTTGTTATCTCCGGCTGTCAATTCTTCGTTTGGAGTGAATCTTCCTCCACCAAAGAAAATGTTCATCTTCGTAAAGAGATGGATGTCTGACGGAGCCATATAAAGCGGGTGTGGCAGCACTTCGTACCTTAGCTCGCGTAATTTTGCCATGACGACGGCATATGTGTGCGCTCGCGCATTGTCTTGATAGAAGATTACTTTCCTTGATAAACCTGGTCTTTTTTCGCATATTTCTTATTGTAATTGGTCCAGAAGGTTAGCGTAGTATTCTCCAGTAATTGATTGCCAAGTGGAGAGATAATCTACAAACTGAATCCCCTTTACATCCCAGAACACTGATGGCCAAGGCCTTTCCGGCCAAAAGATTTGTCTTTGCTTTCTTTGGTGGCAGAGAATCAGCATGTTGCCACTCTTTTGAATGTTGTTTTGACTCTGGGACCCAAGTTTCATCTGTAATCACAAACCTGCGCAAAACATCTCGTTTATTTCTCCTAAAACGGGTAAAGCACTGTTCCGATATTTCCATTCTCATGCGTTTTTGATCCAGCGGCAATAGTCGAGGCACTCATCTTGCAGATAATTTTTTCATTTATAATTCCTCAGTTGAATGCAATGTATCCTTTCATATGACATTTGGCAAGCTTGTTAAATTTCTCCCACTTTCAATCGGCGATCCTCCATGACCATTTGTGCACTTTTTCAATAATTTCTGGGGTAGTGACACATGTTAGCCGACCACTGCGTGGATCATCATCTAAACTCTCCCGACCAAATTTTACAATGAGTATGAAGTGGCAGAGTCCTTCGGTATATTCTGGAAATTGGCACAAATGTCCTTTGCCTTTCTTTACGAAGTACTTAATCACTGCTCGAATCTCGATTTTTTCCATCATCGCAAAGCACGGGAACAACAATAGAACCACGTCACCACCACAGTTCTCTTCCAAAGCACTGACGTAACACGCGTCGTCAGGCAGCAGTCGAATGAATAACACTTATTTGTTTCAGTGACGTAAGTACTTTCTCTATTCCGTTCCGAGAACTCTTCAAATCAACCTCGTATTTTATTTTGTAAGGATACTTCGTGAGGCTTACAAAATAAATTTATCTGCCCTCATGGGGAAGTTACTCCAAATAACACCGCTGATTGTGAAGTGAAATGAACTTTATGTTGGAAGTCTTCTACATCCGCATCTACAATAGATAGATATTATATACAATACAATACAATATGTTCCGATTTTCGGCGTGTAGCAGGGGGTGTAAATATCAGTTCTTAAACTAAATTTTTAGTCTGTTACTATGTCTATGTAAGAACTCTGCAAACCGCCTTTCCGCGTGTGGCAGGGGGTGCAGGCACCTTGACTCTATTTTCCTAAACGGTTGCTTTCGCGTATACTTCGCGGAAAGAAAGAATTTTAAAAACGATTCGTTATAGTATCTATTTCCCTAATCTTTCTGGCAGTATCAGAAGGGCCTATATAATAGGGGGTCGCATTATATCGGTCACATCATCTGAGAACGTAATTTCTCTGAACTTATTTAATAAATTTATCCTTTGAATGTTTCTTCTATCTTCTAATGATTCCCATCCCGCTTCTTGTAACATCTGAGTGACACTCGCTGTTTTATCGTAGCAATTCTTTACAAATCGTATGGCCTTTCGTTGTACTTTTTCTAAATCCCGAATATGACATTTCTCGGCGGGGTCCCATACACTACATGCATACTCAAGGTGAGGCCTAACTAACGCTAAGTAACATCGCTCGCGAACTTTTTCTTCGCTCCTACCGACTATTCTTTTAACGAAGCCGAGTTTCTTAAGTGCTTTTCCACATATATTTCGGATGTGGGTACTCCATGATAGATCATCGTGAGAGTTACTCCGAGATACTTTAACGATTCTACTGTCATTAGGTTTACCTGTCGGAGGCTATAAGATTATCGCGTATTGTTTCCGGAGAAAACTAATTTATGAAACGAATTGTTCTCGCAACGATTTCTCTTAATCAGCCGAAGTAGCAGACGGGTCATATAATAGTGATTGTCTTCCGCAAACGTACTTTTCCAGAATTAGCAATCACAGTTTAGCTCCTAATCTTCCAAAGATTTCCAACCTGCGCCTGATACCATTTTTTAACTCCTGCTTTTTTATCGTAGCAGTATTTTGAAAACGTATCGCCTCAATAATAATGATAATGCAACTCATACATCGACATTGATTTGTGCGCGGATGGTGTTTCCCTCACTCGCGTCTGAATCATCCGCGGGAGCGTTCATCGAAATGCAGTGACTCCCCCAAAAAATGGTCCACTTGGAGCGGAAAAGAGCGACGTAACAAAAGGACACCTACCATTCTAACCCTTAGGAGCACCAAACCCAAGCGAGATCAATATTATTCCCGAAATGCTCGTATTTCGCGCAAGAAGCGAGTTTGTCGACGGATTCTCACGTCCTCGTCTCGCGTTCAAAATGCGACTGTAAAGCCTTAGATTTTGTTCTAGAAATTGGTCGGATAAGTTATTGAGCCTTAAGAGGAGCGAAGCCAAAGAAGATTTGTCGCTAGGATGGCGGCTGCGAAAACAAGGCTTCCTTTAATTTTGATCGGAGGATGCAAAGCTGCTTGAAAGTTGAGTCGCGTGTGTTTTCGACTTTAAAACTAACACGTTTTCCCCAAAGTAAAACCTTAGATTATGGCAAGGTATTACAATGTATAGTTCAAATGACGTTTATTTAATATCTTCGCTTTAACTCTATCAAAACGTATTATATTCGATAATTAAGTTTTCTCTGGTAATTAAAATCGTGATTAACGTAAGTATTAGCAGATGCCGAATTGAGGTCTAGTATTATGATATCTGGTCAGATCAGCCATCAAAAGTCTAAATATCAAGCCTGACTGCAATTTAGCTGCATAGAGATTATTATAATAATCATCACTTCAATATTTGATGCTCACGTAATGTGGTACTTAATTTAATCATCATTTCCACTAGGTACCTGTGGAGGATTGACTATAAATCATAATACGGTTTATTAGAGCGAAGATCACAGTTAAACTCCATTTTAGCTGCGTAAAGCTGTACAATCCCGGGCCTAAGTTTTGCTACAAATGACGTCCTAGGGCTCATTTCAAGTGGTCTTATTTTATAAGAATTAAGGCAACACTATTCAACGCATGAAAATAATCATTTCGTTTTGCACCATGGTTACGAGTACTGTTTTATTTTTATCTGTCAAATTGCGTTATTACTCAATCAGTTCATCGTGTTCTTTTAACGGCCAGCGTGTCCATCTGCCTCAAGTAAGGCTTATATTTAGGGGTTATAATAATAACATTCTGGAAAATCATGTTTGGGCTTCATTTCGGTTTTAGTCTTATTTTCGGGAAAGACGGGAATCTTCATTTCAAACGTTAAGTTACGAAAGAGAAAATCCTGTCGCGTCTGGTAATGGAGCATGTTTCTTTCCTCATTTTGTTATTCGTTCCATAAATTTTCTCAACGTCGCCGCTTCGGTATTTTCGTAAAAAAATCATCTTTTCAATAAGCCACTAGAGAAAACGAGCACCGATTCACTCATTTCCGTAAAACACTTCCCCCTCTTTTCAAGTGTTGAATTCACCAAAGTTTCTTGCCCCACAGAAAACTGGGGTAAGGGAATTTGCTCTGAGGTGGACGAAACATAAACGAATATAAAAATTGTGTTCTGGATAAAAATTGTGTTACAGAAACCGTGCTAAAGAATTTCAGCAAACTAACATCTTTTTGCTGTTTTCGGACTCATCCGTGGTTAGTTTGGCGGATATAAAAACTACAAAAAATGGCGACTGACATTTATTTGATTCTACCCTCTCTCACCTACGTGTAACAGAATATGGTAATTTTTCTGGCTGCGATTTTGTTTAATTTACAATTAGTAACTAGGGTGGAAATTGCGTTTTGATTGTGAATACGACTCGATAAATATTTATTCTTAATTGAGGTATTGTATATCCGTGTTGGTAAAAATAAATAATGTGATACTGATCGTTAATTAGCGATGATGCTACTGATATGATACCATATACTGATATACTAATTAATTGATTTATTTATTGATTATAATTTTAAATAATTTATTGAACTCCTGATTATTCGTGAGCGATTTATACGTGCTCTTTGACGATATTTCCAGCTGTCTTTCTAAAAATATAAAAAAACATATACCGAACTAGTAATATAAATTCCACGAAGGAAGGTGTAGTTCTAAGGAACTGCATCACAATAAAATGAAAGGAAGACAGAGATCTACTTTTCACTGGTTTGTCTGAGAGAAAGCTGTGGGAAAAGTACACTCCTGTCCTCCTTTCAATTTATTAGTCAAGTTTTTACGCGTTATAACACAAGTAATACTGACGGTAGAAAATTTCTTGCCTCTCAAATTCAGCTTACAAAACATGGTTGTTTTTTTTCAGTTATGACTAGTTACATTATCGCTGCAAATATCCGCGGTCGGGTAAAAATAGCTCTTATTGAGTTTATGAAACTTAGGGCAGTAATACTTCATCAACAGCATAGGCTAAAGTGGAGTGAAACTTCAAATCTGCACTTGTCAATGTAGTATTACGACTCCAATGAAATTCACCGCTTTCATACTGTTCTCGCAGCTTTTCCCTGTCCCTGTTCTTTAATCACTTGGAACTCAACCATACTTAAACGGTACAGAATCAGGATTAATTCTGTGGTACTTATTAACGTTTAAAAATTTCAAAACTGATCAAACTTTTGCTTTTAATAAAGTGGTCTAGTAAAAGTTTGGTCAGTTATGGATTATTTTATTTCTCTACTTTTTTCCACAAATGCTCCAACTGCAGTCACATTCAAGCAGAGCATGGAACCATAATATTTTTCGCTCTCGTCCAATGAGAAACGCAAACTTCGATTCAGTTCCAGTTTAGCTCCGCCTACCAACATCGAACCGGTTCGAACCGATATTTTTCGCTCCAACCATATACATGTTCTGTGCTTCTGAATATTTTTCATTAGGCTTAGGTTTTTAAAATTAAATTATATTTAATTTATCTTAACTTACAAATTGAAATAAATGATCATCATATTATGTAAGATAAATTCCAATATCGGGCATTCATTTTGGTTACTTACAAGTTGCTGTTATACATATGTTGTGTCCTTCTAATTCGTTACATATATACATGAGAATTTTACTATTCGATAGGTTCCTGTGACTTAAAATTCCATAATTAACGCCGTTTCTTTCGTTTCTTGGTAACTTACTCCAACTTTTTATTCCATTTAACATCTCCTTCCTTTGCTTTGCCTTTTTATCTTCCTTTCCTCTACTTTACCCATTTTTCTACGCTCAATAACTTTCCTTAGCAGCCTCCTCTCCTCTCAATTGTTGGCTCACCCATTTCCTATGTCGACTCATTAAAGCACGCTTCTCTAACCATCTCCTTTACTTCCGTGTTTGTTTTCCTATCAACATAACTTCTTTTTTCCATAGTGATATAAACCTATATTCCAAACGTTGCACTCCTTCCTTTCTTGGAGTCCACGTTTCACACCCATAAAAATAAACTCTCCACAACTTGGATCTTATCAATATTTTCCTAATTCCCTACTCAAGATTCGTCAATTCCCTCCGCTGTGTTTGTTTTAGCCTCAGCTTTACATCTTCCGTCCCAATAAAGTGTGCTAAAGTAGGTTTATGAAATTGGAACGTAACTTTTTTTCGGTGCCCAGGTTTTAAAACATCGAATGTTAATGTATTAAGATAGTTTTACTCTCCATTTCAATGAAAACATGTTGGCTCGATTCTGTCTAACCGGTTCGAAACGGATTTTTCCTTTCGACAATTAAATATGATAACCTCATTTTTGTGTGCACCTATTTTCAATTACATAAAATTACAGATTTATTTTGTGAGAAATAACGATCCGAATATTACATAAACAAATATAAGAATTTATTTTTATTGGCTTCCAGTCGCAGTTATGAATGTTTAGTAAAGCTTCGTCTATCTACACTTAAATAAAATGCGATTTTGCGAGAACACAAAATCAGAAAAGAACAGTTAATACCTAGTTAAGGGTCCAATTTTCACTTCAACGAAAATAACTGTATTTTTAATTTCGGTTTTCGGTCATATTCATATCTTATGCCCCGTTCAGTTTACACACATCTCTTTCGGTATACTCAACTTTCGCCGACACTCAAGGAACGTCTTACAAAGAGCTCGTTGGATACTTCCACGTTATACCCTTCTTTAGCAGATTTTACACCCTTACAAAAGTTGGTATCATACCGCTCTCAAAACTGCCCCATTGTCGGTAGTGACCACTCCCTCAATCGAGTTGGCAACCCTAATCCAACCACATATCGATCCCACATTTTCCTTTTCTAAGAAAAAAATTCCCTTCAAATGGCCGATTATCATTTTCTTTTAATTCCATCTCTCCGCTCCGAGCGCCATTTTTCTTATTTTTCCTTCTCATTACGCCGAATAAAAATGCCCTTGGGCTTATCCTTCCTTTTTAATCATCGCTTGAGACAATGGCCGTTCCCTTCTCTCACAAAATGCTTTCCCACTCTGGACACCGATGACGCAAACCGCTTCTACCACCCTCGGAAATTCTTCGTTTCATGAAAATGGAGTCACCATCGTGTTGCACTTGTAGCATCCTTCCCAAAACATCTTTTTCGATCATATGCAGTCCGAGTGAAAGCTCATGGTCCCTGCGTAGAAGTAATTTTTCTGCCTGGCCGAGTCCACCTTCCGAGGAGTGCATTAAGAAGGGGTGGCCGATGAACCACTAGGAGCCTCACTGGGAGTCTGTCCTCCGTTCAACGCGAACAGAGACAACAAGCTTTTAACCGGACTCATCAAATTTCGAGCTAATATGCCATCAGTCTCCTTACGTGTATGCGTAAATATTTTTGTACAGTCCTTCGTCCATTTGCCTAAGAAATTATTCGATAGTGCATATTTATCACAAAATTTGTTCGGGTCAAATGTCGTTCTTACATAAGAGAAAGAAATTCGCCTTTCGGGATGGTGAGGTGTTTTAACAAATGCCGCAACCTTTTTGAGAAAATAATATCCTCAAAACAAACACAGGAAGACTGTTCGATTAATTGCTGTAAGGAGGCGATAAAAGGCGTCTACTTAGACATAATCCGGGGGTATTTTGATAAGGCTGAGAAAATTTAATAAAAGTTCGGTTCCAACAATGTCCTTAACCTGTAGTTTCTAGGGTAGATATATTCCTCAAAAGTCAATTTCATACCGGGACATAATTTGGAAAACAAAATAAAATAATTGGTTCCTCAAAATAGCTGTTGCAGTATGATAAATTATTTTTATAATATACAAAATATACATAATTTTTTAAAAATGAAGTACATAGTGGACAGGTGAAGCGATGTGAAAAAAGAATGAATAGAACGGAAACGACGATAACATTTTTTCTGTATCTTCATAACCTGTAATATTAGACCGAAGTTTCTCTTATTAGATTACCAATTTTTATGTTTTATGGTATTATTTTTATATACGTATACACTTCATTGAACTGTGCCCGTCGAAACTTTGTCATCGAATAAAACAAAAAATTGCCTCGATATCTTGGCCATAGATAACTGAAACCGTACTGTTCAAGTAACGTAAAAATTGAGAATTAGTTTTATTTTTACTTCTTAATTTAAGTTTTGCATTTAATTAACTGAGGAGCCTTATAATTCGAAAGCTATCAGTGAATGTAACATTTTAGACTTTCATACCTCTTCATACGTTTCATAACTAAACTGGTAGAACACGCTCAGTATTTGCGTCCACGGTCGCTGAAAATTCATTGATTATTGAAAAAACATATTTTCTATGTATACCGATTTTGCATATATACATTCAAGGTATGCTGGGAAAACTATCGCCGAGATAAGGAATGCTATTTTGGAGTACACAGTCCGTCATTCAAGTCAGGAACAGAAATTAGTGATATCTACAGTCTTATAGAATACCAATGAAAATTTTAAATCTTCTACTTTAAAAAATAAATGTGTTCTACATTTAAAAAACGCAACTGAGAAAGGATCCGCTTCTCTGACTTTATTTTGCCTCTTACTGTAGTATTTTAGCTTTCCTCCACCAAGTTACGAGACGTTTAAAAAGGTAATTTTTCAGCACATTATATCTTGGTTTATGTTCGACAAAATGAAGTTAGTTTTTTTCTCTACTACATGCCATATTTTTTCTATAATGGAAAAATTGTAATGCATTCCTACTATTTCCTTTGCTGCTTATATATTTTGAATGTACCTGTTATTTTAGAATATTATTTAGAGTAATGACACGAACATTTTGACATACTATAATTTTTTTATTACAGTTTGAGAGTAATACATGCTGCAATATAATCTTTCAAAGAGAGCTTGAATATTTCAAAGAAAAAGATTTGGAAGAGAATAATGCAAAAGGTATATTTAGGAAGGGGGTAGTAAGTTTTAAATCTCGGCCTCAACCTATACCCGTTTTTAGTGGCCTCTTTGTATTCTGTAGCTAAGGAAGCCGTTTTTTTAATATTAAGTCAGAGAGAGTACTTTAAATTTGTATGCTTATTATGTAGAATTTATTTTGTATCAAAGAAAATCGAATGCATACAATCTAGTACAGTATGCTTATGACACTGAAGGGCGGTTTTTAGGGGGGGAGTTCCCTCTCGTCTTAGGGCGAATGCCCGGCTTAAATTTAATTTGTTATGTTCCCCTCAAACTTTGTCAATAGGCCAACCTGCAGCGTAAATTTAAAGGAATAAATAAATATGGAAATTCGATATCTTATATTAGCGTTGCATTGAATGTTTGCTTTTTCTTAATGAACCTCTTGTGTTTACCTCAATAATTTAGAACATTCGCAATATAAAATCTTACAATGATGTAAAGGTTCCTTCATATAAATGAATGCTTTTATTCAGCTTATAAAAACTTCCGACGCGAAAATTCTTTACCTGAGGTTTGGGGTAGTGCCGTTTCTATAACGACCATGTTATAAATATCTCTCCGATTTCGTATCCTAATTCTTTATATGAATTTTCAGTTATAGCAAAATATTTTCGTTTTTATACTTTTACGGTACATATTTGACTATATTTGAAGAAAAATAGATATATAATTCATTAAAATGGATATTTGATCATTCAACTAATTCCAATGTTAAATCTACGGATAAAGAATATAAAACCTAGTCATGTATCCATGTTTGTCTTGTATGTGATAAATTATAGCCTACTACCGTATTTCAATCCCACAATTTTAATAGTAATCTTTTAATTATAATCATTATTAACCGCATTATTTTAAACAAAATTTTACTTAGTAATTACTTAAAATTATTCTCTATCTTTGATTTAGAGTTCAGATTTTTATTTTGCATAGATTTTACTAACGGGGTTTAAAATTGAAGTGCAGAATGAATTCAAGCTGCGATTTTATAAACTTTAAACAAACTCACTTTCTCTAGTTAATATGTTGAGCATTTTGGACTCTTGAGGTACCAATTTGTATCCTTAGCCTCTCCTCTTATAGCTTGATTGATAGCGCTGTCCCTTTTTTGGCCTCGGTGCAACTTCCGATTGAATCGCATTCGATCGTGAACTGAATCTAAACTCGCCTCTTGATGAATGTTAAGGATGCCGTGAAGTCGTTTAAGGATGTCGTTGAAGGAAGAGGCCCCTAAAGATGCTCATACTATATCTTAAGGAGGGACGTAAACATAGAGTCCATGGTTGTATATGCTCCAAAAACTGAACCGTATGAAGAGACATGCATTACGGACATTAATTCTTCCAACTTCTAGGAAATTAGGGGACCTTTCCCCAACTATCAGCAGAGTAAGAGACATGATTAGTCAAAACAAGTGCGAACACTTTATTTCAAGATTGAGCATCAAACAGAAAACTTAATCGAATTGAAACCAGAAAAAAATAATTTACTCTGTAGTAAAAGAGTCAAAAAAAAGAAATTAAATTATTGAACAGAAAAGAAACCGGAAGCCATTATTTAATCCTTTCCGATTTTCGCTTTGTATAATTAATAAGTGCTTAATTTATATTTTAATAACTAAAAGCGTACTTGGTTATCTATAGTATTTATATTTCGATATGAAATATTAAGTTAAATGTACTAAATCAAAAAATTAAGAAAGTTTATAAAGACATTAAAAATACGAAAAACGTTTTTTTACAAAAAACAAAATTTAGTGTTTCCTATGAACCGAAGCAAATATCGGAACGAAAAAAAATTCCTATGCATGCAGAATTAGAATGATTAGCGTAGGATCTCATACTAAAGGAAGACTCAAGAAGAAGTTAAGAACTCTCAGAATCACATTTCTTCAACTTTTGGTAGATCTATGGCGCGCGCAACAAGTGATTCCATCGATGCATTCCCTAGGAATGAAGCACGTGACATATATTTTTCTCTCTTAAGACAGCATTAAGTGCTATCAACATTTAAATAGGAATTATTATTACAACTCATCTAGGAATATTTGATACATTATTTTCGAATTTAACACCGTATTTTTTAAGTCAAAACTTCGGCAGACATTTTCTGTCGAAAATCTTATCTGTACAGTGTGAGCAATCTTCAGCCCAACAGTTGATTGGGTGCAAATGGAGAAATCAGTGAAGATAGGTTGAAGGTTTGTCGAAATAAATAAGGGAATTTTTTTCTTATTCCATATAATAGGTAAATGAAATATATTTCTTTTATCGATATATGCAAGGATAGCAAATCACTTACAAAATTAACCCAGCCGTATTTTTTCTGATTAATTGTATGATTCCTTTTTCTATTAACAGAATTGACAATAAATCAAATACAGGGTGTCCGGGTTGAACATATAATAAAACAAAATGTAATAACTTGAGAGTTAATTAAGAAATTTATTGGCGGTTTGTTTCTAGAAGTATGGTAGCTCAAAATGTTTTAACGCAGTAAATACACCTCTATTTGTGCACCATTAGTAGCAGAAAGACATGTAATCTGTATTTTACTCTTTCCGAGTGTTTTTCAGCATTTCAGGCGTAACATTCGCAATAACTGCAGGAATTCGATGGTGCAGTTCTTGTAGATCACGTACTGGTGTTCACTTGATTCTTGATAAACACCTACAGAAAATAATCAGGTGCCCTCTTGTCTTGGTTTCTAGGGGGCCAAGGAATCGATGCCTACCAATCAAAAGATCTGGGAACTCATTATCCAAGAAATCCCTCACAATTACAGAATAATGGCGTGGTGCGCCATAATCAAGCAAACATAGAAAACATTTTGAGCGACAATACTTGTAGAAGCAAACCGCTAATAAATATCTCAATTACTTCCCAAGGTATTACATTTTGTATTATGAAATGTTTAACCCGGACACCCTCTATATTTTCAGTAAAGATGCAACGATTAAATTTTTAAGAGTGTGTGTGTATGTATAATAGGGTGGTCCTTATTTATATGGGAAAAAAGTTTTTGAGAAATTCTTTCGGGAAACAAAATTAACGGCAGCAAAAGTCATAGTCACGAGCGGAGGCGCCGAGGGGATGGCGCCACTTTTCTTCCTTTTATACATAGCTAACTTCAAAATTTTTAAGTATATAACGCATAATTAGGTATTTAACATACGCTATGCTGAAAATATATGCTAAAAATTGATTAGAACTATAAAAACTAGACAGGATACAGGCGGAGAGATTCTAGGATTCGAGCGGAGGCGCCTAGTGCACGGCGCCACTTGTACGGCGCGCGCGCTCTATTTGGGCTTAATCTAGAAAACCACTGCGCAGATCTAATCAATATTTTACGAAAATTACAGTTAATATCTAACGATACATTGACAAAAAAATCAGAATAGTTGAAATATGGGAAGACTCCGTTATCTCCTGTGATGTTCGAAAACAGGCCAAAAATGTTGAAAATTATGAACTTTAAGTGCGATGCGGCACGTCTTTCCGTCGTCCGATTTAAATAATATTTTACACGATCTATTTTCTAACCAAATGGAACAACTTTAGGGAGCGTCCCGAAAGAATTTCAAACTTTCGAAAATAAGGACCACCACGTATATATATCGTATTAGCCCGAATATAACGCGATATTTTTCGACCGTTTATTTTCTATTAAAAAATCGACCCGCGCTAAATTCGGGGTTTAAGTAATGGAATGTAATATAAACATTTTTCTACAGAGGTTGAAACGCGACTGAACGTATTATGCCCCACCCAATGTTACTGGAAACGTTCTGAGTTGGCGAGAGCTGGGAGCACTAAAAAGTACATAGGTAAGCTCAGTTGAGTTGGGGAAGAAACGGCGAAGTGCCATAAGTAGCTGCGAGGGAGGTCCGTCATTCTTGGAGGAAGTTGTTAGGCTTGGTAAAGAACTGAAGCTGGACAACCAACTCCAGAGATACTTTGGCAGTGTCAGTGACTTAAATGGATTAAGTCTGCACACAATTATGCAGCAATTTTTGGAAAATGGAGGGGAGGACTATGGAGACTTCATGAACTTGGCCAAAGGAAAAATGCCTGAAGCAGTGATAAATAGGGCAGTAACTGCTACAGTCAACCAGAATGAAAATTCACTGTGGCATGAACATACATGAGAATAACAGCCTCCAAAATACATGAAGCTGCCCATTGTCAAACTCCCAATGGGACTTTTGTTGAAAGGGTGATAGGTGCCACTAAAATTAAATCAACAAGGGCCATGAAAAGGGGCTGCAGTCTTGAACCTGATGTTATATCTGTCATCGAGAACAAATACAGTACTAAGCTTAGTCAAGCAGGATTAATTTTAAGTAATGATATACCAACGATGGGGGCTTCACCAGATGCTATAGGCCCTGATTTTGTAGTTGAAATTAAATGCCCAATGAAAGAAGATAGAATGAAAAATGACATGAAAGGCAACAGACCGACTGAGAAGTATATGGCCCAATTGCAAATGCAGATGCATGTTTCATAGGAAATAGGGCATTTTTTTGTGTTGCAGCAGCTAATTTTGAAACTTCAAAAGAATTTTCAACCATGTGGGTTGAATATGACAGAGAGTATGTATTAAAAACTATCACTAAAGCTCAAAGGTTCTGGGAAAAATATATTTTCCCCATACTTCTTAATAGTTGTAAGAGGAATTAGAAATAGCAGTAAAATAAATAAGCAATAAAATTACAATAAAAAGTTTGATTTATTTATAAATGCCTCCAGTTTTTTGTTTGGTCACAATAAACATTGATATTGCATCATTGTTCCTTTAATTGATTAACTTGTGTTCATGACAGCTACTTTATTAATGGACCCTGCAGATTGACTAAGCCTCCAGCTATAATTATTATGTCATCAAGTAGGGAAATTCAATTATGGTCAATACAAGTTTGTGGAACCAGCATTTTAAACTCCCTTATTCGTCTAATGACTCGCTCAATGTGAATCCTCAAGCTTGCTATTTTCTTAGTCTCCATAACTTCATTTTTGGTGAGCTTTTCTCCAGCTTTAACACTTGGGGGTCGAATCAATGTGCAGTGCTTGCTGCCGAGCAAGCTTTCTATGTGCTTGAAGCCTCGATCAGCCATCACAGCACAGTCAGGGGGCAACTTCTTGAGGTAATCACATTTCTCTACAAGCAGCGAATCTGATATTCTACCACCAAAACCTACTGATATGTAATTGATCAAACCATCTGGTGTGCTTGATATCAAATACTTGATGGTATTGGCTGACTTATATTCAGACCATGTCAATGCTTGTTTAACAGGGTCAGAAGGCTTTTCTATTTCTAGGCAGTCAATGATTGATTGAACATTACTGTACCTTGACCTGAAATGGATGGGCAACAATGCCAATATTTTATCCTTTGTTGGCCAAATAATTAACTGCCTGAGACATTCTGAAATTTTTGGCACATGAGTACAAAACATCCTACTAGCTGTGCTTGTTGATATGCCAAAGTCATCAGAGAGAATTGCAAAACATTCATTTAGTCTTATCTTTTTAAGAGTTATCATAATTGTACACATTTTTAAATTGGTTTGTCTCTGAAGTATACCAAGAACATAACAACAATTTCTGGTAAACCTAAGTATAGTCTGGGGTTTTTATTATTAATAACTTCTAAACGTCTCACAGCTACTTGTTTTCTCTCACTGGCATCTATGTCATCCAATAAATCATCATTAAATCCATTGGATGAGTGCTCAGATGGTGAGTACTCATCTGTTGTACAAATTTCCGCCTCAGAGTCTGATGACTCTTCACTGGTGTCATTCCATTTCCTCTTGTTCAACATTTTAATAGGTGCTGTTATACTATTGACAAAATACATTTTGTCTGGTGAAGTTGTCACATCAGAAACTGAGCGTTGGGTCTGAGTTTGCCTACTCCAAAAATTTGGATTTACTTGCACTCCAGCATCTGTGGTAGATGCTTTAATACAAGAACTAGCATCACTAGATTCAGTTTTACCTTCAGGTTCACCTTGGAAATCACTTTCAATGACTTCTTTGTTGTTTACTTTTTTGTTGTAATTTCTATCTGCTCCTAATGCTACAGAAATGAAGTCTGCATGTTGTCTTTTTAATGCAACTCCACGTGATGGTGTACTTTTGGCTGTCTTTCTGTCACGTTGGCAATCAAATCTATGTGGGACTATGTCTGGCTTCATTTTGATTGGTCCTCCAATCATTTTCTATCTGCACCAATTTTCCATATCTTCTGGTAACTGAAAGAAAAGACATGTTACAGATAATGTTAGTTACTGTAGATGGAAATACACAATATTTCTGGATTTTTTGCAGGATTTTTAAAGGTATATCAAGTGTAATAGCAGGAGAAAAATGTGTACACAAACAATGAAAGATAGGAAAAATTCTGACATACTACCCACACCTCATTTTACATAAATCCATGTAATCCATTAATAAATGGATACATTAGAATGAATAATTGATTTGCACATACCAAGCTTCGTGCTACTAATTAGACTGAGATGATGGAAAGATTCATTATTACATTCCGTGTGCTAAATATGATACAGGATTAGCTAAAGCAAGTAAAAATTCGTTTTCTCTAGTAAACTTGGCAGGTAACTATAATACACTCGCATCACATAAGCCTCTATGTTTCAATCGACACTTGACTCACACAAGTAAATTTAAGTGTTAGGTACCTACGCTTACTTACATTAAAATGATCCTCACAGCAATGCGCGGTGGACATCTTACTTAAGGAGTTATCCTCCCTTCTGCAGGCCTTGATCCATTTCTTTCTCTTCTTTACATCTTTGGGAACGTAAATAAATATCTTTTCAGGCGTTGAAATGGAGGTGCTCGTGCAACAGGGCACAATGCAGGACTTATACATTTTATGGACGCTTTTCCCGTTACGATTCATACTGCGTAAATGAAAATCAAGTGAAATGAGTTAACTGTAACAAACAAATGAGATATATACAACATTTTACGCCAAATATTCAGTAAAGAACTTACCTCCACCGGCAAAAGCTGAACGACGACTGCAGCGATATCGTGCCGTGACGTCACGCGCCGAAATCCTGGTGACGTAGTGTTTTCAAGCAGACGAAAATGTAGTATTTTAAAAGAGTAATATCTTTATAATACGATATTGTACATCAGTAAAATTTTCGCCGAGTACATTTTAGATGATAAACTTCTCATTAAAAGTGTTAAAAAAAATTATGCAAATTCCCCATTACCTTATGTACCCTATTGGTATCAATTTAACTTTAAGGTGATACCGATTAAGGCTTTATTCAAGAAAACGTTTTTAATCTGCATTTAAATTTCAATTAAAATTTAAATTCACGGTCGAATGCATTTTATGCACGATCTAAAGAAGACGCATTGTTTAGTAAGCACTAGGGTGGAGCGTTTTGCCACTTTTTTCTGATCGAAATTTAATACCCGGCAAAAGTGGCCAACTCCCATAGACAATACAAATGTAATGTTTTTTCGATATGAAGAAATATCATCTGTGAGAATTTTTGCCACGAAGTATCGAAATTTCGACAAAAAAATCAAAATTGTCATGCATATTGTTTCGGTTAAAACGACAATATTTTTGCGCAAACAGATGTTTCTCGCAAAAAAAACTGACGACCAAGCCTCATTATGCTATTTATATATGCCTCTAGAGTAGGCTGTGATGCCTCCTAATTTTTTGCAAATGACACTTCTAAATAGGTTTTAAAGTTAACTTAAACGTTTAGTAAGATCCTAATTTCTAGTTCAATTCAACAATTTTCTTGCATAACAAGCGCTTTCCAGATTAAATGCAGTTTAAGGAAATGGGGTATCTATTTCACAGGGGTGGGGGTGTCTCACTAGGACACTCGGAGAGATGGCCAAATGCGAGGATCCAGAAAAAATTTAATATTTTGGGTGAAACATTTTTTTAACAAAATTTGTTCATATACTATTCATAATCCATAAATTTTGTCTTCTATCACCCAGTTTCACATTATTATCACTTAGGTCATTGTTATGAAGTAATTTCGTTAGGTGAGGCATCTCTCCCGGAATTGCCTTATATTTTTTGAAGATTTCTTGTCAGACTTCTCGAAGATATCTTCAAGCACGTTCTCGATGTTTACTTTTTATTAATGTTTTGGTATAATTATTTCAGGGCTGCCTCCGGACGAAACCTGTTCTTCTGATCATATCACTTGCTGGGATCAAAGTATGCAGCGTAGACGGGAAGGTAATGTCAACAAATTCCGTTCTGATTATTGTATTAATTTAGTTTATATTTTGTAAACCTCTAAATTAAATTTAAATTGTATTATTTATTTAGTATACGCAATGATGAGAAATAACATTAAAATTTAAGAAATTCCTTAAAGTAGGCCGAATTTCTGAATATATTGAATTAAAAAACCATAAAATTAAATTTTCATCGCGAAATTTAGCGTTAAATATTTTTAACTTTGTACCATATATCATAATACATTGCGTATTATGTTTATTGCCAATTTATTTTTAAATATTAGTAGTAATATTATTGTTCATCTCCTTTTGTCTTCATCATCTTCGACCCATTCCCTCCATTCTTCCCAATTCCTCACGATCTTCTCCTTCCAATCCTCTCTATCCCAACTATTCTTGGCCTACCTCTTCCTCGTTTCCCTTCAATTAGAGTATTTGCTTCACAATCATATTATTCTCATTCAAAATGCCTGTCCGCGACACAATTATTTTCGTATTCAATACCTCGCTGGATGTGCATTTCGTAGGCGCTACAGTAGGGTGGTCCAAAATATAATTTTTTTTAAACATCCGCTCCACTTGTTTGCCCCTGTTCCAATTGGTGTTATAAAGCTATGAAAAAAAATCAGGCAAATTGGTTAATATTTAGAGGTCCCTATGATTGAGCACTTTTTTGGTGAATGTGGATTTTTAACTGAAACAATAGTATTTTAATGGAAAAAATTCAATGGTGACAAAACTGAATACACAAATAATTCTAAATGATTATGATGCGTTACTGGGACAATAAGTAAGTCTCTGAAAAGGTATATTAAATAGAAGATTATAATATGTTTTCTTCATCAAGCGTCATTACCATCATCATCATCAGCCATGAGAAATACCTTCTTACAAGTTGGTTACTTGGTTCGGTGTGATTGAACAATCCGAAGAAGATACTGAAACTGGTCTTCATTCTTGGTTATAAACATATTGAATGTTTGTATCAGGGCATTGCCCTTTTCAGCACAGTCATTAACTACTTTCATCTTGCGAACGCCTGTTTGAGTTCTCTGTAATCGGGATCCGAATCCCACAAATTAGATGTTCTGCAAAGAAATGAAGCATTCTTTTCATTCCCATCTTTATGGAGAATGTCAAAGAGTTCTGCAGTTCGCTGTGTCACATATGCTTCCAGAGGAGTGTCACGTTTAAATGTTTTACTCTCAACTCTCTTAAGAGCCTTAGCTTTTGGTGTGTGCTGTAGGTTAGTAACCATTTCAACTTTGGTAGAGCCACAGACACGGGAATCAAAGAGGGCAAGTTCAAACAAATGCTCTGAAAACAACCACGGATGGCGGTGAATAGCTACCAAAACAGCCATCTTAACATTGCAGTTGGGGTAAGCTTCAATTTGTTTGAAAAGAATCGCGTCATTCACGACAGCTTTCCCAGCTTTGGGCGCCTCATTCCAATGTCGACCGTAGATGAGAGCTACAAACAAGCTTATTTCAGCGATTCTCTTTTTCTCCAGCTGTAAGGTTGAACTGATCTCTAAATAAGTAAATTTGAAGGAAATGAATTGCCTTTGCCATCTAACGTGCGTTGTGCAAACTGCCTAGTGCTCGGAATTTCGCTTTGGATCCATCAGGGATTTGACCACTAAGAAAGGTGTAACACAACTGTAAAAGCTCGAGGTAATCATCTCGAAGCTGCTTTGACTTAATTGGGTCTTCTAAAATAGCAGCATAATATCTCATCATTTCTCCTCTTGACATTTTGATTTCGTTGGAATCATACAAATCATCACTGCCTAGAGAATATATTTTAGTGTCGATACGAGGCCAATGTTGCTGGAAACGATTAAATATTACGACATCTGGATCCGTTAGAAGTGATTACTAAAGAATGCTTATTTCTTCACGTTCAAATCATGGGGACCCCTAAACATCATCCTATTGATTCAAATTTCGGCACGGTATTTCAGTTTACCTAGTGGAAGGGCAGCAATGTGGAGATGAACATTTTTAACTTTTATTTTTTTCCTGCGGTTTTGGACCACCCTAGTATACATACCATTTTAGTTATCTCTATTACCGGTCGTGGTGTCGGAGTGGTTAGCGTGTTAACGCTCCAACCTCACGGTCCCTGGTTCGAATCCCGGCTAATCGGAATTTTCCGGTTGTTTTATGTTATGTGTTTTTCGTTTATTAATAAAGGAAAAAATGCAAACAAAATAAAAAGGAGTTTAATTGGTAGAATGGCCTTTAAAAGCTAAAATTCAACCACGAAAAAAGACGGAATTATTACTATTGTTATCTATTTTATTCCATTCTTTCTCAGTACTGCTGGATTACCCTAGGGTACGGGTATGAATACCAAGTACTCCCAGAGAACAATATTTCTGATATTATGATAATTAATTACAAACTAACATTTAAATATTTCCTTGCGATATGGCATGATGAAATAAAAACAGCCATTCGGATTTTTATATAAATGTTCTTTTTTAAACTTAAAGTTTCCATGCTATGAAAGAGTTCTTTTGGGATTATACCTGTGGTCGATAACACTATGGGCACTACAATAACTTATTGTTCCATACCCCAGATCCTGAATATTTCATTCGCTAGCTCTAGGTATTTGTTTCTTTTTACATGAATTGTTTTTGTATCTTATCCGTTAAAGGGACTGCTATATCTATCAGAAAAACGATTTTGTTTTCTTTGTCTGTTAGAGTAATATCAGGTCTATTGTGGTATATTGTCTTATCTGTCTTATTGTGCGGTCAAAGTTTAATTTAGGCTTTTTATTTTCTAAAACAGAATCACGGTTATAATTATAATAATAATAATAATTATTATTATTACTTTCTCCTGTTATCTCTATTTCCTACTTCTCTTAATATCTCATTAAATACTCTATCTCTTCTAGTTTTGTTTATCGTTCTCCTCAAGAACTTAATTTTATTGGCCTGAATTTTATAATACGATTTTATGTATGTTTATCTTGCCAGCGTTTCTATTCAATAAAATAGAAACTAACACGGACTGATAGAGATATTTCCCTATTTGTATTTGTACATTCTTCTCCCCATTATGCCACATTTCTCTGTCTATTTTCTTCGCTATCTGCAACAGGTACTATGTCGTCGTCAGCATACAACAATACCTGAAGGCAGACCAGTTTTAAATTTCAGTATCCTATCTATGATCTTGGTGTTCTTTGCTTGTAATTCTTAATTATTGTATCCATGAAATTTATAAAGAGCAGCGGACTAAGGCTATCACCTTGTTTCATTCCTTTTTTTGTACAAAATTCCTTAGGCGGATTTCTCTATGCTGTAACTACTCCCTTCACCCTATTGTATACACTTTTAATGGTGTTAATGAGTTGACTGGGTATTTTTTTCTTTACCAGGGCTTCCCATAGAAAATTTCGAGGCACAGAATCAAATGCTGTCCTCAAGCTCAAAAATGCCAAATGAAGCTTCTTATTTTTGTCCATTGCTTTCCCTATCAACGTTCTTTATCGTAAAAATGTGATCTTCCGCTAGCTTCGTAATAGTTTTTAGCATATTTTCCCTCCGAAATTTACGTATTCTGGGGCTATTTCATGAAATCCTGCTGTTTACCAATCCGTATCTCTTTTATCGGTTCCTACACTTTTCCTTGAGTTATCAGGAACTCTTCATTTTCTCCATCATATTCATATACCATGCTTCACTAAATCTGTCTAAATGTTCATTAAATCTGTTTAATGTGTCTCACGAAACGTTTTCTCATAATTTTTTCTCTATTCTCACAAGATTCCCTTTCTCATTCTTCATACTTTTAGCTGACTTCCCATATTTTCCTATCAATGCCTTAACCGCACTCCAAAATTATTTACCTTTTTCTGTAAAATTAATCTCTATTTCATTTCCAAAATTTTTCCCTGAAGTTTTTTTTGTCTGTTTTACTATCATCTTACAGTTATTCCGTCATTACCTCTTCTATCCACCAGTTCGTTCGCTTCGATATAGCGTTGATCTTAACTTTCCCACACACTTCAACTGCTGTTTCTAACAAAACGTTCTTAAATTTCTCGTACAAGTCGTCAATTCCAGTATCTTTCGTAGTTGTAGTAGTTTTCTTAATTTCAAGCTCAGTTACTTTGTTCAATTAATTATTTATATATATTTTTTATATTCGGAATCTGTTAACTTTTTCACTTCATTTTTTTATTTTTCTTCTTATAAGTTTCTCCATTTTTCCTGAAATTTTGTCTTAGCAATCAGGTCTATGATCTGTTCCTACTTCTGCACCTCTTATCGCTTTTACATTCATAACGGCATAACGGAGTGTGCGCGAACATATTATATAATCAATAATAATAAGCATAATTATGATCTTAGCTTCTTTTCCTTCAGCATTTGTTTCTTATTATTGGTTATTTTGTGAATTCTTTTGTGTTGGATAAGGGATTTTCCTTGTAGCTGCTGGTTTTCTACTATAAATTCTATTAATGACTAAACATCTTCATTTATTACTTTCTACCCGCCATATGGGTCCATACTTCCATGTTAACTCATCACATTGTTTTATGTCCATCCATTAAAATCGCCCATTAATATTACTTGACAACCCTCTTCAATCTCACCCCCAAATTTTCTCTGTAGCTGAGCATAAAGTTCTTGTATTTTCAATGCATCCCTATCTTCTATTGGAAAATGTTTGTATTTTTGTTATTTTACTTTCATAGTCTAACCTAACACATCATCTGGTTATTGTCATTTCCATAACTGGTTCCCATGCAGTTGCTCTCTTTTCCATTTCTTCACTAATAATTATGTCGACTAGCTCTCTTTCCCAGTGTTACTTCTGCAGAAAGCTTTACATAACCTATTTCAGATGCAATATCCCACTTTCTTTTTCTTTCCTTCGTTCCATCCCAATATTTCCAATGGGGTCCTTTCCATCTCTTCAGCTACTTGCTAATCTTTTCCATCAACTGTTAATTTTATGCAGTATAAAAAATGTTATTGAGTGGGTATGTAAAGTGAAGGGATTGATATGTGTTGATCCAAACTGTTGGATAAGTGTGCATGATATTGAAAGAGATGGTCTAAACCTGAACCGGGGATGGAATAATGAGCTTGGACAATTGTTTAGTTGAGTAGTTAACCAGTTGAAGAAAGAAAGCCATCCAAAAAACTAATCAGTGCAATGAGTAGTGGAGATATACAAGGAAGAATTGTGACTAATTGTAAGACGGAAGAAGCTGTGATAACTAAAAATACGTTAAGAAAAATCGATTTCAGATGTGTGAGAAATGTAGACAAAAGAAAAATAGATTCAGTAGTTTGATTGAAGCTAGTAATCCGAATATTGTTATAGGGACGGAGTCGTGATTAACGGAAGGTATATTTACGAACGAAATATTTCCTTTAAATTTCACTGTATATAGGAGGGATAGGGGCTCAAAGGGGGGAGGAGATATTTATTTGCGTGAATAACGTCATTGCCAGCTCTCTGGAATGGGTTCTCGAAGACTGCGAAATTATGTGCGTAAAGTCGTGGGTCACAATAGCAAAAGTTAAAATATAATTGCAGTACATCAAACTATTCGTATCCTGCAAAAAACTGAAGAAAAATCCTGATCCAGAGTATTGTAATGAAAAGATACGTAAGCTCAAAATAAACGTTAGAAATACACATAAATACAGAGGAAATAGGGATAATAGTCAGATAAAGTGTAAAAACTTGGTAAAGAAATTAAATTCAGCTAAACGTAAAGCTAAGAACAAATTTTTACGAAATGTTCCAAATTAAACACGTTCAAATGACTTTCTGAATATCTTCGAAGGAGAAAGGAAAATACACATAATGTAAACATAATTTGAGACGAATGTGGAGATTGGAGAAAAAATAAATCAAAATTCAAGGCAAGCCGATGATAATGGTGTAATTAGCGTCTCAGAAACAGACACATAACTAATATCGCCAAAACCTCTTAGCGTTCACGGTTAAGATATTTACAAAAAAGTTATGAAGTTAGGAAATAATAAATCAAGGGGAACGGATGATATTGCTGGGGAAGCTCTAAATTTGGGGGCGGCGGAGATAGTTCCTTATTTGAAACTGATCTTTAATGCCTCCCTGAAAAATTACTACCAACTAATTACCTACCAACAGATTGGAAAAGAACCATAGTTATTCCTATCTACAAGGTTGGCGATCGGAAACAGCCTAAAAATTATAGATCAGTATTAGTCAGATTCGGAAAAATGGACAGTGTCACCGGTCTGCTAAAGAATCTTGGATGGGATACATTAGAAAAAGAAAAATAAATATACTAGGTTGCATTTAAAATACTGCTGCAGGTACTGACTAGTGGGATGGTTTAAAAAATTCCATCCGGAATTTCTCGGAATGGTTAGTCATGAATTTAAAATTAAACCTCGACGACAAAGAACGGACATAGTAAGTAATGAGGACTAAGTATTCTTTTTTCAATAGAGTTATTTCTGACCGGAATGAATTGCCCGTATCACTCTTTAAGCTTTCCTGAAAATAAAAAGTAGGATAGGGTCACCTCGTGACCCAGCTGCCATGGTAGCCGAGAAGACCTGTGATGAACCTGGAAAAATCCAGTAAAAACATTTACAAATAATATTATAAATTCATTACTTAGTTGTAGCGTAAATAAACGTATGTAATCATTCTATGGGAATTTTATGATCATCATAGATTTATTTTATGTCAATTATGTTTAAAACTTGTACATATGTATGTAGGTTGAAAAAAGTGCCACAGGGCTTACAGCTTACCTGCATTTAATGCTTTAATAATAATAAAGCGGAGAGTGCTTAATCTCAATATGATTTTGGCCTTTTGCTCACTTCCTGGAACGCTCGTAGTGGAATTATTCTTCCTCGTTTATTTATTGTATTTGAAGTGAAAAAAAATGGAAAAAATCTGCGTAAATTACTTACCGGAGTAGTCTGGGAATCATATAGGAAGTACTTTGATAATCAGGAACTCCTATTTCATCTCAACCCCCTCTCACGGAGTTTACATTATCATGCGCATTATTAAAAGGACAGTATTAACTATACAATCTTGTACTATAAAGTTTCTTAGTAATAAGATAATATTATTACATTCCAAAAGCGTTTAGTGTGTTCCGGTTATACTTAAGTTTACTTTGATATTCAAGCCTATTTGTTAAATTTTAATAAACCCTGAAAATGCTCCTGCGTAACAAATAATATGAGTGATAAAAAATTTAATATTCTAATCTCTAATATTAGAAGAATAAAATATTAGAGCATAGTTACACTATCCATCATTTTTTAATGAAGTTTACAGAAAACAGCGCTATCATTGTTTTACATTATCTTCATCAGCGTCCAATAGGCGTGTTTATTAACCGAAAATATCATCAATTTTTACTTCAATACAGTTGGAAAATCTGCTAATCCTACTACTTTCCGATTAAAATTTCCGTTTAAAAAGGAATTTTTTCATGGAAAAAAAATTCATTCTGCTATGACTCAAATATAATGAATCTAGTCGAGCGTTGAATAGTCAATGATTCGCGAACGGAAGAGAGAGAAATCCTATAAAGACATTTGCTCATCGCTGTTCTTCTTCGCCATCTCGCGTCTCATTTTTTACCTTAAAATATTCCACTCGATATTCTATTCCAGAGTAGCTGGAAGTCGATGTCTAGTACTCTTATATACTTCAATTTTGATCCATTCTCAATTCTTTCCTCCATTCCGCCTTGTCAGATATTCCTGAGACGGACTAGAGATCTCTTTTCCGACTCTCCCTTTATAAAGAAAGTTAGGTTTTTTCCGTTATCCTTCCTGGCTGCCATACCTTACAAGTCAGTTCCTCTTAAGATTCATTCTTTTTTCTTTTTACTTATATTTCATCGCTTACATTTTCTCTCACCACAATCTTTTCAATTATCTATCTACTCGTCCGATATGTGAAAATCGTTACCAAATGACTTTCGCAAATTAGTACTTGTCTATGTCTATGTAAGAACCCTGCAAGTCGCCTTTCAGCATGAGACATGGGGTGCAGGCACCTTGACTGTATTTTCCTAAACGGTTGCTTTCGCGTATACTTCGCGGAAAAAATGAATTTTTGAAACGATTCGTTCTAGCATCTATTTTCCTAATCTTTATGGCAGTATCAGAACGGCCCATATAACAGGGAGGTCGCATTATATCTGTCACATCATCTGAGAACGTAGTTTCTCTGAACTTATTTAATAAATTTATACTTAGAATTTTTCTTCTATCTTCTAATGATTCCCATCCCGAGTCCTGTAACATCTGAGTGACACTCACTGTTTTATTGTAGCAATTCTTTACATATCGTATCACCTTTCGTTGTACTTTTTCTAAATCCCAAATATAACATTTCTCGGCGGGGTCCCATACACTAAATGGATACTCAAGGTGAGACCTAACTAAAGCTAAGTAACATCGCTCGCGAACTTTTTCTTCGCTCTTACCTACTATTCTTTTAACGAAGCTGAGTTTCTTGAGTACTTTTCCGCATATATTTCGGATGTGGGCACTCCATAATAGATTATTCGTGAGAGTTACTCCAAGATACTTCACCGATTCTACTTTATTTAGGTTTACCTCTCGGAGGCTGTAAGAATAATCATTTATTATAGATTTACTTTCGAAGAAGTTAACTACCGAACACTTTTCTACATTAAGCTCTAATTGCCAATCATCGCACCAGTTCATAATTCTATCTAAGTCGTTCGAAAGGGTTAATGTATCCTCTGAACTAACTATTTCCCTGTAAATGACTGTGTCGTCTGCGAATATCCTAACATTGCTTTCAATGTGATTGCTGAGGTCGTTGATGCATACTAAAAATAACAATGGTCCAATTACACTGCCCTGAGGGACGCCCGAGGTCACCTTAACCAAGTTGAAACTAATACCATCGAGTACTACTCGTTGCTCTCTATCGGTCTGAAAGTCCTTTATCCAGTTAATAACTTCTGCATTGATACCCGCAACTTCTAATTTGTACAGCACTTTATGATGAGGTATCTTATCGAAAGCCATCCGAAAATCTAAAAATATTGCATCGACTTGCTTATGTTTCTCAGCAGAGTTAAGAGCATCGTATACTAATAAAGACAGCTGGACAGCAAGAACGAGTCTTACGAAAACCGTGTCGATTCCTAATTTTGAAATTGGACGTTTCAAGGGTGTGTGTGTGTGTCTGTATTTTGCGTGTGCTTGTGGGCGCTCTAACGTAAAAAATGTTAAACATATCAATACCAAACTTCATAAATAGCACTGTGGCGGGTGCTGACAGATTTGATTAGGTTTTAAAGTAAATCGGTTTACCGAAAGTCGAGCTTTTTTCTTCGAAGCAAATTTCCGTTTTTGTAAAATATCTCCATAAATATGATATTTAGGTATATACTATTTCCAATGAAAGTTTTAGAAAGTGTAATTTATTATAACTTTTGTATGAAACATATTTTTTTATCACTGATTGTTTAGGAGTTATATATGAAATACTGATAAACCGGAAGTTGCTGATTATGCACTTTGTGGGCGCTCTAACATGAAAACTATTTGTCGTATCATCACCAAATTTCTTATGTAGCACTAAGGTTGGTGTCGTTAGAGTTGATTAGTTTTTGGAGTAAATCGGTTTACTAGAAGTCGAGCTTTATTATTCGGAGCTCGTTTCCGTTTTTGCTAAGTCCTCCATTAATCTTATATTTAGGTATACAGTAAACCCTCGCTAACACGAATCTCAAGGGACCGGGCAAAGTGTTCGTGTTAAGAAAAAATTCGTGTTAACCTTATCGCGGCAATAAAGTGCGAATATACTTGCTGATATACAGACGTTTATTATGATGTTGACGTATAAGTAACGATTACAAAAATCTCTATTAGTCATTCTTTACTAATTGGTACGTAAATACATTCCGTCGTTTAATTTTTGCGATAAACTTACAATAAATTCGTAAAAAAAATTATTTTACATCACAGTCATTACGTAAATTAAAAAGTAACCAGTCTTCAAAGTCAAAATTGTAACTTTTACTAGGTTTAAAGAAATCATGTATATTCTTTTGCCGAAGAGTAGGGCGCAAATGGTTCATGCAGTCAAGTCTAATCCGATTCAAGTTATCGGAAAAGGTCCTTTGCCATTGCTGCATATCGTTGGAGCGTATTTAGAACCGTTGTGACTTCTCCACGGGTGGGAGGCTCAAGCAACTCCTCCTCACTTTCATCCGAGGATGATTCTTCGCTATTCGCGTTTACTTCCTCGTCAGGAAAGGAACATACGGCCAGATCATTGTCAAACTCCAAACATTCTTCAAACGTTAACTCAACCTGGAAATTTTAAGCAAAAACTCAATTTAAATTGTTTTGAAGATGATACAATCAACGCTCAAACTGCGGAGATATTCTCACGATACTTACCTTTGTCGACGAAAGTGTTTGCAACAGCTACCATTCCTCAGGTGTGTCCTTTTCAGTAGCCGCTCCTTGTCCAACAGCAGAATCGACATCACTATGAGTGCAAGCCTTATCGAAGCAACTTTTTATGTGCTTTGCAGAAACAGATTCCCAAACTGCTCCAATCGCTCATACAGCATCCAAAACAGACCAACTTAATTTAGCACTTCCTTCCGCTGCGAGGATCGCTGCTCGTACCAGATAAGTCCGATAATATCTCTTCAATAGAGCAATGATTCCCTGATCTGGATCTGGCTGCAAACGAGTGGTTAAGTTTGGCGGAAAAAACCGAACCTTGACTTTAGTCAACTCCATTTTTCTTAGGTTGTGGGCAGCGCAGTTGTCCATCGTGAGTAACACATGACGATTCTGAGCAGCCATACGTATATTAAATCGCACGAGCAATTCACGAAATGCAGTGCCGTCAGTCCATGCCTTCTTGTGGTGGGTGTAATCGCAGGGCAGCTTCAAAGGTTGATGTGGTTGAAGCATCGGGGGCTCTTTGATTTTCCAATCAACCACCCTCGTAACTTCTCGCTTTCGTCCGAGTTGCAAGTGAGAACAACGGTCAATCGCTGCTTACTGTGGCTGCCTCCATGGAATTTCTTTCCCTTGATGCTCAGAGTGCGGCTTGGCAAAAGGTTATAAAATAAACCAGTTTCGTCCATGTTAAAAACGTCTCGAGGAGAGTACTTCTCTCGAATAAGTTTAAAATCAGCCAGTCACTCATTGACACTTCCTTCGTTCACTTTATTTGCTTCCCAACATATCACTTGCGAAGAGATTCCATGGCGTTTTTGGAATCGCTGCAGCCAGCCACTGGACCACTTAAAGTCATTCATTCCCAAGCTAGATGCAATTGACAATGCCTTTTACTGTGTAATGGGTCCACTTATAGGCACGACTGCTGCTCGTACGTGATTAAACCATCCCATTGAAACCTTTTCTAGGTCCTTAAAATGTGATCCACGCATGCACTTTCCTTTTAGCTCAAGACCTCCTGATGCAGCCGCTTCGTCAATATTTTTGCGAGTTTTGATTATCGTTGACAATGTAGAATTTTGGAATACCATAATCGTGGGCAATCTGAGTTTTCGTCCGTGCTCCGCCTTCCACCTCACTTAATATTTTAAGCTTCGTTTGAAAATCAATGCTCATTTACTTTCATTTGCTCATTGCAAAAGGATATTTTGTTCCTGTAGCTACAGTTGTTCAGTAAAGACTCACTCACAGTCGTCGACACGAGAAGGCTAAGAAAATTCATCCAAACTTATCTCCCTGAGTCACTCCTTGCCTACCACTCTTACTATCTCATTGGGTGCATTGCATTTTCTTGAGTGTCTTACATTGTATTGGATGCCTTACATTTTCTTGGGTTATCCTTTCAAAACGAGGGACCAAGGCAACGTATTTTCCTCCCAGCCATGGTTCAATATCTGCCAGGCAGTTCGCCTTAAGCGAACTATATTATTCAAGGGATGAAGGAAACTGTTCGAAATTCGTCATAACCGAAATTCGTGTTAAACGAACAAAACCCCATAAGACACTATACATTCCTGCCGGGACCGTGATACTGTTCGCGTTATCGAGAGGTTCGTGTTAAACGAGTACGTGTTATCGAGGTTTTACTGTATATAGTTATCTACAAAAATTACAAAAAAAATATTTCTATGTATCTTCCAAGTTTAGTTTGAATGTAGAGTTCGAAAATTCTGTCGTAGATAAATAATTACATCTTATTTATGGAGAAAGGCATGTTCTGGCCACATCAGATTTTTTCTTTGAGCGCGCAATTTCTAAACCAAAAAATCTGATGTGGCCAGCACATGACTTTCTCCATAAATAAGATGTAAATATTTATCTACGACAGTAATTTCGAACTCTATATTCCATCTAAACTTTGAAGATGAGTGATTAATTTATATATATTATTAGCTTTTACGTCACAAACATTATAAATTATGTTTTTCAGGACATGTTCGATGAAAAACGATGAAGTGGCCTTTCGCCCCAGCGCCCAGAGCGCCCACAACGTACATAATCAGCAACTTCCGGTTTATCAGTATTTCACAAGTAACTCCTAAACAATCAGTGATACGAAAATATGTTTCATACAAAAGTTATAGTAAATTATATTTTCTAAAACTTTCATTTGTAATACTATATACCTAAATATCATATTTATGGAGATATTTTGAAAACCGGAAATGAGCTTTGATGAATAAAGCTCGACTTCCGTTTAACCGATTTACTCCAAAATCTAATCAACTCTAAACACACAAACCAAAATACTATATATAAAATTTGGTGTTGATCCGACAAACAATTTTCATGTTAGAGCGCCCACAAAGTACATAATTAGCTACTTCCGTTTTATCGGTATTTCATGAATAACTCCTAATCAAGCGGTGATACAAAAATATGTTAAATACAAAAGTTATAGTAAATTACATTATCTAAAAATTTTATAAGTAATACAATATACGTACATATCATATTTATGGAGATATTTTGAAAACCGGAAATGAGCTATAATGAATAAAGCTCGACTTCCGGTTGACCGATTTACTCCAAAAACTAATCAACTCTGACAGCACACACACCACTACTATATATGAAGTTTGGTATTGATACGACTAATAGTTTTCACGTTAGAGCGCCCACTATCACACACACACATACACACACACACACACACACACACACACACACACACACACACACACACACACACACACACACACACACACATACACACAGACATCATTCCGAAAATGGTCAAAACGTGTTCTAGGGACCCCAAAACATGTATTTCCGTTGAAATCTCGAAGTCGAATTTTTTCATGAAAACAATACTTTCTCTATACTTCGTATATGGAGAAAGTAAAAATCTGATGTGGCCAGCACATGACTTTCTCTATATATAAGATGTAAATATTTATCTACGACAGTAATTTCGAACTCTATAATCCATCTAAACTTGGAAGATGAGTGATTAATTTATATATTATTATCTGTTACGTCACAAACGTTATAAATAATGTTTTTGTATCACTGATTATGTAGGAGTTATTAGTGAAATACTGATAAACCGGATGTTGCTGATTATATACGTTGGGGGCGTTCTTGGCGCTGGGGCGAAAGGCCATTTCATCGTTTTTCATCTAACATGTCCTGAAAAACATTATTTATAATTTTTATGACTTAAATGATAATATGATATAAATTAATCACTCATCTTCCAAGTTTAGATGGAATATAGAGTTCGAAAATACTGTCGTAGATAAATATTCACATCTTACATATGGAGAAAGTCATGTGCTGGCCACATCAGATATTTACTTTCTCCATATACGAAGTATAGAGAAAGTATTGTTTTCATGAAAAAAATCAACTTCGAGATTTCAACGTAAATACATGTTTTGGGGTCCCTAGAACACGTTTTGACTATTTTCGGAATGATGCCTGTGTGTATGTGTGTGTGTGTGTGTGCGTGTCTGTATGTGTGTGTGTGTTTGTGGGCGCTCTAACGTGAAAACTATTAGTAGTATCAATACGAAACTTCGTATATAGTACTGTGGTGTGTGCTGTCAGAGTTGTTTAGTTTTTGGAGTAAATCGGTTGACCGGAAGTCGAGCTTCATTCATCAAAGTTCATTTCCGGTTTTCAAAATATCTCCATAAATATGATATATAGGTATATTGTGTACCGAATAAAAGTTTTAGATAATGTGTTTTACTTTAACTTTTGTATTTAACATATTTTTGTATCACCGGTTGATTAGGAGTTATTCGTGAAATACTGATCAAACGGAAGTAGCTGATTATGTACTTTGTGGGCGCTCTGGGCGCTGGGGCGAAAGGCCAATTTCATCATTTGTCATCGAACATGTCCCGAAAAACATTATTTATAATGTTTGTGACGTCAAATATAATAATATCTAAATTAATCACTCATCTTCAAAGTTTAGATGGAATATAGAGTTCGAAATTACTGTCGTAGATAAATATTTACATCTAAAATATGGAGAAAGTCATGTGCTGGCCACATCAGATTTTTTATAAAAGTTTTAGATAATGCTATTTACTATAACTTTTGTATTTAACATATTTTTGTATCACTGTAAAACATTATTTATAATATTTGTAACGTAAAAAATAATAATATATAAACTAATCACTCATCTTCCAAGTTTAGATGGAATATAGAGTTCGAAAATACTGTCGTAGATAAATATTCACATCTTACATATGGAGAAAGTCATGTGCTGGCCACATCAGATATTTACTTTCTCCATATACGAAGTATAAAGAAAGTATTGTTTTCATGAAAAAATTCGACTTCGAGATTTCAACGGAAATACATGTTTTGGGGTCCCTAGAACACGTTTTGACCATTTTCGGAATAATGTCTGTGTGTATGTGTGTGTGTGTATGTATGTATGTATGTGAGTCTGTGCTTGTGGGCGCTC